>CM070524.1:733389-1333389 GCA_036346145.1 Olyra latifolia | reverse complement strand
AAGCATGATTTGACTCAAACCCTTGTCTCGCAGAGTGACCTATCGGCAAGGCTATACAGCCTAGTAGCCCCAGTGCTAATCAAGCTTTTAAGGCCGTAATTAAGACTTAATAGCCAGTACCATGACCTACTAGGCATGCCTTGGAACTCAGGCTGTTGCTCCAGTGCTCTAACTATATTTTGTTGCTTTTGCAGGAAGACAAGAGGTAAGAAGGGCATGTGCCTGGACATTTTTTTAGCCAAATGTGCTTGAAATCTATATCAGCAGAAGTAGGCATACCCACTCTTTTTCGAGCAGCTGTAACAGGAGCAGCTTGCAGAAACCAGGCCATATCAAAACTATGTCGGGCTCTAATGCTGTTTCGTTCATGCATAAATTAGCAGAAATCATACAAGTGAGGTCTGAATCCTTTACACTTGCAGTAAAAACGAAATCATACAAGTGAGGTCTGAATCCCTCTTACACTTGCAGTTAAAACATGCGTGCTTACACCAGTAGAAGAGGAGTACTTGCTCACTTTTTACACTGCTTGTTACAGTGTGAATTGAACACCCTGTTCCTGTTGCAAGCTGTATCAGCTCGTTGACATTTATTGCCACATCAGAGCATGAGGAGTACCTCAACGTCCTGTCCAGGTAAGCATGCATATGCAATATTAATAAGACACTGTATGGTTCGTAGAATTCCAGACAATCTCCAGCTAAAGCAGCAATTGCTAATCAACAGTAAAGTGGTTGCTTGATATTAAATTGCTACGTACTAAACATGCATGCATTGGGAGGGCAGTGTTAATGAACCAGCGCAGTCACACTCATTGGTGCAGGCATACATCAATTTACAGTTTAACATGTCAATAGTGGGCCTATATGCCGCTGGAAATGTCTAAAATCCATGGCTAATGTGTGGGGTTCGAGAAGCTATTGATGCTAATTTAGCTTAAGTTGCCATGCTTTGCAAGTCTAATGGTAGGGTTGTTTTTGGGTGAGAAGGCAGCAGAAGCCATCCTTCTCCTTTTCGAAACTACCCTATAGATGACTTGTGTCTACAACCAAAGTCTCCTTTTGAAAGGCTCGTTGGTTGCTTGCTTGAGCAGGTAACATAATGGCATACAAGGAATTCTTGGCACAAACAGCCAAGATTGTCAATAGCCTCTGTTCATCCTAGGAAATTTTTTTATGCAACATGAGTTTCATGAATCCTTCATGTAGACCTTGGAGAAAGATACTAGTCTACTGTTCACCCAAAAAAAAAACTGGCAGCCGCCCCCCCAAAAAAAAAAAATGAGATGACTAAAGATGGAACGCTTCAAAATTTTAGGTAACCATGATTCACTAGATGGTGAGCACTTGATAATTGTTCAGATGCCAAAAGAACAGTAGTAGCAAGTGTAACTAACCGAAGTAAAAGACATGGCAAAGCTGGTTAACCTGAATAGGATGGCACTGTGTGCCTGCATTGTTTTCCTCCAAACCATGGTAGGTCCCAAGTCCAACTCTGGGCGCTGAACACACACTTGAGAAATAAGAATTCCCTTGGGATGGGAAATCAGTGGGCTCCATGTGCCAAAGTTTTAGTGAACCAAACACATCATCATCTATTCAGGGTAATGGACCATAGGATGGAATGGAGGATCATGAAGAAGTGATCTATTTCTTGTTACTTGAGTCCCTCTCCACAGGACCATGACATGGACCACCAGCTAAATCCATATTAATACCCTCCCCCATCCTTGCCTCCCAAACCCCTCTCTCTCTCTCTCTCTCTCTCTCTTGCTCATATGCCATGAGGAGGTCCTTGCAGCACTTGCTCCCTTGCATCATCCTCCTGCTCCTTGGCATGTCACAGTACTTGCCAAGCTCAAGCCTTGCCTTGAGAACATTGAGAGAAGAAGCAGAAGCAGAAGCAGGCAGTGGTTTCAGAGGCCATGAGGTTCCTGCGACCATATCTCCCTCTCAAGAAGTAGGCGGCGGCGGCGACGACGACAGCAACTATGCTGTGTCGAGGAGAATGGTTCCTCAAGGACCAAACCCTCTCCACAACTGAGCTGGGCGTGGAGGCGCCGCCATGATCGACCATCGGCTTCTCTGCGCGCAGGTGCACGATGCAGCATGCCTATGTCAGAATCAGAATCAGAATCAGAATCAGAATACGCTTTCGTCGATCTCGTTTAGCCAGCTAGAGAGATGATGATACAGAGTCCATAGATCGTCAGACGTCCATCCATCGATACTAGCTACCGGTGTGTTTTCTTGCAATATGATTAAAAAGAAGTGTATATAGATACTACCTAGTTAAGTAGTAGGGTGTAAAAGGTTAAGTTGTACTAGTAGCTAGCAGCTTAAAGCATTTACATGTCGGTGTAGCATATGAATATAATTTGAAAAATGGTAATTTGATTAGACCCGGGGCGATGTGTATTTCTTTGTTTCTTGTGTCGAGAAACGTGTGTCTGTATTAGCTGGCCGTGTTATTTTCCTGTGGTTGTTGCAGGGCTTCCATCTGCCCAAAGACAGATGACCCTTCAGTTCCGTTGGGGTGTGAAATCCAGTTGAGGAGTCGTTGGTCAGCAATTACCCAAAGACCCGCTGATCCGACAAGTGATTAGTTGCAAAAAGAACATTTTTTTTACTGGTGATCCTATGAAACAACCACACTACCGGGTGTAGCCCGAGGTTGTAGATTCAAGCGCAAGCGTAGACGAGGAAGAACATAATACACAAAGTAAACAAAATACATGACGTAGAGAGAGAATAATTCTTTATTACTTTCTTGCTTATATGTACGATAGATAGATGGATCCCTTCCATATTTATAATACTGATTTATAGAGTTTGGTAGGTTCACGGGTGGACTCATCCGGAGCCGTGGCCCAGACCGAGCTATATCCGAGTCGGTTCCCAAGAGTATCTAGTATCAGTACCAGTGATTGGTTGCAAAATCGATCAGCTTGTGAAACGTGGACAAAAGTCCCTGCTTTCTTCTGGTCAAAGCTCGTGATCCAAAGTAGATATCCGGTGGGCAGGAGTAACAGTGTCTGGTCAGAAAAACGTCCCCCATACTCCAATGTCTCCTGCATTTGCATACGATGCAAATAGATGGAAATGGAGTCCAGTGACCAGTCATACTTTTTTCGAGCTTTTTTTAAAACTAGCGCAAATTGATTTTATACCGTTTTAAGCATCCACACCAGAAACTCTATCCCTATTTTCTCTCTCTTCTACTCTATTTTCTCTCTCCATTACTCTAAAATTTCTTCACACTTTACACTACACCCTAAAAGATTCCTTCCCTCCACCAGAAACTCCCTCCACCAGAAACTCTATCTGTAAAACTCTATTTCTATACCCATATAAGGTTTCTGCTACAGATGCTCTTAGTTGTAGTTTAGAGGTAATTTTATAAGGGGATTTTATCATATGCCACTTTAACATGTGGCCGTAGGATCCACGTGTCATTGGCACAAAGAGTTGTAAATCCTGTAGACCACCTGACCTCGGCGGCCTCGGGGTTCTCGACCTTACCAAGTTCCATCGCGCCCTTCGTCTCCGTTGGCTCTGGCTCAGATGGACTAACCCAGACAAGCCTTGGGCTTCATGTCAGCTTCCCTACAACCATGTCGATCTCTCCCTGTTTCGGGCGGCAACAACGATTACTCTCGGAGATGGGACCTCTGTCGACTTCTGGCACGACCGATGGCTTCAGGGTCAAGCGCTTTGTTTCTCCGCTCCCCACCTCTACGTCCTTGCACGGAGAAAGCACCTCTCCGTCGCTAGCGCCCTAGGAAACAACAGATGGGTTGGCTTGGTTCGCCATCTCTCCACACCCCGACAACTGCTTGAATTCATCGAATTATGGGGCCTCATCAACTCTACACAACTTCACCCTAGCCAAAGAGATGGCATTTCTTGGACGCATACCAGCTCAGGGTTATATTCTACCAAGTCAGCATATAGACTTCAGTTCCTCAGGTCCTTGCCCTTTGAGGCCGCTGACTTCATTTGGCAGGCAGCCACTGAGAACAAATGCAAATTCTTCGCCTGGGCCTTCTGCCACAGGCGTATCAACACCACAGACGTCCTAAGTGCCAAAGGCTGGCCCCACCAACCCATCTGCCAGCTTTGCTCGATCGCCGCTGAAACGGCGGACCATATATGTGCCTCATGCCCCTTTGCCCGTCTAGTTTGGCGTGAGATGCTACCTCTCCACCCCGAGGCTCACTCGTTCAACGGGGGCGAACTCCTTCCTTGGTGGTCTCGGACCGCTTCGCTTACCCCCAAAGGACTTCGGCAGAGCTTCAATGGGCTTATCATCTATACCATCTGGCACATTTGGAAGGAGAGAAATAGGAGGATCTTCTAAAACACTAGTGCCTCCCCTCTTTAGGTGGTGAACCTCATCAGAGAGGATTTGACCCTTAGGGGTCTCAACACCTCCGTGTAATCGCCTCCTGTGTTTCAGGGGTGTCCTCGCGCGCCCCTCCTTCTTATACAGTTTAGACTCTTTTCCTCTTAATTGAAATGGCAGAGCGCCTGCCCGTTTTCTCAAAAAAAAAAAGAATTATTCCATTTTGGAGTAGTAAATCTTGAATTATTCTATTTTATTTATTTATAATCAAGCCGACGAGCCAAGCCGTGCCAAAATGCAAACGAAAGAATATGAAATTCTTTCAAAAACAACTAATGTTACTATCGGATCAATTAACAAGTGTATTTGAAGAAATTTTGATTCGATCCCACAAGCTCAGAAACGAGTTTTTTTTTTATGAAACAAGAACAAGCGATGCCTTCGAGTAGGAGGTGCCATCAGCATCCTCTTCTATGTCGGCCGTCCACTGCATTGCGTCCTCTTTACCTTACAATTTGCGTTCCACCAACCAGCTAGCTGCTCCTACTTACTTCTGAAAGCTAGAATTACAATTCAGAGAAACACATGCAGCTCATCCAGAACAGAATTGCAGCAGCTAGCGCTCCAGTGAAATGTTGCACCCTCTCAGATTGCCACCAATGCAGATGCAGTGCAGCTAGGACAATTAAAAATGTTGCCAACCAGTTTCATAGTACTCCGTATAACGCGATGAAAAGGAAATAGAGTACTACTCTGCTCACTCTCATCTGATGCATAAGCATTTAGAGGTGTTATTGAAATTTCGTAAACTTGTGAAACTTATTTGTCTTATCTCGAAACGAGAATTTTCGAGGTGGCCTCGAGTCGGATGGCCTTATCCGAATTTAGGATTTAGGGAGCTTTTAGACTTTTTGAACTCTTTTATTAAAATCTAAAAGCAGTTTAAAAGTAATAAAAAAAGTCAGATGAGTCAATATTAGTCCGACTCGATAATCTCGAAATTTCGGTGACTTACAGATAAGTTTCACAAATTACGAGAATGTAATAACACCCTACATGGCATCAATGCTGTCACTGGCAATGGGGATCATCGCTTCCAGCGGCAACCCATCCTCACGAGCTGGTGTCATCGGCATTTACCTTGTCTATCACATCATTCCGCAAACACAGGATTCTGATTTCTGCTCTTCAAGTAGCTAAAACAATGTTTTAAACACTGCAATGCTACTACAATAAGTTGTCTTTGTAACTAGAGTAACAAGAGCAACCATGTCCAGTAGCTGTTATAGCATTTCATATCAAACATGAACATTTGCTAATCAGATCTATATTCAGTGATAGTACATGTTATTGGAACTTATAGTAGTCCCATCTCATCTTTCGGCGCACCAATAGGTGCCACGAGGCATCAAAAAGAAAATTCCCAGCCTACCAAAATAAGCAACCGGGAAAAAAAATAGCAGAATCTATCCACCTTACTTACATCCATCCTAGCAAAGAACCAAAAAAAGAGAGGGGTTGAATCCACCATAACTCATATGGTCATCGCCAAAAGGACTGTGGAGATTCAGAACATGTAAGATAATTAATTCCTGTTGAATATTGTTTAACCTACATGGACCAATTAATTTTTCAACTAACCAAAATAGTCTATCATCATTAGCTTCCCTGTTGTTTATCTAACAAAAATTGTAAATGTAATATTAAACTGTCTACTATCAATTGCTTGCTTGTTGTTTTTCTATAACCGCCAAGTCCTGAATTGGCTGGTTTTTCAAAAACTTGGTGAAGTTGTGAGGCAATTAGCACTTATGTGTTTAACCAAAACTGCACACATTCATGTTATTTGCGCAATCGAATAATTATATAAGCCATTTGCAAGCACATGTAAAATAGGTCCTCGCCATTCCCATGAGCGATCCAGAACAGATCTCAGTGATTCCTTATATGGAAGAAACAAAAGAACACAAAGTCACCTGCCACTATATCCATAACTAACCCAAACCACTTGATTGCCTGCATGGGATAAACTCATGAACATAGAAATATACAAGGACTAGCGCTACCCATTTTGCTGATTGCATAATCATGGGATAGCAAATTCATGAAATTAAAGATTCATTGGATGACCACAAGATAGCAATCCATGGATATAATGATCCACTACAAAGGAAACGAGGACACCACAATATTCACAAGCACAGGCATATAGAAGTAACTGAAAGGAACAAGATTTAATTGGTTCCGAAGGCTAAAGATAGCACCACCAGTTCATCGCAGCAGGTGATAGATGGCGGGCGGGTCAGTCATACGGGCGGCAGGGGAGGGTCCTTGCTTTCCTCCTCCTTGTCGGCGGCGGGAGCGGCAGCGACGGCGGCGGGGAGCATGAGGGGGCGGTCCTTGGCCTCGTCTTTGTCGTCGTCGTCGTCGTCGTCGGTGGAGAGGTTGATGCAGGAGCAGCGCTCGAGGGAGGCGAAGAAGGCGGAGGTGACGCTGGCGCCGACCCAGCTGGCCCAGCTCTCCATGGCCGATTTGCTTTGGTCGGGGTCGGCGAGGGGAGGCGGAGAGGGAGGACAAAGCAGACGACTCGCGGAGGGAGGAGGAACGGGGAAGAAACAAGACTCCGTCGTCTTGTCTTGTTTAACCTGTCTTGGACCAACTAATCACATGGCTTTATGTAATCAACCATGGTAAAAAAGAGGGACCTTCAAGAATTTGCTATAAATTTATGATTTATTAATCTAGATATAAACCAATCTTGGATTTCCTACTTCAAGTATTTAAACTAGGTTTCCTCTTTTATATCCTCTTTTACCTACATGGTAAGACTTATAGTGTGTTTGGTTGCTTAGTTAGAGCTTGTTTAGCTTTGCGCAACAAGGTCAAGCGTTGGTAACTTAAAAAATCTTGCTTTGCTAGGCTAGCCTAGGATTTCCTTGCCCACATAGACAAGGTTGCACTCACGTAGGAAAGGGTTGCATGGGAGATGTCCGACATAGAGGCAATGCTCCCGCTTCGTTGATTCAGCCCTGGAGACATAGATGCGCCTCTCGGTGGCGTCAATTTGGCCCTAATGATGTGGAAAGGGGTTGCACGGGAGAAGCCACACATGGAGGTGCCGACAAGGAGAGGTCTGCTTTGAGGCAACAAGCGGGGAGGCATGAGAGGACAAGGGATAGGGCAAGCAAGCCTATAGAGCAAACAAAGCACCCCCTATTTTTTTCTTTGACTAACCTTACCTAGCGAGGTGAGCTAGACAAAGATATCAAACACACCTATATCCTCACCGAAGCTATGAGAGGCGAGGAGGCGGAGGCCAACAAAAGCTTAGGGAGAGGGAGGAGAGGAGTCAGCCACGCTCCCCTTCATCAAGGCCCTCAAGGCCACATCACTCCTCCACACCGATCTAAAGCCACGTCACTCCTCCACAAGCAATGTCCGTCTAGATGGACACCCGCATCTAGATGGAGCTGTTGATGACCGGCCCCCTCGAGGTGCTCATGTCAAGGTTCCCTCCTTCAGCCCTGCCTCTTCACTTTCTAGAGAGGAGTGAGCCTACCACAGTGTCAGTGCAGCATGCAAACTCACCACGTCCTCTCATCCCTCTTCCCCAACTTTGACGGATGCAGATCCCCTTCCGTAGCAATGCTTGTGAGGAGATAGAAGAGAGAGAAAATGACAGAGAGAAGGAAGGGGACGATGGATGAGCCGATCACGCTACAGCAGAGTGCCGTAACGGCAGGAGATCTGCATCCAACTTTGACAGGCCCTCTTCCCCAACTTGGCTGGCAGCCCCTTGTCTTTTCACATATAGAAAAAAAGGAAAACTAGTTTAAATGGTAGAAGCACCAAATTCTTAAATGGTTCGTGTAAAGTACCAAATCTTGCAATCTACTCTTTTGAATGCAAATTCTACAATACCGAGTGGCTTAATATGCATTTTATTTTCTATATATGTTATCGCTTAATATCCCTCCGTTAAAAAGCATTTTTTTCAATAAAAATAAGCACACTATTATTTCTTCTGGCAATACAAGTACACTGACATAATGTATCGCTCAATAGACATAGATACACACACCAAAAAAAGAAGAAGAAGAAGATATGTGATGTAATCTTGACTCTCCTTTGCCTAGGCATATTATATGTTCATGCCTCTTAACAATTCTCTCTCGACGGCTTGGTAAATAAGCATTAAAATTCGGTGCTTTTAGCATGGAAGCGGAGTGAGCAAACCAGGTCTTGTATCCTTCCACGGCGCCGATATCCATATATAGCTTGCAACAAAATTCAAAGCTCAAAAGGTTGGCAGGCATATGATCACGATGATGTGGCCTTCGGCCGGTACATGTTACATCAATTCACGATAAACATGTAGCACTCTTGCAGGCCTAAGGCTTGAACATCTTCTTGTAATCCTTGAACGTGCCTGAGAACGGGGACACCCTGCCTTCCGACACCACCCAAAGCTCATCCACGCTTCCGGTGATCAGATGCTCGTCGTGACTCACCTGCAAAAGTAGTATTGTTTAGGACGATGCTGCCTCCACAAACTGAAAACATCCATCCTGCAACCAACACGGTCTTACCATTAGCACTCCTCCCTGGAAAACGAGTAGACCCTGGATGAGGGCCTCCACCGCATCAAGATCCTGCAACAAGTTCACAAGCTCATTAATAACTGCTGCTTCCCAGTTGTTTCTCATCCTTCTGGGTGTGATGTTATGAAAATTGAAAACTCCATTATCAACACTAGGGAAATAACATAAAACATATGAGTGATTTACTTACAAGATGGTTAGAAGGCTCATCAAGAAGAATGATGTGTGGCTTCTTGAAGGTGATTTTTGCAAATGCAACCCTACTTTTCTGACCACCTGAAATTGGAAGTGCTTTAATTAGGATCAAGAAAAGAATACAAATACACAAGCAGATAAAAATAGGAAAAATTACGGTAGGCTAAGAGTGCCGCATTTCATCATCATCGGCTAAATCCATCTATGAAATTGTGGGGTTATTACCTGATAAAGTGTACATAGGTTGGAGAGCAAGATTTCCAGTAACACCAAGGGAACCCAAATGTGCCCTCAGTTTCTGTTCAGGTACACCCTGCAGAGGACATAATACACTCTTTTAAGTCTGAACTATCCACCAGGTGAACTTCCCGCTCTACAAAACCTAGCACTGTCTTCACAAAAAAGAAAGGACAGATGCTTGAACTTACCGGATAACATCTCATCATGTACAAAAGGGGGTTCACCGTTAAATCAAGCCCATCAACATGATGTTGATTGAATACAGCCATGCGGACCTGTGAAAAACAGCAGGGGCAAAAAACTAAATTCAACAAATAATAGGCAGGACGTTGCAGAGAAAGTTATGGAAATCAATAATAGTGGAATGGTCATATCACTCATAAATGACTCTATTATCCAAAAAGAGGCCAAACATACATACAAACAATAAGGATAACGATTGAGTGTTTTCTGGTTAATTCAGTAATGACACTGATACAAACATCACAAAACTTTAACAAGGGAAGCATGAGAATGCACATGCTGGCATCTCATTACAAAACTACTACGATCTGTTAATGTATATATATTGGTTGTGTGTGTGTGTATTTGGCCTAAATTGGCCCATATAGTACTGCAGCCCATATGGGCATGTATATACCCATTCTCCTCTAATAGAAGATTTAGCTCCCCATATTTCTGAGATGGTATCAGAGCTCCAGCGCCGCCGTTCTAGGGTTAGCGTTACCAGCCCGCCGCCGCCGCCGCTGCCGCCGCCGCCAGCGTCTTGCTGCCGGCCGTGAGGTCCCTTGCCATCGTCTTGGAGCTCCAGTGCTGCACCGCCCTTCGCAGCTTCAGCAGAACCCCAACGCCATCACCATTCCGGCCGTCGCGGCGTCCTTGCCACCATTCGCCGCTCCGGTGCCCTTGGCTGCGGTTGCTGCTCATCGCAGCACCTGTCCAGCTCGCGGCACTTGCGCGGCGTCCTCGTTTCCTCGCGGCTCCAGGCTTGTTGCTCCACGCTCACCTCCCAGTTGCAGCACTCATCTCTGGGACTCCCGCTGTCAACACAACTCGCCGCTGGTTGTTCCCTTCCTGGCAGCGAGGTCCTGCTGCTGCTGCGTCCTGCCTTCACCTCCGCCATCTGCGTCCCGCTGCTGCTGCGCCCCCGGGATTCTTTGCTGCTGCTCGTCGTCCAGTTCGGCCGCCGTCACCTCCGATTCTCCAGTTCCATGGTGCTGTGAATGATGCGGGAGAGCAAGCTGCTGGGATTGGATCGCAAGGTAAAAGCTAAGAGGCTGTGAGGCAAAGGAAGAGACACTCAGAATTGCTCAACTTCTTCCTTTTGGTGACTCAATTTCTCAAATGGCTTCTCTTGATCCATTCATTGGTGGTGGAGCACTTTTGGCCATAGACATCAAGCTAAATGGTCAAAATTATCGAGATTGGGCCTCTTCTGTTCGCATGTTGCTTCGATCTATTGGACTCGCTTCACATCTGACTGAGGATCGTTCTGATCTTCATGATGTTGACCCTGTTGGAGCACGTGCTTGGCAAATTGCAGATGATCGTGTGATAGGTCTTCTATGTATGAGCGCTGAAATTCCTATTCGAGCATCTTTCATCGATATGTCTTCTGCTAAGGAGATGTGGGAGTACCTAAAGCAGCGATATCAACAGACTAGTGAGGCACTCCGCTATTCACTCGAACAGCATCTCACTAATCTACAACAGAATGATATGTCCATAGAAGAGTACTACAATGCCTTCGCCAGCATTTCAGGTCAGCTAGCAACTATGACACCAAAGACATATGTTGGATGTGAAACCTGTGCAGCAAGGGACCGCTATGAGGAGCAGCGTCTTATGTTTGCCTTTGTGATGCGTCTTTGGTCAGATTATGAGTCTGTTCGTTCTCGGTTGCTTGGACGAACTCCCCTTCCTACTATGACAGAGGCATTCGCTGCATTACTTTCTGAGGAGACTAGACTTGAGTCTCTAGCTACTTCTTCTTCTTCGACTCAGTCACACTGTATTGGCAACCTCTCGGCCTATTTCAGTGATTGCTCCACCCTCTGCTGCAGCTGGTGTCACTCCCTCTGGTGAGCTTTGTCCACATTGTAAGAAGGTTGGACATACCGCAGATCGTTGCTTGAAGCTTCACCCTGAGTTGTTAGCTGCATATCGGGCCAAACGTGCGGCTGCACGGGCTCGTCGCTCCTCTAGTTCTTCTATGGATACACCTACAACGGCTGCTGTCATCTCCACCTCCAGCACCCCAGTTTCAGGCACCACTTCTAGCGTTCCTACTATACCACAATCCGCCTCAGGTACTTGGATTCTAGATTCTGGTGCTTCATTTCATATGACATCTAATGGCGCTCAATTGGTGGCATGTAAGCCAACTATGAAGGGTCTCTCTGTTCAGACAGCTGATGGAACATCTTGCTTGGTTACACATCAAGGCAATCTTTCTATTCCTCAATTCATTGTTCCTGATGTTTCTCTAGTTCCTCAACTGTCTATGAATCTCATGTCTGACAACTTGCTGATATGAACTGCTTCATTGGTTTTGATAATTCTGGATGTTTTGTGCAGGATCGTCAGACCAGGGCTCTCATTGGTACCGGCCATCGCCATGAAGGAGCACGCAGACTATGTTTTGGATCACTTAAACCTTCCCACTTCATCCACTCTTCTCTTGGCTGGATCCGTTGCTAGGTCTACACTTTCTACTACCTTCTACCAGTGGCATCATCGTTTAGGTCATCTTTGTGGGTCTCGTCTGTCAAGCTTAGTTGATCAGGGTGTTCTTGGTCATGTTTCTGTTGACAAGTCTATGAGTTGTACTGGTTGTAAACTTGGCAAACAGATATAACTTCCCTATACTAATAGTATGTCTAGGTCGAGTCATCCATTTGACCTTGTTCATTCTGATGTATGGGGACCTGCACCTTTTGCTTCTAAGGGTGGTCATCAATATTATGTTATATTTATTGATGATTACTCTCGATATACTTGGATCTATTTCATGAAACATCGTTCTCAAGTTTTATCTATTTATCAGTCCTTTTCTCGCATGGTTCACACTCAGTTTTCCACTGCCATTCGTGTTTTTCATTCAGACTCCGGAGAGGAGTACATATCTGGAGCTTTTCGTCGGTTTCTTGATTCTGAGGGTACTCTTCCTCAGCTCTCTTGTCACGGTGCTCATGCCCAAAATGGTGTGGCTGAACGAAAACACCGTCATATTATCGAGACAGCTCGTACACTTTGCATTGCATCTTTTGTTCCTTCTTATTTTTGGGCTGAGGCAGTTTCCACTGCTGTGTATCTCACGAACCTCAAGCCTTCCTCTCGTCTTGAAGGGAAATGCCCTGGAGAAGTCTTGTTTGGTTCACCTCCTCATTATGACCATCTTCGAGTTTTTGGTTGCACTTGCTATGTTCTTCAGTCTCGTGAGCGCAACAAACTGAGTCCTCAATCAGTTGAATGTGTTTTTCTTGGGTACAGTCTTGAGCATAAGGGATATCGATGTTATGATCCCTCTGCTCGTCGTATCCGTTTTTCTCGTGATGTCACATTTGTTGAGGATCGACCTTTCTTTCATTCTTCCACAACCTCATCAGCTTCTCTTATAGAGTCTCTATCCTTCCTTTATCTACCATCTATTCCCTCCGCTACAGAGCCATCTCTCTCTACTACAGAGTCTGGACCTAATGATCCTTCATCTGTTGAACTCCCAGATTCACCTTCTCCTTCACCTGTTGCACCTCCAGCTAGTCTTCGTTCTCCTCTTCCCTTCCACTATAGTCGTCATTCTCAACCTTCCATTACTACTCCTGCACCTGCTGTTCCTTCTGACACTCCGGCTAGTATCACAGAGGCTCCTACCGATGATCCATGCCCTGCACCTCAAAGGTATGCCTTACGTGATCGCACTACTATCTCTGCACCTGATCGATATGGTTTTTCTGCTATGGGAGTTGTTTAGGAACCATGCACTTATCAGGAGGCAATGGGTATACCTGAGTGGAAATTAGCTATGTCTGAGGAGCTTGCAGCCCTAGAGCGCACAAAGACTTGGGAGCTTGTTCCCATGCCTTCTCAAGCAGTACCTATCACCTGCAAATGGGTTTACAAGGTCAAGATCAAGTCTGATGGTTCAGTGGAGCACTATAAAGCACGTCTTGTTGCTCGTGGTTTCCAACAGACCCAAGGTCTTGACTATGATGAGACATTTGCTCCTATTGCTCATATGACCACTGTTCGAGCACTGATTGCAGTAGTTGCTGCTCGATCTTGGACCATAATCCAAATGGATGTTCAGAATGCTTTTCTGCATGGCAATCTTCATGAGGAGGTCTACATGTATCCTCCTCCTGGTGTGGAAGCTCCATCGGGATCATAGTCACAAAGTTCTCGGGTCGACGGGGTCGAGGAACGGGGTCGCGGGACGTGGGTCGACACTCGAAAAAAATGTGGTACGAAGGGGGTATACCCCTTTGGGACGAAATCGAGGATTTGATGCGTGACTCGAGACCGATGGGTCAATGACCGGGACAAAGCAGGTCAAAGCAATAAAAGCGAAAAAAGAATAGAAAAGTAGCTTGATCTGGCTGAATAGTGAATCTGAGTCCATACAAACAAATAAAGAAAAAATTAAAAAGAGAAAAAAGTCACCGGGCAACCGCCCACGCCACCACCACTCACGGTGAGTGACTCACTTTAACAAAAACCCTAACCTCATGCCGACGGCCGACCTTCCTCGGTTCCTCTCTGCATTGCCGTCGCTCTCTCTCCTTCTGCCTTCCTCCTTCGAGGCTAAGGCGGCGACGACACGGTGGCAAGATGGGCCAGCACAAGCGCGCATGCAGCGGCGGCGGCAGCGGTGGCAGCGGATCTGGCGAGCGGCGGATCTGACGGCGGCGGCGGCAGCGGCGGCGGCGGCCTCTATGCGAGATGAAGCGAAGCGGCGGCACGCCGCGCGGCGGTGGCGCCGCCGTGCCTCCTTGCCTCCTCTCCCATGTAAGCCTTCTTCATCTTCACCTTGTCCCAATCTCCAATGGTTCGGCGACCCCCTTACGTTCGGGACGGCGACCCGTGGTGACCCCGACCCGCGATTGGGGACGGCGATCCCGGGACACGGGACGCGGCCTCGACCCCGAACCCTGTGACTATGATCGGGATTTGTCTATCAACTTCGGAAAGCCCTCTATGGTCTTAAGCAGGCACCACGTGCCTGGTTTGAGCGTTTTCACTCTGTGATTTGTGCTGCTGGCTTTCATCCTAGTGATCATGATCCTGCTTTGTTCGTCCACACATCTGAGCGTGGTCGTACTCTTCTTTTGCTATATGTGGATGACATGTTGATTACGAGGAGATGATAGAGAATACATTGCCTTCGTAAAAAAGAAACTCGATGAGCAATTCAAGATGGTGATTTAGGCCTCCGAGCTATTTTCTTGGGATTGAGATCACCTCTACACCTGATGGGTATACTCTCTCCCAGCATCGTTATATTGAAAATCTTATTGCTCGGTCAGGCATAACTAATAATAAGACAGTCACCACTCCTATGGAGTTACATGCTCAACTTCGTCCCACGGATGGCACCCCTTTGGACAATCCAACTCAATATCGTCACATTGTTGGCAGTCTTGTCTATCTTACTGTCACCAGGCCAGATATAGCTCACGCCGTTCATAATCTTAGCCAGTTTGTGAGTGCTCCTACCTCAGTTCACTATTTCCCATCTCCTGTTCTATTCATCTTCGAGTTAGCTTCAGCTTCATGCTTATGCTGACTCCACTTGGGCGAGTGATCCGGTTGATCGTCGATCCATTACTGGTTATTGCATTTTTCTTGGCTCTTCTCTCATTGCATGGAAGTCCAAGAAACATGCTGCAGTTTCACGCTTTAGTACTAAGTCGGAGCTTCGTGCTCTTGCTACTACTACTGCAGAGATTATCTGGCTTCACTGTCTATTAGCAGACCTTGGTGTTTCCTGTGATACTCCTACACCTCTCTTATGTGACAATACTGGGGCCATTCGAATAGCAAATGATCCTGTGAAGCATGAGCTGACTAAACATATTGGTGTTGATGCCTTCTTCACACGTTCACATTGTCAAAGCAATACTATTACTCTTCAATATGTGCCTTCAGAGCTTCAAGTTGCGGATTTCTTTACCAAAGCACAAACCTGTGAAAATCATCATCTACATATGCTCAAACTCAATGTTCGGGATCCACCTTAAGTTTGAGGGGGGCTGTTAATGTATATATATTGGTTGTGTGTGTGTGTATTTGGCCTAAATTGGCCCATATAGTACTGCAGCCCATATGGGCATGTATATACCCATTCTCCTCTAATAGAAGATTTAGCTCCCCGTGTTTCTGAGACCTCAAAGCAGAAAGCAGTACAATCATGCAGACCAGAGTAAATGTGATAAGAGTTAAAGTTACATAGTGGTAAAACATCAAGATTGTAGCTCCTAGAACGATAATAAACCTTAGGGGAGCGGAAAACTGTTCCCGAAGTTGGCTGCAGATCTCCAGATATCAATTTAAGTATAGTGGACTTGCCAATGCCATTTGGACCGACCACTGAAACATTAAGTCAAATGTGAGAAAAAAAATGGAAGAACCACCGCAACAAACTAGATATTATTATTTAGTAAACACTAGGTCAGTCAAAAAAATCATACTTGCTATGCGACTATCAAGGTCGATACCAAAATTCAAATTTTTAAATAAGGTAGGCCCTCCAGGGTAACCAAATGATGCATCACTGCAAAAACAGAAAATATTTGTTTATCCAACAGAATAGTTCAAAGAACATAAATATATTGTGACAAGACATAGATATCGCAAAAGAATGTAAAACAAATAACTGCTCGGTCTCAATAGAAAAAGGAAAGACTACAGATGCATACAAAAGAAAGCAAAAGAACAGGAAGCCATGAGGTGCACAAGGTAAAGAGCAGAACAAGATTCCATAAATGGTGAAATAAAAGGGATTAGCAATGAAACCTGAAGCTAATGATTGGTGGTCCAGGACGATCATCTGGGGTTGGAAATTCAAATTTATAGCTGCAAGAAAACATTCAGGCAATTGTTAAGCCAAATTTATAGACAAAAGACCAAAATAAAACAGATTAGGGAGCTGATATACTCTGGGTCACTGACAACCGCGTCAACATGTTCCATTCGCTCCAATGCCTGAGATAATGCAGACAAAACAATAAAGTTAAACATAATCTGTCACCGAACAACAAATTCAGAGGAAAGATTCAGTTGGGAGTTGTAAATCATCTGTTGATTGAAACAGAAACAAAAGCTAATGATTTGAATTGCAAAGATATGCAGATGGAGTCAAAACGACAGGAGCAATATGATGTACCTTGATTCTTGATTGAACAAGTGATGCCCTCTTTGCATTGTAACGAAACTTGTCAATGAATGCCTACACAGAAAATAGACCAATAAACCTCATCCCTCGATCTTTCCAAAAATGATCTAGGAGCATGTAGTATTTGAATATTTCCCAGATAATTCAATTTAGCTTACAGCCTTTCACCTTTGAGCTACAGTTGGACCAAAAGTTCTTCTGAGCTTAAGGCACAAGCTGAAAAACAATGCAGACAGGACTAGGCCCAACTTGCACAAGCTATAGCTGTCTACATTGCTATAGCTCTTACCATGTCAAGCTAATGAAAATATGCAGTACTTTATTATTTGTTAGAATTTTATGTTGTAGGGAATAATAACATGGCATGGCAAATCTCAGATAAGCTTCCAGTGCCATATGGTGCATTATGAGGTAAGACGGCCAATGAGGGAATTGCTTATGTGCTTTTGAAAAGGAAAAATAAAATATAAGTCATTATAACATTTGCAGGCACAGCACAATTCTTTTGTTTGAGAATATCAACATAGTCTTTGTGAAAAGGGGTATTAATGCGCTTTTTTGGGGCCAACAATACTTGCGAAAAAGCAAAGGCCAACCTGCATGTGTGATCGGGCCTTCTCATTTGTTTCAAAGGCTTTCTGTTGATTCTTGAGATGCTCTTCCCTTGTCCTCTCAAATGTGTCATAGTCACCTTTGTAAGCATGCAGCTTTTTACCATGTAGATGAAGAATGTCTGTTACAACCTAAGAATATCTTGCCATCAGTAATTCAGTGATTAACATGACAAGAAAAAAAATTCTGCAAGTATACTAAATATGAATTATGCAAACTTTATCAAGATTAGTTCTTTAATAACGATACTAGATATTCTTACTGTATTCAGAAACTCCCTAGCATGTGATACAACGATGAATGTCTTTGGCCACTTCAGGAGATACGTCTCTAACCATAACACAGCATGAAGATCAAGATGGTTCTGCAAAATGAGATGCTGTTAGCATGTGCCAGAAAGAGAAGAGAAACAATCTCATGTTTCAAACTTACTGTTGGCTCATCAAGTAGCAGTAAATCAGGCTCGATGAATAGAGCACGTGCTAGAGCTATTCTCATGCGCCATCCACCAGAAAACTCTTTTGTACGTTTGCGTTGCATTTCTGGAGTGAAACTAAGACCCTGTAACGAGTTCCACCAATCAGAAAACAGTACAATGTAAGTATGTGACTGACATGGGCAAATCCTACAGGAAAAATCAGGATATAAAATGGTTAGACTCTAAATGATCTACTTCAACTTCAAGTATAAAGCATTAAGAATATGTGATTGCTTCTATTAAGGTTTATTTGCTCTTTAGACAGATATTGATGTTCAAAGAAAATGATAAATGTGTAAACATGGTAACTACCACAAGAAAAATGGCAGCATAAGAAAACCGATAACCCTATATTGTACAGATGGAACAAATATGAAAAATCAACAAGCACTGGATGCCCTCAACAAGGAAACATACTGCAAGTATTGATGCTGCGCGAGCTTCTGCTGCATCTGCATCAATGAACTCAAGCCGTTTATATATCTCCTCAAGCCTCTTGCTGATAGCATCTTTGTCAAGACCACCCTTGATCTTGGCTGAGCTCTGCTCAAACTCTGCCTCATACTCTAGATCTTTCTGCATAAAAGTGAAACTATTAGTGAATAAACAAAAACATTTGCAAAGGGGGGAAAGCTGTTGAACCAAGAAGGGCAGATCTCTAGAAGAGCTAATTCTGCAGTAGTAAGTAGTAACCTGTAGCTGAACCAGATGAGCCTCTTCTTGCAAAAGTTGAACCCGTTCAACATCAGCATTCAGAACACACTGCAAAGCTGTTGTGTCATCACCCACGACCTCTTGCTCAACATGCAATATCTGGCAGTTCTTGGGAATTCCATCAATTGCATGCATCGCCATTGCTCTGAGAAAAGAAGTCTTCCCAGTACCATTTCTTCCAACAAGACCTGAAATGGGTATGGAAGTAAACTAAAGCGTTGAAATAAGAAATTCTAGGAACTGATATAGTAATATTTCCAGGGTGATGCTCTCCCCAGAAGTGAAAATCACAAATTTTAGAGCACAATGAGGGTCTGATTTGCAACCACCCACTACACCATTACTAACAACGCTACTTTAATATTTGTAAAATTTAGTTTTGGGTAGAGCATAGAGGCACTATTAAGGAAGGAAACATGTTCACAGATATGTACAATTAAGTAGACATGCAGCCCTTACTCATTCCAAAGTTATTTATCAAGAGCTACTAAGCCTACTACACACAACATGGTTTAACAAGTATCTAAGTTGTAACTCACCATAGTGCCTTCCATAAGCAAGTGTTATAGTGGCTTCTTGAATAAGATCGCGACCACCAACAGTAATATTGAAGTTCTCCATATGGATATCCCTAACCGCTGGCCCACCATCATTATTGTGGTTTACGAAAACTGGAGGCATTCCAGCCCTAAGTGCCTCCATTTCAGCAACATGCATTTGGTATTGAGCCTGCACCAACAAGCAGAATAGTATAGCAAGGTATAATCAGGAAGATAGGCATGTCCAACTGCAGGAACAATTTTATCTAGTACTTAAAAATTCTTCATCAAAAGCAAACACAGCATCATCTGGAAATCTAAGAGGACTAACTATGAAAATATGAACAGCTTACCTCTCTTTGCCTCTCATCTTTTCTCTTTTTCCTTTCAATCTTGGCTTTATCACGTGTTGATAGCAAGGGTCCCTCAAATACATCAGCTTGCTTTTTTGGAGCAACCTCATCGTCCATCCCGGCATTCATACGCAAAGGTGTAACAAGGCTTCGTACAGCTTGTTTAGGTTTCATCAGGCCATGCTTTCCAAATTTTTCACAAAGTGTAATGCAGACCTATAATGAAAAGGAAAAGAAACACGTCAGAGCCCTAGTCCTGTTGAATCGAAATCAGAATCGAATAATAAATAATTATGAGAACTAAAAGTTAGCAACTAAAACATTACAGAACACGTCAAGAAGCGATGAGATAGACTACAATTCGACTCAGATAATTATGTTATCTACCTCACAAAATGACAACAATATTTGACCGGTAGACTAATTTCTCTAGGAATTCGTCATCCAAAACATCCTGAACGAATGCTTAAACGGATGGCATCGCAAGCCCAGCGATTACTGAAATGAAACAACCTGCCGTATAGTTCTATATACTTGATCAATAGTATTAGTATGTACACAGGTCGGGATACATCAAAGCAGAATCTAAGGTCCAACAGGAGCAACACGTGAAGGCCGCAATTACAGCACCAACAAATGGAATCTCTAAGCAGCTAGACATGTGAAATGGCAAGCAGCTGTTAGGCCGAACGAGGATTAGATGGATAATGAGATGTGGTAGTACCTCGAGACAGTGGTCCATGTCGGCGACGCATCGGGCGTCGATGAGCAGTTCCCCGAGCGCGTCGAAGATGCCGTGGCCATCGGGGGCGCCGAAGTCGAAGTCCTCGTCGGCGAGGACGTTGGCGATGTAGTCGATGATGGGCTGGTCCACCTCGTCGACGACGTGGCTCCCCAGAACCTCCCGCACGACGCCCATGCTGGCCGCCGCCATCGGGGTTGTAGACGGCGAGGCGAGGGAAGGGAAGGGAAGGGTTTGCTGCTTCTCGGGGGCGGAGGCGGAGGCAGGAGCGGGTCGCACTCGCAGTGTTGCTGGTGTTGGCTCTTCTGTGTCTGTCGCGTCGCGGGTTTACAGGAGCCGTCCGATGTGGAGTGTACGGCGATGGCTCTGATTCTTGCGAAATGGGCTGCGGCCCACAAAGGTAAACGGCCCATGTAGCAGGGATGCGATTGCATAAGCATAAGCAATCTGACTGCTGGTCGTTTGCAGAGTATGCATTAATGAATTGAAATTTCGATTTCTTTGTGTTTGAATTTGTTTGCAAAGTTTACACTGCTGTTTGCAGAGTATGCATTAATGCATCAGCACTGACCATTATGTAGTCAGAACCCTCTGGCCCAAATTAAGATGATTTTGCTCCAAATCAGGTTTCTTCGTACATCACTTTTACTTGCTCCAAAGACCATGGAGCATTACTTAGAATGTGACGGTGGTTTGGTCATAAATCGATTTCCATTGTCCAAGAGTAGATATGTGAATAAGAATAGCCACAGTTTTCCCCGCATAGTTCAACTTTCAGAACCATATCATTTGCTACGTCTATTCACTGCTCATTCTCTTGCATCTTACTATCAAGGGTCCCAGCCCCATAGAGAGTCAGTAATGACAGCATTCAGCCACTGCATACCTTTTAGTGACAAAAATGGCCAAGATGAACGAAGAACATGCAACTGCACAAAATTTTGAATATACATAACGCAAGCCTTCTCCTTTCTCACACAAAGCTCCAGTTTTACCAAGCAAATGGCAAATAAAAACTGTTGTCCACATAGACCAAAGGAATTTTTCAGCAGGCCCAAAAAAACAATACAATGGTATTCTCTGGAAGAGAAAACTACACTAATCATGAAGCATCTTGCAGCATAACTCCCACCATAAATTTATACCAAGCCATTATTCAGTGGGAAGTTTCTCTTTGAGGTACGTGAGAATTGCTTTCGTTCCTCGCTCCAAAAGGGCCCGTCTTATGCTGCAGAGTAAAGCAAAGGTAAAAGGAGGGTGAGCATTTTTTTTTTCTGCCGATACATGTGTAAACTACAACAATCTAGTTCCACTTATAACCTACAATTATATGTCATCACAAAAACTTCCATGTTTTTCTATCCTTTCACATATGGACTCCAAATTATTTGCAGGGGACTGACAGAGTCATATTTGTGTATCCTGTAATTTCTGTAACGTCATTCTCCATTACTCCTATATGAATCTACCTGGGGTTCGCTGCTGCCCAACATAGGAATCCAATGGACTCAAGAATGCATTCTTACCTCCTGAGGGGATTCCCATCAAGTTTCAGCACTTGCAGGTTAGGCTCAAGCAAACCCTGCTCAAAAAACATCCACAAAGATTAAGTGCTTCAATGAGATAGTGACCAATACACAACTCATGAGCAGGAAGTAGATGATAATTCATTTATCATTAATCATCTAATATGGTCATAGTCGCTATAATAGAATTGACATCTTTGAAGAACCGTCCAAAAGAGCAATTTTAAAGCTGTCTAGGAATATATGTCAGAAGAAAGCTGTCATGAAAAATAAACAGGACAGATTTGGGTGAGACATGAGAGGAAAGCTGCTGGATTATGACTGCATGATTCTCATTTGCTACTAAGGAAAGGAAACTTTAGATAATGGACATACTGAGAACATTAAGTATAAGTTCATGTGGACAGTGAACAGACCATGACGATCCATAGAAAGGTCTCAAAAGAAAGCCACTACTTTGTCGAGGCAGCCTAGTAACTTCCTTGAAAATACTAACTTGGCAACATAGTTTGCTTAAATTAAGTTTACTCCCAAAATCATATAACAGAAGACCAGAGACCGTGCATAAGAAAAGCAGCTCCCTTACAGTTGAGCAAGGCATCAATGCAGAACAAAAGATAATTCTTGATTGGTATTAGTGTTCTGCACTAAATTTACTACTGTT
Source organism: Olyra latifolia (assembly GCA_036346145.1). NCBI lineage: Eukaryota > Viridiplantae > Streptophyta > Magnoliopsida > Poales > Poaceae > Olyra > Olyra latifolia. Next base: position 1,310,988 of record CM070524.1, on the reverse strand, counting down.
TGTTCAGTCAACAGATGCCTCATGGGGAAAAATGCATTACTAGTTGGTCCTCTAAGACAGGCTGCACAGGATCTCAGATAGTCATGTCATGATGTAAGTACCCATTAGTAGTTATCAGTTAATAATAAAAACAGAAGAACAATATAGAAGTATCATAGACCTGGAAAGAATTGTCAAGTTAGATCAGATATTAAAGCCAACAACGTACCAGCTCTGGTGGGAGCGCTGTTATATTGTTGTCTGACAGATCAAGCTCAGTAAGAGAGGTAAAATTCTTGATACCCTGTTTAAGTGCAGCAAAGTCAGCATAAGCAGGAATTGAAATGGACACATCATGTACAGTTTGCTACATTTCCAAATGAACTTTGAGCTTCAGTTCAATATCAGGAATATAAAAGATGAAAAGATCATTTATAAAAACTGGAAAATATTGCCTCCCTTCCCAAGAAATTGTGATAGTTACCTGTGGTACAGTTGTAAGAGAATTTTGACTCAAGTCAAGAATTCGCAGCTGTTTTAGACCCAATAAACCATTAGGAAATTCATGGAGTTTCATTCGTCTGTTCACAGATAAACAAAGAGATATAAGCTTTCTTAGAATGGTTTCCACAACTTAGATGCTTTGCATATGTTCCAACCTCAGGTACAGTTCCTGAAGCTGCAGCAATGCAGAAACTGCAGAAGGTTCAGGTAGTGAAGATGCATTGCCACTTAAATCCAATATTTCAAGTTTTGACAGAACCTCAAGATCAGTAGACGATATCTGTGCGAAAAATAAGTGTGTTATAATATCTCAAAATGAAATTCAGTATATTATCAATTTATCATAGATTTACGTGCACTGTTGATGACTGTTATCTCATAGTTAATACTCCCTCCATTTTGTACTATGAGTCATTCTAGCTCTTGACACAAGAAACAATACAGGATACAATGACAAAGAAAAACTTATTTCAGATGTATTGGCGCGATAGAAAACAATAATTATTTCAGTTATTGTTGCTTCTTTGGAACTTTACTCTAGTGGCTAGATGCTGCTTAATCTATTTTCCATTGACACTTGTCAGTCAGATTTTTTTGTGTGTCACAATATAGTGGTTAAACTAAGAACTTCTGTAAACTCAACAATAAACATTGATCCATGCCCCAATACCAAGAGTTTGCAAGATCAGTAATTACACTCAAAATAAATAAGAAAAAAGATACTGGCCATTTGTTTGTCAAATATAAGCCAAAGACAGATGATATGCAGAGATGACACCATTAAATTACCTCTGCCAAATGATTGTTGTCCAGCTTTAAGGAAGAGAGATTGGGAAGGGAGGAAATTACTGAACCAGGCCACCTTTTTATCTTATTATTAGACAAAACCAGAGCCTGTGACAAAAAAAAGAAAAGAAATTAAGTTGGTTAATAGTACTAAAAAATGAAAATATTGCCCTGTTTTCAGAAACTCACTTGAAGTGATGAGCATAATGACAGCTCATTGGGAAGATCTTCTATCAAATTTTTAGAAAGATCAAGTCTAACCACATCACTTGTCTCCCATGCTGCAGGAGGTACACTGGTCACACCAAGACCACTCAAGTTCAATTCCTGGCATGACATTCAATCAGGGGCCATAGTTGGAAAATTAAAAAATCATTTATCCTCCCAGTAGAATCTCAGTAAATTCAATAGAAAAGCTATTAGGTTTTTCTTTGGCAGCTATGGGAATACAACGAATGCATAGAAACGTAAAAAGAATACATCACATTGAAGCACAACTGAAAATTAGTTACTTTTATCATGACAACCGTGTACCCCTGAATGCTTCAAAGATCCTTTGAAAACCTCTTCAGTTTTTTTTAGATGAAAAGGGATATCTCTGTTATAACATTATAAAGATGCTAGCAAGAAAACCAAATACCTTTGAAGATAAAGACAATCGTCTGGCTGCAGCAATTTGGTCATCTTTTGTTGGAGTGCTTCCAGATCCTGATGCTGCACAAGGAATATGTTTAGCAGGTTTTCAGTTATGATGAAATGCTTATCAACTCCCAGAAATTCAAGACGTCGCATCTACCGAACAGACAATGAACAATATAAATACTACAATTAAAGCTAAAAATACATACATGTTGATTTAGCCTTTTCAATTACCTTCCTCCCCAGATGAAAGTCGACTCCGCAGATACTTCAACAATGTTGTTGTTGGTCCAGAAACCAATGAACTGGCAACCATAATGGATTAATATGCTGGTAGCTCCATTAGAATCCAGAAAGCCAGTTTGTGAAATGGTATCATACCTCCGAAGTGTCCTCATAGGATTTCCAGTAAGCAGAAGCTTTCTTAGGGTTGTCATCGTACCTTGAATATTGCATGCCAAATCATACATGAGTGTACGGAACTGAGATGTTCAGTAATACAGTAGCATACAATATGCTTAGTTTTAAACATACACCAGAGAAAGAATATAGCCCTATGATCAGTCTATCTAGCAGATCGACATGCATAAACCAAACATGTGCACAGATGTGTTTACATGTATAATATACTAATATGCATACAAAGAGATCATTGATGTAGAGTGTATCATTATATATGTGTGATCACGTTGTTAGTCAACCAAACAGGAAAACAGCAGGTATGGCATTACAGAAAGCAGCATTGCACAACAGAAAAGTTACCTAGTTCAGGTGGCAGGCCAGATAATGTGTTATTTGACAGATCAAGGAAAGAGAGTTTCAGTTTGCAAGCTCCCACAGGATACTCCTTCAGCTGATAACAGTAAGATGTTCATGAGTAAAACATTAGCAGCATAAGAATTTGTTCCTTTTATGATATATTCTGATAAATCTGGCAGGAATGCAGGATGGATGCCAAAAGTTGTAATTTGGTGTTAAAACAAAAGAAGTTAAGTGTCCTCAAGGCCATCATAAGTCATAACACGTGATAGAAGGGCCCAATATTTGTATCACTTATTCAAATTTCAAGTTGACAATTTTCCACAGTAATCTAAGAAACCTAGTCAATGGGAGATCAAGAGGTGCTGCACCACCGGCCCTCTAAGAAAACAGGATTAGATAGGTATGTCCATACGTTTAACTTGTGAGAGAGATTATTCATTTGAAAGGTCACAGGTTGGACGCTGGAACGGACAGTTGCTGCATGACACTTTAAATGAACAGTACCTTTTCCAAAGACGAGGAACTGAATTAGCAGCCTTTCTGTCATGTGTGCGTTAATGTGCACAAGGTTACTGCCGGCCAGCCGTATGGGCCCGGGATCAGCAGCACACAGGAGGCAGCATGCACAGCGCAGGATTAGGCCTCAAGATACCCATCTATCTAGTCGTTGGTTGTACCTTTGCTTTAGCAAGAAGTTGGCTTTGGTTCTTGCCTTTAGTTAAGCCATCAACTCCTTTTGTTAGGGGCAAGTTGACCACTTTGAAATAGGCATACGGCTGTGCATTTGGAATTAGGCAGTGAAGAAGATTTAATATAGCCTCTGTCCCAAGATTCTTCTCCCTCATCTATTGCGTGTCTCTCATCTCAATCAAGCCAAAGTCGCGCAGCTGCCCTCCCAGTGATGTAAACCCCATAATTATCTCAGGATAATTACAATTGAATTAGTCTAGTTTATCTCCCAGGATTCTTCTCCCTCATCTATAGTCTGTCTCTCATCCAAATCAAGCCAACGCCGCCTGGCTGTCCTCCTAGTGGTGTTTACCTCGTAATGATTGATCATTGCAAATGAATTAACCTGGTATCCTTCCTAAGATTCTTCTCCCTCCTTTACAGTCTGCCTCTCATCTCAATCAAGCCAAAGCCACCCGAATGTCCTCCTGGTGGTGTTTACCCCATAATGATCTAAGGAACATTACATTCTCTCTCTAATATCTTCAATTTTCAAATGATGCACAATAATTTGAACCAGGGGAATAATTAGAAGATCAAATTGACAATTTTGTCATGTAACAGATTGGGTAAAACCTGATTAGAGTGGAGATCAAGTATTCCTAATTTTGATAGCACGCCAATATCAGCTGGTATTGATGACAGCAAGTTATTTCTGGACAGAAAATAAAAACAGGGGTGAATTTACGTCATGAAAAAATGCACAATAAGAAAAAAGGCACATAAATTATTCTGAGATGTGGATAAACAACCAACCCCATATAAAACTCAGCAAGAGAAGTGCAGTCCTTGATGGAAGAAGGAATGAAGCTTATTTCTGATATAGAAAAGGTACAAAGCTGTCAATTCTAACAAAAAGGAATAATAAAGAGCTTGCACGCATGAAATATGGTAGACCAACTCACTGTTCTGATGCAAGTCCAGGCGAATTAGTTTTGAAAGTGATCCGATACTATCAGGGATGGTCGTAAGTAGATTATTTGCTGCAAGGATCTGAATATTAATTGCATGGGAATAAAAAACTCAAAGAAATCATGTAAATTCAACAATTTTCTGGTGTTGATGCATACCAGCATTCAGCTCCATAAGCATTATCCATGATGTGAACATGTTTTCCGAAAGTGCTACAAGCTTATTACCCTGACAGTTTGTGGAAATTGAAGTTTTCGTGAACAACAGACAGGCAGCACGATAAAATAAGAGATCCAGCTTTGCCATTCTGTAGGAGTACTTACCTCCAGATACAATCTACTTAACTTGGAACAGCCAGCGAGTTCATCTGGTATTCTGGATATGTTGTTATTTGAGGCCTATAGAAAATGCATTATATTATTCTGTGCATGTCTAGATTCTAGACTAGAGAAGGAGCGAGGAAATGATAATTTGCAACTGATCGGTTACATATTGGTAGAAACCAGAAAGTTTCTGGCAAAAAATAAGAAAAGAATCAGTTGCAACTTACCTTGAGTTCTGACAGCTCCACGCATCTAGCAAGACTAGGTGGCAGCTCAGTAAGGCAATTATTTGAAAAGTCGACCCTGCCAACAACATGGCGTAGAAATGCGTGAATATATAGCACCTCGGATATCATTTCTAACCTTAAGGGATGCTAATTGGCAACAGCTCTATACATTACTAAAACTTGCGAATGATTAGGAGAAATATCAATTCTACTGTGAGATCTATGAGCCTATTACTAATGCTTGCAGGCTATTTAGCAAGTACTAGATGATAATAGTCAGCAACAACATTCTTGAGTAAGCATTATTCCACAAGGAATGGTCGGATGTAAACCAAAGAACAAGACAGAGGCCACATAAGGTATTCAGCAGGCGAAAGCACGAACTATACAACGTGTTGAAGTGTTTTACGCAACAGCACGGTATAAATGACATCATTCAATAGCAGTGAGCAATAACATATAGCACATAATAGGCTTACTTTACTAAAGCAGTGGCCAAGCCAATCTCTTCAGGCACAGTGTTTATTTGATTGAATGATATATCCAGCGACTTTAGCAACAGAAGGCTGCATGAAATATGATTAGCAAAAAAAAAAAAACAGGAAATTATCAGTGGTTCACATGTATCATGGGAATTGCTCCGTCATAAGGACAGTCAGTCCAGTACATACTCGCCAATAGCAGCAGGAAGGGAAGAGATGCTATTGTTGCTTATGTTTAGCACAACAAGCGAAGACAAATTCCTAAGGTCTTCTCGTAAAACTTGGAGGTTGTTGTGAGCCAGTATGAGCTTCTGAAGGTCTACCCCCTGAGACAAGAAAGAATGACAAGCAGCATGGTTTGGTTAAACCGGTGGTGTGGCTAGGCTAGCACAGACGAATGAGCTGAGCAATGGCAATGGCAACGTACGTACCTCCCACCATTTCTCATCCTGGGTGCCCGTGTCCAAGTTGTTGTACACCTCCGTCGGCACCTCCCTAGATGAAGAAGACGAAGACGGGATGAATATCTACCCGTATCGTATGACGCCATGGTAATCTTGCACAAAGTGCAGGTGCTAGTGGTAGTGCAGCATGTAGATGACAAGCAAGATGGAGTAATGGAATGCACAAGGAAACTAGGAACGAGCGATTGAACTCTCAAACGCAGCAGAGCTAGCATGTATGGTATGGATGCAGCTCAAGGAGCAAGAGGCATCCGATGGCATCACATTCATGTGGGGGATTTGGGGGACAGGGTTGAACCTGAGGGAGCGATTGGAGAGGTTGAGGGAACCGGACTCCCTCGCGGACTTGAGGATCCGATCCATTCTCCAGCATCCTCCTCCTTCAGATCGCCATCGCCATGTCCCCCGCCTCCGCCCGCACCTTGCTTCTTCTTCTTCGACGCAGCAGCACCAGAAACAAGAGGTTGGTGGTGTCCCCAGCCTAGAGGTCTCGGGCCAAACTCATTTCACCGACAACTGGGCTAAACTACAAACGGCCTAGCCATTTCGGTTCAAAAATAATTTTAAAAAAAAGGAAATGTCTAAGATTCAAAAATATCCATTATAAAGCGAAGAAATGAATCTACCATAAGAAAATAGTATATAAATGCATGCATTTAATTTAATCTGCTACAGTGGCAGGCTAAATCGGGTCAACCCGGATGCTACCATGCAAACTGGGTCAAACTGACCCCACAGGCTGAGGTGATGACCCAAACTTGATTCGCTAAACTAAACCGAGCTAGCCTAGTCTAGTGAACAGTCCAAGCTGGCCCAGTTTGTCCCATTGGGCCCAACCCATATGATCAGCTCTAGCACGATCCAACAAAGGGAGTCTGCTTCACCTTCACCTCCACGGCTCCGCCTCGACCTCCATTGGAATGACTCTCAAGGCTATTAAAATCCGCTTCTTGAAACTTTCGAATCACGATCAAACAAAACGATGTACCTTCTCGAAGCATTCAAAGCCCAACTATTTTAAGAGTGTTAAGTAGATGTGCATGTGCTCGCACCCACACGCACCATAAGCACACAATTGTTTGCGTGCCTACAACGAATAAAAGGAGGTTCCGAGCTTCAAACTAAATGCGCATAAGTGTGTACCATTGCTAGATTCAGAATTAAATTATAGTAGGTAGGGATATTCAGGTGTAATCCTAAGGGTCAAGCTTAGGTGGGTTGCTAACTCAACATCTGAGCTAGCCATCTCTTATCTGGTTGTCCTATTTAGGACTTATGACCATGTAGTGGTAGGTAAAGTGGTCCATTGAAGCGCAAAATTCTATCTTATATTAAAGTCAATCTAATCCTATATAAAAAAATAGACGCATTCATTCAATAAGAATCAACTCATCGTTTTGCTGCTTCTTTCTCTTTAGGCAACAAAGCAATTTCCATCTACCTCACAAATCCAATGAGACTATCTACATTAGCTTTCGTCTTCCTATTATGACAATGATAACTATATGGTGGTGACATAGAGTGGCACAAGATATACACCTTTCTCCATTGTGTTGCCCATCCACAGGGCTGACCGCAACAAGGATAGACCGCTTTGCAACGAGACAGTGAATGGATCTTTGTATGGGGACCCATGGCATGAAGCCATCAAATCATAGCACGAACTCACTGGTAAGGAACTTTGTGTACTCAAGCTTTTTTGGGTTCTCACGGATTGGGTCCATGAATCAACCTCCTTTGCAACATAACACATAAACTAGTTATCTCTTCTAAGGTGTCCAAGCATGAGAGCAACATGGCGTAACACACTTATTTTAGTGAGAAAATGGCATATTTGTCGTGCACAAAACCTACAGAGCTTCGACTATATTATGTCGTGATAGGTTCACAAAGTTGTTGGATATGATGATAAAACACTATGTCATACATAGAATAACCTTGTCAGCATAATTAATACTAGTAATCACCAAAAAGTTAATTAATTGTTGGTACACAAAAGTTCATAGCCAATGATGTGTGAAGACTCAAATAACCTAGGTTCTGCTGCACTACTACCCACGGTGTCTGACCATGATGTTGTAAAATGTGGAGAAAAAAATCCTTTACCTACCTGCGCTAGTCCCTAGATCGGTAGCTAGCACACACAGTTAACAGATTTTGGATCACAACCAAATCGATTAATTTACATAAATTTACATCAGAGTGCGCCTCGTGGCGTCGTTACATAAGTTCGGCTCGAAGGCCTTACAAAAGCGGAAGTCTTCTTATTTACAACTGAAATTCCCAAAAGAGGAAAAACCAAAACACTCCCCACAGGCAAAGCTGGAGGAACGCAACCCTAGGCGTCGGTATACTCTCCATCCTGGACTTCGTCGGTAAAGGCGTAGGCTTCAAGGTCTCCATCTTCAGGGTCGCATTGGTAACCTAGACCTGCGTGTCGGAATGCGCAGCCCCGCGACAAAGCGCGAGGGTGAGTATTGGTGAAAATATTCGCAAGTCAATTGACATATGCATGTGTATGGTCTAGACAAAGGATAAGTAGGGTTTAGTTGCGGAAAGCAAGTTTTGAAATAGTTTGCCTAAGGTTTTTAAAGCAATTTAGAAAAGAAGTGAAGTAATCAAATAGTTTGATAAAACATTTAAATCATCCGGGCCCAGCCGGCTTATGCCCCGAAGGCTGTCTCACGATACAAATCGTGGTTTTCACCAAAAACATTTTCCTTACGGCTAATCCACCGAAGGACCAACAACTCTCGACGGCTAACCATCGTATGCATAATACCACACGTCGGCTAGACCACCGAAGTCATCTCCTCACGGCTAACCACCGTAGGCTCCCAAAACCAAAACATGGCACCTGCCGGTTTTCTTCTTTAAAACGACTGAGAAAGAGAGGGAAGAAAACTACCATTGTGGCAGCGCCACCGTCATCCGCCCTTGACCGTGGCACGGCTTTCTAGAAAGTATTACGCTCTGCAGAGGTCGCACGCTTTTTCCATGAGATATGACTCCCTCCCGTCGGAGGTCATCACGACAAAGCCTTTAACAGTCTAGCTCTTGGCTGGCATCCCCTCTAAGGTTTCCACCGCAGCGCTGGTATCTCCAGTTGGCTGAAGCCCCCTCTTGAGCCTGGTAGGTTGGTGAACGCGTCGCGCCTACTCCACCACACGGGATGTCCAAACCAAAAGTTCGAAAGGTACTCAACCAAGACTTGCCCATACAAGCACTCATGGTCGCACTGTTGTACTTAGTTTTGACAACCACAAGGTATCGGTCCTTAAGGACTGGGGTGGTTCCCACACTGGACCCGATTCTCGTGCTTACTGCACCAGCCAATCAATCCGTCCACCCCAATCAAGTTTTATAAACATTTCCAAAAAACCCCCAGGTGACATACCCGCCACCTGGCACTAACATTTTACCCACAGTAGTGCTAATCAAACAAGCACTTTACAAACAGGGAGATACTTTGAATTAAAACAGGTATTAAATCATGGTGGGGTGTTCATTGTGCAGTAACTATTGACTAGTAGCATGAGTAAGCAAAGTTAATTAAGCTGATCAAGGGTTGGCAGGCAACCATGGATTAATTATCCTAAGGTTAACAAGGGTCAGGATTAATAGCATAATTAAGGTGAGTTAGGTTATTAACTAATTTCCCTACCAATATGATAGTGCTTAGTCAACATAGCCATGCATGTTTAATAAACTTCTAATAAAGCATTTGTAAAACTAGGTATTGATATGGTCAAAGGAAATTAGTGGAGATGTCAACAGTGACTTGCTTTGACTGTGGTCGAACTCCCCTCCTCGTGAGTTTCAATTTCCCGCACAGTCCTCGGATCTAACGATGGCAAATAACACACATTTAAAAGCAACGAATAAAATAAAATAAAATTATGCATGAAAAAATAAATGGGATGCATGAGGATAATAAAACCATGCTTTTATTTATTTTAAGATTTTTAGAAATTGATTTAAATTTAAAAATGGCATTCTTTATTAAAGATGTTTAGATAAATTAGTTTCTATAGATTTAGGAATTTAGAAATTAATTTAAATATTAGATAAATAATTCAATACTTGTTCCTATCTGATTAACATATTCCAAAAATTCAATTTTCTTTTTAACTAGATATGAATAATTAATAAAGCATTTAAATGCATGATTTTACATTTCTAAAAACACTACTATAGAAATCATATTAATAATCATGAAAGATATAAATGATATTTTTAAATTAATCTTCACATTTTATTAGTTTTTAGAAATTTATTTCATAATTTTTGGATTTTTATTTTAAAAGATATGAATTTTACTACTTTAATGTTTTAAATTAAATTGGAAAAGAAAAAAAAAAAACAAAACTACGAAGTTGAAGGCAAACTCGGGCTCGGCCGAACTGGCTGTGTGTGAGGCGGCGAACGCGTGTGCGGCCAGCGCATGTAGCCGGCTTAAGCACCGACACGTGGCCATGACCCAGCACGTGACTCATGGGCCATGGTGACACATTTCATGTGGTCTTGGCATTGTACAGCGTCTGTGACATCTACGCGCGCGGCCACCGACGTCTTGATATATGTGAAGCGATGGCCGGCGGACCGGTCGTCGGCCGTCTGGCCGGTGACAATGGGTCACTGTCACAACGACTTCAGCAGGATGATGCGGCGGCTCGGCCATGGCGATTCCGGCATGGCGGTGAGGCCCCATGAGGGAGAGAGGGAAAAGAAGAGGAGGAGAGGAGTCAGGGGTGAGGTCGGCGAGGATGGCCGTGCATGGTCAGCGACGCCGACGCCGAGCGGGCGGGCTGACTCGTCGCCCGGCCGAATACGGCGAGTGAGCAAGGCAAGGGTCGGTGAGCTTTAGAGGTGGAGGAGGCTCGGTGAGGCTCTGGCGAGGCCAGGGACCCAGCCGAGGCATGCGGGCGGGGTAAGGCGGCGAGAGAACACGCCACGGCCATCTCGGGACGGCATGAGGCGGCGCTAACGATGGGGAAGGACACGGGGTCTAGGAGGAGAGAGAAGAGAAGAGGGATTACCGTGAGGAGCTCGTCGGCGTTCGGATTTGCCGGCTCCGTGGCAGCCCGTGAACTCCGGCGGCAATGGCGGAAATGGGGTCGAGGGTGAAGGAAGAGGTGTAACGGGATCGTGGGGAGGCGTGAGCGTGCGTGAGCGAGAGAGAGTGAGGGAATGGGAGGGAAACCGAGAGTGAGAGGGGGTGAGTTTAGGCTGGTTTAGGGAGGGGGGCAAAAATGGAAATAGGCATTTTCGGAAATGCTCAAATTGGGAAAGAGAGGGTGACCTATGGGCCCACTGGTCATAGAGTGAGGAAAAGAGAGAGAGGGTAAAATGGGTAAAACGAATTAGATATAAAAATAGGTATATTAATAATTCACTTAGTTAACTATTTAGGTTTATAATTTAACTTTTTATTTAGCTTAGTTTTTAATTTGGAGTTTCAAAAGTCAAATTTCAAAATTACAATTTCTTACAAGATTATCCTATAAGGTTTTTAATAAGTAAAGATTTTAAATTTTGCAAAAGCTAATCCTTAATTAGTTTCTACAAAACTACATATAGTAACATGCACATTTTTCAAAAATATTTTTCTTTTAAACTTTGAAAATTTTCTGGTTGAAATGCCTTAAACTATATGCTATGATTATGCATTTTATATTTTTTTGAAAAATGGGGATGTTACAGATAAAAATGTCATTTGCATGAAAAATAGGCTAAGCGCTTTGTTTGAAATGATATGATATAACGAGAAATGTAAATTCGTTTGGAGTAACATTTTAAATTTGTATTATTTATAGTGATAAATAATAGACCGTCAATATTAAAGGATTTTAGGGAGAGGAGTGAAGACCAGCTAGCAGGCGACCGGAGGCGGAGCACGTGGTTTTGGCAGCAAATAGAAAGCCACGGCCAGGGGACGAAGAAATTCCAGCGTGCACGGGCACGGATGTGAATGTCAAGCACCTCGCCGTGTCTCAGCGAAGAAGAAAGAAAACCATCAGAGCGAATCAGCGACCAGACTCCGGCACTCCCGTCGTCCCCCACCTCCCGTACCGCGGCGCGGAGAGATCTACTACCCAACCCATTTCCCGCGTCCATGGCGCCGTCGCGCCCTCTCATGCGCGGCATCCGCCCGCCGCGCGTCTTCCCCACCCGCGCCGGGCGCACCTCGCCCTACGCGCTCGCCCTCACCGCCCTGCTCCTCGCCTCCGCCTTCCTCCTCGCGCTCATCGCCTTCGGGGTCTTCTCGCTGCCGGTGTCCTCCCCCGCTGCCGTCACCGGCGACGACGCCGAACCCACCGATTCCCGCCCCGCGCGCCCTCGCGGCCGCCGCGACCTCAGGTCAGCAGAGCCCCGCCCTCGCCATGCGTTGTGCCTGTCCAGATTTGGTTCTTCCATCTGGCGCTGATCCCCGCGGCCGCTTCTTTTCACTTGTTGGGAGCAGCGAGGGCTTGGGAGAGCGGGGCGCGCAGTGGACGGAGGTGATCTCGTGGGAGCCCAGGGCATTCGTCTACCACAACTTCCTGGTAACAAATGCTGCATTCTCCGCGTTCACTTCACAGCTACTGTTATGATCTATTCATTCCTGCATGCATGTTGCTCTCTGTAAAGATTGGTTGATTACCCCCTTTCCGGGATCCAGAAAGAATAAGGCTAATATTTGCTTTATACAACAGGTAGGAGCCCCTGCTTTTTATTGAAAACTAGTTGGATGCCCGTGCGTTGCGACGTGATATCAAAAGTAGTTATAAAAATCCTAATGGTACACACTATTAAGCTACAACCCATCAAAGTCATCTCTTCCCTTTATTTTTGGACTGTTTTGTCTAATAAAATAAAATCATAAAACATGTCTTAGCAATCTCGGCTACAATTTCATAAACAAAATTTCATTGCTCCTCATAATTCAAAGATCAACAGAAGACTACCCATGCACATTGCATCTGAAAAGTTGCCGAGGAAATCAAAGCTCCCTATAGGTGAAGCATCACTCCATGGAAGATGCCCGACGTCCTGACCACCAACACATTGTTGTCTCCACGGAATCCATGTACATATATGGGTAGAAGAATGCAAGTTAACATATCCATTCGCATGTGTTGACGAACTATCAGCAAGAGCTATCTTGTCACATTCTGAACATGTTAATCAATAATCAGAAATGGCAAGCCCAGAGCATTGTATGCTTATAAAAAAGATGGTAATTTATGCTAACTTTGTTATCATGCTGACATTTTCAATTTCTGTTTAGTAACACGCAATCAACATGCCACCACAATCAGAGTCACAACAAAATATATATTGCTCCGCTACATATTATAGTGGTTCTACTCCTTAAAAGTTTACAACATTTAGAACAAAAGCACCTCGATGTTTCAGAAAAAACACTTCAAGGCCTTCTTTGTTCTCTGTGCTTAATTTTGGGAATTGATAATACTATGATGTGCCCTAATAGATAAGTACCACATATAAAGTTGGCATATTTATACTGGTATAAAATAAATCCTATGAAAACAAGGATTCCTGTAAGTCAGTGCCACTCATTTTGTGTGCTCTCAGAAGTCATCATCTATACAAGGGACATTGATATTAAGCACATTTTGTGAACTATAATCAAATTAGCCACCTAGGATTGTTGCAAGCACATAAACAAATTTTGCACATTTTGCATACACGTACAATTGGCAGGGGTCAGTTATTACTTGGATTTCATAAACAAATTTTCTGACCCAAATCGATACAACTTTTTTATGTAAGCACTGACATTCTCTCTTGTCCCTATTTAATAGGATCTTGGAATAATATTTATTTTCAGGTTAAAGCTACATATAAGGAAGCTCTTGATCTGAAATTCCATCCGGACAGAGTATTAAGAAGCAATAGTTATCAAGAGGTCAAAGCACAGCAGTCACTCAAGTTTAAGCACTTACTAGAAATCATAGAAACGAAGTGGTGCACAAATAATTAACCTAATTAGGTTACATAGCTTGATGAATATTCTCTGTTGTGGCTCACCTCATAGATTATTGTTTCTGGTTCTTTAGGTTAACTTGTTACCCGCAAAGAAAGAATAACTCTTGGTTTGGGAGGTAAAGATAAAGAAACACAAAACATTCATCAAAGCCTCAACGTGTTTGATGTAAAGCTCCACCGTGGAACATTGTGTGCTGCTCGACCTGCCCAAAAAAATCAAACAGGGTAAATTGTTAGCTTAGATGGCTCAATTCCTTGCTTGCACTCCATGAGGTGATGAGGATCTACAATGGCAATATTTAAAATCACATCGCTTAGTATTGCAACTGTATTATTCATGGCGTTATCAAAGTATCAACCAGATGAATCTTAAAACAGCTAGTAATACCAAAGGTTGGAGAGAAGTGACTAAAACACAAAATAAGTAGTTAGCCAATTGCCAACTTAAGCACACATAGTAGCATCCACATCAGATACAAGTAAAATTGCATATATTGGACATATCATGTGAGTACCTTCCAACAAAATAGCCTTCTGTGACGCCAATATTATACAAGCATTTACATAATCAAATTATCCATTATGATTGAATATACACCCTAGAGAGGAAAACATGGCTTTGTGTCGGCCTGTCAATGATCTTGGTGTCAAGTGTCAACCGATAATTTGATAATCTGCAAAATAAACAAGACAGGAAGAAAGCATAAAAAGATGGCAGCAATAACATGGCATTGTTATATTTGTTATCAGCTGGTTGGCATCTTGTGGAAAGAAATTGTAGATAAATTTTTCTCTGCCTCCAAATGATAGTCTTGCAGTGGGTATCAATGTATATTCAACAAAATCAAACTGTACCATGTCGATGGATCTCTGTAGACTATTACATTGTGTATTAATAAAGGTAAATCACCACACCTACTAAGGTTTAGATTTATATAAGCAGCAATACAGGAAGCCGAGGCCACACAAATCAAAAACCAAATTAGCCCACCCCAATGCACCCATTCTCGGAAGCGGGGGCGGTCCAACGCCCGTTGGACGCGCCCCCGTCCAATGCCCCGCGCTCCGACGGCTAGGAACAGATCTAGTATGAAGCTTTGTTATTTTTATATACCTGCGCATAAATTCGAAAAAAATTCATAAAAAATATTAATATTATCTAATATACACCAGATTGAACATATATTATTTTCATATTTTTATGAAAGTTTTTGGTCCAGTTTATACTTTAGAACACTTTTTTAATAAAAATATTAAGCTAAAAAATGAAAATAATATATATTGAATATGATGCATACTAGATAATAGTCATATTTTTTGTGAATTTTTTCCGAATTTATACGCAGGTATACAAAAATAACAAAGTTTTATACTTGATCTGTTCCTGGCCGTCGGATCCTCATCTGACGGCCAGCGTAGGGCATCGGACGGGGGCGCATCCGACGGGCGTTGGACCGCCCCGCGTCCCCCATTCTCTGTACTCAAAGATCAAAATCCACTAAACGAATCAGGAGAGGACCTTGTTCGATTAAGCACCTGAGAGGATGAGGAGGAGGAGCAACAAGAGGAGAAGTTGAGCAGAAGACACCTTCAGTGAAGACGTGGTCGTCGGAGTTAGAGAAGACGGAGGCACGGGGAGATGGTGTGGTTGTCGGCGGTGGAATAGTCATTGGCCATGGTAGAGGAGGCGGAGATGTGCTTGGGTTTTGGATTTGAGAGATGAGAAAGGAAGCTCCTCTCAGCCAGTAGTAGGGTGGTGGAGAGAGGGGCGACAAAGGTTGTACCTGTTGGCAGCGCTCGACGAGTGCTCCGGCTCGACCAATCATTGCCGCGGTCGGCGCACGCGAGGATGGTTGTGGCGGAGGCGCCCAGCGATGGAGCAGCAGGGTGCGGCGCACGCGAGAACGCCGGCGAGAGGCTACAAGCACCATAGGGGAGGTTGCTGGGGACGTCAGACATGTAGTGGGGGAGGCGGGATTCGAATTTGGACGCGGAGAGTAGGGGAAGGCGCAAGGCGGAGGACCTGAAGGTTGCCCCGTGCTCGGATTGGGGGTACTGGTGGTGGAAGCCTGAGCCGGGGGAGCCGAGCCGTTGTAGGCGGAGAGTGGGGAGGGCAACACGCTTGGATTGGAGGACTGGGACGGTGTTGGCGTGGTGCTGTGAGTTGGGGGAGCCGAGCCAGGAGCCGCGAGCCAGGAGTTGGTGATTCAAAATTTTTTGAAAGTGCCGTACCACTCACCACAAGGCTCTTTTGTATAGTAGAGATGATGTGCTGAGTACATAAGATGCGAATTATTATTGAATCTTTACTGTTTACCACAATCTTGGAGTGCGAGGGTGTAATGGATCCCATATAGCCTTAGTGTTTAGGTTAATTATGTGATTTGAGGGAGGGGTGAATTGCTTGCTGTATGAGGTGAAGTTTGATCTGTGAACGGAATGGTGCTCATCTTACAATTAGATGAATGGGTTTGAGGAATTAAGGGTAAATTCAACATGTGGTTGCACTTCTTTTGAGTGATTTTCAATCCTTTGCATACTCTGTTTGCTCACTTTGCATGGATTATAATGGAAAAGCTATAATTCTATTACTCGTCTTAATTTGCTCTCACGTAGCTCTATTCTTATGGTGGATTATTAGCTGAGGTATTATGTAAGAATCCAGAATGGGGTTGTTGATTATGTGAACCGTACTAACTGGATGAACTACCGTGTAGTCTCATACCTATACAGAGCATCTCATTAGAAAAGGAAAAATGGAGTGGGAGACTAGTTTTGTCAGTATTATGAATAATTGGTTGTTTTGGGTAATAGGTACGGCGCAGAGTTGCTTATTGATGTGAGTTTTGTACGTATCATTCGTGTTGAC
This sequence comes from Olyra latifolia, assembly GCA_036346145.1. NCBI lineage: Eukaryota > Viridiplantae > Streptophyta > Magnoliopsida > Poales > Poaceae > Olyra > Olyra latifolia. The sequence goes on along the minus strand of CM070524.1, from coordinate 1,294,320 downwards.
ATTCAATTACACATCATTGTACTTCACAATAAATATAGAACTAGGAAAAGCCTTATGCAATTAAATGTAACAAGAATTCTAATAAATATCATTGGTAGCGAGACCTGGTTGTTCAATGCAATTCCAGGTTCATCGTTTATTACAGCAACAGTTCTATAGTTTCTTACCTCAAATGCTTCTTGTGTCGAACTGTTCATATGTTGTGTATAATTTTGAGTTTTGAGTGTTGATGTTTGTCGTTTCATTTTTTGTCCCATTTTATTGCTTGGTAGTTCATCATCCAATATTGCTGGTGGTCTAAGTGTTTAACCATGTGGATTGCTGATAGTTTGTTCCTTTTGTTAGTCCAAGGAAGAGTGTGAGTACTTAATTGGTTTGGCCAAGCCTCACATGGTGAAATCAACAGTCGTTGATAGCACTACTGGTAAAAGCAAAGATAGCAGGGTTCGCACAAGTTCAGGCACGTTTCTTCAAAGAGGACGAGACAAGGTTATCCGGGCTATTGAAAAGAGGATAGCAGATTACACTTTCATACCTGCAGGTACGTAATTATTGTGATGTTCAGTGCTTGCCTTTATCCTATTCGTGAACAAGCCAAAATTTGCTGTGTGATGTCGAAGTTGATAAAGTAAGACTAAGCTACACAGACAGTTGTCACCTGCATCACACACAGGGCAAGGGCAGTCTGATGGTACTATGTGTCTTCTTAGATCTTATTATTTACTGACGGCGCTACCTAGTGCTTAGAGTTTTGTCAGTGCACAAGCACAGATATTATGGCATTGGATTGTGACATACAGTCCAACACTATAGCTCTTAACATATTCCACTTTATCCTTTGAACGCTTATTATACTTCTTTAATAATCATAGTAATTTATGCTGGCGTACAGAACATGGAGAGGGACTCCAAATTCTGCACTATGAAGTTGGGCAGAAGTATGAACCTCACTTTGACTATTTTCTTGATGAGTTCAACACAAAGAATGGTGGTCAGAGGATGGCTACTCTTCTCATGTATCTGTATGTATTATCATGTTTATTCATATTTTTTTACATGTGATGTTAGCTTAAATAACTTGCTAACTGGATGTATAATATGTTATTGTGAAAATATATTCATTTGGAACAGATCAGATGTTGAAGAAGGTGGTGAGACTATTTTTCCTGATGCAAATGTGAACAGCAGTTCATTACCATGGTACAATGAGCTTTCAGAGTGTGCCAGAAGAGGTCTTGCTGTCAAACCAAAGATGGGAGACGCACTGCTCTTCTGGAGCATGAAACCAGATGCCACTCTAGACCCATTAAGTTTGCATGGTCAGTCCAATGACATGATTGCTGTTCTTGTTGCCTTTAACTAATGCTCATCCAGTTATTTGCATGTGTTGCATATGCTCTGAGCAATCCTTTTACATATTTCTTTTACATTATCCACGCAGGGGGATGTCCTGTTATTACTGGGAATAAATGGTCATCAACCAAGTGGATGCATGTCCACGAGTATAAAGCTTAAGCTTTCTGAGGTCAGTATATCAAAGGTATCTTCTACTGCTCTAGCAGATCTATATTGTGCAAGCTGTAAAGCCGGTGTTGCTACCGAGTCGGTTTGCTAACAACTAGACTTGGTCCTTGTGGGAGCCACTTCCAACTCGTTCATCCTTAACATTGAAATTCATGAAATAACATGGGTTTGATGAAGGAAATTTTTGCACCCAAGCTTTGCATTTTTCTCCCTATGTTTTTTTTTTAGAATATTCTCCCTATGTTATTACTCCTAGGAATGTAGCCTACTAGCCTGTACCCTGTAGAAACATGAACCTGCCGTTCCTCTTATTATTTTGATTGCCAAGTGTGACAGTTACTGATGTGTCCCTGAAGCCTCATACTGAGATATTCTGGTTCCTTTATTGGGGACTGAGGAGGAGGATTGTTTAAACTTTAAACCATACGACCTTCGTGTTGTTGTTTTTTTTTTATAGTAAAGGCGTTTGTAGCATGATTGTTGTCGCTGGAAGCTTTCCGATTTGTATGTTTGGCTAAAATTCTTTTAAGCTGATGTTTGGCTGCTTTAAATTTTTTTAAGCTGATGTTTGGCTGCTTTCACTTGCAGATGGATCATTATGACCATGTGACTTGGGCTCTTTCCAGGATGGTGCCTATGTAGGCTTTAACAGATCCACCTCCGCTGTATTCTTTGCTCCTTGAGAATATTAGTACAGTCAATAAGCAGGAGGGCATATTTGTCCTGTCCACACCTAGTGTTTGGAGATGATCCTTGCTGGCTTGGCTCCCTCTCCCTCCTTTTTGTTGTTGCAGTACCCCAATTATAGAGGAATGATGTATTGTTGGGGCATAGGATTTGTGATTTTACTTTGTACGTGTATCGTGTATTAGTTACCAGCTAACATTAGTACCATAATGTTGTACTGCTGAGGTAAATTGTGATGGTAACGAATGAAACGGGTCCTCGGATATGAACTTTTTTGTACAACTTTTTTGTATCATGTACAGTCTCATTCCACCTCGCCCCATCAACCACAAGACTCTTTCGGTGGCCTAAAGGATTGAAATAGGGTACCGCGTTTGCGAGACGAGCTATATTAATAATTTAATATACTAATAATCCTAGGATTGAAGGGAGAGTATGAGGGGGGAAGGAGCACTTTTGTGGGTAAAGTGGCAATTATGGTCGGTGGTGTGTTAAATGAAGTGATTGGTATACCTGAAGTTTTTTTTTTTTACGGTAAAGTATACCTGAAGTTGAGTGGTAGTGCAGCCATGTAAGCGCATCTCTAATACTAGAGTCAACTACTAGGTATAAACAACCTTTACGTTATTTATAGATAGCATGCAGATAAACTTTTTAATAGACTAACTACATCGTACTCTTAAAATTAAATATGGGTCCATACGTAATAGTTTTTATTTGTTTTAGAAAACGTTATAGACTGTCTCTTGTTTAAGAACCACCTCTTGTCTCTCCTCTTTATATAAGGAAAATTTTAAGTTCAAAATTTCATAACTAGCTGAGGTGGTTTTATTGGAGTTGCTCCATAGACATAAAAAAAAAGTAAGCACCAGTCCAGGTGAGGTGAAAATGAGAGGGAGCAAACCGAAACCGAGGGGAAAAAGAGAGAAATCAGCGGTAGTAGGAGCACAGAGAGAATCAACGGCGTGGCCTGAGGGGCGAATGCCGACGCCAATCGCGGGCGCACAGGCAAATCATCCACGGGACACGCACGGTACACGCGGGCGGGCGGACGCGCTCCTCTCCCCGCAAATTTCCAACTCCGACGACCCCGACCACCCCACCCCAACGTAGATCTCACCGTCAGCTTCCCGCGCCAAACCCTAACCCCCATCCCAGATCTGCCGCCCGCCATCGCCATGGACCCCGGCGCCGGCGGTGGCGGGCTCACGGCCATCCGCCTGCCGTACCGGCACCTCCGCGACTCCGAGATGGAGCTCGTCACCCTTAACGGCAGCCCCCGCTCCTACTCTGGGGAGAAGCAGCCCGACCAGGACCATGTCGAGAGGCCGCCCACGCCCAGCGATAGCAGCACCAGGAAGCTCGTGCTTGCCTGCATGGTCGCCGCCGGCGTGCAGTTCGGCTGGGCGCTCCAGCTCTCGCTCCTCACGCCCTACATCCAGGTACTATCGGTATCATCCACCTATCTACAGTACGTACGCTCGCGCTGGGTTGGATCCATCTCGTCCTGCTACTTTCCCCTTTCCTATGCCGGTGGTGAGCGCTGATCCCTCTCGTTCGTAGCTTTGCTTGTTACCTCTGCGCATTTAGGAACGAGCGCCCGCCGGCCATGTCTTGTTAATGCTCCCCTTTCTCTTCTCGGTGACACCACTGCATATGGAAGGAATACCACCCCTACCCATTACCCAATAAAGCACGCAGCCGCACTTCAGCTGTTGGATCAACAATCAGTTGTTGCTGATTACTGATTATTTATGAGCTAATTTACAAATGTAGCATATATGCGTTTGCGTATTAGTGAAATCAAGGTTTGCTGCCAATAGGTAAAAAACAGGGAGGACCACCTGTACCTGGTTAGGAATTTATCCATACTAAACTAGTAACCGAGATTCTATGGGCAACATACAAATCTCTATAATGGCCTGACGAAATTTCTATTGTGTTTCATTGGCAGTATGCTATGCCTAACCGTTCCATATATGCATACAGATGCCAACAGTATATATTATTTCAGTGTAACAACTTCGGGTCATGGAATGTTTAGCTTTTAAGGCCGTTCTGCATGTCATCCGTCACTATGTATTCACCATTTCACTTGTTGCTGATTCCTGATTTTATGCAGACTCTAGGAATAGACCATGCCATGGCATCATTTATTTGGCTTTGTGGGCCTATTACTGGTTTTGTGGTAAGTTTCTGCAAAGAGAATATTACTTTTTTTTTTTTGGTTCAGAGTCAAACCTATAAAAATTTTGCATCACCAAATGATAATATTTTGTTCAGGTTCAACCCTGTGTTGGTGTCTGGAGTGACAAATGTCGTTCAAAATATGGAAGGAGAAGGCCATTTATTTTGGTTGGATGCTTAATGATATGCTCTGCTGTGAGTTAGATGAAGTTTCATAGGTTGTCATTTTTTCCTCATGCTCTCCCTGCTCTAATAGGCAGACTTGACACGTAGGTAACTTTAATCGGGTTTTCTGCAGACCTTGGTTACATTTTAGGAGATACCACTGAGCACTGCAGGTGATAATCCATGCTTCTTGTTTGTTGTTCTATTCACACAGAATGTATTGTCACAACAATGCTAATAATCATTTATTCAGTACGTACAAAGGTTCAAGATATCGAGCTGCAATTGTTTTCATTCTTGGGTTCTGGATGTTGGACCTCGCAAACAATACAGTACAAGTAAGCCTACTCAAAACTTTACATGTGCATGCTCCAAATTTTTCTCAAGGTTGTTCCCTAAGTATTACTGGAAAGCTGAATTGCTGTTGGTATGCTCTTAACATTTTGTTCCTTCTTGATACATATAGGGTCCTGCTCGTGCCCTTTTAGCTGATCTTTCAGGTGGTGAATCCTTTCAGTTAAAATGTCTACCAATGCTGTATCCATCCGTAAATATCAATTATTGAATGATACCTTCTACTATGCAGGTCCTGATCAATGTAATTCCGCAAATGCAATATTCTGCTCATGGATGGCTGTTGGAAATGTTCTTGGTTTTTCATCTGGAGCAAGCGGGAATTGGCACAAGTATGTCTTTGATGCCTATTATTTTGTGATTATATTTACTTGAAGTTTTTATTGATGATATATTCAAGAGTAAACTCATTACTCATGTCACCATCCAGACATAGTTCATGTCAATGGTTAATTTCACAGTTGGTAATATCTGAAAGCTATGAGCCAAACTGTATAAATAAATTATAGGTTTATCCTCCCTGCCTTAAAGTTGTGCTAGACTTGCTATGCATAGCAGACAAGTAATCCCACAATTTGTGGGATGCTGACATGCAATTACTTTCCTAATGAAAGTTGACCCTACAGAACTGTACAATGAAGGCATGCCATACACTTTCTGTTGACATCCTGGCCTTTTCTGTTTGGTCTTCTTGTTAAGGCTTCCTTACGCATCAAGTTCATTTTTCTTTACCTTCTCACAAGAATTATCTTTAGTCAGGCACAGTTTATTACTTGATTTTTTGCAAGAAAACTGAGTTTTCCCCGCTGCTCATTATTTATGCAGGTGGTTTCCTTTTCTAATGACAAGAGCCTGCTGCGAAGCTTGTGGCAATTTGAAAGCAGCGTTCCTAGTTGCAGTTGTAAGTTCTAAGATTCTGCTACTTCCCTAGGAATTTGAAGCTGGGTTCCTTAATAAATTGTAGAGCTAGCTGATCCTAGAAATTATCTATGATTTTTTAGAGGTTTTGTTGACTGCACTTTGCAAAATCTGAATAAGGTCAATTGTGCAGGTATTCCTCTTGTTTTGTATGTCTGTTACCCTTTACTTTGCTGAAGAAATCCCTCTGGAACCAAAGGATGCACAGCGAATATCTGATTCTGCTCCTCTACTGAATGGTTCTAGAGATGATGGCTATGCGTCGAATGAACAAAGTAATGAAAGGCTTCCAAATGGCCATGCAGATGGAAATAATGTCTCAGCCAACTCCCATGCTGAGGATTTTACAGATGCTAACTCCAACTCAAGCAGAGACAATGAAGTTTTTAATGATGGACCAGGAGCAGTTTTGGTTAACATCTTGACTAGCATGAGGCATCTACCTCCTGGAATGCATTCTGTGCTTCTAGTTATGGCCCTAACATGGGTATGCCATAAAAAATAATTACATAGATAGATGTGTACCGGTGTTTTGTCACTTTTTATTCTATGCCAGAAATTGATGGTTTTTCCCTCGTTTTGTTTGCTTTGCAGTTGTCATGGTTTCCCTTTTTCCTTTTTGACACGGACTGGATGGGGCGTGAAGTTTACCATGGTGACCCAAACGGAGACTTGAGGGAAAGGAAAGCTTATGACAATGGTGTTCGAGAAGGTGCATTTGGTTTGCTATTGAATTCAGTAAGAACTCGTGATCAATTTGTTTACCATTATTTGTGTAAGACTGTTTAAATGTATCTGCATTTCTTGAATTTATATACTTCAGCAGACATTGCAATTTTGTGGTTCACACCATATCATAATAAGCTGATTGTTAACAAATGCACTTAGTTACCATTGTTAACTGCAAGGTATTGACTTGGTGGGTGTAATTATTCTTTTCCTTTTATATAGGTTGTCCTTGGGATTGGCTCCTTCCTTGTTGATCCGTTATGCCGGATGATTGGTGCAAGATTGGTTTGGGCAATTAGCAACTTCACTGTGTTTATCTGCATGATGGCTACAACAATATTAGGTTGGATCTCTTCTGATATGTACTCAAGTGCACTTCATCATATCATTGGAGCAAACAAAACAATCAGGAATTCAGCATTGATTGTTTTCTCTCTTCTTGGATTGCCGCTCTCTGTAAGTGCTAGGAAGTGCATACTTTTCTGCCTAATTTTGTTAGAACCTGGAAGATTTCTTACACTTTGCTCGTGGGTGTTACAGATCACTTATAGTGTACCATTTTCTGTAACTGCTGAGCTGACTGCCGGAACAGGAGGTGGACAAGGTTTGTGTTGCTGCTATATTTAGAGTATATTTGTGTTGTCCTCATTGGCTGAGAATGTTTGTGCCAATCTGCAGGTTTGGCTACTGGAGTACTAAATCTTGCTATTGTTGTTCCCCAGGTTAGCCATTTTGCTCTGAATGATTTTCTTCTACATGTGCTTTTACTGAATATGCCCTGACGGCCATGGTTATGTTGTACTTGCAGATAGTAGTGTCATTAGGAGCAGGTCCATGGGACGCTCTCTTTGGCGGAGGAAATATCCCCGCTTTCGCCTTGGCTTCAGTCTTCTCGCTGGCAGCTGGAGTGCTCGCCGTTCTCAAGCTGCCTAAGCTGTCAAACTCCTACAGATCTGCCGGCTTCCATGGATTTGGCTGAATCTCATGCTCAAATCCGGCTGCTGTGTAACATCCAGATATTCACCCGAACACTCAACTCCCATTTTGGCATTCGTTTATAATGAAATGATTCTTTTTCCTCCTACTGCTACAGAATAAGATTAAAGATAGAGATTAGGATAGAGAGCTAGCTAGCAAGGTTCATGTGCATACAAGGCAATGGAAAGTTGTAAAAGCTGTATCTGATTTTCTTTTGACAGTATATGTAAAAGACGCCCCGCCCGTATGGTGGAGAAATTTTACAATGAATGCAACACCTTTTCCTCTTAACTTGCCCTCGTTTATACATGTAACATGTTTCTGTATAGTATTTCTGAGTAAAGCTACCTTGTGTTACGCCGTTGCGTTTGTGTACTTCTGCCCTTAAAATGGCAACCTTATAAAGGTTATAGCTAGCATCATTCTTTGATTTTTTGTTCGCTTGCTTTGTTTGTACGTGGACGGCTCTGGCTGTATCGATGGTTGGTATTTATTACTTACTGGTGCACGCTTCAACTGGCCTTCACGTTGGAACATGAGTTGTTCAGCCTTAGCTTGAGGCCATGCTCTTTTGCTTATGCTTGTCTTTTTATCTTATAGAACATCTAAACACTTTGGCTCATCAAGCCATTTATTTTGAAGCCGCTTAACTCTTAAAACTAGCCCAACAAAGTGACTTGGCTTCACCAAGTCTTATCTAAGGTTTAATTTTTCAACAAATTAGTAAATAAGTTCAGCGCACGAGAGCTGGTCTGAGATTCCCTTCACTGCACTGCTTGCTGCAATGCCTCGCCGCCATCCCTACTTTGGTACGTTGTAAGTTTGGCTGGATTACTGAAAATCTATACCTCGAGAACTTTGAGAAGTGACTTTGAATGTTTGGTTATATTTGGTCTTGAGATCTTTGAGGAGCAACTTCAAGTTTTTGAAAGAATGTCTTAAATTAAGCTAAAATGTTTCGAAAACGATCCTATTTAGTCGCCTGACCCAAAGAAAAAAAAATGGATGCCCCTCTCAGTCACTCGTGTCTTCCCACTCAACTCAACGTTGTCCTCTTCTACTCTCACCTCTCCTCTCCTTTCTTCCCCCATCACCCCAAACAAACTACATGCTGCCTCCTCCCCCACCTCCTCTTGCTCCTCTGATGCTCCCCTCCCCTCCCCTTGCTCCTCCACACACAGGACACTCCTTCCTGTCCTCTCCCTCCCTGTTTCTCTTCTTCCCCTCTCCATCTCTCTCCCATGCAGCATGGTGTCAGTGAGCTCCTCCTTGGATCTAGCGACCTCCCCTCAGCTCCATTTCTTCTAGCCTAGCGGTGACTCTCCTCGGCGCGAGCTGCAGCGATTGTGAGCTCAAGGGACTTTCACTCCAAACACCCGTAAAAAATATTTGAAACATTTTGTTTGTCCCTGTGAAACACCTATAAAAATCTAAATATTTTGTTCGCTCTTATGAAAGATCGCTTGAATGGATTAAAATATCTTCAAATAACTGTCGAAACATTTTTCATAATTGTTTGAAACATTGTTTTCGAAAAAAATTTCAGCGGCACCTCAACGATGTTTCAGTCTTATAAGATGGGCAAACCGCTTTTCTAGTGGATCTTCGCTGAAGCCACATTGCTGCCGGCGGAGGAAAAGGACAGGAAGGCCACCGGAGGGGAGGGGATGGGTGGGGAGGCACCGCTACATTACCCGGTTGGACTTCTACTTTTGCTGTCGAGATGTTTCGAAAAATATTATCGTTTTTGTTTCGATAGTTCTTGAGTTCTGTTCCAACAACTCACTGCTTTTGTTTTAAAAAACATCTGATTTTTTTTTTGGAACCATCCGATGTGAGCTTCCAAAATGTTTGGCTCTGGAAAATAGCCGTGGCTTACGACAGAATATCCGACTCGGAGCTGGGACTTTTTAAGATGGGTGCATCGTTTGCTTTGGTTGGGCCGAGAAACTGGCCCAAGATCTCTTCCTATTTCATCTGATTGGGCCCATGCCTGTCCCACCCCCAACGCCGACTAGAGGCCTCTCCCCCCTCCCTCTTGCTCTCTCCCGATTCCCGAACCTCAATCCCCACCCCAACGCCGAGCCGTCCACCATGGCGGCTGCCGAGGTCCAACCCGCGCCCGCGCCACCCTCCTCCGAGCACACGAACAAGTCGCGAGAGAGCGAGCGCCGCCGCCGCCGCCGAAAGCAGAAGAAGAACAAACCCTCCTCCAACGCCGCCGATGTGGCCGACGCCCAAGAGGAGGTCTCCAAGGAGAACTCCGATCCCAAACCCCAGGTACGGGGAGCACCTCCTGCTCATGCAGCCTTGGTTGATTTAGTGATGGTTCTTGCTTGCCTGACGTTGGAGGCCGCAGGTGGACGTGGAGGTGGAGTACGTGCCGGAGCAGGCTGACCTGGACGACGGCCTCCTCGCCGACTTCAAGGCCATCTTCGAAAAGTTCACCTTCAAGGACTCCCCCGCTGCTGCCGAGGTATCGAACGCATCCCCATCTACTCTAATCTCTTCGGAATCGACCATGGGCAAAACACTGGAATTTCTCATGCCGCAAGTTTAGCTGCTCTGCAGTCTGTCAGTTCTCTCACTGCCCTGCAAATCCGCAGTAATTTGATAACATGTGGCTCGTTTAATATGCATATAGGATGGTGAGAACAAGGATGAAGCTGGCACTGATGCGGCAAAGAAGGGGGCAGGATCCGATTCGGAGGATGACGAGCAGGATGCTCAGCAGAAGAAGGAAGGGGGCATATCCAATAAGCAGAAGAAAGTCTGTTCTTCCCCTCTGTCTGTTCATGGCATGTTCTCGAAGTTCATTTTTTTTCTTTGATCCTTACCTTAAATTGCTACTTTGTTTGTGTCTTCAAGTTACAACGAAGGATGAAGATTGCAGCTTTGAAACAGATATGCAACAGGCCTGATGTTGTTGAAGTAAGTGACCCCCTATTGCTGTAATTAAGTGCGATGGGTGGTTTTGCTGGACCTATATTTCTCTGAATGAATGTGTTCTTTGTTGCTTCCTGTCATACTTGTCCATCTAGAATTGCATTTCCAAGGGCTCAAAATGCTAGGGGTATAGGTGGATCTGAAGAGAACCCACACAATTATCACTAGCCGTGGTAGGGGTAAAATCACACCATGTATTGTTCTTGCTTTCTTGGTCCCTAGCCATGTTTGCTAAGGTCTTGTTGGACATTATTTTAACCTCTCCGTTTTATGTAAGTAAATATTATTCATAAGGTTCAAGACGACTTGAAAGGTTGTCTTGGGGGATTGCTAAACAAGTGTGTCACCAACTTTGTTGCCTTTTATAGTTCTAAGATTAAAATATATGTGTCTGACCAGAGTCTATGATAACATGCACAATACACATGTACCAGTATTGCTGTAGTGGGTGTAAACATAAGAAATGACATTATTTATGAAAGTGAATGGAAGAAAAAAGACATCAGTAAACTTTTCGTTTGCTTTTGTCATCTGTTTAAAGTCTCTTTGTGCCATTAACTGTGTAAAGTTCTTTATGGACCTTATTTGATACAATTTTGTTCTTCCTGCTAGGTCTGGGATGCGACTGCATCAGATCCCAAGTTACTTGTCTACCTGAAGTCTTACAGGAATACTGTACCTGTCCCAAGGCACTGGTGTCAAAAGCGGAAATTCTTGCAGGTTTCCTTCCTTTTCCCTCTAGGATTGGGGATCTTAATGTCTTATATTTTTCATTTGTGATAAACCTACTATGGAAAAGGCGATTGTTTTGCCTAACTATTCAGTCAGTACTGCTTCGGTGCTTCCAATCTTCCATGGTCCTGTATAAAATAAACGACACATTCCCGTAAAAAAATAAACGACACGAACATTGTATATCAGACCATCGTTTTGTTTTCAAATCCACCCATAAAAGCATCTAGGAACCTCCTTACTTAATCTATTAGTATTGCATGCTTTCTTGATTTAGTTATGGAAGGGTTGAGTATGGAAGGGATGAGGGAACATAATGCCAATAAGGTTTCACCCCTCTTATACAAATATGCAATTCTTGCAGGGATGCTGTAACAACATGGGAGCAAGGGCTTGGTGGTGCATTACTTGAATGGTTTATATAGCATAAAATTTAAGGTGTTTCATCTAGTTAATTCATGTGAGGCATTTTCCGTGAAATAGATTATGGTCTGGGTCCGGACCTTTGACCCTCCGTAGTAGCTTCCATATATGAGTATAATCACATAGCATTTGTCCGAGCCATTGCAGATTCTTTTATATATCCTTTTTTAGCAAGATTCTTTTATATATCTCAAAACTTGAAGTTGTGCTTTGCTCCATAGATCCCATATTTTCCAGATCAGATTTTACACCATCATGTTGTTTCTTTCAGGGTAAGAGAGGTATCGAGAAACAACCTTTCCAACTTCCTGACTTCATTGCTGCTACTGGGATAGAAAAAATAAGACAGGTAGCTTAAAGTCCTGGTTTTTGTAACAGTGCTAGTATTATAGTATCTTCTCCCTTGTCAACTTGGTAACTTTAGTAGCTGTATGCTGTTTGAATTTCATTTATAGCTAACAATTTCTAAGTGGCTATCCAAATGCATTTTAGGCATATATTGAGAAGGAGGATAGCAAAAAGTTGAAGCAGAAGCAGCGGGAGCGTATGCAGCCCAAAATGGGCAAAATGGATATAGATTATCAGGTCAGTTCATTCCCATTGGAGGCAGTTTAAGATATATAGAAGCTCAATGATGATATATGTATTATGTTTTTCTGTAATCCCAAATTCTGATACAGTTGATTTCCCCCACATTTCGCTGAGACTATGAATAGCATTGTTCTTTGTTTTCTCCTTGTTCCATACTTTGATCTACATGCGTGATTCTCCTTGTTCTTTGTCAGGTGTTTTATTTAGTTTTTCTTTTGTCATGCATTATGCAAGCCTAATGCCTGTGCAAGTGCTAATTATTGGGGATCGTTGTCTCTAAATTTAGAGTACTAATGGTGATAGTGTTCATGTGAGTTCCTAGCTGATATAGTTGGATGTATTTGTTTCATGTGTTCAGAATTCAGACCTGAGTTATTTACTCCTGACATGATACACATGCAGGACAGATAAGTCTCACCATCATTTTGCTGCGTGCAGGTGTTGCATGACGCCTTCTTCAAATATCAAACAAAGCCAAAATTGACTAGTCATGGCGAGCTGTATTACGAAGGGAAAGAGTTTGAGGTACCTTTGCTTGAATCTCTTTACTTTTTAGATATATCAGAAACATTGATAATTGTTTGGGAGGTCCAGACATCTGTGTTTTCAAACCTGATTCACTTTCGCTAAAAAAAAAAACTCACCGAGCATAAAGCTATACATGTATGCACTCCACAGGTCAAACTTAGGGAAATGAAGCCAGGTATGCTGTCCCGAGAACTTAAAGAAGCTCTTGGTATGCCTGATGGTGCACCACCACCATGGCTTATAAACATGCAGGTATTGTTCTTTAAAAAATAATATGCATGCAGCTGGTCTTCTGATTGACAACAACTTTTGCTACTGGCCGACTGACATCAAATAATTTTGGCAGAGATATGGTCCTCCTCCCTCTTATCCTCAGCTTAAGATTCCTGGCCTGAATGCTCCAATTCCTCCTGGCGCTAGTTTTGGCTACCGACCTGGGGAATGGGGTAAACCTCCTGTTGATGAGGTATGCTAAATGTCAAATTTGCCCTTTAGTGAGCTATGTTCTAGTGAAATGGTTTATTTTAATCAACTTAAATATATGTTTTTTCTAATTTATTCTCTTGTTTTGACTAACAGCATGGGCGCCCCTTATATGGCGATGTTTTTGGAGTGCTACAGCAGGATGAACCTAATTATGATGTATGTTTAATCTGATAATTTTTTATTTTCAAGCCAAATTTATTGGATTTGCTGAAGCCATAGTTAGCTGACTGTTGGGCTGCACTGTGTTCCAGGAGGAGCCTGTTGACCGCAGCAAGCACTGGGGTGACTTGGAGGAGGAGGAAGAGGAGGAGGAAGAGGAGGAGGAGGATGATGAAGAAGAACTTATGGAAGATGAAGACATGGAAGAAGGCATTCAATCAGTCGACACCATCTCAAGGTGCTACCATAGTTCTTAGATGGCATGCTTAAGTTCTTTAAAATAAGTTATGACACTCTTTCTGCTAATAGCACTCCAACTGGCGTGGAAACACCTGACGTGATCGATCTTCGGAAGCTACAGAGGAAAGAGCCTGAAAGGCAAACAGAAAAGCAGCTGTACCAGGTGAGGATTCACCAGCAATTGCTTTGGCATTTCAGGCTATATGTTGTCACAGTTTTAAAATTGGCTCATTGCAGTCCCTAACGTCTTTTTTTTTCATCTCAAGGTTCTTGAGCAGAAAGAGGAAAGAATTGCCCCCGGGACGCTCTATGGATCTAGCCATACGTATGTAACACTAATAAAACCTACTTACATGTATCAATTTTCTGATGGTTTCCTGTTCAATTCAACAATCTTGTGAACTCATCTTGTACCTTTCTGCTTTTACAGGTATGTGCTTGGGGCACAGGATAAAGCTGCTCCGAAAAGGGTGAGCTTTGAAGTCCCTTGCACAATGTTTACTAATATTTTTTGTTCTATGCATGCATTAGTGATTGGTTGATCTTTTCTTTTGCAGGTTGATCTTCTGAAGAATCAAAAGTCTGATAAAGTGGATGTTACCATACAACCTGAGGAACTGGAAGTTATGGATGATGTTTTGGCAGCCAAGTATGATTATTATTTTGGCGTTTGTCAAGTTGAGGTTATCAAAATTGCTTCAGGTCAAAACGTTAATTCCCTTTTTTTGTAATCTTGAAACAGGTATGAAGAAGCACGAGAGGAGGAAAAGATACGGAATCAGAAGGAAGATTTCAGCGACATGGTGGCGGAGGTACAATTCCTTTCCTAATAACGGACCTTTTTCATTCCCTTGCATAGGTTTGCTTTGGAGATAATTAGCAACACAGACTTCTTTTTTGAGAAAAATAGCAACACAGACTTCAACCTGTACATTTGCAATTTGCAGAACGAAAATAAGAGGAAGCGGAAGCAAGGGAAGGAAGGGAAATCGAAAAAGGACTTCAAGTTCTAGATCTTTGCTTGGTTATCGTTTCGCATTTTCAGGGGAGTTGACATGGATGTTTGCCATTTTTTTATGGCCTGTACTTGAATATGTATGTATACGCATGCATGATTATGGCTCTATATGTGTATGACGGTTTCATATGATGATGATTACTAGACTGAGCGTAGCGTTTTCATTTCCGTTAGTTGTTGCCTCCTGTGATGATGGATGGATGGAACCGAGTGAAAGGGAGAGATTTAATACTGCGATTACTGAACCCAAACCCCGTTGACCTCCTCGATCTAATGTTCACCTTTTTTTTTATCATCCGGCTAGTGTCTAGTTAGTAATTCAATATTCCTTTTTAGGTGCATGCTAAACTAGTTAGGAGGGCAGTCTACTTGGGTTTAATGTGCAAAACTAAAGATTGCAAGCTTGTTAAAAAGGCTACCTTTAGAAGCGGATTTGCTTAACTTAGTTTCTGACTTGTTTTTAAGAGTTTCGAGAAGCCGTGGCTTTAGATACTGGTTTTGATAATGTTTAATGTAAGCACCAATTGCCACGAAAATTTCCAGCTGCACCCCCTACTACCATAGCGTAGCGACCATGAAGGATTACATTTCAACAAACACCATTCGACATAACAAGTAGGACGGGGCATTATGAATGCTAGCGGGTGCGCGGTGAGATCATTCAGCACCACTGGGATCTCCATCTTCCGTGTTTTGTGCTGGGGAATTCTTCAGCAAAAGGGCATTGTTTCATTTGTAGCTCCATCCTTCTGGGCTCTAGCTCACTATCTCCGTTTGATTGTTATCCTTGCGGCTTCTCTTCCGCTTCCGAACCCTCTTTCTCTTTGCCTCGTCATCAGCTTTAGGCCCCTGCACATCACATCTTCTCATCAGCGTGCGACATTGCCGACTAAAAATATCTGGTGTATTGGCATCCAACACTAACTGAAATCGGGAGGTACACCAAGCTTATGACCGCTCTGGCTCCCTTCACTTTCTAACTCAAGAGTTTTTTTCCTTTAATTTGGTCCTTTTCTTTTTCTTAGTGTCTAAAGACAGATCAGACAGCTCCAGACTTGCTTAATTGCTTTACAGCACGTTAGCATCGTAACAGATACTTACTTAGAATGGACATGTTCCGGGTATTCAATACAGCTGAAGGAAGCGAAGTCAATAAATAATGCTGTAGAACAAATGGTTACCTGATTTTGCGCAGCTGAAGGTTGGGGCTTCGGTTTCTTTTTCTTGCAGGAGAGTGGGTTTGGTCCCTGTAAAAGGACATGTATTAGCATTTTGTGCAAGATGCGCAGCTGGACTAGTGAACTCAAAGGCTGATGATGTGGGCTAATCATAAGCATCGAGTATTGGTGTGCATATGAGAAATGTAACCAAAATACGAAATGCAGAAATAACCTTTGCTTTATTCCTTTTAAACTTGCTTTTCTCTGCTACTCCAAATGCATTTTCTACAAGAGAACTGGCAGGTCTTTTGTTTTGTTCTCGGTGATTTCCATCTTCAACAGCAGCTGTCTTTCCTTCGGACACCACATTCAGTAGTTTCTTATACTCCGATTTATCCATATGGAGACGCTTCTCCTCATCCAATTGCGCAAATTTACGCTGCTGCACTGACGGTTGCTCCATAAACAAGGAGTTCTTCAGACCATATATCACAGGAACGCCAGGAACCTACATCCAAGCAAAACACACGTGAGCATATTGCTGGACATGAATATCAGAGGATGGCATGATACAATTTATCATGATGTTTTCTATTGAAGTAGATTACAATCTTTGTTGCTTGTATTATGCACCTTTACAGAATCTTTTGCAAATAAAAATACAATGATAAAAAATAAATAAAGATAGAATACAGTCACAACAGAGTAGCAAATGTTCATACCTCCCGTAGCTTTGCCCGAAGATCAGCATCTTGGGTGGCGACAAAGTAGTGTTCTGGGTTCTTATCACCTATGAGTGATAGAATACAATCCACTGCACTGACCACCTTGTCATGCTCACAGCTGCACACACCAACAAAATCCCAATAGAACAAACACTGAGCGACTCAATCGCAAGCGCACCAAGCCATAAGGTAAATGCGATAGGAGGCCGTAATTAACCAGTGTCTAGATTACAGGGGGAAAAAACAGGGGGGAGATGAGGCCACCAGTGATACATGTTTTTCAATTTGATTTTGGGCTATCTAAAATCTTATCACAAAAAAATCTGCACAAAAGATTTCAGATAGCCCAAAACCGAATTGAGCCGTCATGGTACATAACAACATGACATAACAAAGTAATTTGGTTATCTGCAATCAATAAAATATAGTTTTTATTTGCTTTTTCAGCACAATGAAATTAACAGCAGTGTAGCCAGAGCTGACAGGAAATTATATGTCACGCATGAACTGATTATAAGCAATGTGTAGATAGACTCATAAATTATAGAGAGGAGAGAGCGGTGGTAGAAGACCTGGCGACGGCGAGCAGCTGTGCCGCTTGAAGGGCGTCGGCGTGGGACTTGCGGAGGCGGTTGAGCTCGGCGAGGACGCATTTGGAGGTGAAGAGGGGCGGGGGCCTGGAGGCGGAGAGGAGGTCGCGGAGGATGTGGTCGGCGGGGAGGAGGCCGTGGAGGAGGAGGTGGTGGACGAAGGTGCCGTCGAGGAGGACCTTGTAGGGGTCGCGGAAGCCGAAGCAGGTGGCGTAGAACCTGACGACCTTGCGGTGCCTGGAGCGCCGCTTCACCCTCATGGTGCTCTTGTTCTTGCTGCAAGGCGGAGGCGGCGGCGGCGGCGGCGGCGAGACGGAGGGGAGCTTGTAGCTGGGGCCTGGGGGTAGGGGTTTCTTTTCTTTTCTTTCTCCTCTGCTACTGCTTCTGACATGGGTTGGGCCAAGCCCATGACAAGTGGGCCTGGCCCATTATACGCAGCTAGTTGGCTGCAGAGTTGTTTGCGTTAATCCTGTGCAACCTGCATATATAGGGAGAAATCTTTTAGAGCGTAGTGTAAAGTGTAAATAAATTTTAGAGAAATAGATAGAGTATGTAGAGAATAGTGTTATAGAATATAAATTTAAAATAGCTGATGTGGATGCTCTAAAGCCTCATAAAAATGGTCACAACGTGCTAACTCTGATGAATGTAGCTGGAAGAATGCACTAGCCTTTTTGCAAGGCTTTTAGCGGTTCTTCTTAGAGCTTTCAAAACTAATTTTTAATAATTTTTTGGTCTTTTCAACCCTCTTTTAGAGGACACTCAACTTTCCATATTATAATCTATCGCAATTTTTCAGCTCTGGGTCTAACACCTACCACATTCATATATGAATCAGACTACACTTCACGGGTCAAGATCTTGCTCTCTTGTAACTAAGTAGTACGCGGTGAAGTATTACATATCTTCGCCGGTTTGTTACCATTTCACATAGAGGACGCTCAAACTAGCGATAAATCATCCTTATTTGACAAATACATTAACTTTTTTAAAATGTTTATGTATTCTTGTTTTTATTACCGTATTCTTTTGTATCATTATTTTGTTACTATTTCACATGGAAGAAATGCTCGACATTAAAATACTCGACAAATTGTTCTTATCTGACCAAATGCATTTCACCTTAGCACATTTATACATTCTAGGTTTTTGTTGAACCATATCCAATTGTTTCATTTATGTTGTTACCATTTTATATGAAAGAGTACTATCAGTAAACAAATGGTCCTTATCCGGCCAAATACATATATTTTAGATTTATTTTAAAACGTATTCATTTATACCATTTATGTTGTCACTATTTTATGTAAAGATAGATTAGTCCTATCTTATGTTTCGATGCTTCCATTTCAACTGCAATGTATATTTTTTAGAACATCTTTATTTATAGTATTTTTAAGGTGGTTTTAAATGCAAACTGAAGCCAGCCTTTAAAGGTTTTTTTTTAAAAAAATGAAAAGTAAACATACAATGTGTTCCTATCATATTGAACAAGTTATCATGAACCGTAATTTCGTACATGCAATATATCATGTAAATAGAAAAACGGGTTGATTTCGAACAAGGAACAAGGTCAACCTATGCCAGAAGAGCATTGCATTTTTTAAAAAAAATTTCTATGGTGGTATGTGTCGGCCCCGGTTCCGGGAACCTTGGTGCACCTGTGATAGCAGAGGATCTTGTCTTGTTAGCATGATACCTTATACAAAATGCTAGAATCATCTTATACATGCGATAAAGATTATTAATACAATAGAGTTCAATTACAACACGGCTCATTTTAGCAAGCCGAAAAGGGCCAAATCTATAAAACCAAAATGAACTCTTATCAGAGTGTAGCAAAGCAAAGTCGGGTCTCAAGGCTGTGCCCAACCCAATTAGGCAAGCGACTGGAGTCCCGCCTAACACCTGGCCTTTACGTCATTCTTCCGGCCCTTGTCCTCCTTGTCGATATTATCCAGGTCAAGTTCCTCCTCGACGTTACCTAAAAAGTGAGTGGGTGCCGGTGTGAGTGCGCAATCAAACCGCGCTCGCGAACCAAGATCTCACATAATGCTATACAATTATGCAAGACTTTCTGGTGGAGGCTGGGTTCTTACGTTTGTTTAAAACCAAAGATGCCATACTTTTAAGTTTAAATCTCAAGACTTAGCCCTTTAACAAATGAAAGACGTATTGGGCTATATATGCCTGTTGTTCACAAAACAGGGGTATCTCAGTGGCGACAACGTAGCCTTAGCCAAGGAATACGTGTCCCAGGTAGCAGATCAATACCATAGCCATGGTCATGGTCTCCACAAATGGCAGACTAGCTCTCATCGCTATGGCGAGCTATCTTCAACGGTATGGTGAACTTGTGCCCATACTACAACTGGCGTACGTTTCCTATCTTCTGGCGAACCCGTGTCCATACTACAATTGGCGCACGTTTCCCAGGTAAGTGGTGGTAGACTCACCCTCTTTGCCAAGAGGCGTGATCTCCTTGAGCTCAACAATAGCTAGGATTCTTAGATACTAATCTCAATCAGATAGATCAAAAGTTTTATTGACTCTCTTTTGCACTCGGGCATAACTGGCACCCGAATGCATGGACTATCTCTTTAGCTTATCAAGTGCAAGGAATACTCAGGAACATGGCACAAAACATCACCATAAATAATGTACTCGGGATACGCACGTGCTGATTAAACTATCCAACAAGGGAGCCATTCAGATGCTACATTGTCGTAGTTTTGATCAGAGACGGTATGGTTCATCTTTACTACACTATGCTTTATCAACAATCATGTGCAAAGAGACTAATTCCTACCATGATACATATCATGGTAATGATGGGACTGTACCATTGAGGTACCTGCTCTACATACGGTATTTGTCTGGGTCAAGTGTTGCACCGTTGATAACGTGCTATGCTGTTGTGTTGCACCGTTGATAGCGGGCTATGCCGTTACAAAGATTGACCCATCTTCCTAGTATCGTATCGTTGACAACCAAGATCAAACCCATGGACTCTAGACTTAAGCATGTCTAAGCCATTTTAAAAACTTATTAGTCAAGGAATTTAACCTCTATACCTTATGTGATCAAAGGACAGGATAAGAAAATTATCAAGGATGGGGTTTGTGTTTCTCAATACTATTTACCAAGTGGAATAACTAGATCAGCTCTAATAGCTTTTTGTTTCCAACATAATATACTTGGAAATCATATTGCATGCACTTTCTTATTTAAACAAGATAATTTAAGTAAAACTAGGTAAGGAGAATGATTTAGAGATATTGGCTCGCTTGGACTGAGCGTATCGATGTCTTCAGTCTGGCCTTCCAGCTTCTCTTCCGAGTTATCTGATTCTATCGCATAAAAGCAAATAATATCGATAAAGACACAGAAGATGAAATATGCATGATGCATGATAGGCGAATGTTCATCTAAGATTTTAAGATTTCGCACAGATTTTTTTACTTGAATATCTTCTATAAATATCCATTTTTAAGATAAGGTATGGGTGTGCGTATGCGTAGGGGTTTCTAACGTGCATTTTGAAGCATTCTTGATCTACCAAATTCAAATATGGAGAGATGCCTATGTGGATGCATGAATTTACCCTTGGCTATTCCCATGTTTATAAAATATTTTTAAAGTATTTATTCTGCAGTAAAGTTATTTTTATTAATTATTATTAGGTTTTTTCCTATTTATTTTATCATGTTTTGATTTTCCAAAGACTAAAGTCTACTATTAACACCTCTATATTAATTTTCTCAGGTTATGGAGGTAATCTAATATTTTATGGAGTTTTTCTATCATTTTAGAGGTCTTTGGCCATTTTTGGAAATTGCAGAACTATTATCTAGATTTCTCTAAAGGTTAAAAGGTTAGAAATTTCATGGGAACAGTAACGGACCTAATCCGCCGCCCTTTAGCATCACTTATGCCGTCAGGGCCAAGCTGTCTGCTGCAGTCGCTTTGAGCTGATTTCACTATCGGTCGCCGTCGGCTGGGTCGACGCAGCCGAACCGCTCCTACTGCCTGGACCGTAACAAGGTCGCGCTGTCCTCGCCACTACTAGCTTCGTTGGCGCCTCGCCGCACCTCTTCTCCGACTACCACTACCCCGAGCCAGCCCGACAGCATAGTCGTGCCGCCCTGAAGCTCAACAATAGCTGCGTTGCCGCGACACTCTACCAGTCAACTCCCCCACCATGAGACAGCCGTCGAGCACGACACGATGAGCCTCGCTGGCTATGAGCTTCGCCACTACGAACTCGTCGACCTAAGCCTACTGGCCCCAACGCCACCATCTATTGGTATTGAAAGTGCATCTAGGCACATAAGTGATTTTGGTGATTAATGACAAACAAATATAGTGACAACTATTTGTAAATGACAGATTGATGTAAATGCTTGACTTAGTGTTTGCCTAATGTCAAACCTCTAGTAAGTATTTATTTATCTTGTGAGATTAACAAGTTTGTTGATAAGATCATTTTAGTCTCATTCCAATGGAGGAATTCTTTAGGTCAAGTGAATAAGCAAAGATGAGGTATGCAATCTCGGTATCTCTTCTATATTTATTATTGCATTCCTCTTATACAAGTGCATATTAAATTTCATGTAACATATTGCTTATATATATGCACATTGGTTTATGTCATATCAATTTGTGCATATATATTCACTTGAGTTTAATATGTGGCTTGTTTCTAGTATGTTAGTCTTAATTAGAGTTAAACTTCATATTGCTGTAAATTGATTTGGTGCATGCTTGTCCTGTTTATATATCTTCTCATGCATATCACTTAGTGAAGTTTAATATAGATTGTTTCACAACTTCACTCTAGCTTGAATATTATTTGCACATGTGTAATTCTTGTATATTTTATCATGTGGATCATTAAGTGAAGATTGTGGTCCTTGCCATGGTTTGATTGTTTCATCATATTAGCAATTATCTCTCTAGTGCATCTAGCTCCATTACATATTCATCATGTTGCACTTAGTGTAGAATCTTTCTCTTATTAAGTGTTTCCACTCATATTGTGCATATTTGTATTAAACACTTGTTGTACTTAATTGCTCACAAATATCAACTTATTCATATCCATAGAGCTTTTGGGACTAATGCCTTTCATGAGTGGTTTGGAAAGAATTAGGTCTCGTGAGTGTGTGATGACCAAGGTACGTTAAAGGATAACGGTCAAGCCGAGGTCAACAAGACGATAGTATCACAAAGAGTTGAGGACTAAGTCAAGATCGATTTGGCGTGAAGATCGTCGAGGAGGAGGATCAAATCAAGGTCGATGGGATGAGAGTCTCATTAGGTGAATCGAGTCAAGTTGGATAAGGCGAAGGCTTCATCAATCCTTTGGTGAAGGTCATCATGCAAAATAAAGAAATAAGACAACAAGTGATTATCCTAGACTTATATTATCTTTGATTTAATTTATATCTAAGGATTGCCGTACTATTAAGAGGGATGCGATGGAGAATGACTTCTAGATGTGTCAAGTGCTAAGGTGATCCATCCTTGTGAAATCTAGAGAGAGTGTGGTGTTGGTGGTATCGGAAAGTGAGAGTTATAGGTCTCCCTTGCTTTCTTTGTGAGTTCTGCATTTATCCCTTAGGATTTGGTAACATCCCTATTTTCAAAAAAAAATAAAAATAATCATGCATCATGTAATTGCATTCTAATAAATTTCACTAAAAAAAACTAAAACTTTTGAAAATAAGTATGTTACAATAACTTTTGAGCTTATAGATCAAATAAATTATTTTTCTCAATAAAAGGAGAGGTTTAAAGTGAGGTTTTATTAAAGGGGTTTAACCCTGACTTTTGAAACATATTGGGTGCAAAGATAATAAATATAAAAATATTTTATTTTCCATAAAGGAAATAATTTTGAGTTCATCATTTTAAATAAAAGCCATAATTAAAATTTTTGCTTTCATAATGTTCAAATTGCAAAACGCGTACCAAAAACCTATTATAATAATTTGAAAATTTATAATTTCAAAATTGTGTTTTGAAAACAATAATATGAGCTGGATTCAAATAAGATTTTAAAATTTCAAATTAAATAGGTTTAATCACAAATAAATTTTCCTAATTCACCTACCTATTTTTCCCTCCCTCTATTTTCTCTCTCTCTCTATTTTCTCTCTCTCTCTCTTACATGTGGGGCCCACTCCTTTCTCAACCTGCCACCTCACCCCTCCTCTCAACCTGCCACCTCACCCCTCCCCTGCCAGCCCCCTTGCTTACCTCCCACGCAGCCCACCCCCCTCTCACTCTCGGTTTCTCCCCACTCCTCACACGCCTCTCCCACTCCTTGCTTCACGCGCCATCCCGTAGATCCCTTCACCACCCTCTTCCCTCCACCCTCAGGCCCCATTTCATGCCCCACCCTGCTTGTCATGGGACCGCCGAAGAAGCCCGCCGCTTCGTCTTGCCCCACACGCCGTCGGGCCTCCTCGCCGGTAATATCCCCACCCTTGCTCCTTCTCCCACCCTAGGACCCCCTAACATCTCCGCGATGGCCCCGCCCTCCTCGGGAGGCGGTCGGCGACGTGCTCCTCCCGCCTAAGCACGCCATGCCGCCAGACCACCTCGGCCACGCCCGCCCGACACCACCCGACCTTCCCTTACCTTCCCTTGCTCATGAGCCCGTCGCCCGCCTCTACTACGCCACCGGCCGACTCCTCGCCAGCCGTCGCCCTGAACGCCCGCCGAGCCGCCCGACCTCACCGTCGACCCACCCCGGCTTCCCTACCTCCCTCTCTCTTTGCCCCTTACTCCCGTCGCCGTGACCATCCGCTCATTCGAATCGCCGCCGCCAGCCGCTTCCCCAGCTCTGCTCAGTGACACCGACAGCGGGCCTCGCCGTCGGTGCCCAGTGGTGACGGACCGCCCCGCCTTGTCGGCCAATAGCCGACCGACCAAGACATGCCACCGCCTGTGCCGCTGCTGGTCTTTGCCTCGTCATGCCACCACCACGCCAAGACAGACGCGCGCCTGCAGGCGTCGCGTGGGCGCCTGCACCACGCGGCCAGCGCATGCCACGTCATGCTTCTTGCAAGGCTATGCCATGCCCAAAGCTCAGCCAGCCTCTTGGCCTAGCCGAAAGCCCGTCCGTAGCCCTTCCCTTTTAATTATTAATTCATTTTAAAATGGCAAAGGGATGTTGCCTAGAGGGGTGAATAGGCAATTTACAAATTTAAATCGAGTTAACTAAAGCGGAAGTAATTTGAGACGATCAAACTTCGGACGATCAGAGTTTGAGCACGACATATCGAATCAAGCAGAGCGAGCGAAAATATAAACTAGGCAAAAGCTGGGCGAGGATGTAAATGTCGTCAATCCTCAAGCAAAATAACTCAGAAGATGTCGGCCTGACTCTCTAGCACTCAAGCACAAACAAGTTCAAACCAACTTAGATCTAGCTTGAAGAAACAACAAAGAGAGATGGAGAGAGATGAAACCGTCGGATTTTTCCCGAAGTTCGGATTCTTGAGGGGATCCTACTCTCCGTTGAGGAGGACTCGGTCACACTTGAGTCCCGGGTTGCAATCAACCCTAACCTCCGGCGTTGCACCAAGCACTCACCGGCTTAACTCCTTGATTCCTTTCCTTGCGGAGGTGGAATCGAACCTTCACAGACTCTGGAGGCTCACCACACCAAGATTGGGAGCTCCCCGATGACTCCTAGCCGTCTAGGAGTCCTCAACCTCCAAGAGTAATAGATCCACCGAGAAAAAACACGAGGAGGTGGCCCTAGTGCTCACAAGATCAAATCTAGCTCAAACCAAGCACTCAAATCAGCTTCTCAACCCTAGAGAGGCTCAAATCGAACAAATCGAAAGGGAGGAAGCTTGGAAAGCTCAAGAACAAGGGGCAGCAGTGTTTTCTCTTTCTTTCCAACGGGCAAACGGTGTTAGGAGGTGAGGGGTGTGTATTTATAGGCCCCCAAGAAATGGCCGTTTAACTGTGTATAGACAGTCCGGACTGTCCGAGGTTTAGGGTCGGACTGTCCGGGGTCTTTGAGTTGAAGAACATTGGTCAACGGTCAGAAATTGCCTTTTAGACTATAGGGTGAAGTTTGGAAGTCCCACGAAGCAAGTTGGGTCGGACTGTCCGAGTTCATGGGTCGGACTGTCCGAATAAATATTTTCCGAACAATGAGCCAGCGAAGTAGCAGTCGGTCTGTCCGAAAATTTCGGACAGTCCGAACACAAGATACGGTCTGTCCGAATAAATATTTTCGGAACAGCGAGCTTAGCAAGAGACTGACCCGGTCTGTCCGAGGACCCGACGATCCAAACATCGAAGCGAGTGTCCGGCCCTTAAGAAAGATTTTCAAGGAATTTCAGTGGAATGTGACTTGGGTGACCTGAATTTCAAACTAAGATTTTTCTAGTGAGCACTTGAGATACCTAAAGATATTTTCTCGGTTTATCCCTCTTAATAGTACGGCGATCCTTAAGAACTCAATGATTAATGAAAATTACAATTTGTCGTTACCGACTCCGTCTTGCTTCAAGATTCTTGAGGGATCCACATTCTTCCAAAATTTCATCAACCAATTCTTTAATCTGTGTTTATACTCAATGAAGCTCATTAGTTCTTTAATTACTTGTCATTAATCACCAAAACCTTTAAAGGGCCTAGATGCACTTTTAATCTCCCCCTTTTTGGTGGTTGATGACAACCAATTAAAGCTTCGATAGAAACCATAAATAATAATAAACAAATTGAACTCCCCCTAAAACATTGCATAGGTAATTATGAACAATGCTCATGACATGGCAAGGATTCACATAACCACAATAACATAGACAACTATGATATGATATGATTAAGAGGTTCACAGATTCAGGCAAGCATTACCTAGCTATTACAATAGGTTTAAATGAGAGTTTTAACAACAAAAGACATCAACATCACAAAAGCTTTCTTCTCCCCCTTTGGCATCAAGTCACCAAAAAAAGAAGAGAAAAAAGACAGAAACTCAATCTGATTCTTCATAATCCTCATCGCTATCCTCCTGAGCTGGACGGGCAGCGAAGATCTGCTCCTCATCAGGGCTTTCGCCGTCCTCGCTAGACTCACACTCCGACCCATCTGGAGAGCAATCTAGCTCAAGCTTGCGCTGAATGGTCTTCAGCCTTTGAGTGTTCTTCTTGGAGCGCTTGGAGATCTTCTTGAATTCCTCCTTTGCTTCCTTGCCCAAACAGAAAATGGCTCTAAGAGCCCTTAAGATAGGAGAGGAGGAGCCCGAAGGAGCTTGCTGAGAGGAAGAGCCAGGAAGACCTGGCTGAGAGGAGGATGCCCTTGGAGCTGGAGCCTTTCTGCCTGAGGTGATCACCCTGATCTGAAGTTTAGCATGCTCAACCTCCTTGATGAACTCTAGGTTTGTCACTTCTTCAATCATGTTCATAATGTATGGAGCATATCCATAACTCCTAGTGGGAGTGATGGAGGTCAGGCGAATTTCTTCCCATATGAAATCAAACACATCAAATCTCCTGGGGTTCCTCTTCATCCTGTGCAGCAGGTTTCTCTCATAGGACCCCACATTGCTAGCATCTCCACCCCTGGGTGTCATGGTCTTCCTAGACAGCCTGTTCAGGTAGTTGTAGAATGGTATCATCCCAGTTGTGGTTCCCAGCTTGGAAGTTGTCTCCACATCATACATATACTCCATTGCATCTTGACTCATGATATGCTCATTGTGAATCCTCTGCATTCCTTGATGATCTTCTGAAGGGAAACCAAGGATCTCACCAAACCTGTCCTTGGTGATAGAGTACCATTTTCCTTGAGTCATCCATCTCATAGTTCCAGCTTCATCTGTTTCAGTGTACAAAGTAGCATAAAATTGAGCAATGACTTCTTCACACCAATCATATATAAAACCCATGATCCTTTTCATTTCAGTCCTCTCACAAGCTGCCACCACTTCATCGAAGACTTGATCTCCTACCCTAGACATGTAGTCCCAGTCAATATATTGCATGGGTAGGATTGCATTCTTCCTTTCCATGATCACAGAAACATAGAAGTCTTGGTGAAATGTGTTCCAGAATCTAGGATCAGCGCTGTGCTGATTGTACTGCATTGGGTTCTTCATTCTCTCTCTTCTCACTTCTTCTGTCTTCTTTTTGTAATCTATGTGTCTCCTTGGAGCTCCAGGAAATGGCACTGGCTTTTTCATGGCAAGTCTCTCTACCCGCCGAGGTGCATTACCCCTAGAACCAGCGGAATTGCCTTGACCAGGGGTCGACACCCTCTTCACTCTTGCAACTTTCCTGAACTTTCCTCTTGAATCAGTTGCACTACCAGAGATAGCTTCGGTCTCATCTTCCTCAATCTCACTTTCTGCTCTTGACTGCTGAAGGGCTGGATCAAAGCGTGCCTTGGTGCGCCTGGCAACATACTCGGCAGGAACTCCTTGGGCAACCCCTTTACCTCTGAACAAGGGAGAGGCAGAACACAATGATGATAGCATCTAAGAATATGAATAAGAGTTTCTAGAATCAAGTTTCAATTCATTGCAACTCGGACAGACCGGGTCTACAACTCGGACAGTCCGAAGGTCGGACAGATCGAGTCTATAACTCGGACAGTCCGGGTTGCGCAGATTTGAAACTAAACCCTAGAGAACTCTAGATTCATCCAATGGAAATTGATTCTACTTTTAGGCAAACATTCTAGGGAAGATAAGCAACCATTTCACCGAAGCATTTCCTCTAAAAGTGCAGGAACAAGGAGATCGGGGAGCAAACCCTAGAAAAGAGGAAAACTTGCACTTTAGAAGGAAAAACTTACTTTGGATCCATGGAGATTGATCAAGGGGCTTCAATCCGCTAGGAATTAGTTCTCCCCCTTGATCCAAAGATCCACCGCGAAGATTTGGGAAGATGAAGCCGAAATGGAGAAGAAACGGAGTGGAGAGGTGAAATGAGTAAGAGAGTGGACAGTCCGAGAAGGAATCTCTATATATATACTCCCGAGGATTCCGGACAGTCCGAATAAATAAGTTGGACAGTCCGACTTGGCAGCAAGCCTCGCAGCCGGTCACTTCGGTCTGTCCGAGATTTGGAAACTTAGAATGAAGAGATTAAAGTAGGAGATCTTCTAAGGTAAGATATATAGGATCTAAGTAGTCTTTCCTCTTGTGATTAGTGACATTCAATAAACCAAGCTATAATCACGAGAGAGTTGACAAAAATCCAAATCAAGTTAACAAAGAAAATTCCTCCCAAAACCAATAGAAGATAAAAGGAAATTTTAAATATATTTTACAATCACCAAGCAACATGTGCAATAGATCAAACCACATTGCGAGAATCAAGTATATTTAGCTCACTCCTCAACTCACATAATCTTTTCTCATCAAGTGGCTTGGTAAAGATATCGACCAATTGTTTGTCGGTACGAACATGTTTTACATCGATATCCCCTTTGGTTGAGTGGTCTCTAAGGAAATGGTGGCGAATATCGATGTGTTTGGTTCTAGAGTGTTGGATTGGATTGTTTGCTACTTTTATGGCACTCTCATTGTCGCACAATAAGGGAATGTGTTTTAGGTTAAGGCTATAATCTCTAAGTGTTTGTCTCATCCAAAGCAATTGGGCGCAACAACTTCCCGCCGCAATATACTCGGCTTCGACGGTGGACAAGGCAATGGCATTTTGCTTCTTGGAGGACCAAGAAACAAGAGATCTATCCATGAATTGACAAGTACTGGAGGTACTCTTCCTATCCACCTTGCAACCGGCGTAATCCGCATCCGAATAGCCGATTAGATCGAAGTTCGATCCTTTAGGATACCAAAGGCCTAAGTTGGGTGTGTGAACTAAATATCTCAAGATTCTCTTAACGGCCACCACATGACACTCTTTTGGTGCGGCTTGAAATCTTGCACAGATGCACACACTAAGCATGATATCGGGCCTAGATGCACAAAGGTAAAGCAAAGAACCGATCATAGAACGGTATACCTTTTGATCGACGCTCTTACCATTCTGATCCAAATCCAAGTGACCATTTGTTTGCATCGGTGTTTTGATTGGCTTGGCCTCATCCATTTCAAACTTTTTAAGCGCATCCTTGATGTACTTAGTTTGACTAATGAATGTTCCCTCCTTAAGTTGTTTGACTTGAAAACCGAGGAAGAATTTCAACTCACCCATCATAGACATCTCAAAACGTTTAGTCATAATGTGACTAAACTCCTTGCAAAACAAATCATTAGTAGATCCAAAAATAATATCGTCTACATAAACTTGACAAACAAAGAGATCACCGTCTACAAATTTGGTGAAGAGTGTTGGGTCGGACTTTCCAATCTTGAAGTCCTTCTTCTCTAGAAAGTCCTTGAGACACTTGTACCCTGCCCGTGGGGCTTGCTTTAGCCCATAGAGTGCCTTGTGTAGCTTGTAGACGTGATTGAAATATTTGGGATCATCAAATCCCGGAGGTTGCTCCACATATATTTCCTCGGATAGTGGTCCATTTAAGAACGCACTCTTCACGTCCATTTGATACAACTTGAAACCATGGTGAGTAGCAAAGGATAATAATATTCGAATAGCATCAATCCTAGCTACGGGTGCATACGTCTCACCATAATCCAAACCTTCAATTTGGGTATATCCTTGAGCAACCAATCTTGCCTTGTTCTTGGTGATTATGCCGTGTTCATCTAGCTTGTTGCGAAAAACCCATTTGGTTCCAATTATGTTTTGATTGGGTCTTTCCACCAATTCCCACACTTCATTTCTTGTGAAGTTGTTTAGCTCCTCTTGCATTGCCATGATCCAATCCGGATCTTGAAGTGCTTGATCTACATTCAAAAGCTCAAGAGAAGATACAAAGGAATAGTGTTCACAAAAGTTAGCTAAACGAGATCGAGTGGATACTCCCTTATTGATGTCACCTAAAATGTTGTCGATTGGATGATCACGTTGTACTCCTTGATGCACTTTAGGATGTGTCTTTACATTGATCACATCCTCCATCACTTCAACTTCATCATTGAGCGATTTACTTGCTTCATCTTTATCTTGAATTGGTGTTGTTGATGTTGATGGGTTGACTTGTGTTGAGTCTTGTTCATTCTCTTCTTCACGAGGTCGTACATCACCAAGTGTTAGCTTCTTGATGGCCTCGCATGGTGGTTCTTCATCACCTAGCACATGAGAATCAACTTGCTCTACTTGAGAGCCATTAGTTTCATCAAATGTTACATCATGCGATATCTCAACAACACCCGAGGTATTGTTGAAGACTCGATAGGCATAAGCATTTGAACCATAGCCAAGTAAGAAACCATCATCAACTTTAGGAGCAAATTTAGAGGACTTAGCCTTTTTGTTGAGGATGTAGCATTTGCTCCCAAAGACTCGGAAATATGACACATTTGGCCTTTTACCGGTGAGGAGCTCATATGACGTCTTCTTCAATAGCTTGTGGAGGTAGAGCCGGTTAATGGCGTGACAAGCCGTGTTCACCGCCTCCGTCCAAAAGCTATCGGATACTTTGTATTCATCAAGCATCGTCCTTGCCATCTCGATGAGAGTACAATTTTTTCTCTCGGCCACCCCATTTTGTTGAGGGGACTAGGGAGCCGAGAATTCGTGTTTGATTCCCTCTTCATCGAGATACTCCTCCACACCACTATTTTTGAATTCCTTACCATTGTCACTCCTTATTTTCTTGATCTTTACCTCAAACTCATTTTGTGCCCTTCGCATGAATTTCTTGAGTACTCCTTGTGTTTCGCTCTTGTTATGCAAAAAGAAAACCCAAGTGAAGCGAGAAAAATCATCGATAATCACAAGTCCGTACTTGCTACCTCCTATGCTTATATAGGCGATTGGCCCAAAGAGATCCATATGAAGCATTTCCAATGGTCATGTAGTAGTCATTACATTTTTGGCGGGATGATAAGCTCCCACTTGTTTTCCCGCTTGACATGCGCTGGAAGGTCTATTCTTCTCAAACATAACATTTGTTAGTCCGTCAATATGGTTGCCTTTTAGAAGTTTGTGAAGGTTTCTCATACCAACATGGGCTAGTTGGCGATGCTAAAGCCAACCCATGCTAGATTTAGCCATCAAGCACATTTCAAGGTTGGGTTTATCTATGGAAAAATCCACAAGATAAAGCTTTCCCTTTAAACGGTCCTTGAAGGTTACTAAACCATCACTCCTTCTAATGACTTCCACACCCTCATTAGTGAAAAGACAATTATAACCAGAGGCACAAAATTGAGGTACGGAAAGCAAGTTATAACTTAAAGAGTCGACAAGCAATACATTTGATAAAAATGCGTTTTGGGAGATAGCAATCTTAACTAACCCAATGGTTTTACCTTCACTATTATCTCCAAAGACTATGCTCTCTCTAGGAAAGTCATTGGTGTTGAGCTCGGTGAACATTTCTCTCTCTCCGGTCATATGATGTGTACATCCGCTATCAAGAACACAACTTGTTCCACCGGAGAGATATTCCTACAAAAGATCATGCCTTCGTTTTAGGTACCCAAACCATGTTGGGTCCTCTCAAGTTAGTTACAAGTGCCTTTGGGACCCAAATGGATCTCACCAAAGGTGCATCAATATGTCTAGGCCCAACATGATGTGCAACCACCTTACCAAGACTAGTTTTCCTAAGCACATAAGATGCATTGAAAGTAGCATGAGATACATAGAGTCTATTTCCCTTTGCTTTAACAAAGCGGATAGGTTTGGTAACCGGAGCAACCACTATGTGCTCCTTTTTACCCTTGGGTGGAACATATCCAAGTCCCGCTTTGTTGTAGTTGCCATGTTTCTTGTGGAGGATCTCCTCAAGACCCCTGCTACCCTTGTATGACTTTTGAAGCCCATCGCGAAGGAGACCCTTGAGCTTCTCATTCTCATGAGCTAAATCTTGCATTGTCTCAAAGTTAGTGGTACAAGCATGTATATCAATATTATATCATTTAGAGCAACCATTGCTTGTGGATGCCATAGAAGTGCAAGTTTCACTAGTGAAAGTGGAGGTGCTCTTTACAAGATCATCAAACTTCACTATAAGAGTTTCATGTGCTTCCTTTGCACTTATGAGTTCCTCTTTGAGTGAAGCATTGTTGATCTCAAGAGAGGCAACCTTCTTTTTTTCTAGAGCTAGGTCCTTCTCTAATTGGCGGTTTCTCTTCTTTTCTAGGATAAGCAAGTCTTCGCCTTGTTCAAGAAGTTTCTCTTGCCTTTCTATTTGTTTCATAAGCTCATTCATTTTAGATATATCAAATTTCTTAAGCATCTCAAGCAAGTTGGCATTACTAACTTCCTCATCACTATCACTTGTGTAAGATTCAACAATAGATGGAGGAGTAGATTTAGATGATACCTTGCGGCCCTTGGCCATAAAGCATAGTGGAGCATCATCATCATCATCACTCAAATCTCCAAAGAGTGAATTTGGTCTAGCTATAGCGATGCTTGCCACTCCTCCATTTTCGGATTCGGAGCTAGAGGTGGAGTCGGAGTTTGATTCCCACTCCTCTCCAATGTGAGCTTGACCCTTACCACCTTTCTTGTAGTTCTTGCTCTTTCCTTTGTCCTTTTTGTGGCTCTCATGTTTCTTCTTCTCTTCCTTTTCCTTATCCTTATCCTTCCTTGTTGGACAATCGGCAATGAAGTGACCGGTGTCACCGCACTCATAGCAAGATCTTTTTGAGTGTCTTGTCTTTGATTTGTTTGATCCCTTCTTGTAGCCCTTGTGGAATCCGCTCTTGTTTAGAAACTTGTTGAATCTTTTTATGAAGAGTGCCATCTCTTCCAAGTCCATGGCACCCTCATTTTCATCATCGCTTGAGTCCTCTTGAACCCTTTTGGACTCTTTGCTTGCCTTCAATGCAATTCCCTTTTTCTTGTTCTTCATAAGCTCATCCACATCATCCGCTTCCTTAGCCATCAATTCATCGTTCAATATTCTTCCTATCACGTTATGAGGTGTGAGGGAGTGATAGTTGTCTTTCTCTCGGATGATTTGAATCAAGTGGCGGTTAGTGGGTGTGATGGCTCTAAGAATGAGCTTGACCACCGCCATGTCGGAAACTTCCTTACTCCCAAGTCTCTTGGCCTCATTGACTAAGACCATGAGGCGATCAAACATGCTCTTCTAACTCTTGCCTTGTTCCAAGACAAATCTAGCTAGCTTCCCATGAACTAGCTCAATCTTTGTTTCACGGACGCTTGATGTGCCCTCATGAGCAATCTTCAATGTTTCCCAGATTTCCTTGACATTTTCAAGCCCATCAACACGATTGAATTCGCTTGGACTAAGTACGGCAAGTATAGCATTGGCGGCTTGATTGTTGCGGTACGAGTTTTGCTCATCTTCGGCGGTGAGCTTCTCGGGGATAATTTGGCTTGTATCCTGTTTCAACAATACGCTAAATAGAGGGGTGAAGTGACCTCAAATACATCTTCATCCTATGTCTCCATTGAGGATAGTAGGTGCCATCAAAGTAAGGCGCCCTACCGGGTGAAACGGAGACATGAGATGAAGACGATGAGGGGTTAGCTCCATAGTCAAAAGATACTTTGGTAAGATCAATTTCATTGTTTTTAGTTTTATCCTCTTCAGACGACATCCTTTTTCCAAGCGGTTAAGCCTTAATCAAGAGATTAGGCTCTGATACCAATTGAAAGGATCGGGATGTTGCCTAGAGAGGGGGTGAATAGGAAATTTATAAATTTAAATCAGAGTTAACTAAAGCGGAAGTAATTTGAGACGATCAAACTTCGGACAATCGAGTTTGAGCACGAGCATATCGAATCAAGCGAGCAAAAATATAAACTAGGCAAAAGTTGAAACTGAGGATGTAAATGTCGTCAATCCTCAAGCAAAATAACCTGTAGAAGATGTCAGCACAGCTCTCTAGCACTCAAGCACAAACAAGTTCAAACCGACTTAGATCTAGCTTGAAGAAACAACAAAGAGAGATGGAGAGAGATGAAACCGTCAGATTTTTCCCGAAGTTCGGATCCTTGAGGGGATCCTACTCTCCGTTGAGGAGGACTCGGTCACACTAGAGTCCCGGGTTGCAATCAACCCTAACCTCCGGCGTTGCACCAAGCACTCACCGGCTTCACTCCTTGATTCCTTTCCTTGCGGAGGTGGAATCGAACCTTCACAGACTCCGGAGGCTCACCACACCAAGATTGGGAGCTCCCTGATGACTCCTAGCCGTCTAGGAGTCCTCAACCTCCAAGAGTAATAGATCCACCGAGAAAACACAAGAGGAGATGGCCCTAGTGCTCACAAGATCAAATCTAGCTCAAACCAAACACTCAAATCAGCTTCTCAACCCAAGAGAGGCTCAAATCGAACAAATCAAAAGGGAGGAAGCTTGGAAAGCTCAAGAACAAGGGGCAGCAGTGTTTTCTCTTTCTTTCCAACGGGCAAACGGTGTTAGGAGGTGAGGGGTGTGTATTTATAGGCCCTCAAGAAATGGCCGTTTGACTGTGTATAGATAGTACGACGATCCTTAAGAACTCAATGATTAATGAAAATTACAATTTGTCGTCACCGACTCCATCTTGCTTTAAGATTCTTGAGGGATCCACATTCTTCCAAAATTTCATCAACCAATTCTTTAATCTGTGTTTATACTCAATGAAGCTCATTAGTTCTTTAATTACTTGTCATTAATCACCAAAACCTTTAAAGGGCCTAGATACACTTTCAATTTTTGTATCTTTAAAAATATAAATCCAAAATTAGTGAAATAAATTTCTAAAAACTCAGAAAAATATGAAATTTACTCTAAAAACATAATTTAAATAATTTGATGCATATTAATACATGATTTGGATTTAGTTTTATAAAGGTAAAGACATAAATCAATTAACCTTAAATGATTTTGATAAATAAAAATCAATTGGCAATTTCTGAAATGATGAAATACAATAACATAAACATTTATTTTAGGGAATTAGTTTATTTTCTTCATTTCCCAATTAAAAAGAAATATGTTGCTACATATGTATATAGATTAAATTCCATATGAAATATAGGGTTTCCAAATTTATAAAAAGAAGTCAAGTAAAATTTATACAATTTTCAGATTAAAGTATCTTCATCATATTTATGCAGATCCATTTACATGCATACCATGCCATGTTTACTTTTGGCATTGTGTTTATTTTGGTTGTTTTATTTGTTAGGTCCTAACGATGGTAGTTTCGTGACCAATCCCTTGGAGGATCACCAGGAATTTGCTAAGCAAGGCAAGTGCTGAACCTTGTGTCCTATGGTTTTGAAACTAAATTTCTTAGAAGTTTACAAAATGCATGTTATATTTAAAACTAAAAATGCTAATCACCTAGCTGCTTAGTTAACACCCAATCAATAATTATCCTGTTAAAATACTCCTTGCTACCCTAGGTTATTAAAAATTGCTAATATTAAACTTCACCCTTGAATTAGGTTTTGCAATAATGCTTAGAAATGTTTAGTACTGAATCGTTGTTCATTCTTGATACCTGCAATTATTAAATGCTTGTCTAAATGCTTGATTTAAAAGGGCAGTGGGTGCTGTCATGGGTGTAGTTAAGATAGTGGGTGCTATCGGGTAAAAATGTTTTGCAAAACCTGATCGGGGTGGATGGTTGCAAGGTGGGTGCAGTAAGCACGAGATGCGGGCCCAGTGTGGGAACCACCCTGGTCCCTAAGGACCGATTCCTTGAGGTAGACGAGCTAAGTACAACAGTGTGGCCGTGAGTGCCTGTATGGGCGGGCCCTGGTTGAGTACCCTTCGGACTCCTAGTCAGGCATTTCAGGTGGAATAGGGAGTGGGCATCTGGATACGTCCATAGAGTCGAACCTTCCTGTGTGATTGGGAGTGGGTATCCAGGTGTGTCCATAGAGGGAACCTATCGGTACAAGAGGGGCATTGGTGTGGAAACCTTAGTGGAAATGCCGGACTAAGGAAAGGTTGTGGTGAAAGACCTTGTGGTGATCATTTTTCTTTGAGTGATTCCTAGGAAAAACCACCTCTCATGGGTAAAGCGTGTGACCTCTGCAGAGTGTAAAACTATCATGATAGCCGTGTCTACGGTCAAGGACGGACGACGGGGAGCTGCCTCAATGGTACTTCTTCTCTATTGTTTTCAAAATAGTGTTTCAAAGGAAAACCACGATTGCGGTCGTGTGTTTTGGTTTTTCTCCTCACGATGGGTCTTTGTGGCGATGAGGGTGTCTGCACAGTGGGTGCCGTGAGTAGCCAGATTGGGCAAAAACCAGTGGGTGCCGGAACTTCAAAGAAAATGATTCGAATATTTGTTTTTCCTCAACATGTTTTAAAACCATTTTACAAAACCTTAGGTAAAATTTTGTAAAACTGGCTTTATGCAAAAAGAACCCCTAACCCTCCTTTGTCAAGCCTTATATGCATGGTAGTCAGCCTTGCTTGTTGAGTATAAAGTATACTCACCCTCGCCTTTTATGCAGGGCTGCTCATTCCAACGAGCAGGAAGCGAACAGCAATGGAACCCCGAGGAGGAGATGTACCACGACGAAGGATTCGCCACCGAGATCCAAGACGAAGAGTACCTCGATGCCTAGGATTGCGTTCCTTCAACTCTGCCTGTGGGGATTTGCCTCGGCTTTCTTCTTTTGGAGTTTCAGTTGTAATATACAAACTTCCGCTTTTGTATGGCTTGCGTGCCAAACTATGTAACCACGCCATAAGGCGCACTCTGATGTAAATTTATGTAAATTAATCGTAATGGTTGTGATCCAAGTTCTGCATCTGTGTGTGCTAGCTACTGATCTAGGGACTAGCACAGGTAAGGCACAGGTGGGACCTTCCCTCCGCCAGGGGGGTCCCGACAGATTTGAGGTGTGGGACCTTGTTGGTTGTGTAGCTCTCGTTCTTAACTTTTCGTAGAGCCCAAGATCACCCAACACGGAGTCTGGAGTAAAAAGTTACGGCCATTTTCGTCGGGCTGTGCTGGTCCTGATTTTATGACCGAACTATCCGGTCCGAAACACCGGATAGTCCGGTCTTTCGGACAGTCCGGACCAAATCTGACACTGAGTTTTTGCTCCTTAGTTGCTGCAAACCAGATAGTCCGGTGTTAGGGTCCAGATAGTCCGATCCAGTGCAAACCTATAGCCAACGGTTAGTTCTTGGGAGGCTCTATTTAAACCCCTCTCCCTTCCCACTTGCAAATAGCCGCTGTACTACCATTCCTTGAGCTATCCCATTGTTCTTGAGCCTCAAAGCACCCCTCCACTCTAGATCTTTGTGATCCCCTTTGGAGAAGGGTTTGGAAGAGTTGGGAGGAGGAGGGTTTGAGTGAGAATTGGAAGAAGGGTTTGGAGGTGATTTCTTTGTGGAATTAGTGTGTTCTTGAGCCTTAGTGACCCCTCCACATTTTGATCTAGGTGATCCCCTTTGGAAGAAGGGTTGGGAAGAGTTGGGAGGAGGATTGAGGGCAAGTCGAGCAAGTTTTGGATCTTTGAGCACTTGTGGTCATCTCCAAATTTATCCTACGTGTGCGTTTGTTACTCTTGGAGGTTGAGAACTCCTAGACGACTAGAAGTTGGTCACGAGCCACCGAGCTTTGTGTGGTGCGCCGTGTCAAGTTTGTGAAGGCTCGATTTCGCCTCCACAAGGGAAGAAATCAAAGGAGTGAAGCCGGCGAGTGCATTGTGCAACACCGGTGAAGGAAGGGTTGAAAAAGACTCCGGCTCAAGTGTGACCGAGCCGCCTCAACGGAGACGTAGGATCCCCTCAAGGATCCAAACTTCGGGAACAAACATCTTCGCGTCTCCATCTTCATTTCGGTTTTATCCCTTTCACTCTCTAATTGAATTACTTGTTTATTTTGCTATTGAGTTATTGCCTTGTCTTGTATGATACTACTACACATATTTGCTTGTGAATTATCTTTGGTGCAGGTTGTATCCTTGAGATTGTGAAATTTGAATTGGATTCAAAGTCCCCTGTTTCTGTGTAGACCGGATAATCCGGTAGTTGCACCCGAATAGTCCGGTACCTATCGGACTATCCGGTCCTAACCACAGGACTGTCCGGTTAAGCTTCTGCATTTAACTCTGAATCATTGCATTAGAATTTGAAATCACCTATTCACCCCCTCTAGGTAACATCCCGGTCCTTTCAAGTACCCTGCTTCTTCGCGACCTGCGCTAAGGCTGTGTCGTGCACCGCTCGTGTGGCTCTAGCCCCGACATCGTCGGGCGACTACGGCCACCCTGGCTAGGCCGCTCTTCGCCGTCATCTACCGGATGCCGTCTCCCCTTCACGGATACCACCGTCCTGCTTTCCCTTCTTCCCATGCGGCGACGGCTGCCTCCAAGCACCGTCGCTTGCCTCGAGTGTCAGACCAAACCGTCGCTCCCGCTACTGCAGTGTGCTTCCGTTGCCTTGGGCTGAATCTAAGCCAAACTGTGGCTCGACGCCGCGTCACTGCTGTCCTTGGCCGGCACCGCCTGCCTATCGGAGCGCCACTCATGACGCTGCTGGAGATCGAGCCGCCGTGCCAGTGTTGCTGGCTGCTGCACCACGACGCCGCCGCACTTCTTCGCGCTGCGCCCATGTTGGCCGTTGACGCCACCGCCATACGTTGTTGGAGTCGCTGCTGCCACGTCGGAGTTGTCTCTGGGCTCCGTCGCCCCTCGCCGGGCTCCGCTACTATGCCAACCATTTTGTGCCTCGGCCCCGCGTCCGCCGTGCCGTGCAACTGCTTCGCCCTTTGCGAGTCATCACTGGGCCGTGCTGCCCAAGGCCGCTGCTGTCGCCGGAGCCGCACCAAGCTGATTGCCGACTCCACTCGTGCCGCTGCCAACGCTTGTTGCCGCCGTCGCTGCTGCGCTTGCAGTCACGCCGCACCGTCTCTTACATCGCAGCGTCATCCGATAGCGCCGCCGGAGCCGTCGTTGCCGACCTTCCTGCGCCGCTTGTTACGCGCGCCGTCTCATTGCTTCTGCATCGCTTATCGCCGCGCCACATGGCCGCTCCAGACTCGCTAAACGATGCACCACTAACGACGCCCTGCCGGCCGACGGAGCGCTGCTCTAAGCGCGCCGCCTGAGCCACCGCCGGCGCCTCTTCCTATCTCTCTCTTCTCTCTCTCTCTCTCTCTCCCCGCGTTTCTCTCCTTCCCTTTTCTCTCTCTCTCTCTACCCATGCTCTCTCTCTCTCTGTGTCTCTGCGCGTGAGCTCTAG
Organism: Olyra latifolia; assembly: GCA_036346145.1. Lineage (NCBI taxonomy): Eukaryota > Viridiplantae > Streptophyta > Magnoliopsida > Poales > Poaceae > Olyra > Olyra latifolia. The sequence goes on along the minus strand of CM070524.1, from coordinate 1,254,934 downwards.
AGGCAGTGAGAAAGAAGGATAAGGATAGGGAGATTTTTAGGAATTTTTATATTTTAGCCCTTAAGGTTTTAGGTAATTTTGCAAAAAATGATAAGGGGTCTTTGACAACTCTGAAAAATGCAATAGAAATACATTTGGGTTAATAAAAATGTTAATACTTCATTTATTTGATTTATTTCAATGTTTTAAAATATTTATTTTAGGCAATTTTTAAACATCTTTTAATGCCTCCTTTTATTTTTACTTACATAACTTAGAGTTATCAAAAACATGATTTAATCGTAAGTATTCCATTGTTATAATTTATGTGTTCTAATTTGGTTTTAAATTAATTGAAATATAGCTCAAATAGTGTGTTTTTTTTGAATTGAAGGGCAGGCGCTCTGCCATTTCATTAAAGACGAAAAGAGGTTACAAAACTGAACCGGAACAAGTGCAAGGGGAAAGGGGGGGACGGGGGGTCAGGAAAGCGGACCCCAGCAGGACCTAGCTGAGAGGATTTACAAACTCAGGAAAGAGGACCTAGCTATATTTAAATTAATTGAAATATAGCTCGAATAGTGTGTTGGCAAGTGATAAATTATTATTTTTATCGTAAGCAAAAATAGGGTGCTACAGTATGGTACAAAACCAACACGCCAAGGCAGGCTATATTTTGCAACGGTCCAACATAAACAGCAAGGATAAGAGCATCTGTAGCAGGCACTCTATAACACTGTAGTTCTGACTTTTTTAGGATAGAGTAGCCGATGGAGGAAAAGAATCTTTTAGAGTGTAGTATAAAATATGAAGGAATTTTAAAGGGATGGATAGAGGGGACGCTAATAGTGTTTTGGAGGAGAAGATTTAGAGGAGCTATTGTGGATGCTCTAAGGGGCAAAAACAAGGAACTTGGGACTTGTTGTTTCAAAAAAAAAGGAACCTGAGACTTGTGAGAGGCCAGTCCAGCACATTGATTGCTGCTGGCTCATCCAGTTAAAACTCCGTTGACCCCTCAAATCTTGGCTGCTATTTCTGGAATTCCTCTAGTGCTGCTATCTATGCATGCACTGCATTCAATGTCGTGGATGAGGTTCCTGTATCCATTTCCAGGCATGATCTCGTGCCTATCCTGGTAGTACTTGTATTTCTAAGGAGGCATAGGCATTTCTTCCTTCCTGCCTCGTCTTGGTTTCTTGCTCGTCTTTCTCCACTACAGAGGAAAGGATGGAGAGCAATCTGGAGGCCTTCCTCGATGCCGCCGCTCCCCAGCTGCGGTGGCGATCCGAGAGCTTGGTGAGTGAGCTGAGCCCTCCTCCTCTTGTCATCTGCCACTCTCGAATCTCTTACTAGTCCCAGGTCCCTTCATCACTTTGGGGGTTGCACACTATGAAACTGCTCTTGGCATCTGGTCGATATGGCTATTTCTGCTGTTTTTGGAGGATCACCAGTTCACCACCTCATCCTAGAGTAGATACAACTCCACGGTATGCATGGTAGCAGTGAAGAGATCATTCCAATCAGTGCACGCACTCTCCATGGTGAATTAGAGCGATCCAATTGTAATGCACCAAGAAAAGAACGATTTTTCATGGTTTCTGTTGCATTTGAAGATTGATCGATGCCGCAACAATCTTTCACCCCTCGCCATTTTTTGTACTATCTGGGACTGGGAGCTCTGTATTAGTGAGCAGTGATTGATGAAGCATTTTGCTGATGGAAAGTTGTCTGCTTTTACTAGCAAAAGGCTCAAGGCATCTCCAGCAGAAACTGTAAAATCGGGTTTCTATACACCCCTCTAAATCACTATTCGCTCTCTATATTTTCATTCTTTTCAGCAGAACCTCTATCTAGAAAAACTATAGAGGCTGATACAGAGAACCTCCAAATTTAGAGGCTGGAAGAGAGAAACTCTAAATTTAGAGACTGAGATAGAGACTCTGCTAGAGGACGAGAGACTCTAAATATAGAGAAAATTCTGTTTTAGAGGCTCTGCTGGAGATGCTCTCAGTCTGCGCCGAGCAATTTCAGTAATTCTACTGTGTTTCCCTGCGTGCTTACTAGGAATGTTTCCAAGGGCCAAATAATGTTTGGCAACTCGAGAAGAAAGATGTGGTCGACTACTTCACCCTTCAGGATCTGTGGGAGCATTATTCTGAGAGTAGCGCGTATGGCCTGTCTGTTCCTATCCGTCTTGAAACTGGCGAGATCGTCACCCAACATTTTGCCCCATACTTGTCTGCTATTCAGATGTACACCACCAAGGCTCTTGCTATCTCCAGGTAGGTAACTGAAACAATTAATCTCCTGTGTGCTGCCTACAACGTAGTTTGAGTTTCAATCAATTGCAAGAATCAGAGGCTTTGGTAACTGATAATTTTGTTGGTCCTTGAATGAAAAAACACAGAGGTATGGGAAGTGAAACTGATTCCTGCAGCGATGATAGTATGGGTGACAAGTTCTCTAGGTCTTGGGATGTTTTATCAGATGATTCAAGCCATGATGACTCTGACTCTATTCCTGCAAAGCAAAGTGGCTACCTGAGTTTCCAATACAAAGAATGGAGCTCACCCTATGAAAGAGTTCCATTAGCTGTTAAGGTACACCGTCATGACTCCTGACATGTTGTTAGGCTGGCTGTTAGCTGCTTCAGCTTTGTGGGTTGGTCAATACTAGCGTATAATTGTACTAATTTTAAATTACTGTTGTGTTGTTGACCAGGTGGCAGAGTTGGCTCAAGACAATCCATTCTTGACATCACTGAAGAGTGCAGAACTCTCTCCTTCAAGCTGGATGTCTGTAGCATGGTACTTGGTTCTATACACCATTATTTCACTGTTTCGTATGTTAGCTATGTTCTATATTTCTTTAGAATCACGACATTTATAGGATGAAAAGAAATCATGTTATTGTTTTGACGGTGCCATTACAATGTTTATTATTTCTGTGAAGTTAGAGAATCCAATAAACATCAGGTTACAAAGGATTAGCTATTTTTTTACAACTTCGTTGCCTTCTCTGGAATTCTTCATTGTGGTCTCTCTCCCTTTTCGGTGGATAGCTAGTTGAGATATTCACTTAAGTGCAAGTTATCCATAATCAGGTACCCTATTTATCATATCCCTGCTAGAGGAAACCCGAAGGGAATCTCTGCGTGTTTTCTTACCTACCATTCTATTTCATCTGTTTTCCAAGGTACGTAACATCTACACATATATGGTTCAAGCAAATCATTTTTGCCTTTGATTTCTAGCTATAGCCAATCAATGATAGATATTTGTGGTTACTCGAAATTCTAGATGTGGTATAAAAGTAGGTAACGCAGGATAGCTCTAGAAGCGAATAAAACGATCACTTATTTTTGTCTCAATCACACTTATACATTTCTTTTTTTTTTTATGCCTATATCTGTGAATTTAGTTGCTGCACTTGCAGTTTGTGAGAAACTGGATGTGACTTTCTAGACCATTGTTGTTGTAGCAACAAGTGTCTGCTTTTAGACATTTTGAGTGGCATATTCCTTTGGGAAAATTGATCATATGTACCCAATTACGTGTAAGTGGGCATTAGTAACAAATGATCAAAGCCGCACCTAACATGGGGCAACCGGTAAAATTTTCCTTTTCTACTTGTAAAGGGAAGTCAGGTACCGATTCGTTTGCCCCCTAGAACTTATTACATTATTCCGTTGCACTGAATCTGATTCGTGTTAATGCTGCATGAGTATCAAATAGATTGCTGTACCGAATCTAATTCGTCTGATTGTTGGTATATATGAATAATCAATGAACAAGACTTTTTTTTTTGCAATGTATTAGTCCATCAGTTTGCATAATCATCTGTCCAGTCTACTGATTCATGTGGCGATTTCAGTAAGAAGTAAAAATGACATGAATCCTTAACCTTTCAGACAAGGTAGAGAGCGATGGATGGGAGGAGAAGACCGCGGTTCTTTCCCCGTTTGGGCTAGCGACGCACAGAATGGAAGCCGGCCATCTGTGGGCGTCTTCCGATTCCGACAAGAGGAGGATGTGCCATCTCTTGTGGGCAGCGGCTTCTTGGCTGAAGCAAGTGAGAGCACACCATCCTGACTACACCTTCTTCACGTCTCCCCATGAGATGAAGCCAACACCAATACTGTAGATGCTCAGCACAATTCCCCTTTTTTCTCCTCCTTGGAAAGAGAGAGATCATGCATGACCTGTGCCTGTATCTTGAGTTATTGCTTCCTCTTTTCTCTCATTTTTTTTGTTCCATGGTAGGATGGCGTACGCATTAATGTGTATGTGCTGGAACTGCACCCATCAATGGCAATGGCAGGCAGGATTAGCTCTACTCTTTGTTTGTTTCTTTTTTTTTTTAACCTTCTTTTGGCGTGCCCAGTGAGAATTGGTAAAATTTGTTTTCTTTTGGCGTGCCCAGTGAGATGAAAACCAAGATAATCTCAAAAGCAAAAGAGGTCATGCACCGTCATGAAAATTCTCTACCGTCCATCTCTGTCTTTGATAACATTACATACCAGCCGTATCGGCTGATCAAGTTTGCTACAATCACCAAGTAGCTAATCGACGGTACTCAGATGTATCTCTCATTTCTCATTAACCCAATGGCTCAACGACGATAAAAGGGATCATTTTTTGGGTTTGTTAGACTACAAAGTTAACACTTCAAAAATATGCCATTAAAAATTAAAAATTGAGAATAACTAGAAAATGGTGTTCTGTTGGCTTGATTCCATACGGTTGACAGGTAACCAAAAAATAAAATAAAATAGCGCGTGCACATTTTCTGCACTGGCTGCATCTTGCTCCTTACCTTTTGAGTTTACGACTTCATAATTTTATACCAATTTCGTACGAACCCTGTTTAACATAAAATAAATTTCATAATACATATAAAATATAGAATTCTCTATTTTTTAATAAATTTATGAATATATTTATTTTCTTTTTTACAAGTATTCACTTTTTATTTGTTTATATTTTTTGAGAAGTATTCGCTTTTTTAATCAAGGTTTTTATGAGTGATTCACGTGGATAAAATATTTATGGAGAACCTTGTTGTCCGATTCCAACCATACTCGACGATGACACGATACTCGATGATCCCCATGCTCGATGATACCTAATGTTATGTGATCTCCGATACTCAATGATACCCCTCGACACTCCGCATACCCGATGTTTGACAATACCCTACCCGATACTCGATAGTACCTGATCTGATAGTCGACAATACCTGATTCGATACTCAGCCATAACCGATTCGCTACTCGATGATACTCTATCCGATACTTGATATCGGCCCGATACTCGAGATATCTGTCTTGATGCTTGATGATAATTATGATACCTTCTCGTGATGTTTGATACTTAACGATGCTTGATACTTGATGGTACCTATTTGTTGCTCAATGCTTCATGATATCTGATACTCATTGATATCTTAATACTCGAGAATACTCTATACTTGTCGATACTCGATGCTCGACAATACCTAATACCCTATGATACCTCATACTTGATTATACCCAGTACTAAACGATATTTGCTAGTGATACTCGATACAACGATACTTAAACAATATTCAATACTCAGTGATACCCGAAGCTTGACAACACCATTTTTCTGATACTCGATGGTATATAAAAATTGTCAATACATACCTAAAACCTGTTGGAAAACATTTAAGACTTGCTTTAATATAAAAAATGAAAAAGAAAAAAATCTCACCAAATACATGCTGCCCATGTCAGCCAAACAGGTGAGAAACACTTTGCTGCGTGCGGGCGAGACACAACCTTGCCGCACGCTACGCATGGGATTTTTTGTCGCTACACTGTACCATTGTATCGCAAAACAATGATAAACCGCCCTGTAGCAATGTCCTTAAAAATTACAAAATTAGTTTAATGCCATCTCAAAGCTACAATTCTCACTAATATGCTAATATGGACTTTTTTGCCTCTATAATTTCTTTTTTTTTTGGCGTGCTCTTTTCTTCTTTTTTGTTACTTGATGGGGATGGTGCATTATGTGCTGGAACTGGACTGCACCCCTCAATGGCACCGGCAGGCTGCTCCTTAATCATCATTCACTCCCTCAATTTCCTCCGAGAAACACCGAGTCTCAAAAGCAAAAGAGCTCATTCATCGTTATGCAAGTTCTATACCTCATATTTGTCTTGGCTGAAATCTCGGCCATCGGATTAAGAATGAACGTTACATAACGACCGATATGGTTTGTTCAATTTGTTGTATTCATTGATATTTGGCTGACTAAAGTCCTGTTTGGCATAGCTCCAGCTCCACCAAAATTGATGGAATTGGTGAAGCATCCTATTTCTAACTCTAGAAATTCATGCAGCTGGAGTTGTGAATATATTGAGAATGTTTAGATGAGTCATCTTATTAACATTTTAAACTAAAAATATAAACTTAAGTCACTTTATTTTAACTTATAAACTCCATATCTAAGATGGAACTGGAGCTGTGCCAAACGGATCTAACTCATTTGTTCCTATCCAACAAAGGAATAATATTTTTTTTGTTCGAGTTGCATCTCCTATCCACCGACAAGTGGGTCCCATTAGCAAAAGGAGCCTACACGTTACCCCGACGAATTTGAGGAAGGAGACTTCCGTCGCGTCTCTTTTTGTTCCGTTTCCCACCTTCCCACCTTTCTTCTTTTACACTCCACACCCTCCCTTCCAAAGAAAAATTACACCCAGGTCCACATCGCCGGCGGCGCAGCCATGCTGCCCGTCGGCTTCCTGGCGGGATTCCTGTTCGGCCTCCTGGCCCTGGCCGCGCTCGAGGCAGCGGCGCTCCTGTTGCTCGTCCGCCGCCTCCGCCGCCGCCGCCACGAGGCGGCACCCCCGCCGGACGCCGAGGAACTTCCTGCCGAGCGCCCGTTCCCGTACGAGAAGCAGGTGAGACACCGTTTGCTCCTTGTGGCTTCCCCTCCCCTCGATTTGGCCGTGCTACTACTTTCGAGGGCGAATGCGGCGGGAAAACTAACTGATTTTGGAGGTAGAGCCTGGAGGAGGAGGCGCGGGAACTAGGGATCAGCTCTCGATTTGCTCTGCTCTTCCAAGCTTAGTTTTTTTAGCGTCGACTGACTCCCAAAAAGGTAAAGGCTTGGATAATGGAACCATGTGTAGGGGATAGTAGCTTGTTTATTTGCTTGGATTGCTGTTGCCTTTGCCTGGATGGAGCAACAGCGCGCGTTCATGTTCAGGGTGGAACGTTTCGATCGCGACCATCAGTGTAGTTGCCACGAAATGCTAATATCAATGTTTGCGGTTTGTTACTAACAAGTTAATTCCATTTGTTTAATTTGGAATTTACTTCTGATGATAGGTGTAGTAATGTCAAACCAAATTGGCATGAAGTATGCATAACTGTATGGCAGCACCTTGATGCTCTTGTGCCTCATCTTAATAACAAGAATATGATAAGTCACACCTAGTGATTTGGGATGCACATGTAATGGAGTTCAAAGTTCTTTACTCACTATTTCAAGGAATGTATAACATTAAAAGTATAAGTAGGATACCTGCTTAAGAGCCTTCAGTGCAAGCATGCTTTGCCTGTGATTATCAGAATTGGTGAAAGCTCACCATTGACCACGATACATACCGATCAACCTTAGTCGGCAACTCGATTTAACCCTTAACAAAACATCTTGCCCATAACTATGTTTTATACTACAATCTTCCTTGGTCTTTATGTGCAGACATGGATTGTATGTATGAACAAGAACTATCAAACTTAGAAAATCAATAAGATGGTTCAATGAAGATATACACATTCCCACATTGCATTTCATGAGTAACACCAGGCGCATCAAGGGATTAAATTACTTTGCAGTTCGCTACACATAAATTGCCTTGGCATGCCAGATTTACGATTTTATTTCCTTTGGAATTTATATGTTTTATTTGTTAATGAGCAAGCCTGTTTATATCACTGTCATATGTTGACAGGGCTTTCTGTGGGTACTAGAGCCAGAAAAGAAACCAAAAGTTAGTAGTGAGCGTTCATCAACCGGAGGTCCCAAAGAGACAAAGGATAAAAAGAATGTTGTGGAGGTTTTTCCTGCAAAGAAGTCGGCTAAAGTCAAGGGGCACTCAATTAGTTTGGCTGGTCCTGATGGCTCCCACACAACCATTGAGCTTCTGAATTGCACCGTCTTTGCTGTCTCTGCATCAAGTATGCCCTCACGCAAATGGTCAGACTCCATACAAATTATAATAATTGCATTTTATCAAGAACTCGTCATCTATAACCTCCCATGTGTACATCAAATTTGACCACACATTGTTAGTCACCTAATAAATTTCAGGGAAAAATGTATTTGATTAGTAACATTGAATGATTTGTTTTGAAGTTAAATCATATGTTTATACATGTTGCAATCAACTAAAGGTTTAAGGACATAAAATTTGTTTCTTGAAGGAACTCCTCTAGGAACTAAACCTATTTTAGAGGACAATTATTGGAGCCTGTTGTTCGTCAAGGAACTCTTTGTGCCTTCCATTAAGTTGTTTCAAGGCTGCTGGTAGGATAAATTACTTTTATACTTCAGTCTATACGTAACTGTACTACTGCTGCTTACTTTTAGGGCTAAGAGGTATCCTATAAAATTGGAAAGCAAGGAATCTGAGATTTATAATGGAAGCAAGGTGTGCTATCTTTATGCTGACACTTCCTGGGAGAAGGAATCATGGTGTAAAGCACTTCGTCTTGCAGCTACTGATGACAAGAAGAAATTGAACTGGCATGCTAAGTTGAGCAAAGAGTTTCGTAATTACATATCATCATTAAATTCTGAATACCCAGGTTTCCTAAAGCCTGCAGTATTTTCAGCTGAGGATCATGAGGTTATGGACAGGACAATAAAGACTGATGGATCTTCCAAAGTCCGTCTTTTCCTCAAAAAGTTGGCAAAGAAGGCATCTACAAAGGCTCCCCAAGAGGGTAAAACAAGTTTGGGATCATCCGCACAAGGAGAAAGAAAGATATTTGATAAATTACGCAGTTATCAGGGCACACCATTTATTGAAGCATTAATAGGTTCACAAGAAGACAAGTCTAGTAGCAGCTCATTACAAGATACATTGAAACCCAGTGGCCCAACTGCTGCTTTAAGTCACACTGGTCAGCCTTCAGCTTTTCCTGATGTAAATGCAGACGATAGAGTTGCAGATGAAGGTACACTTTGTTGGAACCTTTTATCATCCCGGCTGTTTTTTGATGCTAAAATGAGTGATGAGATAAACAAGTCCATCAAAGCACGCATTCAGGTTAGATATACTTCTCACGTTTCAAGAAGAAATCTGTTCTTATCCATGCTTTTTTATTGATTGATTTTTGTTTCTTCAGCGAACATTATCAAATATGAGGACCCCAGCTTACATGGGTGAAATTACACTTACTGACTTTAGTCTTGGAAAACTTCCACCTTATGTACACGCTATGAGAGTCCTTCCACTGGATTTGAATGAGTTGTGGGCCTTCGAAGTTGATTTTGAATACTCTGGCGGAATACTATTGCACATTGAAACAAGGCTTGAGGTTCAGGAACCAGAGTTACAAAAGGACATAATGAAAACTAGCCTAGGAACAGGCTCCGATGGGGAGATTGATTCAGATCTTCTTGAGAGTATTGAACAGTATGGTAATCAATTCAAAGATTCACACAATTCAGTTTCTTCAGTGGAAGAAAAGGATGAAGGAGGTCTGTTTAAATCTCTCTTTTTTTTAAAAAAAATATTGTATCTGTTCTTTCCTGGAATGTTTCTTAATGCTTGTTCTGCCTAATGAGTCAATTGCCTGATCAATTTTTTTCTTCAGTACTTCTACACGATGTTTCCCTATATCGCTTTTGTATGCATGTACTGGCTTCAGGGTTTTAAAAACCGACGAAAAACCGGTAAAACCGGCGGTTTCTCGCCGAACCGCGGCGCCGGTTTTTTCCCGGTCCAATTCAAAATTTTGAATTTGAATTTGATTTTTTAAAAAAATTTTAAGAAATCTTATAAAAAACTAGATGCTGAGTAGAACAATTTGTATGAAACAAAATTTTGATTTTTCCCAATTTTTTTATATTTTTCATACCTCTTTTTATTTTTCCCATTTTTCATGGTTTTTCTGGTTTTTGTAGCGGTTTTTAGCGACCAGTAAAACCGGCGGTTTTTCGGCAAAAACCGCTGGGAAACCGGTGGCTCGCGCGCTTCGTTTGAATTTAAATTTGAGCGGTTTCCGCCGGTTTCTAGCGGGTTTTTTCGAAAAACCGGCCCGGTGGGTCAGCGGTTTCGGGTCCGGTTTTGGGTTTTAAAACCCTGACTGGCTTGAGGTAGACATTGTCAGGATTTATGAACCGAGGATTACTTGAAAACTTGGTTAATGGTCTTGTATATTGAACAATCTTTCTGTGCCCGGTGGGAGAATTAAGTTTCTGCTCCTGTATCTTTAATTTTTATTTCTTGATTTAATATATTATGACAAAACACTGAGCTATGAAAGGCGCAATACTATGATGCTCAACATCGATTGTATGAATATTGATCCAGACATTCTGATTTTTTGTATCAGATGTTAATCAGTCCAAGAGCACTGGATGGAAATCAACTTATATAGCAAGGTGGAAAAACATATTGCATTCAATAGCCGATCATGTCTCACAGGTTTGCTCTTCTCTTAGTCGTCTCCATGATGTGTTTTGCCGATGTATTTTTGATGCATTAAGTTAGCAGGCATGTTATGTATTATCTGGCTGGTGAAAGCGAACATGAGAAAGATAATCGCAAGAGTGTAGATGTTACTAGTAATCACCAGAAAGATTCACATGTGTGATGCTGATACCTTTTTTGTTATGTATTATCTGGCTGGTGAAAGCAGACATGGGAAAGATAATCTCAAGAGTGTAGATGTTACTAGTAATCACCAGAAAGATTCACATGCGTGATGCTGATACCTTTTTTCTTGCACAGGTTCCAATTTCGCTGGCGATAAAAATTTCATCTGTTCGAGGTATCTTGCGCATACAACTGAAGCCCCCTCCTTCTGATCAACTTTGGTATGGATTTACATCTATGCCTGATCTAGAATGGGACTTGGAATCTTCTATTGGGGATAGGAAAATTACCAACAGTCACATTGCATCACTCATTGGCAACAAATTCAAGGTATTGAATATGGCCTTCATCTAAAGTTGTTGTCCTTTGGCCTTCACTAACTTACATGTCTAACTGTAAAACATGACTTACTGTTCAGGCTTCGCTCCGTGAAAGCTTGGTGCTCCCAAATTGTGAAAGTATTTCCATGCCATGGATGCTGGCAGAAAAGGATGACTGGATACCTCGCAAGGATGCACCTTTTATTTGGCTCAATCATGAACCCACTGAGATCAGAAGCCACGCAGCAACTGCCACACCAACCCACCCTGAGGAAGGTAGTCTGAAGGATGCTGCTAGCAATAAAATCGCAGCAGCGACTTTGCCCGATCCATTATCTGAAAATGAGGAATCACTGAAAACAGTGGCATCTGTTGACGAGCCAAGCCAAGAGCATGTTGCAGAAACATCTGATGCACAGTCTCCCTCTGCTCCAGTCGGTGAAGCTTCCCCACCCCATTCTGATGCAACCGATGGGCCGAGGAAGCCACTGCTGATCACAGAAAAGCTTCAGGAAGAGGCTTCAGAAAGTAGTGTGGGTTCTCCCCTGTACACATCTTTGAGGGCAATTTTACCAGCAGGGGAGCAGCAGGAGCCAACAGCAGCCTCTGTTGGAGAAGACGCGAAGCGAAAAAGCGGTAGGCGAGCTCGGATGATGGACTTTGGGAAGAGGATGGGAGACAAACTGGAAGAGAAGAGGCGGCATATCGAAGAGAAGGGGAGACATATCGTGGAGAAGATGCGGGAAAATGCCAGAACGAACAGCATGGAGAGAAGTAGCAGCAGCTAGCGAAGATGAGTCGTTCATTGTTCTTTTCTTTTTTGATTATGTATGTATAGCTAGCCTGGATGGTATGGTTTGCATGCTCTGTAGAGTGGTGGCGCCACTCGATGTTGCCGAAAAGAATTAACGGTTCCAAGAGACAGCTGATGGATGCATGGCAATATGCGTTGGTTTAATACTTTGCTTGCATGAATTGATGATTCAGTTTAAGCAGCTGCATACGTTGTATTACTGCATACGTTGTATTACTGCTAGTAAGTGATTCCAAGATTCTTTTTAGGTACATGGTAACTATCTTATGATCGTTGAGTTTAATGTACAAAGCTGGTCAATAATGCTACTAATTCTTTTTTTCTTTTTTGTTGTTTCAACCATGTCATTAGCTATAAAAAAATGAGTGAAAAATTTGCTTCAGTTTATATGCTGTCACTACTATGATTTTTATGAAGTGGAACAACATCGGTCATATCATTTTTAATATAGGTTTTTGCTTAACCTATATGTTACCCATATGTTGTAATGGGATTGTGATCGATGTATGTATCGTGCATGTTAAGCATGGTCTGCGTGATTTCCTGACGTTTTCGCAAAGCTACTAAACTGTTTGATTCTGTTTTATCAGACTCATATGCATAATTGATCGCTATTTACATACAAGAGCACGTCCAAATCAAGGCACAATTTTGAGTTAGTCGTCAACAAAATTTCTCTGAAATTATGGCCTGGGGAGCGTCAGATGTTGTATTATACAGTTTCTTGCAATCGACTATGAAGGATTCACCGCATCTCACTTGTTGACTGTATATATTTATATCTTGAAGTGCTTGTATCCATAATCGGAGCTCGTCATGCCCTCTTCCCAATCGCCCATTTTCTTGCCACCAAAAACCACTTGTTTGATGCCCAAGTGTCTGCAGTTTTTGTCAAAGCCGATTGACAGCAGAGTGAATTACAATACATGATGATGTTAAATCTGAAAAATAATATACCACATTCCATAACGTATGTGGCGTGCTAAGAAGGGATGTCCTTTTTTTTCGACAAGGGGATAACACCCCCGTTTCCATTGCATTAACAACGAAAACACATCACAAAACAGCGTTTGTCAGGTCCCCAACAGCAACCAGCGATACAGAAGCACACAACAGAACAACTCCTTCACTACTTCAACGAGATCGAGCCAAAACACCCAACAGCTAGTAACAAAACACCCAACATTTTTTTAAGCATACACCATAATCAAGTATCTTACAGTACTTGTATGCTTGTAGGGTACTTAAATCTAAAGAGTATCACTAATAAGACTAGAAGATCCAAGGATTGCAGAGCTGGCACTGAAGACACCGACAATAATGAATAAACAAGGGTCTAAAAATGGTTAATTTCGTTCTAGAGTTAATATAAGCTAGTATGTGGCCACAGAGTTAATGGTGCCAGTTTATCTCCACAATTGAATTGAAAGCTATAGGATATGTAACCACACTTTTTCCAAGCTAAAACCGATGTTGTATTTTGCAATATAAACGAAAGATGCCTTACTCTGAGCTTAACTGTGTAAGACAGTTCAGTAATACATCCAATCCAAGATAATCTGACGTTCCAAGGTCCACCCTAAAATAAAAAGATCATGATTTTCAGAATAATAGAAACCACATAGTGAGTTTCAGTTAATTGAATGTTTCCAATCCTCACCAAACTCTGCCCCAATTGTCTTGGAACTCAACATCACTAATATCATGGAATGATGAAGGCATTACAGCAGAAGCTTGATCAGAATCATAAGAAGGATCATAGTCCAACACTGAATTGGCCAACTGAAATCAAAATTAAAAAAAATGTGAATCTTGGGTAGTTAGGGAAACAAAATAGCATATAACATCAAAAGATATGCCATCTTATATAGATATACATAAGCAATTCATAAAGAAGTATGGCTACTGTGAGCCGTGGGATTTTGATCTAAGAGATATGAGCTTGACCCATGTGATTGCAACTTTGCAACACTATTAGGTGCCAAGGCAAGCCATGCCGAAGATGGTTCGCAAGTTCCGTTTTAAATCAATTCAAATTACATTAGTGGTTGCAGTTTATTAGAACTTCAGAAGCCAGAACATATAATGGAGAAAAAAAAACCATGTTTCCAAGCATTGGCAAATGAAACTTTGTCTTCAAATCGAATAATCGATGCATATAGTTTGAGGCTTTCAGCTAACGGGTTGGAGCCATCAGTGAAAGAATTCCAAGATTTCTTTCCAGAAATGAGATTCTTTTTTTCTTCGAAATTTTCTCCTGTTGGAGGTGAATCATTGAGCATCATGCAATCATTGTAGCCTTCCAACATTCGAAGAAACCCAACCTGCAAATTTGAAGAGTTGAAAGCTCCTAGCCTTCCCATGACATACCAAGCCTGAATTACCTGTGAAGACCAGTCAATGTCAAACAGTGTGTTTGCTTTCTGAATAACAAGAAAACAAAATGCACAATGCACTTTACACCGCCGAGCAGGTCAACGTCTCTATCTGTTGGTTCTCCAAAGAGCTCGAACCAAATGAAAGAATTTAACGGGTTGAAGCTGCAACAATACAAAGAGAAATGGTATTCAGTGTCCAGGTGCCGCGACTCCTTTGAATTCATAACAATAACACATGCTTTGACAACAATTATCATGTGTGATATTAATTTAGCTGTTGAGTGTTGATCATGTACTAAACTAGCCCAATTAAGGTTATTGCCTCAATTTGGGAAGTAAAAATAATCTGAACAACAGATTCTACAAGAAAACAGAAGTCGGCTTGAATATGGATGTTTCTCGATACGCTGAGTTATTTGATCACATAAGAATTTCAATTACTCTCTTTGGTCACAAATATTTGTCGTTTGAAATATGTGCAAGTCAAGGTTCTGAAACTTTAGCGATGAATATATTTAAAATATTTAGATTGGGTACATGAAAATCATGTGTGTATATTCACCTTGAAAAGTTAGTACTATATCAGGTTTTATAAATAAATTGCAATAGTAATTAGTGGTCAAAGTTACATTTTGGGGACCATGTCAATGTCCAAAACAACAAGTATTCATGCAAAACGGGAAAAAAAAATAGTAGAATCAATGAGATAACTCACTCCCGGAAGCTGACTTTAAATGCAACAATGGACCCCGTTTTCGACTTGTTGAACTCCTCCCTGCCTTTCTTGCGCACTCTTTCTTGGATCTGTCAACTCAATATGCACATAAATCTACAAGCATGGGAAATGAATTTGACCAAAGCAGCACCCAAAGGGAGCAACCTCAATTGCACACGCACCCTCTGCTTCATGAGCTCTGGGTTCCCGATGCTATCGCCGAGAATGGCGCGGAGCTCCTCATCGTCCCTGCAGGCATTCTCCAGAACCCTGCATCACCACAGCATTAGCAGAATAGCAGCGTTAGTGCAGCGCACAGCATTCATTTCGGTGGCCCTGGAAGGCAGAGCGATCCAAGAGTAAAGGCAGGCAGAGAATGGAGAGAGGACGGACCTGGCCCAACCGGGGTAGGTGTGCTCGCGCTCGTACTCACGGCGGCGGCGCTCCTCCCGCACCTTCACCAACCGGCGCTCCCTCGCCGTCTTCCCGGACGCCGCCGCCGCCGCGTTCTCCCCAGCCCCGCCCCTCCCCACGGCGGCTGTAGCGCTCCAGAGATTGAGACGAGGAGGAGGACGCAGGCAGTGGAAGAGGAAGGGGGTTTGAGCTGGGACAAGTAGTGGTGGCATGCTCACTGCGCTACTGTATGGCCAGATGATACGGTTCCTTCTTATCATCCTTTTCCTGCTCGTTTTGACTGCCCCGGGCCGGCCCAGTAGTCAGCCCCCCAGGCCAGAAAATTGTCCAAATGCCACTCTTCCACGAGTGGCTTCGCTAAAATGCCACCCTACTCTCAATGACATGTACTGAGATGTGGGACCATACGTGTCTATGACAGCAGGCCAAAGGCCACACCTAGCTACAAGCTTGAATATCACCTAGCTACAAGCAAAGCAGTAAAGACCATACTTCTTTCCCAACACAGCAATTTCAGCTCTAAAAATAGACAGCCATCATACATGTGCAAAGCTCAGCACGCAAGGACCTGATTTTTATTCACCGACTCTTCGTTCCCTGAGTTCATTATTCATAGAGATATGACATATGTAAAATTCTTTTCATTCGAAAAAAATCAGAGCTACACTACTGTGAGTCGACACACACTACTTGAAAAACTCGACACCTCCCCTCATCACATATGGAATCGAACTGGTCATATCCATTTCACACAAGATGTTTTCCCACCTCAAATGTCATAATACATTGGATATACCTGCACTCCTCCTGTTGAACATGGAAATGCCAGGAGCATGGCTTTGCCAACAAGATGCAATGCCAATTAACATGGAACCTGAAAACAATTATATATGTACAGTAAATACATGAGATATAAAGCACCTACATACCAGCAAGAAGAGCAAGAAAGAAGAATCAAACTACCAAAGAGGGAAGTGCATCCTCTGCTGTAACGGCAGAGACAGCAGTTGCGCGGATGTGTCATGCCAGGAGAGAGAAATAAAAAGGGAGGAGAGAGAGGAAAGGACAATGGGCGTCAGATGTGCTACCATTAGAGCAAGTTCAGCAGTTGCTCTATATCCATTCTCTATCACTATTGCTACTCTGCCTCAGTCTCTATATTCATCCAGCAGAGTCTTTATGTCAGTCTCTAAATTTAGAGATTCTCTCTCCGAGTCTCTATATTTAGAGATTCTCTCTCTTGTCTCTATATTTTTTTGAGAATAGAGACTCTGCTGGATAGAATGAAAATATAGGGAATGAATAGTTTAGAGAAGGGATATAGAGATCCGAATTTAGAGAAGCTGCTGGTGATGCCATTACCAACACCTAGATGGAGCAACTGCCCCTCTTGCCTTCCGGCAGAGGATCCCATTCCACCAAAGAGCATTATGGACACTCACATGATGGAAGATTCATGAATGGAATATATAATCTAGCTTGTGAAACTGCAGATCTATAGCCCGCTCTTGATTTGCAGGCTCAGGCAACTTGGCTATGGGGCATATCCCCTGTCCTCAACTGCAGGCTTTGATGATTTCAGCCTTGCTCGGTGCATCAGTCTGTATACACTCTTGGTGATTAGGCCTCTCTCAATGGCATGAACCCAGAGTATATCAAGGGTCTCCTTCTCATCAGCATAGGAGGTACACAGGCAGTTGTAAATCTGGGGCGTTACAAACAACTGCTTCCTCGCCATTTCATCCAAGGTCTCCGAAGCAGCAACCGGCTTTCCAGCAGTCAGATATGCGTATGCAAGTGTAGCATACACAAGGCAGTCAACTTCTAAGCCTTTCATTTGCATCTGGTTGAATGTTTTTTGTGCAAGATCAACCAGCCCATTCTTGCAAAGCCTTCGGACTAAAGACCTATATACTGATTTATCTGGCGGAAAGCCTCTTTTCATAAATTCATCAGGAATGAGTAGCACTGCATCTGCATTATTCTTCTTGCAGAAACCATCGACAAACCATGACAATACACTATAGTTGGGTGAAAATCCTGCATACAAGATAAAACAAGATATAACAAACATCATCAGAAAAAATTACTGACATATACTACCTCCGTTTCATAATGGTTGTAGTTTTAGCTAAATGCACACAAAATAAGGAGATATGAAAAATGACTTGTCTACCATCATTTAATGAAGGGTAGTTGAACAGATTAGCTTAAATAGATGACTGCATTGATGAAGGGTACAAAGGTCATATTGGCTCTAAAGTTGTATTGGAATGTGAGAACTACAACCATTTTGATAAAAAATTTAAATGCTAGAACTACAACCATTGTGAAACGGAGGTAGTAGTAAATTACAGTGAAAGCTGCTGCACTCTGGCTGTTTTCAATTGTAAAAAAGAATCATGGTGCCACTCAGACTACTGATTAGATGTTAATAAGTCCTCATGATGTGCTGCTGCTACTAACTTGGACAATAAATAAGACATAAGTACCTGCACCGATCATCTCGAACAAGGCTTCATTGGCTTCATCCAGCTCCTTGACCTTGCAGAATCCATGGATGAGAGCTTTGTAAGTGAACTGATCCAACTGCAGCCCTGACTCCATCATCCTTCTCTTGACCTTGGACGCTGAGGTCATGTCCCCCCTCTTGCAGTATGTGTTGATCAGCGTGTTGCACGTCACGTGGTCAGCCTGCACCTTCCTTTCATCCATCTCGTTAAGCAACCCATTGACCTCCTTCATCTTGCCATCCTCACAGAGCTTCCCGAGAATTGCATTGTATGTCGCGACACCTGGTTGCATCCCCCATGCCTCCATCTCCCCTCGCAGCTTGACCGCCTCTCCGACATCGCCCGCCCGGCAGTACCCATCAACCAGTGTGGTGTATGTTACATGGTCTGGCGCCACCCCAGCCGTCATCATCTCCGAAAGCAGCTGTGCCACCTCCTTCATCCTCTTCTCCTTACACAAGCCGTGAATCAACGAGTTCCATGTCACGATGTCCGCCTTAACCCCCTCGTCCTCCATCCGCTCCCGCACGCACATCGCCTCATACTGCATCCCCTTCCTGCAGTATAGCGCGATCATGGTGTTAAAGGAGAACCTGTCCAACGGCACGCCGGTTGCGTCCATCCTCGTCATGAGCGTCTCCGCGCGCGCGGCATCCCCAGCCTTCAAGCACACGTGCAGCATTGCGTTATAGACATGCGTGTTCATGGCGACCCCGGCACGCGCCATTTCGTCGAACACCTTGCGTGCGGTGGCCGTCATCCGCGACTTGGCGAGCGCGGTGAGGAGGGCGCAGCAAGCGTGAGCGTCGGGGGCGAGGCCCCGCGCGCGCATGTTTTCGAACACCCGGATGGCATCGTGGGGGCGGGCAGACTGGGAGAGGACGAGGAGGAGCCAGCTTGGGATGTGGGGATCAGCGAGGAGAGAGGGGAGAAGGAGCGGGGAGGAGAGCGGATGGCGGAGGCAGAGGTCGCGGAGGAGGGAGCGAGCGGTGGGGTGGTGACGCGTGTGGGCGGCGAGGAGGCGGAGGAGGGCGAGGGAGGCGTCGAGCGGGTGCGGAGGCGGCAGGGAGCGGAAGAAAGCGAGCGCGGCGGAGGGGAGCGGAGAGAGGCGGTGGAGGACGGCGGCGAGGAGAGATGGAGCGGCGGCGAGGATGTGGAGGTGGGGTTGGAAGGCGGATTTGATGACCGTGGCGCAGAGTGCGTCGACGCCGGCGGGAGGTAGCGGCATCGCACGACTCCGGCGGGGTGCATCACCTCAGTGGCTGGTGATGTATAGCTAGCAAAGTACAATGCACACCCATCTATTATCAGTTTACCACATTTAAAATTTAAAACTTGCATCCAACCTAATTTTATGATCCATGCTTTAAATTTTAAAAAATGCAAGCCAAACATGTAATTTCATCATTTGTAGTATGTGGATGGGTAGCTTAATAGTGGGGCTAGGGAAAGGTAGATGCATTGTTGAGAAGGATCCTAGATTAGTGGAGATTGGCTTAATTAGATTTTTAAGGAAATTAAGGGTCAATATGAGCTATGGGATGAAGCACAATGAAAGGTTAGGATGGTTTGTACCAATGGGCAATTCAAACTGGTGCATTTTATATTGGTAAAGATAAGATGGAGTTACTTCTATGTGTTGGTCTACATCCGATCTCTCTGCTAGTCTCCTCCTTCCGACAGGGATCAAAAATATTAATAGCCTTCCCTAGAGCATCTCTAGCGGCCACTTCAAATTTCTACTCCGTAACACTATTCTCTATACACTATCAATCCTCTAAAAATTTTTCGCACTTTACACTACACTATAAATGATTCCTTTCCTCCAGCAGCTATTCTATTCTTAAAAAGTCAGATAAACAGTGGTATAGAATGCCTGTTAGAAATGCTCTTATAATGTTTCTCCTACTAGGCCCGTTTTGTAATTCCTTCCGACACAGAAAAAGGGTAAGGGTTTTCAGCCCATTAACAAACCGCCACTGCCACATTTGTAATTCCCTTTCAACGTGCTACCGCACTGTGGCGGATGCGCATCCTCTCCCACGGATTTGTGTCCTCTGCCTTTGTACTTCTCTGTCGTTCACCTCACAGACACTATAGTTGCAGTGGTCAACAGTAACTATTTACAGCAGAAATGGTACTGTTCAGTGTCACCGTTGCTACAGCACCAGTGCTACAGTACCTATGCTATAGCCTCTGTCGTTCCATACATAGATCGCTGTGCGCCTCTCCCTTTGCCGTAGAGGATGCACATCCCCCTCCCACACATAGGTCGGATGTATGCCTGCAGATCATGGCAGAATATATTCCCCTGCTAGTGTATTTATAAGTAGTCAAGACACATTTGCAATATTTTTTAAAAAAAATACCGGTGTAGTCTATCTTATATATATATATATATATAGAGAGAGAGAGAGAGAGCGGATCTTTCCGTGCTATCCATCAGGTTTGCAAATTCTGAGACCAAAATAGACGATCCAAACCGTCCATCTTGTTCATCTCCATGAAATCTGGCTACACACCAAATTTCAATTTTTTTGAATTTGTTTACTAATTGTTTCATATTTGTCAGGACCCTCCCCTGGCGGAGGAACGGTCCCACCTGTGCTAATCCCTGGATCAGTAGATAGCACACACATACAACAGAACTTGGATCACAATCATAACGATTAATTTACATAAATTTACATCAGAGTGCGCCTTATAGCGTGGTTACATAGTTTGGCACGAAAGCCTTACAAAAGCGGAAGTCTTTTATAATACAACTGAAATTCCAAAAGTGGAAAAACAAACAATCCTCACAGGCAGAGATGGAGGAACGCAATCCTAGGCGTCGAAGTGGTCTTCGTCTTGGATTCCGGTGGCGAAACCTTCATCGTGATACATCTCCTCCTCGGGGTTCCATCATTGTTCGCATCCCTTTCGTTGGAATGAAAGCGACTCACGATAAAAGCGAGGGTGAGTATACTTTATACTCAGCAAGCAAGGCTGACTAGTATGCATCTAAGGTTCAACAAGGGGAAGGCAAGGGTCCTTTTTGCATAAAGCCAATTTTGTAAGATTTTACCTAAGGTTTTATAAAATGATTTAAAACGTGTTGAGAAAAATAAATGTTCAAATCAATTTCTTTGAAATTCCAGCACCCACCGGTTTTTCCCCAACCTGGCTACACACGGCACCCACCGTGCAAACGCCCTCATCGCTCACAGCACCTACTGTGAGGAAAAAAACCAAAACACACGACCGCAATCATGGTTTTCCTTTGAAACACCATTTTGAAAACAAATAGATAAGAAGTACCATGAGGCGGCTCCCCGTCGTCCGTCCTTGACCGTGGACACGGCTATCATGATAGTTTTACACTCTGCAGAGGTCGCACGCTTTACCCATGCGAGGTGGTTTTTCCCGAGGGTGCACCCAAAGGGAAAATGATCACCACAAGGCCTTTTTCCGACCTCCTCCTAGTTAAGACATTCCCGCTAAGGTTTTCACACCGATGCCCCTCTTGAGCCAATAGAACAGCATCTACTGTCTACTCCACCGACTGGAATGCCAAAGCTAGGGGCTGAAGAATACACAACCAGGGCCCGTCCATACAGGCACACATGGTCGCACTGTTGTACTTAGCTCGTCTATCTCAAGGAATCGGTCCTTAGGGACCAGGGTGGGTCTCACACTGGGCCCAAGTCTCGTGCTCGCGGCACCCACCTTGCATCCATCCACCCCGATCAGATTTTACAGAATATTTTTACCCGATAGCACCCACTATCCCAACTACACCCATTTGCAATCATGACAGCACCCACTGTAATTTTTAAATCAATCCTTTAAACAAGCATTTAATAATTGCAGCTATCAATGAACAACAATTCAGTACTAAGCATTTCTAAGCATTGTGCAAAACCTAATTCAAGGGTGATGTTTAGGATTAACAATTTTAATAACCTAGGGCAGCAAGGAATATTTTAACAGAGTAATTATTGATCGGGTGTTATCTAAGCAACTAAGTGATTAGCATTTTTAGTTTTTAATATAACATGCATTTTGTAAATTTATAAAAATTGTGTTTCAAAATCATAGGACACAAGGTTCAACACTTGCCTTGCTCAGCAAAGTCTTGGTGATCCTCCGGGGGATTTATCGTGAAACTATCGTCGTTAGAACCTAATAACAAAATAACCCAAATAAACACAATGCCAAAAATAAATATGGAATAGTATGCATTGCAAATGGATATGCATAAACATGATGGAGGTGTTTTAATCTGAAAATTGTATAAATTTTATTTGACTTCTTTTTATAAATTTTGGAAATCCTATTTTACATGGAATTGAACTAATATACATATGTAATAAAAGTATTTCTTTTTAACTAAGAATTGTAGAAATAAACAAATTTTAAATTAAATGTTTATCTTATTTTATTTAATAATTTCAGATAGTTTTAATTTATTTTCACTTATCCTAATTAATTAAGGTTAATTAATACATGTTTTTATATTTATAAAATCAAATCATTCATTGTTATGCATTAATTTATGAAAATTATATATTTAAATTAATGTTCACATTTCTATGAGTTTTAGAAATTTATTTCACAAATTTTGGATCTATATTTTCAAAGATACAAAATTTACAAAATTTTCTATTTTTAAATGAATTTAGAAAATAGAGAAGGGCTAGGCGGTGGCTTGGCTCGGCACCGGCCGGGCGGCAAGGCGGCACATGCCATGTGGTCACCCACGTGGCGCGGCGTGCGTCGCGACCAGCACAGACTTCTTACTCGACATGCCGTTCACACAGCGTCTGACGACAATACATGGCTGGAGCTGGGCAGTGGGCAGACGGAAGCCTAGAAGACGGCCCAATGGCGTCAGCGGTCACGGCAACTGGTCCGGTGATGGCGGGCCGACAGCGGAACTCAGCCGTCGCTGCCCAGATCGGTCGACAGTAGGTCACTGTCAGCGACAAAGCGAGGGCAGCATGGCGAGGCTAGTATGCGCTATTATCCGACGAATGGCTAGCCGCCAGCGGGAGCGAGGAAAAGAGGAGGAGGAAGAGGAAGCCGGGGCGGTCGACGACGGCGAGGTAAGGCTCATGGAGGTCACGCAGACTCGAGGCATGGCGGCGGGATCGCCGTCGCCTGGCCGAACGGCGGCAGCGAGCAAGGCAGCGGGTCAGAGGTGAGGGGAGGGGGGGTGGCGATGGCGGGGTGTGGGGTTGACGGAGTGGTACGGCGGCGTGACCGTGGTCAAGGAGGAGCATGGCATGGCGTGCGCTTCAATGACGGCAAGGCGGCCAGCGATGGGGAAGAGTCCGTAGGGGCCTAGGGAGGGGGAGGGGAGCAGGAGGGAGGAGATTTACCTCTAGGAGGAGGCCAATTGGAGCGGAGGCCGTGCGGTGCCGACAATGATGGAGCGCGGCTCGGCGACGAAATCTGGCGGTCTCCAGCGATGGCGGCGGCGACGAGCTAGCAAAACAGGACGTAGGGAGTGAGAGGGAGAGTGTACCGAAGGGAATCGAGCGGGGAGGAGTTACCTGGGCAGTGTTGAGGGAGAGTGCAGTGACGGAGTGAAGGGAGGAGAGCCCGAGAGAGATGAGGGGCTGCGTGGGAAATAAGCAGAGGGGTGGCAGGGTTGAAATTGGTGAGGGGAGGATGGCAAAAAGGGGAAGGGATAAATGGGGTTGTTTGGGAAATATCCCATTTGGGAAAGGGCAAGGAGGGGAAAGTGCTATTAGGGGGCAAATGACAAGTGGGACCCACATGTCATAGAGGTAGAAGAGTAGAGGGAATTAGGGTTAGGGTTAAATTATATTCTTACTAAACCTAATTAGTTTAATTTTGATGTCAAATTCAAAATTTTATTTAATTTGAGTTCCATTAATTGGTTATTTTCTACCCAAAATGAAATTATTAATCTATAAATTGCTAAGATAGGTTTTTAGCAATTTAGACATTTTGAAATGAGATTTATCTATATATATATATATATAAAAGTTAAATACTTAAATAGGTTTGTAGGGAAAATATTTATAGTAACATTCACATTTTTCAAAAATGATTTTAAAAGTTTGGATTCACATGCGATGATGCCATGATGATGCATTTTCAAAATTTTTGAAAAATAGGGATGTTACAAACCTCTCCCCCTTAAACGGAATCTCGACCCCGAGATTCAGAAGAGCTGAGAAAAAGGCTGGGGAACTCTGCCTGAAGTTCCTCTTTGCGTTCCCAAGTTGCTTCGTCTTCTGAGTGGTTGCTCCACTGAACCTTGCAAAGCTTGATCACCTTGCTCCTGGTCTCACGAGCGGCTTCGTCTAGAATCCGAATCGGGTATTCCTTGTAGGTCAAATCTTCTTGCAGGTCTAACTGTTCTAGTGGCATCTATTTCCCTGGAACTCTTAGACATTTTCTTAGCTGGGACACGTGGAATACGTCATGCACGGCTGATAACTGGGGTGGCAGCTCGAGCTGGTAGGCCACTTCACCTCTTCTGGTCAAAATCTTGAAAGGCCCAATGTACCGCGGTGCAAGTTTTCCGCTGACTCGGAAACGACGGACTCCCTTCATTGTTGACTCCTTGAGGTAAACAAAATCTCCTTCGGCAAAGTTGAGTTCCCTTCGCCGATTATTTGCATAGCTCTTTTGCCGACTCTGAGCAGTTCTCAACCGTTGTTGAACAACTCGGACTTGCTCACTTGCTTCCTTGAGCAGGTCAGGCCCAAAAATCATCCTTTCTCCAGTTTCTTTCCAGTAGAGGGGGGTTCTGTACTTCCTGCCATATAGTGCCTCAAACGGGGACATGTGTAAGCTTGATTGGTAACTGTTGTTATATGAGAACTCTGCGTATGGCAAATGTTTATCCCAACTCTTGGAATTTGCCAAAGCGCAAGCTCGAACCATGTCCTCCAGAATTTGGTTAACTCGTTCTGTCTGACCTTCAGTCTATGGATGGAATGTTGTACTGAAGTTGAGATTGGTTCCTAGCAATCCATGCAGCTTCTGCTAGAACTTAGACGTGAACTGGGTTCCTCTGTCGGAGACAATCTTCTTAGGAACTCCATGCAGGCAAACAATTTTAGACAGATACAACTCTGCTAGCTTATTTCCGTTGTAAATTGTCTTCACAGGGATGAAGTGAGCAGACTTGGTGAGCCGATCCACAATGACCCAAATGGAATCATGACCGGACTGGGTCCTAGGTAAGCCGGTGATGAAATCCATTCCGATCTCTTCCCATTTCCATTCAGGAACTTTCAGGGGCTAAAGCAATCCTGCAGGCCGTTGGTGTTCTGCCTTGACCCGCTGACAGGTATCACATAGGGCAATGAACTCGGCGACGTCTCGCTTCATACCAGTCCACCAATAGGATGTCCGAAGATCCAAATACATCTTTGTACTGCCTGGGTGGATCGACAACGCTGAATCATGAGCTTCTTTCAGAATCAGCTCCTTGATTTTTTTTTTCTTCTTTGGCACAAAAATTCTCTTTTCGAACCAGAGGATGTCATTCTCGTCCACTAGGAATCCTGTGGCTTTTCCTGCCTTGATCCTTTCCTTAATTTCTGCTACTTCTGCATCATCCTTCTGGGCTTCCCGAATCTGGTTCTCCAAGGTCGGTTGTAGTTCTAGCATATGAACACAGCCTTGTTCGACCAATTGCAAGTTCAGCTTCCTGAACTCTTTATGCAACGCAGGTTGACCTTCTCGAACTATGAGGCAATTGCAGTAGCTCTTTCTGCTCAAGGCATCAGCTACTACATTAACTTTTCTAGGATGGTAATGGATGCCTAAATCATAGTCCTTTATTAGCTCTAACCATCTTCTTTGCCTCATGTTCAAATCTGGCTGCGTGAAGATGTATTTCAAGCTCTTATGGCCCGTATATATCTCTGTTCTGTTACTGACCAAATAGTGCCTCCAAATTTTGAGAGCATGAATCACAACAGCCAATTCCAAATCATGAGTCGGGTAGTTGACTTCGTGAGGCTTCAACTGTCTTGATGCGTAGGCTATGACTTGTCCCTCCTGCATACCACAGAGCAATATCTAGTGTCCTTGAGTGTCAATCAATACTCTTGATTCCTCTAACCCAAGACGGCAAAACACCTTTTCCAAATTTGCTTTTATAGTTTATAGAGTAACGATTCCAGGGAGTTCACACTCTCTCCACCTGGTGTTATTGAGTTGGTACTTCCATGTATCGACGGGCCCAAATAACATAACACTGTTTTCGAATTACTCTATATAAATTCAATCAATCTTCTAGACTACAGCTTTTTCATATCAAATAAGTTATCCAATCTAACTTATTTGTACAGACTAATTCTTCATCTTTTACATAAGATAATCAAATTTTTAATATTTTTGCCTATACTAGGGTTTTATCAGAGGTTGATTAATTTTATGTGGATATTTAAGGTACTGGGGTTTAGATAAAATTATACTTGAAATGTATAAATAAATAACTAGAAATTATATGCAATAAATAATAAGTAAAGGAAATATAGGTATATCAAAATGCATCAAGGATAAGAAAACCTGCCTTCTTCAGTTGTTGGTTCAAACTCAAAAGATTCTTCCAGGAAATCCGACTCAGAAGTCTCGGGAAGTCCTAGGTCGTTTTCTATAAAAGCAAAAACATAACAAAGATTCAAAAAGGTATAAAAATCTAAATAGAAATATGCATATGATTTTTAGATTGATAGGATAGTGATGATTTTTATGATTTTATGGTTTAAAATTATTTTCTTTATAAAATAGGGTATTAGGAAAAATTTTGGTAGAATTTCAGAAATTCCTTCGGATAGCAAGAAAATTTGATATTTAATTGTGTTTATTTTAAAAATTAGATCAATTGAGCTCTAGAGATCGGGATCGACAACATTTCTCATGTTGGAGTTCCGAGATAGAGCCAATTGAGGATAAAAAGATGATTTTTCAAAAGTTATTCTTTTTACCACATAAAGTAAATTAAAGGAAAAGGATTTTGAAATTTTATTAATTATTTTATTATAAAAATGTCATATTTAATAATTTAAATAAAATTTTTATATTATTTTATATTTTTGAGAATTTTTGCAGAATTTTAGGAGGTATTTTGACATGTAAATAAAATCAAAAGAGTTTTCTGGAAAAAGAAAAAGGAAAGGGAATAAAATGAAAAGTATTGGGCTTTGTTGGGCCGAAGTGGACTCGATCCAACTGTCTTGTGAGGCGTCTGACAGTGGGTCCCGTGCAATGGAGTGAGGAGTGAGGAAATGGGAGGTTCGTCGGGTGGCTTCGCCGGCGGCGAGTGGCGGCCGGAGAAGGGTGGCCGGTGGTCGGGGAGGGTAGAGGGAGCTAAGGGCTACCTTCTGGTGGGTTTGGTTGGGGCCGAGAGGCACTGGCGGTGGCCGGCGGCGAGATCAAGCGGCAGCACGACTTCGGGCTCCGGCGAGGGAGTGCTCCGGTGAGTTCTAAGAGTAGTGAAAGGGTGGGGAGGGTTGCTTGTGCTATGACGAGGCCGGGGGGTGGCCTTTTATAGGCAAGGGAGAGCTTGGTGGCCACGGAATTGAAGAAATAGCGGCGGCGGCGCTGGCGACGTGGTTGAGCACGATTGGCCGTGCTAGGCTGTCGGATGCGCTCGGTGATGTGGGGGATAAAGCTCGCGGTGTCGAGAGGAGTCCGGAAAGGTCGATTTCAGGGGCAGCGGCGAGATCCAGTGGAATTTCTTGTCGTTTCCGGTGGATTCAACGGCGGACGCGGCGGCGCCGGAGTTGGGGAGGACGAGTCCGTGAGCTCGGGTCGGCGGAGGCGACGTGGACGCATCTGCTCCATTGGATCAGGTTTGGGTGGATAGGATTAAATCTTTGAAGCGGTATGGCTATTGGGCGTTGGATCGAGATGATTTGATCTCGGCCGTTGGATGCCACTTATGGCACTGGTGGGTTGAGTCGGGACGAAACAGTATTGGGCCTTAGGCCCAAGTGAAGCTCCAGCTGAGAAAAGGGGCCACATTGAAGGCGTAGTCCAAATAGGGAAGGCGTAATTTCAAAATTTCCAGAAAGGGTAAGAGTTTTAGAAATTTGCAGAAAATTATAGGAGAGTCAGAAAATTAGGAAATAAATTTCTAAATTCTTAGAAAAATGAGGAGGATCTAAATATGAAATTTAAATTATCATTTCATAGGATTTTGTACCTTAGAAAATTAAGATAAGCTTCTTTCTTTTAGAAGAAAAATTAGTGAATGAATAAAAAAAATGCTTAAACCTTTAGAATTGGTTTTAAAGAGGTTTTAAAGGAAATTGAACATTATGATTGAATATTTTGCGAAAAAATTTTATGCAAAAATGGGAAAATTTTCAGTTATGTTACAGAGCTATTGATCCAATCCGTGGCCTAGTGCTCAATTAGTTATGGCAGCATCGATCAGAGATGTTAGGCTAGGACTAAATGACCGGTCGACGTACATGGATACTACTAGGGTGCTAGAGGCCTAGGGCTAACAAAACTAAGATAAACAAACCGATTGCTAGTTTGTTGTCCTCTTCTTAATCTGTTTTACTACTGAAATCAACCTCAAACACTATTGGGTAGCTTTGGGTCCTGTTCCTTCATTTTTGCAGTAGGTTGGCCCGAGAGAAATTTCAGATAAATTGATCTAACATTTAAAAGAGTTGAAATTTGATAAGATTAAAAGCTTGTTTCAATACAAACTCTATCTGCAGGCTTCTAATCGAATTGGAGTCTATTCATCGGAACTAGTGAATTGGAACATAGGCAGGGAGACACATAAACGACGTAGTAGATCAAAAGCCCAAGGAGGATACATCTATGTGTTGGCGTAGATAGATTTGCTTCGAAGATTAGAAGGATGGAGAGCAGACGGCTTGAAGGTGGCGAGAAGTAATCAATGGGAGCATAGGAGTTTGTTTGGATACAAACTCTACTTGCAGGCTTCTGATCAAAATTAGAGTATATCCCTTGAAATTAATGGATTGGGACATAGGAAGGGAGACACCTAAACGTTGTAGTAGATCAGAAGCCTAAAGAGGAGACTTTTATGCGTTGCATTAGATAGATTTGCTCCAAAGACTAGAAGCACGGAGAGCAAACAGTTTGGAGGTGGCAAGAAGCAATCTATGGGAGCATATGAGAGTATATGAGAAGCAGTTGATAGGGGCATCGGGAGTAGACGTGCCATTGTTGTTCTGCATTTGACTAAAGAAAAGCAATATGAAAAGGGGAAAAGAGTATGAGTTCCAAAGCATGATAGGTCAATGGTAAAAGAAAAGGAGTAACATATTTTTTCCACATGTCCGATTCATCATGTGCTTGGGTGTGGCAGAGTCTCCACGCTCTAAACGGCTAAAACTTCTCATAATAATTGAAGGAAAAAAATAAAAATCTTCCCCACCAATTATATTGGGTCTAGATTATAACGGTGTAGATATTGAATATATTTTTAGTTGGAATCTAACAGATTGCACCAAATCTAACTACGAGCTAAGAAAAATCTAGACACACAAATGCATGGGACTATAATAGCATAGGTCTTAAATGTATTTTTTGGTTGAAAATATAATAAAATATACACCATCAATTATACTGGGTTCGAATCATAATTGTGTAGATACTAAATATATTTTTAGTTGAATCAAATAGAAGATATAAATCTAATAGTAAACTAACAAATCTAACCGCGCAAGTGCATGGTGTTATAATGGTGTAGATCTTAAATGTATTTTTAGCCAACAATGTGTTGATTTTAATCCTGATGTGCCTGCTATATCTCTCTCTCGAAACCACAATGCAAAGGATATCACCAACTTAATATTAGGAAGCAATATTATAGATGGAAAAGGCTTACCACGTTCTTGCTGAGAGGCTAAAAATTTCCGCATTTCTTGAAAAAAAGAGAAAAATCTACACCATCAATTGTAGTTGGTTTATGTTATAACGATGTAGATCTAACGAGATTGATGATAAACTATATTTAGAGCTTACCATGCCCAATATGACATGACTGCATATTCGTCACTATCGCACTCACCATCCATCGTTGTGACCACCACGTTTGCTATGCAAGCCTAGAAATTCCTAAAAATAATTGGCGAAAAAGAAAAAAAATGCACTGTCAATTATAGTCCATCTAAATTATAACCGTGTAGCTATAATGAGATTGGAGTTATTATTATATCTTTTATATTAGATATGAACTATATCAGATCTTAGCAAAGGTAATATATGATCACATATCCGAAACTTATCTAACTATAGTAGCTAGATTTGCATCTACATGTAGCATGGCCAATATGAGTGCAAGTGTATCCGGTCTTGCTGATGGTATTAATTGGCTCGTCCTAGATACACGCAGAGGAAACTAGATCTTAAACGTTCAGATTAGGGGAGGGATTTTATTTTTTTTCGCAAACAGACAGTAATCTTTTTTATTTATTCCGGAGCTCTTGTTTATTTACATTAGCTACATTAAGCAAAATAGGAGCACTATGCTGGTTGCTGGACTGAGAGAGTTTCCTCCTCTCAATTGTATGTATGTGAATGTAGTCCGAGCTAAGTAGCTAGTCCATCACAGTCACAGACACCTGCATGCATGGCAATCCAAAAGTTTCTGTACTGACAAGCATTCTTGTACACGTGCGTATGGTAGCTAGTCAGTCATTCGCAGCGGAAGCCGGTACTCCTCCGGCTTCAGAGCCACAGCGAACTCCGGCAGCGCCGGCACTCTCTCGTGGATCCTGCACAGTACACATCCCATGACCATGACCATATAGCCCAAGACTTCAATTCGATCGAGGCAATATATCTTCTTTATGAAAAATGATGCGTGGGCTAGTATTTTAAGATCATGCACCTGTCATTGCTGTAGAGGTCCTTGTTGATTCGAACTTTGCAGGAAGAATCCTTGTGGATCTTCTCCTGAAGGTACTTCATCGATCCCCACATGGGCGGGCTTCTGCGCAACAAATTAAATAAATTCAGAACGAACGGCACAGCTGATCACTGAACTCTCTATATCGATCATATATCATGACTCTCGGCTAGCTATCCTGATTCATTTTATAGCATCATATAGACTGCTCCTGATCCTGACGTGATCTCTGCTTGTGTATCTCATACTAATTCTGCAGGCTAAGTTGCCTAGTTTGTTACTGATTTCTTAGGTTTTCTGTACAAGGGAAAAACAAAGAAAAGCAGCACGGATGGATGTATATATATAGGTTGCCTTGAAACTGGAGATGCGGCATGGAAGGCTTCACAGTCAGCTTTGCTCTCCCTGAGGAACTCCTCTGCGGACTGCAATGCTGCAACTGCCGTCCTGTGAGATTTCTCGGTGTCGCCTTCATCAAGGATAAGCCCGTGGTAGTAGTACGCTGCTGCCTGCAGGATATTTTTTTTGGCTATAAAATTTAGTCATTTCTTTCCAACTTTTCGGACTGATAGAATTTAAGTGGCTTACATCGAATCCTTTTTAGCAACATGAGTGCATATCATTATACACCAATAATAGAGGTAAATGTTGATTTCGGTTTAGATAGGGAAAAGATTTGTGAGTGCATACAAAAAAGACAAGCCATTTATTTGAGTGCAGTATTTCAGAAATATGGACAAGTGTATGTACTTTTGCTTCTGTGTGCTTCCACTTAACGAAGAGCCTGTGCTTCTCGGCCCAACCATCAAGTAGAGGCAGGTCCTCAATGCTTTCATGCGCCTGCAGATGAAATGGACAAGGTTGCAGATCTCAAATTATACAGCAGTAGCATTTGTCATTTGGTTGGTCCTCCTGCTAGACTACTAGTCAGTTTCAGAATTCCAATGTAAAAGTTTCAGGAACATGAATTGCCATGCATGTCTTAGTCTTTGTTAATTAATTATCATGCAAAACAATCGCCACAACCAGTGGCTACAAGTCTAGAACTATATACCTGCTGCCAGCACTTGACCATCTCACATGCAAGCCTCCTTTTCACTGCCAGGGTAGCCTTTGGACTGTCGATTGCCAGCCCAAGTTGAACATCAATTGCCTGGCAACGTACAAAATCGTATGACATAGAAGACATTTTGTCATGCAGGATGGAATTTCGGATGTCAAATAGTCGTAAAACCCACTTCATGACTGACACATGTAGCGACATGCATGTAGGCAAGGTAATGAGCCTCTCATGTATATAAAACAGCAAGATGAACCGAGCAGTCGACAT
This sequence comes from Olyra latifolia, assembly GCA_036346145.1. Lineage (NCBI taxonomy): Eukaryota > Viridiplantae > Streptophyta > Magnoliopsida > Poales > Poaceae > Olyra > Olyra latifolia. The sequence goes on along the minus strand of CM070524.1, from coordinate 1,222,737 downwards.
CTCAACTGCTATTTTTCATGAACCATGCTATTTTTCTTTCTAGTTATTGTCAAGAAAGATTCACTTAGAAAAGAAAAGACAACGGAGAGACAAATGTAATGGCATTACTTGACCCAGAGCTTGCATGCAGATAGCTTTCAGAACTCCTTCAGCCAGGTCCACAGGAAGACCTTTCCTATACGAAATGGCAGTCAGCAACAATGACTCCTACACTAACTAGAAAAATGGAACAGCACTGCTCGATCATCAAAGTCGTTGCAAGCACACCACCTGTTTTCAGGCGATATCCTAGGGAGAACGTGCTGAATAGCACACTCCAAGTACCCGGCTGCCTTGAGAAATATTTCGACAGAAGCTCGCTTGTTCTCTGAGGAGTATGGATGGGTCAGGCGGAATAGTTACAATACTGCAATGGGCTAAGTGCAACAGAACATTCAGAAGTAATCTGCAATTCTACACTGATTTGGTAACAGTGAGGAACGGAGCTAGCTTATGGTACAGACCTTCAGACACTTTAGCATGGTATCCCTCTATAGATATCTTTGGAAGAAGCAAAGAATTTGCCTGAGATAAACGCAGCATAGCCATCATGTGTAGAACCGACAGCACCTCATACCAAGCACTGGCCAATGCCGTTTCCTACCGACAAAGGCAGGTTAAATCACAGTTAGGTATATATATCCCTCCTGCAACAAAAATGCAGAAATACACAGAGACATATAGATGCATGCAGACCTCTGCGTCATCTTCTTGGTTCATCCATGCAAACTGAATCTTATCTTCCAACTCGCTCCCTGTAAAGAATCGAACCGCGGGGATCAGGAACAAAGGTTAACATAAACCTCCCGGATCTCATTTCGGAGCAAAGAATGGAAGCACGAGGTGTACAGCTACGAGTGTCTACCATCTTTTAGCAGCCCTAGAAGAAGCGACAGGTACTCTTCCAGAGCCTGCAGAAGATCAGCTGATGTAGGTCTTCCTGGAAGAGAGCACCAAGTTCAGACTTTGAATCGATTGCTTGTCTTAGATGTCTCACTTGTACATTAGCATAAAAAATCCAGCAGAAGGAAGCACGGATCGACGAACCGTGCTGCGTGATGGTGCGCCTCCTGGGCCTGGTCACTGACGGTGCCTCATGAGCAGCCATGACCACTATCCGAGCCCTCAACGCAGCCAGGCGTTCAGTCAGCCTCCTCGGGAGGCCGTCGCCTAGCGGCTGAGGAACACGCAGCCCTGGTACAAATACGGCCACCTCGCCGATGCTCCCAGGTCTTCTTCTGACTGCGCCGGCGTCGTTTGGCTTCGAGTTGAAGCACCCCATCTTCCTCCAAAGTCTGCAGCTTTAATTCTCTGCAAAGAAACCGATCAAAATAACAAACCGGACAGGGCAATACGTGTACATGCATACATACAAGCATTGATAAGAAACCATCGCAATCGAAGGCATAACACATTATCTAAGCAAAAAGAAATTTTTTTTGCTAGTGTTGCCTTCAATAGAACAAAACAAAATGGAAGGCGACCAGCCAGTGATTGAAATCTAAGCACTAGCAAGGAATAAGTAACGATCTGGCATGCCTACAGAGCACAGCACATCGAATCAAAGCGCGGAGTGGACAAGAAGAGGTCGAGCTATGGGCCGCAATCGAAGGCATAGCACATTATCAATACATGAGCACAACAGATAACTCAGAGATGGGAAATTAGTTAGTAAATCAGAGAACACAAAGTAGTGTAGTGTCACCTCTATGCATGCAGAGCCCACTTGAGCACAAAGTGGACGCAAGATGGATGGTGCAAGGGGAGATGTGGCGAAGGTAAAAAGAGGGAAGACGCTGAAGAAAGTGCAGTGATTTAGTCAATTGAATGGCAACCAGGAGAGGGAACCCATAAATTCAGTCACGAGCATGCATCGATGACATCCACATCAAACAGCCAAAGTCGCTGCGAGCTCACATGCCCCCCGGCACGACACGTCAACGGTCTCGCAACTAAATCTATCGCTTTTCTTCCCCCACCTTGCCTTCTTCTTTCTATGAATTCATTCATGAAAACTTGTCTCACCTTTCCACCTTCTCAGTACAGGTCCAGAAGAAGCTAGCACATTACACTGCAACTTGACTTGTTGGTAGGGGTGGAACTCTGGCTCGGGCTAGCGAGCTAGCTCGGGCTCGAGCCATAAACGAGCCCGAGCCAAGCCTCTGTCTCAGCTCGGTACTATAACCGAGCCCGAGCCGAGCTGGGACAAGCTCGCTCAGAGCTCATTCGTAGCTCGTCCAGCCCGACAAGACCATGAGTCATCCACGACTCTACCCCCACCGCCCCACTCCATGGCCTCCTCCTCATCCTCCATCCGCGCCTCGTCGCCGCCGCCGCCGCCGCCGCCTCCGCCTTCCGCCAGAAGCCGCCCCGCCGCCGTCGCTTCCTTGCCGTCGCCGCATGCGGCCGGCTCGTCACCTCCGCCGCTGAAGCTCGAAGCTCCCACGCCTGCCGCCGCCGCCTGCTCGCCAGTGGCCCTGTCCCTGACTCGACGGCCATGAAGCCGGACCGAGCTTGGTACGAGCCAAGCCAAGCCGCTTCTAGCTCGGTGCGTCTGCATCGAGTCTTAACGAGCCGAACCAAGGTCGCTTGGGCTCGGCTCGTGTCCAGCCCTACTTGTTGGTACCTGTACACTTAGCCACTCACCAATCAGGAAGCTGAAACTGAGATGTTCACCTGTCCTCCACCTTCAGTTGCAACTTAGAGCAGCCCACAGCATCAGTGTCGGTAATTCCAAAAACAAATATTGATATAGCCATGCTTTCATCTGTTCCTCCAGGAACACACTGAACTTACTTCTTTTTTTTTTGAACAAAGGGGCAGGAGCGCTGCCGATTCATTAAAAGCGAGGAAAAAGTTTTAAGTTACAGGCAGAAGGGAAGGAAGCTAGGGGGAGGGGTGAGAGGAGAAGGCACACGGGACACGGAGCAAAAAGCAGACGCCATTACTACCGCTCCCTGATTAAGGCGGCACACTGAACTTACTTTTTGAGGACTATATGTACAATTTTTTTTGGAGGACTGAAAATAAAAATAAAATGAAGGAAAGGAAAAGAAAAGAACCTTCGGATCCAATCATCAGAAGAGACTTAACCGATGTAATTTTCGCATAAGACAATCAGGGCATTTGTATTGATTACCAAAGGTATGCCCTTGCTTAACGTCTGTCCTTCCAACTCCAAACGAAACAAGCTACTCGACGCCAAATTAAACAAAGCAAAGATCCTTTTTTTTTTCGCCAGTATATATCCGATTAAATTTAAAATCCGGAGCTACCATTTGGCATACGTACGTTCAATGTAACCAGAATTTTATAGAAGAAAAACTCTTACACCTGACCACAATGATTTGAACCACCATTCGATCGATCGAGTAGAGTACAGATTTTGCACGAAAAGACATGACTTGGGCTAGTATAGAAAAGGGCATGCAATACGGTGTATAGCGAACACGAAAGCACGTACGCGTGGGGATTCGATCCAGGACGAACAGCGAATCCATTAGCAGGAGCAATCGAGAGATCGAGGTCGCTTACCTGCTGCTGTTAGATTATTAATTGCACCGCGAAGGCGAGGCCAAACCCTAGAACAAGGGAAGAGAAGAGAAGCTAGCTTTCGGAAATGGCGCCGAAGCGTGCAAACCTCTCGCTGTTTTAAAGGGGCCGGGAACGAGTGGCTGACCCGTGGGTCCACGCTTTACTGCTGAAATATATTGCTACTTTCTATATGCTTTTCTCCTTTTTCTTTTCGTATGTGAGATAACAACTATCCTTAGTTTTTTTACATATCTAATGATCACTGATTGTAGTGCCAAGAAGTCCCCTTTTTTCCCTTTTTTTTTTCAAAGTGTGGACAGGAGAGCTGCCTTGTATTGATAATAGGGAGAAGTACAGGTAACTTGTTACAGCGACGAACAATTAAAACAAAAAAAGAGAAGGGGGGAGAGGGGGAGATCCCACCCCCAGGGTTCTAGGGCTAAGCTATTACAAAATTGGCTCCTGCGGCCGACCAGAGCCGCAAGTCGTCAAGCAGGAGGGTGACGGATTTTTTCCCTTTCAACTATGCCTAAACTGCATCACAAAAATACATGCAATGTCGATTTGACTAGCGCAATTGGCAATTGCACGGCTAGACATTGCAACGTATTGTATCTGTTATACGATCTTGTTTCATTTTTCAAAATATAATATCATGCACTACTAAAAAAATAATATTATGCATTAATTTGTAGTTATTATAATTTACTAGCTAGCCCAAGTGTCTGTGCTTTGCTACAAATTAAAAGTATATCAAATGACGTCCTACCAAGTTGTGATCAATGTATTTGACTCATACAATCATCTACGCTTGCATGTTCGACTTTTTTTCAATAATGGAAAACATTGTTTCGTTGACTCTGACTATTATTAATTTTCATGAATTTCATTGGAACCTTCATATAATACAAATACAATAAAATAGAAAAACAAATCAAATCAATAGAAAGCATTCTTGCTAATCCAAAGCTTTCAAAAATAGAACTGAAATAAAAAAAAAACAGTGTACATGAATGTAAATAATTCTTATAATGTATGGACCGCTTGAAAGGATCGATATGTCACCTAGAGGGGGGTGAATAGGCGAAAATAAAAATTCAGAGTTAAAAACTGCGAAAGTCTTTTTACCAATATCGGACAGTCCGATGGTAGATGGTCGGACAGTCCGAAAGGTATCGGATAGTCCGATGGTTGGGTATCGGACAGTCCGAAGGTGAAATTTGTCTACGCCATGGCTAGATGGAGTGACACTAGGCACATTAATTGCACCGAGCTGTTTTGAGTTGGCTAAAAGGAAAGGGGGATCGATCAAATATGAGCTCGACCTGACATGTTGGACAAAACTGTTTCACAAGATCACCTCTGCCATCCAACTAAAATTGAGTTCCTCTATCTTGCTTTGGCTTATAGCAGACAGGAATTTGTTTTCATAAGAGGATGATGGCGGTGGACAGCTACGGGATTATACACAACATCGTCAACATATGGCGTGTGGAACGCGAACACAGAGCACAAATGCATACTCTTCAGATGGTTGCTTCTCCACAAAAGAGTTCTCACAGATTATTGGCTAAGCAGTATCCATGCTCACATAAATGTGTTATATGTGGATGTCATTTAGAGAATACGCTTCATATTTCAGTGACATGGCGCTTTTGCTAAACAGGGTTGGGCCGGAATTTGCAGAGTCTTCAACTATCAGCCGCTAGGCTCGGGGGTAGAGTCTTTGAAGCGCATCAGGAGGAGGGGACAACCGAAGGAAGCCCACAGGGATATAGACGGGATTATTTTGTACATCGTTTGACATTTACGGTTGGAGAGAGTCTAGGATCTTCTCCTCAGTCTACTCAACTAGCAACGTGTGTTCCATACATTATCCTCTCTCTCTCTCTCTTTTTTTTTTTGAAATTTTCCGCACAATCACCGATGCAGCAATCTCTATATGAGGATAAGATCGATGATGAGTGCCTTGCGTGTAACTCTTGGAGACGCTTCAAGCCTTGCCCTGACAGTTGCTCTCTCTTGAGTGGACGCCAGTGCAATTCATATTAATTATGCATTGCAGCTTCCTTTGTAACGGCAACAAGCTAGAAACTTGCTGGAGAAAATTATTCAAAACAAGTCTTTCGGAAGTGAAATCATATGTGAAAAAGCCGGATGATGTTCAAGACCTTTTCCTGACCGAAACCAGTTATATCAATACTAGCTGAATGCCCGTGCGTTGCTACGAAAACATAAATAGTAAAAAAATATTAGAATATATCATATACAATGTCAACTGTCTCGCTAGTTATGAAGTATTATGTTTTTTTCAAGCAATTAAATATTGTCTTCTTGTTTTAGGCAATTTTCTTGGCTTACATGTTTTTTATTACATTTTTATATTTTTAAAATATTGGATCAAAACGAAGTAAATACCTATTTCGAGAATGATTTCAAAATATTGCCTCTCCACCGACAGTGATTTCAAATTTTGAATAGACAAGAGAGGTAGTGGGGCTAGTTATATGTACAGTTAAAGTAAGGATGAAGGGTAGAATGGTCTAGTAAAAATGGACCATCACTCATCATCACTCACCATAAACCACTTTTAAGTAATAGAGATAGAGATATATACGTGGTATTGAAGTCGACGCAATATAATATAATATTGTCTTACTGGATGATATATATCTCTACTCTGCTGTTCGGTCCAGTCCAATGCAATTCCATGCTAGATTTGTGCTTCATTTTCACTTAAAAATAAGAAAATCCATGCATCCGTCGGTCGCTTGCATACCACATACAGGCACGGGAGGATCCGTACATAAGGGGCACGCATTATATTTGTCTTGATAGAAGAGAAACCAGTGTATTTCTCTCTCTTTTCTTCTCATCTTGAACTGTGCATTATTTAAGTTTATTCAGATTCAGAAGTCTGGAAAGCGCTAAGTAATTAGTTAAAGTGTCTTCCTTTTCTTTTAAGGAAAGTTGGAAACCTGACAAGTTCAGTACAACTTCTACTAATACAGAAGGATCTAAATTAGGAGACTCCTTGCCCTGCCCTTGTGTGAGAGAAATTTCAGTTTATAACACCTAATTAGAATGCCTCGCATAAAATAACACCCGATTTTGTTGCCTTTCGACATACAACAATTGCCGTGAATTTCTTCATTTTGTGACACTTACCCTCTTCTATCCCAAAAATGCCGCTACAGGACTAGCCTGTCGTCCTCCCCCTCTTCTTCCTTGGTTCATCTCCTTATCTCTCTTCCACCAAGACAACGAGCAGCAGGGTGCACGAGACGGTAAGTGACAGGCCAGCCATGGTAGAAAGGGAGGAGCTCGAGCCGTCGCCGCCACCACTGCTATCCCGTCGATGCTGGCGTCGGTCAGCCTCTCGTCGCCCCGGTACCCACATATTATCCCTCCCCCTCTTCTTCATTGGTTCCTCCCCTTCTCTCTCTTACATCGAGACAACAAGCAGCGGGGGTGGCGAGACGGTGAGCGGTAGGCCAACCATGGAAAAAGGGGAGGAGCTTGAGCTACTGTCGCTGCCACTGCCATCCCGTCAAATGCCAGCTGGCCTCCCGTCGCCGCGGTCACTGGTCTCCCCCTCAAAGCCTTTCCTTCGCGAATCGCGAGTCCTCGGTATTCCACGCCTCAGCGTCGTCGGATGGGAATCCGTACGACCCTCTTCCCCTTCCCCCTGTTGCTCAGTCACTGGTCAGCTCGCTCGCTTGCTGGCCCTAGGCGGGGCGGCGACTGCCTCTCCAGCTTCCTTGAGCCTCGTCGTTTCGGTGGAAGAGGTAGGAGGAGTGAGGAGATGGATGATGAAGAAGGGGAGGAGACCGAGGGAGAGGCTACTATTGGAGGTGACCGGAGATGGAGAAAAGAGGGAAGGGGAGGAGGAAGAGAGGGAGAGATGGCAAGTGGATCCTGTAGGCGCATTATGGGGGTAGAAAGGGGTGAATGTCACAAAAATGAAGAAAAAATATAACTGGATATTATTTTATTGGGTGCAACTTCTTCGCTTTGATTTGTTGCCAGTTTCATTTCTTGTACTGGTTGATAGTAACTCTTGGACCAGCGTCCAAGGGAGGAAGGAGCCCATTACATTTCATTGTCCAGATTAGGCCCAACCCAGCCCAAGAAAAAGAAACAAAGAAGAAGAATAAAAATTGCTTCTTGGTCGGTGGTAGCAGCATCTCCTCCTCATCTCCATTCTCCATCGGGGTTCGGTAACCTCGTGAATTTGGCGAGCGCAGCCATGCCGTCCCCAAGCTCCCCGTCCCACTCCTTCCACCAAGCGCTCGCCGCCGCCCGACCCTTCTTGCGCGCCGAGGAACACCAGGTCGACCCCGCGCTCCCCAACCTCGCCGCCGTGCTGCGCGCCGCGGGCGCCGGCGAGTGCTGGCACAAGCACGGCACCTTCCTCGCCCACCTCCTCGACGTCTACCGCATCCTCCGCCTATGGGGCGCGCCCGACGCCGTCGCTCGCTGCGGCCTCTACCACTCCGCCTACTCCAACTCCTACGTCAACCTTGCCATCTTCGACCCCGGCACCGCGCGCGCCCACGTCGCCGACGTCATCGGGCCCGACGCCGAGCGCCTCGTCCACCTCTTCTGCGTCGTCCCGCGCCAGCAGCTCATCCACGACGACCTTCTCTTCTACTACAGCGACGGCGACCTCGCCGCCGACCTCGCACGCTCCGAGGCATCCCTTCACGACGCGCGCCGCGGGGTGTTCGACGACGCCGAGCCCTGGCGCCGCAAGATACAACGCCTCCTCCCGCCCGCCGGCATCACTGTCAAGCACATCAGGTATGCTTGATTAGTATCTTCTAACATCACTGTTTTAATAAATTATCTTCGAGGTTAGCATATGTCTTACAGTTAGCACCTACCAAAGGGATTTCTCACGAATTCACTAAAAGGGTCATGCTAGTAAAGTTTCATATCATATATGAAAGCTTGCTTTTTTTCAGACAGTAGACAAGCTAGAACAGAACAAAACATTAGCATTAGCATCTTTCCAAGATGATATGCAAAAATGGAAGCATGGAGCATTTGTACTCAATCTGTTTATGCAATCCATATATGTAGTATTAATACTTGTAGGTTAGGAGGATTCATGATTCACCAGTTTCCCATAGCAACGAGATCTATTGTGCAGCTTGGCAGCCAAGCATAACAAATGAGTAAAATAGCAATGAAAACTAGTTTCTTTCTCAAAGGTGGTTCTGCGCCTGATGCTGATGTGAGCCTTTACCCTGCAGGACCGGCGAGGATGTGGCACTGTCGAGGAGGGTAGCGGCCGCGTTCCTTCTCATGACAATGGCGGACTTCAGTGACCAGCTCTTCGACTGGCAGGACCGCCTCTTTGACAACACCGACGGCCGCCTTGAGTTCCGTGGCAACACCTGGACATCACTCTGGCCCGGCACTGGCAAGCCTGGCCTCTGGACCACCTCCATCTCCCGAATGGGGGCACTCTACACCCTTATTGTTCGTGAGGAGGAGATATACATAGCTCATCGTAGCCAAGAAGATGATCATGACTCTGCTGCCCGTGATGAGGACATTACCCTGGTGATCCCCCCGGTGTTCGATGGCTGCACCAAGGTGCTCAGCACCGGTGACCAGAAGGCAGCAAGAGACTTGTACTGGGAAGCGATATGCAGCGGCGAAGATGACGTGTCGACGGAGTGGAGCAAAGTGGAGGAGCTCCTCCGGCAGAGCATCGTGAGGAACCCATTTGTAGGGGAGCCTCGCTTGGTGCTCGCGCAGGTGTGCCTCAACATGGGGAGGTACGAGGAGGCAGTGAAGCAGGCAGAGGAAGGGCTGACGCTGTTGCTGGGGTGGGGGAGCAACTGGGACAAGAGAATGCCATGGGAGGGGTGGGTGTCCTGGGGCAGAGCGATGCTGGCCAAGGCCACGGAGGAAGATTGGCCTCATACCTCCTTTGGCATCCTCAGCTTAGGCCTTGTCAAGTGAACCCATTCCATGCAGGAGCAGTGCCAGGCCTTCTCTTTGTGTTATCTATCTCCTCAGCACATGTTTGGGTCGAATGGCAGGTGTGTAGCAATAATATATTATGCCCACAAGACAATTGAATAAACCATTGTACGGACATCAAGATGGATTAACCTCAGAAAAGTTGACCAGCTCTACGAACTAGTTCATATACATGCAGGTATGTCTTATCTTAAGTCAGTCCTGCCCTGTGTAGTTCAGTATTTTCTTACTTGGGTATGCAGATGCAGAGATCACAGAGCAAGCCAGCAACAACCGTCCGCTCTTAAATATAAGGAAAACAAAAGCGTGCTGGAGAGTGTTTTTTGGATGGACAAAAGGAGACTGAAAGGCTCTCTTTTCCTTGAGTGTGTTTTTGGGTTCCTTGTCAATCCAGAGCTTATGTACTGAACCTTACCATGTACCAACCTGGGGCTTGTCAAATGAGCGGCTGGTATGTATGGTAATTGTGGTGATGCACTACAGTAATGAATCATGCTACTCACCGAGCTCTACCACCGGGTTGCCGGAGTGCCGCCATCACCGGCCGCCCAAGTGCCTCTCCCTACCGCTGGTTTACTTCCCTATCGCCCTCTCTCTCACCTCCTCCTCTCCCATTCTCCCCTACCGGCTGAGCACCACCACCCGTGGCCACAGGACACCGGAGGCGGTGCCACTCAGCTGTGGGGTGCGCAAGCATGATGATGAGGAGGGGAGCATGAATCTGGGATTGGATTCGATCGGAGCAGTGCGAAGGAATGGCGTGACAACAACGGCTACTGCTTAGATGGCGGCGGCGCGAGGAATGGTGCCAAGGCTGGCAGAGGGGCTTGGGAGGATGAGGGCGTTGAGGGAAGTGCAAATCTAAGATTGGATCGAGTGGAGGGTAGTGGCTGCAGAAGATGGCGGCGGCGGCTCCAGCCTCGCCTCCTGGCGTCGGCGGTAGTTCGCATCGAGGAGGAGGCAACGACGAGATCCAGGACGACAAGACCCACCTTGGACCGAGCTCGGTTTGTGTGATCCGGCTTCGGAACGACGGTGTGCAGGAGGACACCGTGTTGTCTCCGATTAGAGCATCCACACCCGGTACAGTATAACACTGTTGGAGGAGCCGCACAGTGAAATGGCGTGGGAGCCGGGCTCACAGCAGGCACGCGATGGGGAGATTAGCAAGTAGCGGGGGGAGGGCCGCACGCGATATGTGGTGGGGTCACGTGCGAGCACTATACGTCGCGCACGGCGGGCGTTCCCCAAGGTCCTCTCGTTCGCGGGTGTTGGCGGAGACTGCGAAGAGGACGCCATGGCGGAAGGGAAGGGCAGGACGACCGGCGCAGCAAAGTCCCTCCCATCCACGCGTGGAAGAGCAGCGACCGAAGGGAAAGGGACGACGAGCGACGGCGGAGTCGCCCCTGTCGATCCCGTCGGCGAACTCTTCGTCTGACCCCGAGGCCTGCTGCGCAGGAAGTAAGAGGTACGCCTTCGCCCGTTTCTCGTAGAGTAGAGGAAGTTGTAGACCGGCGGGGGCGGCGGGAAAAGGGGGGGGGGAACCGGTTTGGCCAGATCTATACGCCTTGCAAGGAGGGGGCGTCGATTTTGGATGGAATCCCTGGAGGGTTTTTTAGATCGGAGCTATATGAGTTGCCTCATCTTTTTAGATCCGAGTGTAGTCCACCCAGTGATCTACGATGAAGCTATATCAGTCGCCATTCGTCAGCTTCCCTGATTGAGATTTAGATAGAAAGCCAAATCAGTGTGACCTACAAAGTTAGATCGAGTATAAGATAACATCTAACTTCAGCTCTTGCAATCTGCTCTAACTGGTAGAATTGCCTAATTGCTGCGCTGCATTTTGTTGAACTGCCTAATTACAAGTTAGAATTACACGAAAATCACTGGGTCAACAAAGGGGGACAGCAAGTAGGCTAACAAAGGGGGTCGGACATGATTGCTGCAAATCTACTTCAGCCATGCATTCCAGTACATACCCCACCACGTTGGGCCATCAGCTCTTGCAATCTCCTCTCCCTGATAGCTTCCAACATCTAGGTCAGCCTGACAAGGCCACAAAATTACATGACAGTAAGGTATCTATTTTAGCAGAATGCCTGTACAGAGATAAGCAAACTAGTACCCTCATGCCAACTGAATATTGCCAAGATGAGGACATGATGTGCTTTATTTATCATAAGATTTCTAGGTGTACTTCAAGTTGATAATATGCCTATGAACAGTCGCAACTTTACAGGGAATTAAGTATTGTAATTATTGGGCACTGCAGAGATTAAATATTGTAAGAATTTTGCAATTGCTGCTAACCGGTCAACAGTGGTCTCCTTTAACCGGTCGGTTTGGACATGTGTCCCTTCTATCGCTCTCTCTGTTTGGGTAACATGCGAGGCCTTATTAGGATTTTGGTGCATATATGTGTTCTTGGCCTTTGTTTTTAATAAGTTATCCCCTGGTTGTGTAATGCAGGTGTATGTATATGTGTTGATAGTAAGTTATCCCCTGGTTGTGTAATGCAGGTGTATGTATATGTGTTGATAGTAAGTTATCCCCTGGTATATAATAAGTTTTAATAACATATATACAAGATAGGGAAAGTGGTTGGAGGTGTATGTATATGTGGTTCTGTTTTTTTCCTACATATATGCTTTCCAAAATCTAGTAAAGAAACTGATAAGCCTATCCAATTTTGGAAAAAAAATTTTGTGTATCCGATTAGGTTTAATTGGGGGCCTTCGGAAGTAAGAATTCCCTATGATTTGAACCTTCTAGATGGAGACAGAGCAGTTAGTGAAAGCTCTAATTACCGCGGTGGAGGAAGTCGCCGGCGAAGTCTGCATCATCGCCGAGCAGCACTTCGATCCGGGGAGCTCACTAGGAGATGAGGCGGAGTACAAGCAGGCATACTATGAGCGCCTTGCAAACGCAAGAGAAGAAGAAGTTGAGGCAAAACGCATAAGTTTGGAACGGATTGCCAAGACAAAGGAGGATGACATTGAGTTAGGAGGCGAGCTATTGAATCCAAGCTCGCAATGAAGAGAATGGAGTGGGAGAGGCATATCATAGGGGTGAATTTTAATGGCATGACCGAGCGTCAACGTAGGTACTATGAGCTGAAGCAAGATGAAATTTTGCGCACCTATGAGCAACGCGATGATGAGTAGTTCTGCTCTGCAGCAGTGTCATACATGGAATTGCTCTGTTTTTTATATCTTTGCACTGGACTTGTTGAACTTATATTTGAACCTGTAGCTGCTGTTGAGTGATTCAACCATGCTGCATATGATTGAAGCTGTTCCTGCTGATTCAAACAAGTTGATAACATTTTCTTGCTGCGGCTTACATGTCATGTTGTTTTATGTAATTCATACAATCCTTTTACTGAATTAGTGCTATGCCATCACCGAAATATGAACTGTAAGTGCTATGTTGGTACTACTGTCTGGGCCTGTTTTTCTGATTGTCAGGTTCTTGTGAAGGTGTACCACGCTGTGGGTGCAAAATGTTTTTGATAGGAAGTGGAGGTTATGCCATCAGTGGTCTTCAAGTGTTTCATGGTCATTGCTGTCCACCTGGACAAATGGGTCAAGTTTGCTTATGTTATATGACTCGTTATGTTTTAGGGTTTAGGCCACCACATCAATCTACTAGATTATAAATCATTGCTTCTGTTTTAGACTATGCCACCGCAATTTTGTTATTTTCATGGGCACATGTACAACGTGCCTGCACTGCTTGTATTATTACTCAAGCTGCAGCCCGACCTGGAGCTGCCTGTAGATGCTTAGACAAGGAGTGGAGGAGCACCCGAATTGTGCACAAGGCTGATGTCAGTAACGCATGGTATATTGAACTTCAGCACACCACAGTACTAGATTAAACTTAACATAGAAGTACAGCACAGCATAATAATTGCATGAATACATAGCATAGAAGTACAACACACCATAGAACTACACTTAACAGAGACAGCGTACTAGTAATTGATTAACCTACGTAGCACCGTGCATGGCCCACTGATGCTCCACTAGGTCTGCTTCAGTTGCCTGTGCTTCACCTTATCGCGGATTGCAAGATTCATTGACAGGAACGAGTTCAACAACTGCGATCCTCCTCGCTCCGGCTGCACAAGCTCTCCAATTCCCTCAAATTCCAGTGGCCCTTGGCTTATCCCTCTCTCGTCCTCCACTATCATATTATACATGATGATACAAGCGGACATTAGGTCCCAAAGTGACCTCTCGTCCCATAGTCGCGTGGGCTCACGAATGATATGGAACCGACCCTGCAGTTGACCAAATGCACGTTCCACATCTTTGCGGCAGGCGGAGTGCGAGGCGGAGTATAGCTCGGCCTTCCGTGTGAGCGGCAGTGGGATGTTCTTCACAATTGTAGCCTACTCCGGATAAATACCGTCCGCTAAGTAATATCCCATGGAGTAGTGGCGGCTGTTTACAATGTAATTAACTGCAGGTGCATCCTCCCTCGCCAACCTATCGAATAAGGGAGACCTGTGGAGGACATTGATGTTGTTTGACTCAGGCACTCCAAAAATGAATGCCATATCCATTCGTCAAAACTTGCAACAGCTTCTAGGATGAGTGTTGGGCTAGAGACGTGTCCAATGTATGTGCCATGGTATGCCGTTGGGCAATTCTTTCACTTTCAATGCATACAGTCAAGGCTACCGAGCATACCTGGGAACCCCCGGCGCTCGGCTTCTGCGAGTAGCTTGGCCGTGTCATGACTAATCAGGCACGCAGTTATTGCTCCCCGAATACCTTGACGACAGCATCGACAAATTTCCGGGTGCTCTTTAGAACCGTCGTCTCCGTGATGCGTAGGTACTCGTTGATGCTATCGGCGGACCTCGTGTACGCCATCATGCAAAGGGCCGTTGTGATCTTTACTAGAGGATGAAGGCCAAGCTTCTTGGCGTTGTTCCTCTTTTGCTTGAAGTAATCGTCGTAGTCGACGACCGCGTTCGCGATACGGAGGAATAACTGCTTGCTCATACGAAACCTGGGTACGTTGCGCAATAATAATTAATCTCTATATGCATATGACAGTTGGTAATAATGAACACATTGGACATGAATACCTGCCTTCTACGAAATAGGCCCTCGTGATATATGGGAGAGTCCGCGAAGTTGTCTCGCATGAGCTTTGCGTAACCCTCGTGTGGCTTGCGATCAATGGTTCGGCAGCCCGATGACGAGCCGACGTAGCGCCACCTACCACGCTCTTCTTCCTCCATCATCGATGTGATAATAGCGACCACGACATCCTCGTCGTCTGACGATTCCGATACGAGCACCTCATACTCCTCCGATGAAGAGAAACTCATCATCTATTGCTAAAATATTGAAGTGAATGTTTCTATTTTCGTTTACAATGTCAAATGGTATTGGAGTCTCCCACATTGCCATTTATAGAGGAGCCGCCCCAAGCTCCTTTCAGAGAAAGCCAATGGCCTAGGAGCCTTCTGAAGCAAGCTATCGAAAGCGATGCCGCCTTCCATGGCAAGCTTATGACGTCAGATTATGCGACGCCACGACGTAAAAACACAACAAGTACGAGAACTTAATTCCATTGAATCCACATAAATCACGGGGACAATTTTTTAAACGGTTATGTTTGGCAATACGCAAATCAATTGTATAAATTTATAAGCCACTTTCATTAATGCTGTCTCTAAACCAGCTAAAAATACAGCCAATATTCCCTCGCGTACGTAAATACGGTGGTTGGAAGGTAGTTGATGTATAATCATGAAAGAGAATATAGAGTAGCAGATATAGAGTACCTGAAATAGAGATATGCTATTTTAATAGGAGAGAGAATATATAGTGTTGAGTTTAAGGTGATATAGAGTATGAGATATAGAGTACCAGGTGTGGTTGCTCTTAAGAGGAGACGAGAGACACGACGAGGAGGGACATGATGGCGCTGGACCCAAAGCTATCGGGAGCAAGGGAGAGGGGAGAGAGAGAGAAAGAGGAGAGAGGGGAAGGAGATAGTCTGACTTACATGTGGCCCCTGCCATGTCATGGCCATCTCACGTGCCACACTCTAGTTCGCAAGCCACAGAGGTGAAACCACCTCCAAAACCGGTTATATGTTCTTTTTTATATAGTTGCGAGGTTAGAATATCTGGTTTCATAGTTTAGAGGATTATGCAGACGAAGTCCGATAGCTTAGGGGCGTAAAATATGCCTTTTCCTTTTGTAATTTATGAAGTCAGGGAAATTAGGCCCAAAGTGGGCAAGGCTGGCTGGCCCATAGCATAATATAATATACAGTATCAGATGAGAATGTAGCAGCAGCACGTATAAACCACCAATCCGCCATAATATCTAGAGGCTAGAGCTAGATATGCAGCAGTCCACCACCCCGACACACTAGCTTGGCTTGGCTGGGCGGCATGGCCACCATCACCACCGACCTCCTCGCCGCCGCGCGCCCCTTCCTCCGCGGCGATCTCGGCCAGGTCGACTCCGAGCTCCCCTCCCTCGTGTCCGTGCTCTGCTCCGCCGGCGCCGGCGAGTGCTACCACAAGCACGGCACCTTCCTGGCCCACCTCATCGACGTCTACCGCATCCTCCGCCTGTGGGGCGCGCCCGACGCCGTCGCCCGCTGCGGCCTCTACCACTCCGCCTACTCCAACTCCTACGTCAACCTCGCCATCTTCCAGCCCGACGTCAGCCGCGACCACGTGCGCGCCATCATCGGCGCCGACGCCGAGCGCCTCGTGCACCTCTTCTGCGTCGTCCCGCGCCACACCATGCTGCACCGCGACCTCCACCACCGCTACACGGACGCCGAGCTCAGGGCCCACCTCGCGGCGTCCGAGGCGTCCGTGGTGGCCGCCAGGAGGAGCGGCGCCGTCGCCGCGTCGTCGGATCAGGCGTGGCGCAGGAAGCTGCGGTCCGTGCTCCCGCCGGAGGGCATCGTGGTGGAGCACATCCGGACAGGCGAGGCGGTGGCGCTGCCGCGGCGGGTGATGGCGGCGTTCATGCTGATAAGCCTTGCCGACTTCAGCGACCAGTACACGGACTACCAGGACCAGCTGTTCGGGAACGAGGACGGGCGGCTGGAGTACCGCGGCGACAACTGGGGCGCGCTGTGGCCGGGCAGCGGCAAGCCGGGGCTGTGGATGAGCGCCATGTCGAGGGTGGCGGCCACCTACAGGCTGATGGCCAGGGACGAGGAGTTGATGGGCATGGAGGCAGCCGCTGCAGGCGACGGAGCGGAGGAGGAGGAGGAGCCGGAGCTGGTGGTCCTGCCGGTATTCGCGGGGTGCACGGCGGTGCTGGACCCCGGCGAGCAGGTGGCGGCGAGGGAGCTGTACTGGGAGGCGATATGCAGCGACGGGGTGAAGAAGCGGGAGGGGGTGGAGGAGCTGCTGCGGAGGAGCATGGAGAAGAACCCGTTCGTGGGGGAGCCGCGGGTGGTGCTGGCGCAGGTACTGGTGAACGCGGGGAGGTACGAGGAGGCGGCGGCGGCGGCGGAGGCGGGGGTGAGGCTGCTGCTGGAGTGGGGGAGCAGCTGGGACAAGAGGATGCCGTGGGAGGGGTGGGTGTCGTGGGGGAGGGTGCTGTGGGAGAAGGCCAAGCTCAGGGAGTGGCCGCGCACCGCATGGGGGATCATCAACCTCGGCCTTGTCCAAGGAATTTGATGCTCCGCTGCACCGTGAACGAATCCATCATCCAGCCATGAATCCATCTCCATCTCGTGTGTTTGTTTTGTATCTAGACCGACGTACGTTAAGCAGAGCAGAGGAGAGAAAAGGATGGAGGCTTGAGGAAGGAGAAGGAAGAAAGAAGCATTAGCTGCATCCTGCATCCCGTCTAGCGTCGCTAAAGGGATTAACGTACTCCGATCCAATTCAAGCCTGGATGTCTGACAGGAGAAGGCCAAGGCCTCTGCCTCTTGCTCCTGCAGGTGTCTGTGTCTCTCCATCATCTTCCTGCCAATGCCAACACCGATGCATTTGCAGCCTTAAAAGTTACTGCCTGTTATTGGACTGAAAAGAGACGTGCTGCTGATGTGCTATGCTCCGCACACAAACACCAACACATCGATATGCATCTGCATTTGCTCGGCTGAAAGGAAAGCAACCTTCATATCCTCTCCTCTCTCCTGCATCCAAATTCCTCACCAGACGCAAAGTACACAGTGCTGCTGCCAGACGAACGTAAAATTCAAAACAGGTCTATTGCACTTGTGACTGTGTCAAGTCGTATTGTTTCACTTTCACCTCATCCAGCGCATCTGCCTGTTACATCGATTCATATTGCAAAGAGACACCTGCTGCTGTCTGCTGATGCCAGTTTATAACACTCCTACTATAAATAAATGGATTCAAGAGCTGGACACGGACTACTGCTCTGCTATCTCCTAGTCCCTGTTACTACTATTCTAGTACTGTTATCTGATTCCAGCCAAACAGTGTTCTGAAATGTACTAGCATTATCCAACTCACAAAAGGCACAAGACGGAATCTTGCCACTAGTACTACCCATCAATTTCACAGACCTGACCTCCTTTGCTGGGTTACTCACTCCTACCTCCTATCTTTCCACCAACAAACCTTGATGATTTGCACACTTGTCCAGATCTAAAGACAAGTGATGATCACTGGGAAAGAAAAAGAGCAACTTGATGTAGTAAATCCATCCTTACACTCCAGTACACGAGTAAAGCAATGCTGATTTTTGCGCTTGCTTCTACCATCTGATATGATATGATGCAGCTGGCACGGACAAGCAAACTAATTGAAACAGCAGATAGGAGGCAAGTTCAGCATTACTAGCTATGCTATATAATCAGGCACTCACTACAGAGGCAAAACGAGAACATTTGTCTAACGCAACTCGGAATTAACAACAATGGATTGAAAAAAAGAAGGCGAAAGCAGCCGCAGTGAAGAAGCAAATAGAGTTATACTGGCAGAGCAGAGTTGACCACCCTCGGTGTTATCCAGCGATAAAGAAAACTGCAGGAAAGCAAGAAAGAAACAAAAGGGGATAGAAAGAACGACTCTTTGAGAGAGATCCGGCCACTTAACAGGCAGAGGCACCAACCAAACCAAGCAAAGAAATGCAGAGAGGCGACATGATTCCTCCACATAAAAGTTGGTTTGCCACCCACAGGCCACAGAGTTATTATTCTAATTCCAGCACAGCGCACATGCGCAAAGAAAAGCTGCAATGCAATGGCAATGCAAATGAAATCCATATCATATCTACTCTGCTTCTCTCGATCTAATCCGTTCCACAATGACAATGTCAATGCATGCCCTTAAAGGCTGCTATGTGCATCGCCAAATTCCAAGGCCATGGCATGTAGTGTGTATGTATCAAAGTGCTAGAAAGAGAGAGACGTAGCAACCAACAGTCACAGGGCAGGCATGCTTTCTTCTTCCTCGTTATTTTTGTCTATTCATGGTGATAATTAACACATGAAACAAATCCATACATACGTACGTACAGGAGCTGAGCTACCAACAATTACTTATTATTGTCCCCAAGCGCTAATTAATCCAATACAGAGAAACATGGAGAAGAAAATGTGAACAGGGGCTAAGAATTACAGCAGCAGGCACGCAGGTTACGCAGAGGAAGAAGCGGAGCAACTTACAGCCATGCTTGTCCTTGGAAAAACCCATTCCTTTCCACCTTGCCAGCACATTGCAGCTCTAGCCATGGCCATTTGACGGCACTTGTGGTTAGCGCAAGCAAGCACATCTGAATTCTTCTACGAGTACTTCTTCTTTCTTGGAACTGAACACCACATCTTTCTTCTACTACATTTGAGAGCAGCACACTGACTGACTAGAAATCACACAGGCACACAATTGAGTATCTCCCGTGATTTATGCAAGAAGAGATCGGTAGTGGTGGACAGAGCATGCAAGCAGCTAAAGCTCCTATGCCAGGCCAGCACAATTGGGAGCAGCACAAGAGAAGAGAGCAGAGCAAGCTTGTTTTGCGCTTAAATTAACCACACACGCTTGATGATTTAATCCAGGTGGGTGAGTAATCTTTGGCTCTTGCTCTTGTTGGAGGCCCAGATTCCGGAACCCTAGGAAGCAGAAGTGAAAAAAGAAAGAAGGCAAGCAAGCAAGCGACTCGGGAAGCAGCCCTGCAACCGCACAAAGCAGAGCAGCGGCGGAAGCGGAAGCGACGCAAACCGACGAAGAAACCCTAGCCCTAAAACCCTACACACACAGCGACGGCGCCCCTCAGCGGGCGCTCTCCTCCTCCGCCCGTGCGGTGGCCGCCGCCCCGGCGCCCCCCGGCCCGCCCGAGAAGGACGCGAGCAGGTTGAGGTTGCCCTGCGCCATGGGCAGGTAGTTGCCGACCCTGGCCGCGGACGCCTCCCCCGCCATCGCCGGCGCGGCGGCGGCGGCGGCGGCCGCCACCATCATCTCCGGCGCGGCCGCAAAGCTCCAGAGTTGGCCGAAGTCGGCTCTGGCCGGCAACGCCCAGAACCCGGGCGCGGGGGCGGCGGCGGCGGCGGTGGCGTCGGCGGCAGCGGACGCGTCGTCGTCTGCGCCGCGGACGCGCTTGCCGAGGATGAAGGGGGCGGCGTGGGGGAGGACGTGGGTGGCGGGCGAGGGGAGCGGCTGGGCGGCGGTGGAGCGGAGGGAGGAAGGGGAGGAGGTGGAGAAGGAGGCCGGGGTGGTGCCGGTGCCGGTGGCAGCGATGATGGAGGGCTCGGCCTGGCGGAGGAGCCACTCGATGGTCTGGCCGTCGGACTTGTGGCCGAGCTCGCGCGTGAGCTGGAAGACGCGGGCGGCGCAGATGACGGGCATGCGTATGCGGCGGCCCCGGCCGTCGACCTTGCTGTGGCGGTCCTTGGAGGGGGCCTTGCGGACGGCGAGGGCGGTGCCATTCCCGTTGGCGGCGGCGGCGGGGACGAGCTGCTTGTCTCCGCCGCCGGCGTCAGGCCTGGTCGTCATGGAGCGGGGGAATTGGGACGGATTAGGGTTGAGAGGAGGAGTCGGCTCGGCCTCGGAGTCGGAGCGGAGGAGGCTAATGATTGAGGCGAGGCGAGGGGCAGCGGAGACAGACAGACAGAGGCGGGAGGGGAAGCCAGGGCACATGGCCCTTCAATCTCGTCCTCCTGGGCCTGGGCCTGGGCCTGGGCCTGGGCTTGGGCGTTCGGGACCACCCGCAGTTGCCAGCTCACCTTCCTCTACGCTCTTCTTCCATGCCATGCAGTTTCGAAATTTACATGAGCAAACAAGCATAAGATAAAAAAAAAAAGGCTTAAAGAACAAGACGGTATGAAACAACTCTTGTTGTTTCACATTTCAAGTATCCTTGTCTTAACTTTGAATCTTTGTCTCATCTCATCCATCCATCAAATCAATGGCGCATAGAGGTATAGTTATTATTTAGCGATAGACACGAGACCTATATGTAATAGACAAACACAGACTTTGCCTTACCTCGAAGGATATGAATTCTCTAATTTTCATTCTCTTTCTCGATTGTTGCCAAACAAACTGGCCCATAAGAGAAGTGAAAGGGGTTAACATCCATCAAGGACTACATAAATTTATTTTTATCGGCATAGACAAATAAAACGTTTTGAAGAGGTTGACATTCTTGGCTGGTTTATTGGGTTTCAGTTGCCCCAAGCTTGCTTCGTAAGTGCAATAGTAAATTGTTATAGCTCTTTTCATAAACTACTCTGTATTGCTACAAATACTAGCATATATAGTATGCCACGGTGAAGAGAGATTATTAGTGGCATGAATTGTCTAGCATGGAGTATATATTTGCACGCATTTGTGTGATTAGTGTTGATACACAGTGACAGAGTAAGGAGTGTATGGAATACAACAAGTGCATCCTGTATAGCGAAAGGGGAGGGGGGGGGGAAGGAACGGTTGCAATTATGCGCATGCCGAAAAAGAAAAAAAAAAAGGAAAAAGAGGAACAAATCCACTGCATTTCATTGGACGGGCTGTGGATAGAGGCAGAGCGAATGGTGCCACGTCAGAATGGCTGGGCCAGCCTGAGCAGAGACGTGGACACGATGATTAGAGGCGCGCAGCAGGCAGAATTAGCAGCGTTAATTAATCTCCTTCCTCTCCTAGGTTGACTTACCGGTGACAACCACCAAAGAATATCATCCTATGCTACTAAAGCTCAACTTTGAAAGCTTATAAAAAACAGTTTCGAAGAGCTTGTTTTTAAGAGCTTTAAAAAAATAGATTTTTGAAAAACAGGTGAAAAATATATAATCATATATTGTTTTAAAACACCTACGATACCTTCTCCGGAACCAAAAGCTAGCGGCCTACTACCACAAAGAAGAACGAATCCTTGCCAAAAAATGGGGAAGAAACAACAGCAGCAGGCTGCAGGCATGGATTGGTTGGTGATGCATCCCCATCCGTCCGTACCACCAAGGCGGGCCCAGCCCCACTGCCAAGGGGGTCCCACCACTCCATCCCGGTAATTTCCCCAGCCTACTGTGCCGTGGGCCCTCCAAGCTTTAAAGTGCTCCATGTGGATCCCCTGCGCCCATTTCACCTTGGTCTCAGCTTTAATACCATTCCATATACATTCTATCGATCTTCTAAAATTTTTTTATTTTATACTGCACTTTAAAAAATTCATTTCCTACAACCTATCTCACGTATAAAAAGTTGAAAACAGCAGCAGTAATTTAAAGACACACCTTGCTATAGCGTTCTATAATATCTACTATATTGTTACATTTAGCGTTTGTTTGGTTGCTAACTATTAATGTGCCAAACATTTCAAGCTAAAGTGTGGCATGCTACAAATGGTGTGGCTCCAAAATTTGATGACTATATCTTAGGCAAACTATGGTAAGATATTGAGTTTATGGCATGGGGACTTTAGGCTAGGATTTTAAGGCATGCCAAAAGTGTGGCCATCAAAGATGTGGCTAGATGAGTGTACCAAACAAACATGTCCTTACTCATAACAAGTTGTTCACCACAGCTTTAAATTCATGTTACAGTCTACAACGTGATATTCATAATTTTACAAAACGATTTGGTGTTTTACTACCATTTTAAAAGATCTTACTGTTTCTTTAGGAAGCTCTCAAAACCAAATTTTAACCATTTTCTTGACCCTGCAAACCTATGCAACTTTTTTTTTCTAATTATAATTTACTGCAGCTTTTTAGCTAAAAAGAAACAACACCTAGCCAAATGGCCATGAGAGTAGCTTAAGGCTGTATACTTGTACTTAAAAAAATAGCCACTTATAATAGCACAACGCGGATGCTGAGAGAAGAGAAAGAGTGCATAACTCAACAAATATGGATGTGTTAATGTGGATGCTAACAATATATAGTTACATATCTAAGCACGTAAAAGCTTTCTTATATTGAAGGTGGTATTTTTATATGGAAACTTAGAGGTTGTTCTTTCTATTTGACCTGATTTGCTAAGAGGCTAAACTTCGAGAGCTTCCTAAGGTGACTTGAAAAGTTCGGACCGTTTCGTTTGAATTGTTTTCAAAGAGGGCTCAAACGCGTGGTTTTGAGATTAAAAAAAAAGACAAATCATTTGCCTTTTTCATTAGATGGTAGACGTGACAATATCCTTCTTCCTAAACGTAAACACTCTTTTAGAAAGGGAGTTGATTTCATCCCTTAAGCAACTTCCATTTTACAATGCCCTTGCTAAACAAAAAAAAGAACAAAGAAAATCTTACGGGGCCTATTCGCTAAGACATAGAAGACTAGCGAGGTTGGCATCGCCGGGCAGCCCTTGTTCTGCAACCTTACCCTCAGTTGGGGATAGAGGAATAGATCAACACCAACACCAAGAATAGTCGAAGACGCTTGAAACTCCGTCATGGCCACACCGACAGAAGACAAGACCAAGCAGTCACCGCTACCTACCGTCAGTGGCGTATCCACAGGGGGCTTTGGGGGGCTGAAGCCTCCCCTGTGGGTCCCCTATCCCCCACCCCCTACCCCCACATACACAGATAAATGGTCAGCACTAAGAAGTCACTACTAGTCTCCTTGCATAGCTTGATTACTATTTAGTTTGAACATGATCACACTTATATGTTGTACCGCACATGACGGTCTAGCTGTCTTGGTCTCTCTCTCGGGGGTCTCAAAGATCTCACCGATCGTCATTCAGAATTCACGTGTCTCTCTGCTCCAAGCCACGACAATCCAAAATTCAAGAGCAAAGTATTCATGAGTGATAGAAACTTACACGAATGAAAAAATTATATACTATATATATTAAGATATTATATATACTAGTGTGGAGGTCTCAATTTTAGCCCCCTCCTTCTCAAGTTTCTGGATACGCCACTGCCTACCGTCGCCAGGCTCACCTACATAGGAGCCTTCCTGCACAGAACCCACCCCAATCTCTTTTCTTCAACCAACAAGCTCTAAAAGTTCCTCACCCTCGTGACACGGCAGAGCTGAGCACGCTCAGAAAGGTCTCTTATCCTCTCGCTAGCAGATCCAGTGCCACCAACAGAGAAGCCAACTTGGATCCACCACCGAGGTCCACTCCCGCGGGTCAAAACTCCCCGCCGCAAAAGCCGCAAGCAGTAGATGAACAACCAGCGCAACTCTAGCCCCATCGCCTCCGATGAAGCCGCTGCTAGAGGGCAGCCCGAAGCCCAGAGCCCGCCTCCGCCGCCGCCATCCCGGCCGACCAAAATTCCCCCAACATAAACCTATCCTACTCCCTAGACTACCACTGTGCATCTTCCGACCGAGATCCGATGCTCCCCCATCCTACCCTCGGCGAAGGCCCGAAGGCCGCCGGCGACGAGGGAGACGGTCGGCCTCTCTGCCTTGCTCTCTTCGCCCTCTCAGTCGCCATAGACCAGAGGATAAGGACCAGGTCCTGGCCTAAATGTAAGCACTTGACTACTACAGTCAACAGTCAGACTTATAGGATGAAAGGTGAAACGTGTAGATGGACACACGCGGACGCGGGGAGGGGACGTAACGTCGGGGCCGGGACCACACCAAGGAATCGGGTGGATCTACTGTGGAGGCAGGTCCAGTCCAAGATCTCTGAGGTGGCGCACAGCCACTGGCCCCCACTCCACTCGTGCCCATCACGTACTCACTCTCCAGTCTCCACTGCTGCTTGCTTCCTTCCTTCCTATTCCTATCCATCATATATTCATACGTCTGCGGCTTGTTCCTCCTCCTACTTCTGCCGCCTCCACGTCCATGTACAAACCGCCTTGCGCTGAACTTCTTGTTGATTCGTAATAAGACCTGCTATTGGCATCAAATCATACATTGTAATTCTATTGCCGGCACAATTCACAATCATCAGAAGCGCTTTGACTGCCACAGCTACAATATTATTAACCCTAGTATAATTGGCCATATTACTATTAGAGTAGTGAATAGCAAAAATAAGGTTGCGAGTAAAATATAAAAGAGATATATATCATACATAACTCTCATCGTCATCTAAGGGCATGTCTAATGTTGTCCTATTTGATGGGTCTATTTGACTTTTCATCCACTATTTATCTTCTGACCCTATTTCCTGCCTAAGTAACGCTAGACCTATTTTCTCAATCCTTATATTTTTCTCTCTTATATTTTTACTATTCACAACCCTATTTTTAGGGTGACAGGACCAGTTACAGTAGAGGAATAGACCCACTGTTAGACGTGCTCTAACAAAGAAGTATATCTATCATCAACATTGATCGCTAGCTAATGACAGAGGTACCGGAGCAGGTTATGATCCTGCAATGCTAAGAAACTTCGTATATATAGACATGCATATACACGTACGCGCGCCGTACAGATGCTAGCTAGAAATGAATGATATATACGATGATAAGTCATGCTATACGATACGTACATGCATTAGTTTGGAGGCCGGAGATCCAATCCACCTCACCTGATGTACATGAACGTGTGCTTGATTATCCTTAATTAGTTCATAGCTGCATGCGTGCGTGAAAAAAAACAAAACAGAATTAGTTTTGGCTACAATATTATTAGTCACCAAATTAATCCCAGCGTATAAGCATGTACGGACGTACGTACGGCAGGACCAATAGCTTGAGCCGACAATACATGTAAGTATGTACTCATGTATATTGCCAATGCATGCATACAGTATGTCTGCACACAAATCGGCTGGGCCTAATGCAATCTGTCCACTTGTCTATTTGCTTAATTGGCATGATTCTAATATATGCGCTCTTTGCTAATCACAACACACATATTCCCCATGCATCCAGTCCAGTACGTCTTTTAGTGGAGGCCAGCCGTGCTAGCTACGAATATACCACCCTAATTAATTAATTATATGGTAGTTGAAGTGGGTGGCCCATGGCTGAAAAGCAGATGATGTCCAAGCAGCTTCTGGCTTAAAAAAAAAGATACTCCAAGGTCTCACTTCCATTTAGGCTGGATGGCTATTACCAGTTACTCCCGTACAATTTACTACTCGTCTGGTAGCTGGTAAGTACCTTCAGTCACAAATAACTCAAACTTTTTTAGATACATGTAAGCTAAATTTTAAAGGTTTAGCTATCAATATCATTTTAATTTTTTAGACTGGATACATAAAAATCATATGACATATACATCTCAAAAAATACATCCATCCTATCATATTACAATTTCTAGAGGGGTTTGTAAATAAATAGTCGATTTTACCCCGTTTCGACTTCCATCCACGTTGAAGGGCAGCTTGGGGTTGCACAAGGATAAAGCTGAAGCAGTTCCAAACTGACGAACAGTCCCTTATTCTAATGAGATAGACATGTACGTAGTAGTTGCGTCATTTGCGGGCAATCCTCCTTTTCGGCTGGCTATCCTTAATCCGGGTCTACATTTTTTTTAATTGCCACCAGGATTGGGTGAAGAATCTGTCTTGTTGACAACAAAGCAGGCAATACTACAAAGTTCCTTCCCCCAAAATAAGGTATACTATATTGCACATTGTTACGAGTACCTACAAAAACCATGTGTACTAACATAAAGAGTATACTTTATCCAATGCGCACAAAAAAATAATGGTTCACACCTATATCAGTACTACAAATGATCCTTCCAGAAGAATAAAAAAAACCAATATGCACTCATGGATTGATTGGAGTCTAACTAAGCCACTGGTATCAGTGCCGGAGGAAGGTGGGTGTACATGAGATTAGACCTAAATAAGGAATTTTTACCCAACATATTAGAGTAGAGATGAGTTGTCACAGGTACGAAGGCTAGGACCTTGACCTTCGGAAAATGTAATGTTAGATGGGCCAGGAGGCAAGAGGTATGGGCCAGCCCGAATAAACAAACAGCAGAGCCTCCAAGCCTCGCGGAAAGCACAGATATGGGCCTACATCCATACGTACCATCTACTTCAGATGCATAACCGTTGTGGTGTGGTCACGTTGTGACAACAGATATCTTTTTTTTAACAAAGCGGGCAGGAGCGCTGCCAATTCATTAAAAGGTAGGCAATGTACAAAGGAAGAGAAGAGAGCTAAAAGAGGGGGGGGGGGGGAAGGATACAGGGGGAGGTAGGTTATAGGGGGGGGGGGGAGACATAGGTCGCTATTACTCTATCTTCGATGCGGTTGCCCGCCCACAATAGAGGATGTCATCACGTATCCTTTCGACTATTTGCAAGGGAGAGGCGAGGCACTGTTGGAAGATACGGCGATTTCTCTCCTTCCAAAGGTTCCAAATGGTGTAGATGACCAGGCCACTGAAAATTTTCCTTGCATCTTTTGGGAGGGAGGCCGAAGTTTGCATCCACCAATCAGTTAGGCTGACATTGCTCTGGCATGCAGAGACGTTGTTGGTGTTTGCACTTAGAATCTCATCCCAGACAATCCTGGAGAAGGGGCACCTGACGTAGAGGTGATCAATTGTTTCAGAGGCAGCCTGACACAATGGGCAGAGTTCCTGGTTGGGCCAGCCTTTCCTGGCAAGTGTGTCAGCTGTAAGAATTCTGCCTTGCCCTACGCACCAAGCAAAGAATTTGCACTTATTTTCAGTCTGGGCCTTCCAAATGGAGGGGGCCAGACCAAAGCTGGTGCTACCTAGAAACTGCAGAAGATAGGCCGAGCGAGCGGAGTATTCGCCGGAGGTAGTGGAGCGCCAGGCAATGTCATCCGCTGCGGCTGAATCCAGGGTGACAAGATGTAGGCGCTGTCCGAGGTTGAGGAACTCAAGTAGCTACAGCGGGGTAGAGAGATGCCGAACTGAGTCAATCCAAGCTCCGTTCTGCAGCTGCGCCTGGACCGAACGCTGCCTGCCTTTGGCGATACGATAGAGATTAGGGGCGATGTGACGGGGTGCTGAGCCGTTGAGCCAATTATCATGCCAAAAGGAGGTCTTTCGACCGTTGCCAACCGTGATGATAGTTGCTGCGTGGAATAGAGCCATGTCTTCCTTGGAGTAGGGTGTGGCGGTTCCGGCCCATGGCTTGTGTGGGAATTTCCACTCCTGCCAGAGCCATCGGAGGCGAAGGGCCGTGCCGACTTTGAGGAGGTTGGGGACACCGAGTCCCCCCAGCGCCTTTGGCCGGCAAACTTTGTCCCAGGAGACCAAGGAGTGACTGCCGTGCGCCTGAGGTACTCCTTGCCACAGAAAGGAGCGCCTGATCTTGTCCAGTTGCTTGATGACCCACTTGGGCAGCTGGAAGATGGATATGAAGTAGGTTGGCTGCGCAGAGAGGACAGAGTTGACGAGGACCAGACGACCCCCCTTGGAGAGTAGTTTCCCTTTCCAGGAGGCCAAACGAGCATGAACTTTGTCGATGAGCGGGAGAAAGTGTGGTCTACGCAGCCTCGCTGTGTGGAGCGGAAGTCCGAGGTACCGACACGGGAAGGACCCCCGATCACCAGGGAAGTCGCTGAGAATTTCAGCAATGTCATTCTCCTGGCAGTTTATTGGGTACACAGTGCATTTGTCAAAGTTGGTACGTAGACCTGATATGTCTCCAAAGGTCTCCAGGATAGAGTTGACGACTGAGATTTCCTCTTTGACCGGGTTGAGGAAGATTGCTGCGTCATCTGCATAAAACGAAGCACGGAAGGCAAGTTGTGTGGACCTTAAAGGTGCAAGCTGGCCCGTTTCTGTAGCGAGGCGGAGGATACGCTGAACGGGGTCCATGGCGAGAATGAAAAGCATGGGCGAGATTGGATCACCTTGCCGGACCCCCCTGCGATGAGGGAAACTGGGGCCCGGGGTCCCATTAAGAAGCACAGAGGAGGATCCAGAGGCCAGGAGGATGGAGATCCAATTTCTCCATCTAGTACTGAACCCTAGAGCTTGCAGGAGCTCAAGCAGGTAGCCCCAATGAACGGAGTCAAAGGCCTTGGCGAAGTCAAGCTTAAGGAAGAGAGCCGGAGCTTTGCGTCGATGCAGGGTCTGAAGGGCGTTTTGAGCGTAGAGGAAGTTGTCTTGTATGGAGTGTTTTTTGATGAAGGCGCTCTGATTCTTGGAGATGATTTGGTCAAGGTGGGGGGCCAGCCTGTTTGCCAGAAGTTTTGCGAAGATCTTGCCTACGCTATGAATGAGGCTGATCGGTCGGTGATCCGCGAGCCGCTGGCAGTTTTCTTTTTTCTTAAGGAGAATGATGTTAGCCGAGTTGATTAGGTTGAGCGCCCTCCCATCCTGGTCATAAAACCGCTGAATGGCACGAAGCAGGTCCTCCTTGACAATTTCCCAGCAGACCTGGTAGAACCGGGCGGTGAACCCATCAGGGCTAGGCGCTTTATCCGGTGGGAGGGAAAAGACTATTTGCTTAGCCTCCTCTGCGCCAAAAGGGGCGTCCAGATCTGAGAGGTCGTGCGGCGCATACCCCAGCCGGTCCCAATCCAGGGTGCGATTGCGAGGAGAAGCAGTACCAAGGTGTTCCTTGAAGAAGCGAAGGCACTCTTGCGCTTTAGCCTGGTGGTCTGTCACCATCCCCACGGGGGTTTGAAGTGAATGCACGAAGTTTTTGCGACTCCTGTGATTCGCAAAGAGGTGGAAGAACTTTGTGCTCGCATCGCCTGCCTTGATCCACTGAATTCTAGCACGTTGGCGAATCTTGATCCTCTCGATGACAAAGAGCCCCAAGCTCCGGTCTTTAAGCAGGCGGCGGAAGGACGACTCGAGGTTGGGGAGAGGTCGACTATCTTGGGCTCTGTCGAGGAGTAGAATCAGTAGTCTGGAGATGGCCAGTTGTGTCTTGGTATCTCCGATGCAGGACTTTGCCCAACGTGACAGGGCAATGGCCGTGCGGGAGAGCTTAGTGTGGAGCACACGATATGGGTTATCGGCGGCAACCTCCCGGTTCCACACTTGTTGAACCACCTGATGGAAGCCATGGACGGTCGGCCAGAACGCTTCGAATCTGAATCGGTGCGCCGGCCTGTGGTTGTTGTCCCCAAGCAGCAGAAGAGGAGCGCGATCAGAAGTCATGGTCGGCAAGGCGTGAAGGGATGCGGTGGGAAAAAGGAGATCCCAGTCAGTCGAACAGAAGGCCCTGTCAATCCTTGTCAGGGTTGGGTTTGAGCGTTCATTGCTCCAGGTGAAGTTGCGCCCAAGAAGGTCTAGTTCCTTGAGAGCGAGGCGTTGCAGTGTTGAGCGGAAGGCATTCATGAGGTAGGGTCTAAGGTTGCTATTATTCTTGTCCGACGGCTGGTAGATGAGATTGAAGTCCCCGATGACGAGCCAAGATGATTGATCAACTGTCGCAGCTGATGCGATGAGTTCTTGCAGGAATAAAAACTTCTGGTCATTGGATTGCGGTTCGTAGACAACCGTGATGAACAAGGAAGTGTCATCTAGCTTGGAAGTAATCCTGGCGGTGAGGGAGAACGTCGCCGTGGAGACGTTGTCTAGCACAAACAGGCTGTCATCTGTGGCTAGGAGGATGCCTCCTCTCGTCCCAGACGCCGCGAGGAAGGCAAAGCTGGAGGTAAATCGCGCTCCTGCACACTGGGCGATGTCACGGGCCTCTAAAGTAGATAACTTGGTTTCTTGGATGCAAATAAAGGAGGCACAAGCCGTGGAGATCTGATCGTGGAGGACGCTACGACAAGCAGCTGAGTTCAGCCCTCTCACATTCCAGTTGAGTATACGCAAGGAGGAACTAGTCATATGGAGTCGAAGACAACATACTAGTGAAGACAGCAGGAGGCAGGACATACAACACAGAGGACAACATAAAGGCTCGAGGGCAGAGCACAAAGCCTAACAACAGCGGCTGCCCAACAAGCCTAACAAAAGAAGCAGCAGAATTTCTGGCAGCATGTTGACCATAGGTAGTCCAGATCCACCGACCTAAGCAGCAAAAGGGGCCGTCACACTGGACAGGCCGGATGCATCTGCTAGAAGCAAGACGGTAGTAGGCAGCCCAAGTCCTTCCTCCTGGGCAGCAAAAGTGGCCGTCGCGTTGGATGAGCCGGAGACGTCTTCTGGAAACGGGAATGAAGCCGGTGGCCCAAGTCCGACTTCTTGGGCAGCAAAAGTGGCCGTCGCACTGGACGAGCCGGGTACGCCGATGGAACGGCGAGATCATGGAGACAGGGTAGGCGCCGCTCGACCCGAAGCCGGAGCGGGCACCGACGCCTCGTGGGGCATGCGAGGCTCGGACCGCATCCTCTGGAGCGGCTCATCGAAGAGCTTGCAGCATGTCAACTCATCATCCTCTGGTGAACACGGCACCCATCCAAGGTGCGAGCTTGCGGAGGATAAGCCGCCGCCTTAGCTTCATTGGCGGCTTTGGCGGGGCTTTGGTCGCCAGCGGCCGCTTCGGCGCCGCGTGGAGGAAGGTTGCGAGCACTAGCCTGGCGACGGCGAAACACCTGCAAGATGGGGGGTTTGGTAGGAAGAGTGAAGCCACCACAGAATCTCTGTGCCGCCACCAAATTTGCAGGAGATAAAGGCTGCGAGTGCGACGTGACCTTGCTGATTGGCGGGGTGATGACAGCCACACTTGGGTCTTCCAGCAGCGGCGATGGAACGGTCGTTGAAGTGTCCTGCCCAACGAAGGAGCCGTCCTGGGTGTGGGGTGCTGTAGCGACCAGAGGGCTAGGAGCGTTGGGCGGCGTCACAGCAGGCAGGCCAGGGCCGGTGGTGCAGAGAGGAGGTGCTGCATCAACAAGAGAAGCCTGACAGTCGACGCCCACAGCAGGTGAGCTGGTGTTAGTGATACGCGTGCCGCTGATGTTGCCAACTTGCCAAGCACGGCGGGCAACGGCACCCCAGCCACAGCACCGAGGGCTAGAGCAGTAGATGAGTTGTTGTCGAAGCAGCATGCGTCGCTGGAGTTGAGAGGCACGTCGGGCGACGGCGTGCGCTCCCCTGGATAAGGACCCAGCAGGCTGGGTGTGGAGAGCGAGCTTGCCGAGCGGCAACGACGCAAGGACCCAGGGGCGGCCGGACTGGCGCCTTGAAGATGGTTAGGCGGCGCCACAAAATGCCACGCGCGCGCGGCACACGTTGGAGAAGCGTCCCGACGACGGCGACTCGACTCGGCGTCGTCACGGCTAGGCCTACTGGGCGACCTTGTCTGACGACGTCTGCCGAACGAGGAGACCGCCTGTGCCACTGGTGGAAGGAGCGGGTGACGGAGCGCCCGCGGCGTGGAGCGCGGGACTCCTCATCATCCGAGTCATGATCTTCACGGCGGTTACGCGCAGGCGGCGCTGGCGTCTGGTCCCGGGAGCTTTCGGTCTCCCCATCTACTTCCCCGAGTTTCCAAGGCAGCCGGGTGAAGAAGACATTCCCGGCTGGGCCAGAAGAGTGATCCTCGATCACGTCTAAGTGGATGAAGATCTTGAAGGAGGTTGTTGTCGGAGTCGCTGTTTCGGAGGCCGAGTTTGGGAGAACGCCGATCTCCAGATAGTGCACCTTGGGAATGTCTTCCGATTGGGCCGCCCATGCCCAAGCGTTGAAGGTCGACGTGTCATCTCGGCGGCAAGTGCGTTCCTCGATGAAGTGAAGCGCGCACGACGCTCCCAGCACACTCTCTGCAACTTTCTCCGTCCAAGCATGGACCGGGAGATTCTCTAAGCAGAGTCTCACCCGGTATGGCATGGACCTAGGCGCCTGGGCGGTGCGTGGTCACCAAGGCCGGAGCTCCAGATCGATGTCGCCAAAGGGGCACCGGCCACGCTGAAGGGTGGCGTTGCGGAACTCCGCTGCTGGGAAGCGGATGAGGAAGTCCTCCGGGAAGTGGCGAGAAATGGCCACTCCTTGCCAGGGGGCGCCGGAGGCTCCCACCACTGCCATCTGTACGTCGTTGAAGGCACTCTTCGGGGGTTGCCGAGATGCGCCTCTGAGCCTCGCGACCACGCAGCGGGTCTCGAGGGTGTGGAGGTCGGCAGCCATAACGTCAGAACTGAGGACAAAGCTAGAAGTCTTCCTCGGCCGGTGGCGCGCGTCTCCAGGGAAGCGGGGAGCACGAGCGGCTCTGGAGCAGGACCTCGTCTTGTCCATGGGGGCAGGCTCTGCAACGGTAAGTGGTGCAGGGGCAGTGGGGATGTTCGGACTAGCAGGTGGGCACCGTGGGGCGAGCTGGTGGGGGTGGGATCGGCAGGAGAATACGCGGTGCCCACTAGCCCCACAGCGCCTGCATCAGAGTGGGTCGCGGCAAGTGGCAACAAGGTGGTCAGCCGCCAGGCACCTATAACAGCATCGACGGGGGGTGGGTGAAGATGAGTAATGGCGGCGTGTTGGTTGCTGGGAGGCAAAGCGGAGGCTTGCCCTGAGGTGGCGGCCTGGGCGGTTGGGAGCATGGTGCTGGAGGCACTTGGTTGGTGGGGAATTGAATTTCAGAGCATCGGCGTAACTGCGGTGTTGAGTAGGTAGGCGGGGGCAGTTAATGTCGCCCTGCCCGGAGGCCGCAACCGGGCCTGGCGAGCCTGACAACACAATTTGCCGCGAAGTCCCGAGGCAGTCGGGGGAAGCAGGGCGCGGCGGAGGCTGCAACGCTGCCACAGCTCCGCGACGGGTGGTTGCCGGAGTAAGGGCGAAGGTGACGCGCCGTGTCCCGACACTGCTAGCTGGCGGCCGGGGGGGGGGGGATCTAGGCCAAGATCTGGAGCAGATCCGGCCAGAGATCCGGCAGCGACGCGCCTCGGGTTGGAAACCCCGTCCTTGCCGAGGCGAGGAATGACGTGTGGTTTGAGGCATGGCCGCCGGGGGTGGCGGTGGGCAACGGGAGGAGGGACACGACGGGATTCGTGGAGGTGATCGACACGGCGGGATTCGTGGAGATGGCGGAAGTAACGGATGGAAGGACTGAGGGCCAATGGAAAGCGGAGTTTATGAGGTGGCCGGGAGTCTTGGTGAGGTGGTGGGTGAGTGCCGGCGAGGGCAGCAAGTGAGGGGCGGTGGGCGGAGAGGGCGGAGGAGGGCTCACGGGAGCAAGAGGGCATCACGGGCCCGTTCGACAACAAATATCTTAAGGTCACAGACACGAGGTACTAGGGCATCTCCAGTAAAAACTTTAAATTTCTCTTATATATCACTATTCGCTACACACTCTATATTTTATACTTTAGACTACACTCTAAAAGATTCTTTCCGTCCAACGGCTCATCTATCCATTGAAAGTTAGAGAAAACAGTGTTTTTGTTAAAAAGTTACCGTCCACCCCTCCATCCGAATGGCTGTCTTGCAAAGTCCCCAACCCAGCAACCCTCTCGGCCACAGAAACACAAGTCGAGACCTGGCTAAGGAACATATGCTCCTAGATACAAAGCATGCTATATCAGACACTAACATCACATAATGCGTTAATATATTTTTTCCTGAGAAAAAAATGCTAGCTAACCTATCATCATGTCAGTAGAGAGAGAGAGAGTGTGTGTTACCCGCAAAAAACCACCTCAATTCTCAACTGATCAGACAATTTTATCTATTTTTAGTGCGATTACAGATACTCTGCACTGGGCATTCATATCCTCGGGCGCTGCTGCCATCACAACACCCTATGATTTCACCATCTAAGCATGATGGACCTGCATAGCACACGAGAACATTTCAACAGGTATGGATGGGGAGTGGGTGGAGTTAAACATAAAATACTCGCACGCGAACTGCAAATATACATGAACTATCTTTTCATGATATACTCCTGAGTTGTTGGAAGATTAGAATTAAATGGTTAGTGAAAAGACCCCCACAAGGGCCACAGTGTACCCTACTTGCATGGAAGTTGCATCACAAAATTAAATAGTTCCATGACAGATTGCTTGCAATGTTTTGCTTAGGATAATAAACTAAAATTTCTGTCATGGAACCTTTCTGATCAAACACCGTACATGCCAACTGATGATGGAAGAATATGTTTCTTATCATGATGCTGCTACAATAAAATCGCAGTACCACTTCATGATGACAACTTGATTTCTGGCATATACAGTACATCTCCAAGTTTGAATGGTTTGACCTCCGCATCAGAAAAACTTCTATGCTCTCCCGAAAAGAGCATGATAAAGAATTTGACAGAATTTTTCATCAAACCAGAAGCATGAAAAAATATCTGCGTGTATGACTGAACTACACTTATTGATGGGAAGAGGAATTTTATTTCATCAAATCAGAAGCACGGACAATACCTGCATGTATGACTGAATTACATTTAGTTATGCGAATTAAAAGCAGCAAAGCCTACTTAAATAGCTCACGCAGGACATCAATCCTTGGTTACTAACTGAATAAAAGAAGTAATATGCATAAAAAATACCAGTAAAAAAAAACCTATCATACACCAGTACCAATCCAGCAGACATCAAAGATGGAGCAATTTTCCTAGAAACAAGTTGAAGTGAGGAGGAAAACTAGGACTGTTCTTTTCGATCTATCTTATTTGCTTATTTTCTTATTTACTTATAAGCTGAATTTCAAGAACTTTCCTAGGTAGTTTTAAAAGTCCGGTCCGCTTGATTTAACTTGTTTCTAAGAGCTCTAAGACGTGGTTTCGAGATAGAAAAAAAGGGACTGCAAAAACCAAAACGTTTGACTTTTCCATTCGAAGATAAGTAGATAAGATAAAAAAGATAAGCCAGAGAGAATAGACCTTAAGTAAGCATCGGAGGAATCAAGAACAT
Source organism: Olyra latifolia (assembly GCA_036346145.1). Lineage (NCBI taxonomy): Eukaryota > Viridiplantae > Streptophyta > Magnoliopsida > Poales > Poaceae > Olyra > Olyra latifolia. The sequence goes on along the minus strand of CM070524.1, from coordinate 1,187,089 downwards.
AATGTGTGGCAAGGGTCCTAACTAGTGCCATGGTTAAAGTATAACATGTGCGGCATGCAAGCATGGTTACAAAAGATGAGAAGAGAACCGAGACTTAAATGAATAGATAGTCCACATTTTTTCTTCCATCAGAATAAAGCCCTCCAATGCTAATAACATATTTTTATCAAGGTATGCGGTACTGATCAATGACTCTCACATATATTGGCAGATAGGCAGGCAGTCTTCTTGAGATGTGCAGTGTAGTAATGCTAGGGCATAGCCATAGCATGATGACCTAACAAACCAAAATTTCGGAAGGGCAGAACAGATTCTTCCTTCTCACCTCCCAGCTTTCCCAGGAGCTGTAGTGGACTGTCTAAATGAATCTGTTTCTCACAAATTCTCTGGATACTTGCATCCTTAAGATATGCGATGACCCGATGACTGAGCCATAATCCCCACAAACTTTCCACAATTTTTATCTTTTGAACAAGAATTAGGTCCCGAGATTCAGTTCTTCAGTATTTGGCGCTTTATCCCAATCCACATAATTTCACATGGGGAAAAAAGGTTTACAGCTTGGCAGAAAGAAAAAACAGCAGTTAATTACCACAATTGACGATTCTTGAAGTTCAAGATGGAGATTTTCAAACAAATTAAGCATGACAAAATTAAAGAGGCGCACTGCATTTATTTAGAAGGGTAATTGAAGTGATCGACACATACAACGAGAGTTGGTAAAATTCCTAAGCCACAGCCACAGTCGTGAGGTAAACAATCCTACTCCTAGTAGTCGTTTTGGGACGGTGGACGAATCCCAGAGAGCAAAGGCAGGTGGCGCTAGGGTTTAGGGTTCGTGGGATCCTCATCCTGGTCCTGGGAGTCGCCGATCTTGCGGCGGATGAAGGCCTGGAGGACGCGGCGACGCTCGGCGGCCTTGGCGCGCTGGGGCTCGATGTTGGCGTAGGAGAGGCGGGCGGCGGCGACGATGAGGGCGGCGCCGGTGAGGAAGAGGCAGGCGGTGGCGGCGCGCTGCGATCGCGTGGCGGCGTAGTGCAGCCACACCATCGCCGAATGCCGACTGGAGTAGTGAAGTGTGAAGGCGCTTCCGTGGAGCCAAGACGGGTTTGTGGGATACGCCTTGGGGGAACTGCCTCCCGGGTCTCGGCGGATTCGGGGGGCTTCAAAATTCAAATGGAGGGAGCGAGCGAGCGAGACGGGGAGAGGGAAGCCTCGACCACCACCCTGCTTCCCAAAGGCAGCCTGCTATGTCCTCTCTTTTCATAATATCAACTTTTACCCCCCAAAAAACTATTGTTTAAAAAAAATACACTGTTGAAATATTTTTTTAAAACATTAATAAAAATGGTTCAACGATACTTAACCGATGTTTCCATCTCATACAGATCGGACCGCTTCCCTCGGACAGATTCTAGCTAGAACCGTATTGCCGCATACGGAGAACAAGGGTGGGAAGATCACCTGAGGCCTAAGACTAAGGCCAACGCTGCTCCCGTCCGTGGCTCCCGATCCTGTCCCGCCTCATTCCCGGCCGCGACTATTCCTCCTTAGGGCTTGTTTGGAAGGATCGGGATTAAAACCTAGGGATAAAAATCCCAAGAGGGGATTTTCATGTCATTTCAAAACCCAGGGCAAAAAGCCACCCCGGGAATTAAATCCCTGACCCTGTTTGGAGAGAGCGGGGATAAAAATCCCGAGCATCCAAAAAATTTCAGAAATTTCAAAAAAAAAAACTTTTGTAGTTCTCATTAAGACACTATATAGAAATAATTAAGAAAAAAAATATATTCCATAGTAACTATTATCCAAAGCATCAAATTGAAAATATACATACCCATGTTTAGCTGCAGAAGAAAATTTCAAAAGAGGAAAACTTCAAATGCAGAATGCCCATTCATTTGAGCATATAACATAACTTTCCTCGAAAATAGCGATAGCACATGATACAGTCCCAATCCATCCAACAAATAATCTGGAATTCAATCTATCACAATTCATCTAGTTTTCGTTGACATTTCAAATCATCTAGTAATTCAAATGCAGGCGAAAGTGGGATCAGATCCCAATCCATCCAAAAAATTCTGGAATTCAATCTAGCACAATTCTTCCGGTTTTCAATGACATTTCAGATCATCTAGTAATTCAAATGCAATCTAGCACGAGGGGACCGAAGGAGGAGGCGGCAGTGGATGGAGGTGGCGCATGAGTGCAGGGCGATCTTGGAGGAGTCGGCCGTCGGGAAGGAAGCGGTGCGAGACGGGAAAAAGCCACGCCACCACCGAAGGAGCGCACGACGCCGTCCTCATCAGCGGCGCCGCCAGACCACCATCTCCCATCTCTCCTCCACCGTCCCTTGTCGATTGTTGGTCTTTGCGACGCAGTGGCGGCCTAGCTGTGGCGGCTCGGGGCGGTGATCGGGAGACTAGAGCGTCAGCGGGACCAGAGGCGTGGGGGCGGCGGCGGACGAGAGAGACGGCGGGGCACCGTGCGTCGGCGGAGGCGACGGCAAGCGGCGGCCGGTAGGAGGAGACGCGGGGAGCGAGAGGAGGCGGCGGATGGTGAGAGGCGTGGGACGGTGGCGGGACGGGGGAGAGACAAGGCGAGGGCACCGTGGGTCAGGGTGGAGGCGACGGGGTGACGCGGCGGCTGGGGAGGGGTGGGAGACGTCGGGGGAGTGAGGGAGGCGGCGGCGGATGGTGAGGGGCATGGGGACGGCGGCGGATGGTGAGGGGCGTGGGGAGATGTGAGGGGGATGAGCGGAAGACGTGAGGAGCAATGGGGAAAAAATTTCCCGAGTCCAGAGGCAGGGGACTATTCCCCGTGGATCCCGGGCGGAACGGGACCAATGAACCCAGGTAAATGGGCCTCCAAACACGCCATTAGTCCACCCAGGGTCGCGTAGCCTCGTGGGTTCGCCGCCCCGGGAATGGACCGGGATCTCCGCGGGGAATCAGTCTCCCAAACGAGCCCTTAATGATTTATCTCATTGTTCATGAGCCAGCCCCCTAAAAGGAAATATCTAAAGAAAGTAAAATTCGTTATGCCTGCCATATTGTACACAGTACACTTGCTGCTTCCTTGGCTAAGAGAACTTCCAACAGGAGCAGATGGAGGAGAAGGAACTAGAGGTACGGTGTTTTAGAGCACAAGCTGGAATTTTAGGTTGCTGTAAATGTTCTCCTGGTTTTGGTTACAGGTGTTTCGTTGGATGAAATAAAGTTGGAACAAGCTGAATGTGTAGATGATCGTGTCTATTGGTTAAGGATCTTTCCCTGTTTACTTGATACCACAAACTGATTGGCAGCAAGCAGCCGATTTGTTTCGTTCCTGTATTGCAGCAATAGGTGTATAGTTAATTTTCATAGAAGCTGCGAGCATTGTTCCTATGGCTTGTGCCTTTTCTGCTGCCGGGAGCTTCGCAAGGGTGAGATCCCTGGAGGAGAAGACGTGGAGAGAGTGCAATATGAAGATAGAGGAAAGAATTACATTTTTGCTAAGATTCATTGGTCAAAGAGTGACAATCAAAGGGCCTCTTCAAGGAAGCGAAGCAGATGGACTTCCAAAAAAGCCATGGAAACCAAGGGAAATGGGAGGTTGCAGTTGTTCAGTTCTGCACCTCAAATGTATGATTACAGAGAAGATGCTTGCTGACCTCAAATTGCTTCTCTGGCACGGCCTACACCGCGGCACGAAACAGCGATGTTGCCGGCAGAATGCGTTGCAAGACCAGAACAGCAGCTCCCTCTGATTTCGCCATAGAGAGATGCGCAGGTTGCCCCCAAAAGTTTAACTCACCAATGCGTGAACAGATCACCCTGACAATCTAATCTATTGTTCTCTCTAATAGATCTAATCTATGCTCTGATACCCTTGTTAGAAATCAAGGCATAAAATAGAGAACGAGAGACACGAGATTTTATATGAAAACCCTTGTGGAAAAAACCACAGGCGTACGAAGACAAAATCACTATATGTGTATGGAGAATAAGCAGGACGACTGCAATGAACTGGTACAGAGAGCGACCTATCAACCCTATGACTATAGGGTGTATTTATAGGGGTATACGTAGAAGTCATATAGGACTAGGAAAAGAGCCCATATATAACTAGTGTTGGTGATATGCTCTAGAGACGATCATGTAAGATGATTGTATCATACGTCTATGTTAAAGTCTCCCCACCATGAACCCTAGCCGCCACCGTGTCCCACTGCCCCTAAAACCCTAGCCGCGCGAGTGGGTGCTAGCACACTAGCGCGCGGTGTTCCCACCCGGGACATGTGCATACCGTAGAAGCGTCGTCGCTGATCGATTCACTCGGCTACATCAACCGTACGACTACAACGACGTTGTTGTGACGGCGATCCGCGATGAGGAGGAGTTGTACCACGTCGCGTTCGACTACGTACAGTGCTTCGGAGCACGCGGGGAGGCTTCACCCACTCTACTTCTGCTGCTAACGTGTTCCAGGGGTAACGCTCTATGATATCTAACTCGCATGTTTTCTGGGTGTTCGTAGTAGAAAAATTTTGTTTTCCGGCTAGCGTAGCACCGCGTTCTCCTTCAACTAGAGCTCTATTTATAAGAAAACCCATAATCCATATCATATTTTAATAGCCTAGTTTGTTTGAGAAGCGATTGCCTCGCCATGGTGCTGAATTTATCAGCGCATTGCCATTTCCTGAGTATATTGATCCACGATATGGTCCACTAAATCTTGCTATCAAGCTTCCTGCTGGTGTCCTGAAGCCAGATCTTGGACCAAAAAGTCACAATGCTTATGGATTTTCCGGAGAGTTGGGTAGGGGTGATTCGTCATGGTTATATCTTTTTTGTATGAGTTATTTCTAGCTCAGCTGCTGACCTTTGAATAGTTTATGTTTCCTTAGGGTTTCACTAGTTTATCATGACAGAGATTAATTGCGATAGGTGTCTCATTTAACCAGGTCGATGTTCAGGAACTATATGGTGTTTTGGAATCACGCACTGAGCTCAGGCCATCACCGTGTCCATTTGAATCTCAGAATAAAGCTATTGATGAGGCACGGAAGACCACATGTGGCATGGAAAAGGATCTTACCCGTAAAAATAATTGTAACAGTGACTTGCACAAATTTAGTTTTTTGTAATGAAATGAACAATTTGGTTTGATTTTAAGTTTTGTGACATTTCATTCTTGCATCATGCAGGTTTGAACATCAATGCTTTACCACATGATGATGCTGGACAGGATGTTAAGGAAAAAAACACCATCCCATGAATCTGATATACAAAGTGAAATAGTGCAAATTTCAGAGCACAGTCACGAGGCTAATAAATCTGACGAGATTCATAATGGAGTTGATCGTGATTCGAACAGTGAAGGTTATGCTGGCAGGGCAGTTCCGAGGGGTTCACAGCAAGAAAGGATTCTGATAAATTACAAGATTGTCTAAAGGAAGCATGCCTCAGAGTTTCGGCACGTGCATTGCAATCCAGTGAATTCATTTTGCTTGTTTTGTTATCCCGGCCAACAAACATGTCAAACAATTATGTTAACTATATGCAGATTATCCACCCGATCTGTACTTAACTGCAGAGCATAAGAGAAAGCTCAAGGAAGAATATGGTTAGTAAACATGTTAGCATAAAATTGTGATATCATGCCATTTTTCTTATCTGTTTGAGGCGTTGAGCCCTGGTCGTTGGAGCACAAGCTTGGGGAAGCAGTTTCCATTCCCGCTGGAAGTTCAGAATTTGAAGGTGTGACAGTGCAGCTAAATTGGTGCCCCCTCTTGAAATATTGAGGCTATTTTTGAATTGTGCAGTCGTGCATCAAGCTAAATGCTGAAAGAAGATAAACTGGAGGTTAGTACAATGAAGATGTTATTACGATGACTGTTGATGCTCCTAAAGAAGGAAGACGATGAGTGGAGCGGCCAAGCAAAGGATGGACGACTTTTGCTACATTGCCTAGCTGCTAGGATGACTCTTTACTAGAGCAAAATATACATATTTATTGCCAAATTGGCTTCAATAGCTACATCGAGTCGAAGTTACTGCACTTGTTCCTCGCCAAATTTCTGCCTTGCTGCTTCCTTGGATTGCAACAAATAGGAAAAAAAAATTGGATTGGAGATGCGGGGTATCGATCCCCGTACCTCTCGCATGCTAAGCGAGCGCTCTACCATCTGAGCTACATCCCCGGGCGCGAGGTAGGCCAAGGTGTTGACGAGGCATTGATGCAAAGACCTTGGCCAAGTATGCCCTGCTAGTAATTGGGAATTGACGACTTAGCTCTGCAATGCAATGCACTCAGAGTGATGGCTGCTGCCACTCTTGGCCACTTACCCATCTCCAAGTCTCAATCCTACTCCTAGCTAATTAGCCATCTCTATCTCTTATCTACATGACTACATCGTATACATTCATGGGATCGGAGCTGAGCTGAGGACGAGTAAGTAAGCGATGCCGATGCACGCACGTTCAGGTCAGGCCATGTAGCCTTTCTCAGTTTCAAAGCCCTAGCTAGCTAGTTACTGCTGCCACCATGGACTGGTTGATGGCGATGCTCGAGCTCTCCTGTCCTAACCAACATCAACATGGCCACCGCACCTCACAATTCACATCAAAAACACAAGACAAGATGGCGTCTTCCATTGTATTATGTTGTTTGTTTGGAGCCATGTCAACTCTGCTGTGGAATCCACCCAGCAGCTTCTTCTTACTCTCAAACAAAGACTTAACTTGCCAGTTACTTGACCTGCACAGCTACTACATATGCATGAGATGCGATACTGCTGTTGCTCTCTGATGCTGCATGAGCAGTGGAGCTAACTACATCTCTATCGATCGCTAACCACTCCTTGGATGGGGATTGGATTTGTCTGGACAGCAAGCAGGGAGGCAAACAAACAAAACCAGAAAGGCGCATGCCAGGCTAAAGCTGCTTGCTTTGCTTTTGCTATGCTTTGTGGTTGCTGTTACAGTTGAGAGTACAACTCCAGCTGCTAGTGGTACAGTTGACAGCAACAATCAATCAAAGAGATGAAAGAAAGAAGAAGAAAAAACTGGGAGATATATGAACGAGTATGAGGTTGAGGTAGCTAGGTTGGTTGGTTGCATCATGCATGATACAATGTTCTCTTCCCCACATTCCTCTCCCCTTTCTCTTTTCAATTTCCCTTTTCCAAGCCCGGCAGCACCTGCTAGCTGCTGATTGACTGAAAGCCACCCTGCACCTAATTAAAAAGCTGCTAAGTGCAAATGTCAGTGGGCGTGCAAGTCGCCACCTTTATGCCTACACACCGTATGACGTCGCGATATATGCATTCAGAGAGAGAGCGCGTTACTGTGCAGGCAAAGATAAACTGACAGCAGGACGTAAACAAATCAGAGTAAAGGTAAGACGCATCACTGAAAATGAAGAGTGAACCATTCATGTCATCCATGGACTTGGAAACAATCTTGCAACTCGCCACTGTCAGAAAACAAAAGAATCACTCAACATGATCACGGCCTGCATGTATCAATGATTGTATTAATTGGCATTGATACACACAAACAAACAATGATAAATATACAGAATTGGTAATGCAAGAAGAAGACGAGGAGGACATCGATAGATTGATACAGGCTGCTGGAGCAAGAAGACAGGCAGTGAAGAAATCTTCTCTTCTCTGCATCGATCTTGTGCATGCATGAAACTAAAGAAGTAAGCATGTATCATGATGATGCATGACAGTCGCAGCTCCACAGCGAAAGGAAAGGAGCGCGTGCACAGGCAGGCTTGTGTCACTTCATGGATCTATCTCCAGCCAGCCTCCCCGTACGTTCGCAGAGAGAGAGAGAGAGAGCGCCTAGCTTTTGCCTCTGCTGCTGCTGCTCTAGTGCTCTGTCCGATATGACGATATATGGAGTGGTCGATGGATGCAGCGAGCTGCTGCTTTCTTGATGATTACAGAAACATTGCTGTCTCAGTTACTGATGGAATTGGAGAGGATGCTGCTATGATCCATCCCTGGATCGATGGACATGTAGAGATGGATAGATCGATCATGCACACACTAGTGAGTGTATAGCTAGTAGTAGTAGGTACAGTGGAAGGTGATGCAGTTTTTGGGTGGGAGCGGACGCGACAGGTCAGGTCGGGCCATGGACGAGACGTGGGAATGAAAAAGCAGCTGCTTCATGCTTGCTTCTCAGTCCCACCGTCGTACAGTCGGAGCTCCTCCGATCTGCTGCGCGCTCGTGCACGCCATCTCTCTCTCTTTCTGAACCAACAGCACAAGACAAGACGATACAATCACCAGCCAGCTTCCCTACCTGCTGCTACCTCTCCTTTCTTTTTCTCCTCCCCAGCTCAACTGCACCACCCCTCTTACCTGGAATTCTTCCTCTTTTTCCCATCATATATATATATGTATAGGCATGGTTGACATTTCTTCTAATTAAGCACACACGTCAGCCACCACGTGTTAGTGACATGGATATATATATATATTATATATATATATAGAGAGAGAGAGAGAGTTGAGCTCAGGTCAGCCGCGACTGACGGAGCCTCCCGTGTGCGTCTATTTGCATAATGCTAGATGAGCCGATGGATCAAAGAAGATTCTCACCTCTGGGAGCATAGCCGTTATTGTAAACAACGAGTAACCCCACCCCCTCCCTTGTACAGTGTAAAATATCAAAATATCCTGAGTCCTGCCTCTTTGTTAATAAAAAACGTACTGCCCCTTTGTTAAAAAAAACATACATAGTTGATTCATGGTGTAGAATCCAGCAGCATGTGCAAATTACACAGGGCCGGACTGCCCCTTTGACGAACAACAATACCTCATGGATTTTAGTTATGCATGCACCAATTAACCACACAAGCAAACCGTACGTTCACAGATTTGGCAAACATATGGTTGTTATTAAGGGGCAGTTCCAAAACCTCCGTGTACGTATATTCAGTTTGCACGTTTTTATTAAGGGACAGTTCCAAAGCCTCCATGTATATTAAGGGACAGTTCCAAAACCATAATGTTAGAGATACAAGCAAGTTTTTATGGAAAATCAAAGTTCTAGTTCTATTAACAAAAGATAATCAGTTCTATTAACAAAAGATAATCTTGCCAAGAGAAATTGGAGTGGGAATATGAAGTGTTGTTTTTGCAATTTAAATGTGTCTATTCACCATCTTTTCTTTGATTGTCATTTGGCTAGGGCAGTTTGGAGATTAATTCAAATTGCTCTAGGTATTAATCGTCCTGGCAGTTTGGTTAATTGAGGATTGGGGTCGACATTTCGGAGCGAAGTATAGGAATCTATTATGGGTTGGAGTGGCCGCTTTATTTTGGGCCATTTAACATTGTCGAAATGATTTTGTTTTTAATAAATGCAAAGATGTTTCTTTCGTGCAGGTAATTTTCAGAGCGTTATCCTAGTTGCGCTAGTGGGTGTTGCTGTAGAAGGAGGATGAAAGAAGTGTTATGCTCATTGCCTGCCATGTGTTAGAGGCCATTGCTATCTCCTTTGTCAATAATGGATGGAAAAATCGGCTTTGAATCGGAGTAGTTTAAGCTCGGTTTTGGTTTTCCTATTTTTCGACTTGTAGTTGCTATTATGATTTGGTTTGATTCTTTTATGTATTTGGCTATATACATCTTAGAATGGACGGGCCAAAATTTTTTTCATTATCTAAAAAATATATTCAGTTTGCATGTAAAAATTGTTATGTTGCATTATATATTTGTTTAAAAATTAAATTGTTATCCATTAAAATCAAATACTAGCTATGTGTAAGCCATGAATAATTAGCTGTTTTAAACAAAAATGATCCAAGCCATCCAAACTGCACCTTTAATTTACACCAATCACTTCATTTTCCGTCGACTACAATCAAAATTCACCTGAACAAAAAGAGTCCCGGACCGGAGAGAAATTATAAAGATAGATCGAATTGAAGGCCAAAATCGCAACACAGGTACAAGAAATGTTAGAAAATATACCCGTCGATCTAGGCCGTAGCTATATATATACACACATTCATTCTGACGACATGGAAATCAATCATACTTTATGCAGTGTTACGTACCCCAAAAGGGGGAGATCTAGATTATGTATAGATCCAAGATCAACGTCCATATCATAAACTCCCTCAAGAAGAGAAAGAAACATAGATATACATAAAATTTAGTTAATTATAGGCTACTAGTTTGACTTAGGCGCAATTTAGTGTAAAAAAAGAATGAATATATAATTCTCACGCACAAACACACAAAAATGCAATTAACCAATACATAGCTAAAGAATTATATTTTAAAGTACAACATCATAAACGAAAATTGATACTTTTTAAAAGCAAAATCATCTTGAAGGATATGCAATTTGGCCAACAGAAACGTTAATTAGGGGGTGGTTGCAGCTAGATGCATACCCCATGCATGCTAGATCTGCATACGATAAGAATTAAACACGACAATTGATTGAGGTGTGCAGTAAAACTTGGTATATTTGTAGCCAACAGATTGACAGTGCGTGCTGTATATGCATGTATAACCTGCGACGGACAGATAGCGGTGTAGATCTGACTATATGCACGCTGAAATTAACCGGAAATTAAAGTTCAACAAGAAGGCAAGGAATTAGATTTACCTTAGAAGCAAGAGATGGATGGAAGAGAGCTAGGCAGGCCGGTGCAAATAAGAAATTAAGGTGCATGGAAGACGCGCCATGTTTTCCAAGGACTTTCTTGAACTATCAACAAGGCAATTCAAACAGCTAGCCCAGCCTAGGAAGAAGGAGATGGATCCATGGAAAATAACCAAAAGATGGGTTTTAATCAACTAAGCTCGAGTTCACAGTTCAAGAAAGCCTGTGGAGAGCATGGCCGCGATCTTAAGATGAAGCGACCGATGAGAGAGAGAGAGAGAGAGAGAGAGAGAGAGAGTTAATTTGTGAATCTGCAGGGTGGAGGAGGGGCTGTATAAATAGATGGAGGAGGGAGAAGAGGCCGGCAGAGGGCACACGCTCCAATATAACTTCCACGCACACACGTGCGGACCCGATCCATATATCCATGCATCGCTACTTACTTAGGTCTTCCGAGGTGTGCATCCTATATATGTACCTCGCGCGCTGCTAATATAAATCATATTAATAACCTTGCCTCTTGTGTTGTTAATTTGGCTAATATAGATCAAGGCTTAATTCGACCAGTTCCACTCATGCACTATATATATGCATGAGTGCACCTGCTTAATTTGCCATGAACAGACATCATATTAGTTTTTGCAGTGTCACATTTGATATGTCTCGCTCATGCCCTATGCACGCACACGATTTTGTTGAGCTTATGCCCTCATTCTCGCTTTCACATTTGATTTGCGTCGTACGCTGTGCCTGACTTCGTTATAGCCGATGCCCATGTGAGAGAGCAGAGGGAGCAGTGTGGCACCAATTCCAGAGAAGAAGGTGATGGAGGGTGAGCACTAGAGGTGGATTTTATGATATGCATGACAATTTAATGTGATGCCACTAGTGGATAATTTTAGCGATGGTGGAGAGAGATTTCATGAGATGATAGATGGATAATTTTAGGGTGTGTTTGGTTGCTTATACCAAGTTGAACCTGTATGGGGGTGGTGACAATCTTGTGTGGGATGGTTCAGGCACAAAATTTCATTTAGTTCCTTGGATGGATTTGTACCGTATGGTTTAACAAATTAGTCGAATGGAATGGTACAACATGTGAGAGAAATATTCCTGTAAATTAATTGTATCCCACCATTCCATACGAGATGATATTTTTCACCTAACCAAATGCATGGATAATGTAGCCATATTTTGTATTACTCCATTAAGATTCAATCTCGTACAGAGAATCAAACATATATACTCTTAGTGAATGACAGCTCCACCATCATCGCTCGTCACCAGAGACTTTTTAACAGTACAGACGACAGACGTGTGCTTATTAAATATTGAAAAAATTAACTGATGGATCAATGGGCGTGCATGCATCCTCAGCCGGAAGGCAGATCGATGCGCCGGTTCTGCTGCATGGAGGGATGAGGAAAGAGAAACTGATAAGAAGAGAGAGAGAGAGGGGAAGGAGATGAAGAATTAAGTTGGATGCACCGATCGAGAAATGGATGGCACGGCCAGAGATCACATGCGGCGGCTACTGTTTACACTTTTCACGTGTATTCTAGCATCATCACATGCATGATGATGAGATCCATCGTTTATTTAGACGTTCAACGGCTGATTGATTGATCCCAGAAAAAATAACACATCAATTGCATGCGTGCATTTCACTGATTGCCGCGGAGCCCGGCCGCCCACTGATAATCCATTAGCACTCATCAATTTATTTCTAATTATATATACTACATGAATTTGGGAGACAACCATCGTCCTAGCTAACATATATACTAGCTAGAGTGACAGTCCCTCTGATTGTCTACCCATGCATAGCATCATAGCTAGGGTTGAATATGACCCAGATATCTCATATCACTAAAAATAGGACTAAAAATAACATGATAGTTATTTGTTGCTAAGCAAGTACACTCGGCGAGTTAATTAAGGACTTAATTAAGGTTAAGCCATGGTGTCTATGTTTTCGAGAAGATGGTTGAGGAGATTCCTCTAAATCTCTGGGTTTTTAAAGAAATGCTCTCTTAGTCTCTGTAATCCTTCCTTTCTGTCAATAGATGCCAGAATCTTAGGCAGGACTAACCCACATATCTGTAATTCTGTCCATGATCTGTGTAAATACCCCAAGAATTGTTTATTAATTTGATAGGGCTGCCCCTGAAGCTTGTTCATTGCACAGAAGAGTTTATTGAATTGGTTATCCTCAACTTTTATGTAAAAATGCTCTGCGTCTTTGGTAGTTAACACTGGTACTGACCTCGAATAAAATCTCCCCGATTTATGCTCGGCATTTAAGTACCCCCAGTAAATTCTGGCAGATATGTTGCAATTAGAAAAGCACGTGCTATCCCGGGTGGCCATTCTTTGCTATGAATTAGAGAAATATCCTATGATGTTCGACTAAGTTATTATCATCTTATTTGGTTTATGCATTTGACCCCACTTCTATGCACGACTATAAGATACTTCTATACCTTTGACTCCATCTATGTTTATACAACTACATACTAGTTGAGTGCCCGTACTTTCTTATGAGAAAATCTAAAATTTATCATCGAGACTATAATAGAGCGAATCATATGCCTTCGGCTTTCGCACGTCGTGACGCGTCAGAAGCGACCGCATGAGTGTCTCCTCAGTGTGTGCCTATTGCGTCAATGGCATGGTTGTAATTTTAGTGGATAAAACGAATTTGTTACCATGTACGTTATGGTGAGTAATTTTAATAGATGAGATGGATTTGTTACAATGAATGACATGGTGGTAATTTTATAAATTTGTTATAATGGATGACATGATGGGTAATTTCACTGGAGTATGACTCTGACCATCAACGATCACCACTAGAGGCTTTTTAACAGTAGAGATAATGCATATAGATTAAAACTAGTAATGATGTGATCAAAACCTTTTTAATATGTGAATGCACTAAAGTGAAAAAAAAAACTAAATCAATAGAAAGCATGAAAGCATCATTATGATCTATATATTTCTAAAATACGAACATACTAAAATATGAAAACAAAACCAAATCAATAGAAACCGCCATTGCAAAATCTAGGTCATTGGTTGGAGGTGTTGGATGATTTAGAAACTCATGCTCATACTCATCTAGGACTCTTTTTAATAGTAGAGATATTATACAACGGTATATAAGTACTAATTTGATGATATATACAGGACATCGGTAGATATATTAATGTATGTGTCGATGATTGGGAAATAGATTCCCGCCAAGTTTACTTGTTGATTGAGGAACCAAACAATCCCTTCTTGCCAAAGGGCTTTCATCGTGGATGTACGAATTTACTGAGATGGAAAGTAAACTAGGCACGGAGATTTCTACTGGTTCGGATGTAACACCTCGGCTCTCCCGCGAGCCCGGAATGATACCAAACATTCAAGAATAGTTCTAACACCACAAATTATTCAAAATTTGTGGTGGAGATGGAGGAGAAGAGCGAATGGGGGCAGTGAGGTGGTAACAAGGGAGGAAAAACCTAGCTCCGGGATGGCATCTTGGCGGACGATGAGGCGGGGCTGCGGTGGAGATGGCGCCAAGGGAGCTCGGGGCCGGATGCAGAATCCCGCCTTGCAGATTCGGGCGGCGGCAGTAGAGAGGAAAAGAGAAAGGGAAGAGGAAATGGGTAGCACGACAGTGGTGGAGACGTGGAGGAAAGAGGGAGAGAAGTGGCGGCGCGGTGGCTGAGAAGGCAGAAGGGCGGAGGAGGCGGGGGCCAGTGTGAGGAGGGATAGAGAGGGGCGGCGCCGGCGTGCGGCGCGGATAGCACGACGCGAGAGAGTTCGCGGCGAAGCGTGCGCGACGTGGAAGAGAGTGGGGCTGGCTAGGGTTCGGTGTGGAGAGCGCAGCTCGGGAGGACGGCGGACTGAGGACAAAAAAAGGGGAAGGGACAAACCCTAAAAACGTCGCAGTGAGGGTCGCTCGATCGGCAGATCCAACGGGTGCGAAGATATGAGGATTATATCCAAAATGGAAACTCAGAGGATTTTTTTGCAAAACCGTCAGCGCTGGACGCCCGGATTGCCGCGAGCTCGAGATCGATAAGCCGACGTTTTAGTGGCGACGTGGACAGCGTGAGAGGTGCCCATTTTAAGGGCTTTAATATATAGTAGCATAGTATAGGTAGATGAGTAGTACTATTGCTGTAGCACCAACGTAGAAACAATAGACAGACCAGCCTAGCTGCTGCGATGGTTTACAGTTGATCCAATTAAACACCAATTCAACCGTTTGATAGTGGATCAGCTGTAGCAATGTTTTGTATGCATGCCCAGCTAGCTATTACATATGTTCATGTGTTAGGTGCGTGCATACGTACATATAAGACACGGAAGCCACCCAACGCAACATGATCTGTTACTGTCACGTGTGCATCAATTATTATTTTCCAGATTGTGATTGGACCATCTAGCTACCAAATTAAGTTGCCGGCCAAGCAACAAAATGATTGATTATACATGTACCCGACATATCCTTCTACTGATCATGCATCATCCCCACTTCTCTCTCTGCTGCTAGCATATTAAGCAGCAGGTTAACAGTTGGTAGTAATTTGTATGGTAGGAATCACAACTCAACATCCCCATGCATGTCAATGGGATTCTTAACAGTTGCTCAATCTCAATTCGAGACCATCCTACACCTGTAAATGCTCAAGATAATAATTTTGCAGTGCTCCTTCAGGGGACAAGGGTATAAGACCTCGAAATAAATCTAAACCGTCCATAGTTTGCTCTTCGCCACCCGTCTCTATGATGCACTAATGTGCCTTCAGAAGATAGAATGCCATGCCTACTCATCTCCTAGAAAGCTCCATTTTATCAAGCATGCAGCATCCATCATGCTAACTACATTTTATCGCAGCCATTGTGGCATACATCACAACTCACCTTGTTCAACTCGTAAATTTCAACCATCTTAATACATATCGTAAGGTCATAGCTTCACTAGTTTGAGCACAAGACAAACAGCAAAACACACATGCGTTTCTGTTCGACAGAAACTGTAACCTACATAAACATAGCATCATCGTTACAGTTAGCCCAAGGAAGCATCACGTTTCTCAAACTCAGCACAGGAGTGAAGATGCTTCCTTCAGGGCACGGCAGGATGCCATTTGCCAAACAGGCAGCTAGGATAGGATACTAGTAAGTGGCCACAGTCGTTACAAACTCAGTCCATGAACGCTGACTTGAAGTGAAAATCATCGATTGTTGAGTAAATATGCCCAACATCAACATGGTACTCAATAGCTTCCCTGCTCAACGTCAGATAGGTCAAAGTTAGCCATCAAGAATACATTGTGCGCCTGCTTGTGCACGAGTGAGACTTACTTGATCTTGCTTTTCGGTAGTCTGAATCGCTTGCCAATTTCATCAATATGCACACCATGCTCGCTCTCGCTGTCAGTTAGTTGAACGATCAAAACAAATTGCTAGTGAAGTATTACAAGAAATGATATTTCTACTTGTTCAGAGTTATTATAAATGTCATTTCATATGCAAGCTTAGCACACGTGTTGTAATGAGCCATCAGGCATCAGAAAAGAACGAACAATGCGAATTAAGCAGAAAAGGCAAATCAAGGCAATTAACTGGAGATGACACATTAGTTTTTCCTACAACAAGGCAACGGAGGGATGGTGCATATGCAACTTACACGTTTGCTGGTTCACGAAAAACATTCAACACCTGTGTGTACAAATCAGTCTCTGATCCATTTGTTCCATCGGTCACTGGTGCCTGTAGGAATGAGAAAATAAATGGTGACACCACAAGAGTTTGGTTGTTTCATCAATGCAACAAGTCAACAACTGCAATCACAAAAAAAAGTCTGCAATCAAAACTTACTGCGTTGGATTTCAAGCAGGTTGGAGTGCTTGATTCACTGAAACCATTGGAGAATGAAGTTCCTATAACAGAACTGGTCTGTGCAGGACTGCTAACCTACAATGTTAGACTTTTAACTAATGATATTGTTACCATGGGAATATTTATATAGGGCATTAGTACTTTAGTACAGGACAGAAGCATACCTTTGATTTAGTGTTCTCCAGATGCATCCATACACACTGAATGAAATGCAGCGTGACCTCATTGAAATCAGTTACAGGTCTGAAATGGAAAAAAAAATCATTTGCCTGTTTCATTGCAAATTTGCATCAGAGGAATATAATATACTGCAAATGTTACCTGATTGAGAAAGCAGTAGCACGCTTCTTCTCCTGAAGTCCCTTCAGGCTACCAATGACGGAAACATACATACCATTCCTTGATTAACAAAAGGTAAGAGCACGGGGTGACAATCCTTCACAGAGGATGATAGAAGCTTTCTTCGAAAATAAGCAGGACAGTGAGATACATGAGAAGCACAAATGAGTATTGTGATTGATACGTACTGAATAACAGCAGTTTCAGCGGAATCTGAAGCATCATTCACCCTGCAAAAAAACCAGCGTTTGAAATGGTTAGAGTCGTCTTCAAAAAACAAAAAAACAGCGCTTGAAATGGTTAATTAGTCAGAAATAGCATAAAATCAGCAGAGTTCCCATTCTTGAACTGCTTGCATCATGATACGCTAGTAAAGATTGAACTTGGAGGATTTGAGTGAGTGACATCTAACAACCAGCAACGACAAGGGAAGCGCAGAACTAAAACTGTACCCCCTAGAATATATATTTAGACCTTGAACAATGGATGATTTGTCGAAATGCTCTCACCATCTGATGAAATCGAGGCGACCGGTGCCATCATCAAGCGTGAAGGACACATCAGTCGTCCGCTCCGCCTTGCCGTTCACCACCCCCACAAGCCTAATCTGCATAACGCCACAGCGCGCGCGCTCGATAAGAAGAGGAAACAAAGGCGGAGGAGCAATTCTTGTCGTTGTGGAACACAGGAAAGGTGCATACGTTCGATGTCTCGACGCCGTCGACGACGAAAGGAGCGCCCTTCTCGCCGGTGCCCGATTGCTGCGCGTCGGCGATCTGCTTGACGGTGAGCGGCATAGTGCTCGATGCGCCCCGGATCTGCAGCAATACAGAAGAGAAGAATCCGGTACCCAGGTGGCCATCAGAAAGGGTGGAGATGGAGAGTCAAGGTGGGCAGCGAGGTAAGGAGAACCTTGGTAGGCGTGGTGGAGTCGACGGCATTCTGGGAGGAGGTGAACTGCGACGGCGAGAAGGCGTCCGGCTGGCTCGAGAACATCATGGTTGCCTCGCTAATTCTTTAGCTTGCTCTGCTCTTCTCGCGGCGGCGGCGGTTGGGGGAAGGGGAAGGGGAAGGGGATCGTAGCAAATGGGAGAGATCTAGGGAAGAGCGGGAAATGCAGCCTCCCTTCCCGCCATTTCTCTCGCTAGGCGGGTGTGTTGTATGGGCTGGGCCGTGGGAATCTATCGAGCTGCATTTTCTCTAGCAGCCCATGAACTTCCGCTCCACCAAAAAGCACTAACTCATTCTTCTCTAGAACCTCGTGTGCCTTATTAAATATCTATACTTTTTTTTTTTGAAGGACGTGCAATAAAAGTTTTAAAATTTTAGTTACGAATATCTTCTAAACTATTTAGATTGAGTGCATGAAAATCATATTTATAGATTTATTTCGAAGAGTATTTACATAATATAATAATTTTAGTAGGTATAATTTATTATGTCAATATTTAAAACAACACTTATTTATGACCAGAGGAAGTAACATGCTAATCCCATATGATCATGTGAATATTATTCTACTCATCTCATGGGGACAGACAACGCTGGCTGGCTCAATCCTTGAAAATCTTTTAAGGGCCTGTTTGGTTGCCCGGCTGCGGCGAGCCAGACCCGAGTGAGCAGCGCAGCTGGTGTTTGGTTTACCTTGCATCTTCATAGCCGGGCTCACGCGAGAAAATTTCTTATTTGGTTGGTTGCACGCGCTCATATTCGGAGCCGTCGCGGTGCAGCGTACAACCCGGAGCCTAGCCACGTGGAAGCAAGGCGCGGCCGTTCAGTGAAACCGAGCTCGCGTCTTCGCGTCTTTGCGAGCTGAACGAGCAATCGTACATAAGCCGGCGGCATGCAGGTGGCGGGCGGATCGTCAACCAAACAGGCTATAAGTTTCAGGTTAAACATAGCATGCATCGTCAAAGACAGACAGAGCTACAAGTTGATCGAGCTTAGGGGTCATATATCTTTTCTCTAAATCATTATTTGTTACCTATATTTTCATCCTCTCTATAAAGTAATAAAAGAGAATATCTAAATATAGAGATCGAGAATCTAGACAGAGAACCTCTAAACTTAACTTTGAGGCCCTTTTTGCTGGAGGGCAAGAATCTCTAGATACAGGGTGGGTTCTTTTCAGCTTTTCTTATCTACTTATCTCGTGTAATCTCGTCACTTCGAGAATTTTTTGAGATAGCCTCGAGAGCCGGTTAGCCTCCAATTTCGGGGTTTAGAGAGCTTATAGACACGCCTACGAGATAAAAAAACCGACTCAAAAAGTAATAAAAAAGTAAGATAAGTCAAATAAGACACGATATAAGTAGGATTCTCGAAGTGCCAAATAAGTAGGCAAATAAGCTGAAGAGAAGGGGCCCATAGATTAGATTTCTTATAGAGGCATAAGCTCAACACGCACCACTTGTCTCTCTGCATACTTGGCGACATCAAATTCCCAATCTGATTATGGATGGTTGGTTCCACGAAAAGTAACGTGCATTGACGTCAATGTGATCGCAATACGGTGAGAGAAAAACAAGAAGAAAACCGAGAAGGAAAAAAAAAAAAAGTAACGCAAGCCATTCCTCGTTCCTCTGCTATGTGGAATATACAGTTATCGGCCGGGAAAAAAAAAGGTGACGCAAAAACTACTCCAGAAATTGGCATGATCGCCTCAAGGGTTGAAGTAGCCTGAACCACCAAGGTTGGAGGAGACGAGCACCATTACACTTGTTATAGCAGCAAGCCATACTAGGGCGGTATCTGGAGAAGCAAATTAAGTGAACAACATATGCATACCCAACAAAAAGCTTATGGAGTTGCTTAGACAATTGTTCACCTGTGGAGCTATTGGATACAGTCCCTGCATCCACCGTAGCAGCGTTGACGTTATCACCAACTTTTGATTTTGCGCCCTGCTGATTATCAACCTGCTCACTATCCCTTGAGCTTCCAGTTTCAGAAGACACTATGCCCTGGAATTCCTCACTGACAAGCAGCGCAGCCAGCAGATCCATGAAAGTCTCTCTTTCTCTACCATTAAAATCACCTTGCTTAGTTCCATCTCTTTGGACATAATCTAGCATGTCATCATCTGAAACACAGCCCCCAGCATACTCCATTTTTACCGCTTCATCTTCTTCATCCTCAACATATGCTTTGTATGTGAGGCGAACTAGGACTTCGCCAGATGTTCGTTTGCCAAAGAAACCCCATCCTCCATATAATGTTACAATTTTGTCAGTAGGTACAGTATCTTTAAGTGAACCTAGCTCAACCTGACAAAGACATTAGCTCAGAAACTCATTCCACTTCAACAAAAGATGCCCATGAAAGAGGAAAACCTGGACCAGTTTACTTGCCATAGATCAACACATATTGAACCTCACAAATAAACAGGCAACCTAATGCAATGAAATAGTAAACTAAGGCACATGATTCTATGTTCTTACACACACCAGTTTAGAGAGGGGAGTAAGGGAAACTCTCTTAAAGTAAGCAAAAAATTGCAAACAGTCAAACCCTACCTCTCCAGTGCCAATAGTGATGTCAGTTAGACCAATGGAATCCTTTACTTGAATGCCCAACTTTTGTTTCCGAGGGTTTGCCACTAGCAGATGAAAATCCTGTTTGACGTGGAGTACTTTTAAGAATGACAGCACACAACATTAAGATTCAGAAAAATGTCCACAAGTATATGCAGAGCTGTGATATAAGTTTACTTGATTCCAAATTGGTTCTCCTGGTGGCCCAATCACAGTTGTTTGACTATTCTTCTTACTCTTGATGACTTGATCACCAAGAATCATGACAACATATGGATCTGTCTTCCCTGCAAGTGTAATGTAATGTTTAAAAATTCCATCAACATGAAACAGATGTTTGGGTTAAAAAAAAAGGGAACAAACTTCCATTATTCATCTTACCCAAGTATTATTGAACAATTCAATTTAATTCAATTAGGGCTGACTTTTGAGAACAGGTATACTCCATAGAAGCACTACTCGGTAATGAAATCCTTTCGAACGAGATCCTACTGTACTAGGCTACTAGCGCTTCAATGTAGACCTGGGTACAGATGGCTCAACCAGAAAAAAAAATTGAGGAACTCTGTGGACTGGGCCGAAGTAATCAATTCCAGCCCTTGAGAGGGGGTAGTCTTTTTGCACACAGTTCAATGTTTTGTCCAGGCCTATCACAATCTAACATGAGACACTATTTACCAAAGGCATAAATTCATTCGAGTACTTGCTTGCTTAATGCAGCAAGGTACAAGATTGTGTTGATGCAAATGAAAAGGATGCCAGCTCTTAACTAATAAGCAGACTAGATCAACCATTAAAATATTTATTTTGAAAGAAAATAGTTGTCTTTACCGAATAAGACAAAACTAAGCTTCCTAGCATCAACAAGTGTAACCGATAGCTCTCCAACAAAGTCCTTATTCCCATCTTGAACTATATCACTTGCAACATCTTGAATTATGCCACTTGAAACATTTTGAATTATGTCACTTGCAACATCTTGAATTATGCCACTTGAAACATTTTGAATTATGTCACTTGCAACATCTCCTGCAACAGGCCCTGTAGCTCTTCCCTTCTGAAAATCAAGGACGATCTTTTTGGGGCGAACAAATAGTCGTGGCAAATCTTCCGTTAAAAGTTTTGTGAGAAACCTAGTGATGGAAATTATGAACAACTTATTAGGTCGTCAGCTAAAGGTGAGCATGACCTTTCTACTAATAGAAGCATGTTAAAAATGTTTTTCCTCTAAGAAGGTAAGGAATCAGGGAATGATTGCAGAAACAGGATACAGACTGTATTGCAAAGACGACCTGCACAACTGCACTACATGTACATCTACAAAAATAGATATTTCAATAGGCCTTCTATTTTCTGCATATTTGGATCAAAACATATGATAAATAATAATTCATCAATATCCGAATTATATTCATGAAAGAGCGCAGGTGACAATATAGTAACCAACTAAGCACAACAAATGCTTTATAACCTAATAAGTGCACAGGGATCAGAATTTCCACCTAGAACTAGAGTAAACAAGAAAGCAAGGGAGGGAGGGAGGAGGGTGAAGGCGGGCGGTTGCTTATTGTAGCAGCATCAACATAGTATGTAACCATGACTCTGCATAGATATTTGAAATGGTAGTGCTTACATTGAAAGAACAGGAATAGCTGATGGAGACAAGCACCATGTCCATGCAAAGATTTGAGCATATTGTTAGCAAAGCATCAAACTTATAACAGACAATGATAAAAAATGGCATAGAAAAATCACCCAAAGAGTATGAACACAAGCTTATGAATAGGAAACATACTACAATATATCTAGCACCAGAAAATGGAACATGCTGACATCATTGTGCGTGCAGCAACTCAGATATTTTAGACTAAAAAATATGCGGTCTCATGACTTTTCTCTCATTTTCTTTAAGTTTATATATAACAAGCACCTCACATGGTTATAATTCCGAGCTATCATTCAAAAGCCAGCTGAGCTTTGTGACATGTAAATTATCAACAATAGAACCTATGTAATATTTTTACGATCAATTGAGTAATTTAAAAAGAGTGTCCTAATAGGACCAAGAGAATAGAGGTACTTTCAATGTTGTATAACATGATGCTGCGCACATCTTCAATTCACTTTTGTGTCTAACATGGTCTATACCCCACATCTTAAGAAAAAAATCAATAATTTAAATTACGAAATTATGATGCCTATGATGTTTCCAACAGATCATATGAATTGAAGTTATGAAACTAAGTAAAAGTGGTGAAGGGAACAGAAAAGATTGAATAAGCAGCTGCATACCCATAAGATTGAAAAGCCGGAACAATGATAGCTCAAACTTAATCTTTGGAAGGGATACAAATGCCCAAGATACAGCTCCCACCCACGGTTCTGTTGGTATAAGCCTTAGTTTAACCCACAACTCCCCATCGATATCAAAATCACGAACCCAAACTGGCACAACGACTGGCACAGCACTAAACTTTAAGGAGAGGGTCAACGCCATGCGTGCTCCACCAGCATAACGAAGGCCGATCTGGTACCTGAAATGCAGGGCAATCTCAAGTACTAACCAGAGCAATGTCCCATAACAACACGAAGGAAGAGGAGGAAAAAGGCAATCTTTTTCCTGACTCTTGCTGAAATTAGTGCACCCTACCCACTCCAGTAGCGAAAAGAATGCCCAAGAACTCACTGCAAGTCGTTGGCTCGCCGGGACGTGCGCCGCTCGACATTCCTGACTGACAGTGGCTCCTCGCCGAGGTAGAACTGCCTGATCTCGACCCGGTTGACGTAATCGGGCTTCTGGAGGTTGTCGATGACTGGCTGCAGCAGGCCAACGATCCAGTTCTCGATGCCCGGGCGGTAGACCTTCCATAGCTTGCCGAGCACCATGTTGACCCACTCGACCGACTCCTTGCGCTGCAGGTCCTTCTCCTCGAGGAAGAGCGAGAAGCTGGAGGTGGGCACCTGAGGCCATGTGCCGTTGACCTTGACCTCGCGCTCGGCGCGGCGGCGCTTGCGCAGCGTCCAGAGCTTGTCGAAGGCGGCGCCGACGAAGAAGAAGACGGCGAAGAGGCCGACGACGGAGCGACTGACGGGCGGCGCGGGAAGCGGGTGGATGACGCCGAGCTGTGTGCGGAGCTTGGACACGAGGGGGTCCTCCCCGCGGTAGCTTCCAGCAACGAAGGGCGTGGCGGCGGTGGAGGGGGGCGCGAGCTGGACGGGCTCCGACGAGGAGGGCGTCTCGGCGGGCAGGTTCTTGGCGGAGAGAGGTGGTGGGCGTCTGGGCGGAAAGGCGCCAGCTTTGGGGGTGGGAAGGCATCGGCACCGGCGGCGGCAGCGGAGAGGGAGGAGAGAGGGTAGGATGGAGGGGCTAGCGGCGGAGAGGGAGGAAGGCAGCGGCGAGATGCCGGCGGAGGGAGTAAGCATCGGGGTCCACCGACATCCGGGTGGGGGTCGCCGGAGAAGATATGGAAGGGTCTGGAGGAGAGGAGGCAGAGGCCGTGGTTGCTGCAGCCTGCAGCTGCAGAGGCAGGAGGTGCCGCCGAGGTGAACTCCTCGTCTCTCTCACCACCACCACCACCAGTTCCACTTCACTTTTCGCTTTTCCGAGAGCTCAGGGACAGAGAGAGGATGAATGGCCCAGCCTCGCAGAGCCCATCAGCCCAGTGGGAAGAAAGAGGCCAGGCCCAGGAGAGATGGTTGAAAGAACGAAAAAGCCCACCTCTCCTCTCTCTCTTCTGACATCACACCCCCTCGTCTCCTCTCCCTCTCCGGTCGCCGGCGACGGCGATGGACCGGCAGCCCTCCCTCAAACCCCCACCCACCACCTCCTCTCTCTCGCCGCAGGACTGGGAGCAGCTCCTCGACGACTTCTCCTCTCCCCGCCGCGACCGATGGCTCCACCTCCCCCTCCTCGACCTCGCCGTCTCCTCCCTCCCCCGCCGCGACCTCCCCTCCCACCTCAGACCCCTCCTCCTCTCCCTCATCGACGACCATCTCCTCCCGCCCTCCCCGCAGCATCTCCCCCTCCTCCTCAACTCCCTCCTCTCCTTCCCCTCCGACCACCCGCTCCGCGACCACCTACTCCTCACCGTCACCTCCGCCTTCGCCTCCGCCCTCTCCGTGCCCATCTCCTCTCAGGATTCCTCTCCCCTCTCCGGCCTCGTCGATGTGTTGCTCGCCTCGGCCAACCGCCCCAACCACGCCCCCGACCGCGCCGCACGCGCCCTCGCCTGCGACGCGCTGCGCGCACTCGACGCCACGCTGCCGGGCCTCCTCGCCGACGTCCTCGGCCACGTCTATGCGCTCGCCACCGCCGAGCGCTCGCCGGCCTCCCAGTCATACCTCCTCCTCCTCGCCTCCGCAGCACGCCACGTCGTCCGCCTTGGCAGGCTGGTGTCGGCCGCCTCGATCTTGGCCGTGTCCGGGCCGCCCACCCCGTTCTCTGTGCCCGCGAACCTCTTCTCTCCTGGGGCCGCCTCTGGCGGATCCTCGGCGCCGTCCGAGGTGAACTTGAGGGATATGAGGAAGGTGCTCGCTTTGCTCATGGAGAGGCCGCAGGTCCTGACGCCTGCAGCGGCCATGGAGATGGCCGCCATCCTTGCGGAGGTGGCGGCAGCCGTCGTGGAGTGGGCGCCACCCATTGCAGCACATGTCAAGGTGCAGTTTGGTGGGATGGCACATTCATCCAACCCGATGCTGCTGCACTCAGTACTCACGCTGTTCATTCAGTTTCCGGATGCGTTTGGGGCTGAGGATGAGCGCAAAATGGCGTACCGCCTAGCTTTGGCTGCTCGTGAGGCACACCGCCTGCTCCCAGTGCGATTGCTGGCATTGCATTGGCTGCTTGGGTCTGTGAGGTTGAGAGATTCAGTGCCTGGACTCGCACAATGGTTTTACCCTAGTGTGTTTGACCCCCTTGCGCTCAAGGCCAAGAAGCTGGATTGCCTAACTCTCGTTGCTGCTGTCATTGACGGTGAGAAGGTTGGAGGAGGCAGAAACAGGGAGCGAGCAACTGGGCTCATCGATGATGGCTTGAACTGCGTGTCAGCCTTCAGGTGGCTCCCGCCATGGAGTGCTGAGACGGGTGTGGCATTCCGAGCACTGCATTGGGTCTTGGTTGGTGCTGCTCCTCACAGCACCGACGGCACAGGTTACTCCGGAGCTGGTGAGCTCCTGAATTCTACTATCTTCCACCACTTACAGGTAGAAATTTACTGAAAAAGCTAGTGATAGGCACATCCATCAACAAACATGAACCCTAATTCAATTCTAGCAGAATAATATTTAGTGATTCTTAAGTTTCTGGATCACAATGTATGCAGGCTATGTTGGTTGATATGGCATCAGAGCATCGTGCTTTAGTCCCAGTGCTTGCTGATTTCATTAACCGCCTTCTAGCATGCAACACACATCAGTGGGTGGGGGAGCAGCTGCTCCGAACGCTTGATGAGGGTCTGCTTCCGAAGCTTGAACCAGGCTACCAGCTCGCATCGTACTACCCTCTTTTTGAGAAGATTGCACAGAACGAGACAGTCCCTCAGCTCCACCTAATAGAATTGCTCACCGAACAGATGGTTTCTCTTGCCAAAAAGCATGGCTCAGACACAGAGCTGAAGACGTGGTCTCAAGGTAGCAAGGTTGTGGGAATTTGCCGTGTCATGCTGAAGCACCATCACAGCTCTCATATCTTCCTTCCCCTCTCGCACCTACTTGTGCTCACCATCGAGTCTTTTCCTGACCTAGAGGTCCGGGACCATGCAAGGTAGACATTCCCTTATCTTTTTTTAAAAAAAATAATGCATGATAGATATTCTGATATTGCTTGTTTGTGTTATATGTTTTACTGCCTTTTCACTGCTTCAAATGTGTCATCCAGGATATGTTTGCGGATGTTGTCTTGCATTCCTGGGAAGAAACTGAAGCATCTGATGGGAATTGGGGAGCAACCTTCAGGGGTCACTCCCTCTCATCCAGGTTCCTTGTTTGATGTCCCGTCACCACGTCCTACTCAAGATCTTAATAGCATGCCTGGTTTGCCATCTTACATACATCTTGAAAGGGTTGTGCAACTGGTCGTGAAGCAATCATGGGCCCTCACGTTGCCTAATTTCAGTGTCCAGAGCAGAGCATCTGGGTACATTCTAAGTATACAGGATGTGAGCTCAACTCCTCCAGAACAGGAAAAGCCACCGCAACCTACCGTCGAGAGAATTGGCTATACACAAGAAACGCTGTGTGTGATGGATTCAAAGGGTGCAGAAATATTGCAAATCCTTAGAAGGCACTTTGCATGCATTCCTGACTACCTGCATTCATCTGGTCTCAAAATAAGAATACCTTGCACATTTAGATTTGATTCAGAGCCATTTAACCGTGCTTGGGGATCTGATTCGCCAGTTTCAGGTTCTGAAGGGGCAGATGAGTTGCCTGCCCTTTATGCAGTGACAATTACCTTTTCGTCGAGCGCTCAGTTTGGGACAATCCCCTCATGTCATGTGCCTTTCCTTCTGGGTGAACCTCCAGGTTCCGGTATGGATATTGTCCCCTTAAATAGCTGCCACCAGGAAGATTCGAGTAACTGTGCTTCAGTTGTGATAGAAATAGAGCCTCGAGAGCCATCACCAGGTCTTATTGATGCTGTCATCACAGCAAACACAGAGAATTGTGAAGTCATATCTGGTTCTCTTGAACCCATTACAATTGGCATTGAGGATATGTTTTTGAAGGCCAGTTTACCTCCTGATACTCCGAAAGAGGGTGTGGCAGAGTATTACCAGGATCTGTTTCATGCTCTATGGGAGGCCTGTAACAGTTCTTCTAACACAGGTCGAGAGACCTTCCCTTTGAGCGGAGGTAAAGGGTCAGCTGCAATTAATGGAACCCGGTCTGTGAAGCTTCTTGAGGTGACTCCAAAGGTTTTGATTAGAGCTGTTGAAAGATACCTGGCTCCCTTTGTTGTAAGTGTTGCGGGAGATTCACTTATTACCATTCTAAAAGGTAATGGTGTCATAGAGAACAGCGTGTGGGAAGAAAGTGGCTCAGAGGCTGCTGTTGGTGCTGATGCATTGGTTCCATACTCAATGGACGTGGACCTCCAGCTTCAGCGCATAGATGATGATGAAATTGAGATAGGTGTGGAGAGTTATGCCCATCTAAGCAAGAGAGATATGGGTGTTGTACGTGTCCTGATCTTCCTGCCACCTAGGTATCACCTCCTGTTCTTGATGGAAGTAGGCTATGCCTCCACGTTGGTCAGGATAAGAACTGATCACTGGCCATGCTTGGCATACGTCGACGAATACTTGGAAGCATTGCTTTAGCAAAGGATTTCTCTGGCCAAGACTTACAGTTTTGTACCTTATGTAACTCAAAAGGGTATATGGCGGGAGCTTTTGGGGTTTTGTTTTTGGGGCCTTTTCCTTTTCTGTACCATCGAGATACCATTTAAGCGTCATTCTTTTTTTGGATTCGGATTAGGAGCTGTAACTTCCAAGGGAGAGCAGTTTTGTTCATTGGTATCAATGAAGAATACGCAATTATACACTGAAACTAAGGTTCAGTTGTTGTTAGCTTATAAGACCTTATTTGTCTTATTTAGGGTTAGGGTTTATTTTCGTTTAAAATAAAAATGATTTGTTTTTTCAAATCCTTTTTTTTCTATCTCAAATACTTGTTTAAAACCTTTAAAACACAAGTTGAACGAAGCAGATCTAACTCTCGAGACTATCTCGGAAAGCTCTCGAAGTTAGAAGAAAAGTCAAATAAGTTAGATAACATGGCCTAATTCTCATTGCATATGTTACTGCATTCAGTTTGGTCTTTTGGGCCATTTCACCCGGTCACCACTCACTCACCAGCTATTTTGAAGTTGGGGTTTTCTTTTGTGCTGTTTTGTAAAGGAATATCAGCATATGCTTACTCGTATCATCCGCTTGCAGCAACTTTGCTTTTTTTTTAAAAAAGCTGGTAAAAGCAGTCTTCTGACAAAGCTAAATATGCATGATTTACTAACTTCATTTTATAACATTTTCAACTTGATATATCATGACAATACTGATTACTGAACCATTGTACCATCTGAAGAAAAGAAGCATATTAAAGCCATAGACATCCATGAGAGAGGAGCCACTTGGATAAAAAGCTAGAAACGTAGAGTAGTATCAGACTATCAGTGTTCCGTTGACATTTTTTTGCACACATCTTTATTCTGGAATCCTTATTTGTGAACAGTGGACACTGAAGGTCGAGGTCATAATTCACAAGATGCTCCTAGCTTGTGTAACTAGCTATGAGGGCCTCAATAGCTGAATTCTTGGCTTGCACATCTTTATACCGAATTCGATGGCCATGCCCTGTAAACAACTCGAAATCAGTACAAGGTAACGAAGAACAACAAAGCAATTACTTTTGCAGCAAGAGAAAAAAGTACTAACAGTCTAGTGATATGTAGCACAAGTCACACACAAAAAGTGAGATGAAATAGAGGTCGATTTCATATCCAAATTTATTTTTTACTTTATATTTTGTTTACGATACTTGACAGAGTGTACAACGTATACCAGGTAAAAACCACTCGAAGTCTAGTTCCAGTAACTTCCTCATGCTGTCCAGTTGCAGACCCACTGCAAGTTTGTGTAACATGTCGATTAGTTGGAGTTAAAACTATGGCATGATTGAAAAATTCTTCAGCAAGATTGGAACTAGGAAGGCTCATGAGAAGAAAGGATTCTACCTGATTGCTTGCTGTAGATCAGAAAGAGATTTAAATCATCAGATTCTTCCGATTTTGCAACATGGTCTCCAGTAAATAGTGCCTTCAGCGGTTTGTAAAACAAGCAGACCGAGCCCTACAAAAATGTTTTTCCCTTTTTAATGATCGAATCCAAGATGTGTTGAACAAGATTAGTCATAGTGCCATCATTATCGAGTCCTCTTGCTTTTACAAGGTCAGTTCAGAAACTTCCATGTTTTCCAGCAAAACAAAGAGAATCGGTTTCTCATCTCTGAAATTAAAAGAAAATTTGTGGCAGGACAGGTAGATAACCCAACCTATTCTAACCTCTATTGTGCAGCCATAGTGCATTTGTCTCTTAAGCCCTGCAACTTCTGTTTAATGTTCTATGTTCAAGAATTTTTCATCTAATCCAGAAAAAAAACCTTCCATATCTCCAGATTAGAAGTAATTACTTATCACAACTTCATCCATTGTATTGAATTTCTTACTTCGGTATGCCCTGGGGTATGGATAAGCTCGAAATCAGTTCCAATGTTCCAGGGGCCATTGCCAGCAAGTTTCCATTCAACATCTGATGTGACATCCTCTACCTGCACCCAGCATGGTTATTTCAGCTAAAGAATATTAGGACAAGTATCTCCCAATTCAAAAATATTCCTGTAGAAAAAGTTACAAGCTACAACTTCCAACACTGTTAAAGTTTCATTCTAGAAGTTTTATGCAATTGAAGCGTCATGGATCTTCAAATCATTAATCAATTCTTCTATAATAAACTAGCTTTTAAATATACTACAACTCTGCAAGTTAAAGAAGAAGCACTCGAGCACATTCCCCAGCAAGTAGTGAATTTATTGCATTTGGTACTCACCATCTTGTGTGTCACCTATGGATGACAATATCTTGCTAATCAATATCTGGACTGGAGTATACAAGCATGAATGCCAATTGTGTGCTCAATAAAATATTTTTTTAGGGTCAGACGGTAGGATGCGGAAAGATAAAATCTTTTGAATGAAGATCTTACATCTCCTGAATGGATGATTCTTTCACATTTTAGCCGAGCAGCCCACTTCCTATGATCCGCTACATCATCTCTGTATGGCATTTAGTGAGATCATCTTCAGTATCGAAAATAAAAAGGTGATATTGCACAAATAAATACAGAATGATGTGGTATTGCTGAAGTAGAAACATACATGTGGGTCAAGAACATGTAGCGCGCTCCACCAAGCTTTTCAATGTTGTTGGCCAGTTTCGGTGTATACCTTGGGCTGAAGAAAATCAGGAGATATCATAGGGTGTATGGTGAGTATATATAATTGATTGTTATCTCAACATGTATGAAAATATAGCGAAATTTTACGGTACACAAAAATAAATACGAACCGTCCATTCCTGTCGATCTAACAGTTCAGACTGATTTTGAATCTTTTATATTACCATGGTAGTATTTATGCCACAACAATAGTATATTTTTGTGTGGAAGGCTCTATGAATGGGCGGTTAAATCTGAAATTAATTACTGTCCCAATATATCTGCCAATGTGTACCGTAAAAGAGCTCAGAATATAAGTAGAGTATTCTAACGTAAGGGTGGGTTACTTATGTGTGTCGATAAGAGATGATTTGTGAGAATTCATTTCCTATTTCCTTTTGCATGAAAATGCTAATTCAAATTTCGTTGCACACAAACTGAACTCTCATCAGGAGTCATAGATTTTTGAGATAATATGAGCCATAGATAAGGGGAGACTGCGGCTGGTTGAGGGGAGCATGTTGCAAGAATTACCTGTCAACCAGCATGTTTCCTTGAGGGTGAGTTATGAAATAAGATGTTGCTCCATATGAGTCCTTGGAATGGTAACCACAGAGGTAAACACCCTGAAAGCTGTGAATTAGCTAGTGGTGCTGGTGCATCGAAAGGGAAGGAAGGCAAGGCAGGGCAGGGCATGCATACCGGAAGAAGGTTGGCGTGGATGGGGAGAGGGAAGGTGTCCTGCACCCGGAGAATGTCCTTGGCAGGCTTGTCAGTGTGAATGGAGGCGGTAGGACAAGAGAGCAAAGCCTGCAGGGCCTTGGTCCTCTGCTCCTCCGACCCTGGCTGCGCCGCCACCGCAGCCTGCCCCTCCACCCTCTTGAACACCTCCTGCAACCCACACACAGCACAACAGTGCTAGTCTAGCTCTAGACAAGGCCAAGACAGTCGCAGTGGGAGTCGGAGTCGGAGACGAAGGACTGACTTACCGGCGCCATCCATCGGCAGGTCTGGCAGTCGATGCATCGGTGATCTGCTTGCACGTACCAACACAGAGCGCGAGCGCGATGAATTTGCATGCACTGGCCAATATGAAGAGGAGCAGCAGGAGAGCACGAGCTAGCTTACCGACGTAGAACTCGCCGGGGACGTTCTGCGGACGCCGGCGGCCGCCAACCACCGGAGGTGAGGCCGTAGCTCGGAACGAGGCGACGCGGCGGCTGGGGTGGGGGTGGGCGGCCGCGGCACCAATGCTCAGAGTCAGCGCGACCATGCTGGCGGCGGTGCTCAGTTCTTGGTTATTATTGTGGCTTCTAACTTCTAAGCTGTCGTCGTGGCAAATTGCTGCCCGGAACTGCTTCTACCACCACCGCCTTTTAAGCAGAGCAGAGACAGAGTAGGCATGCCTGGGGTCGTGTGTGACGCCATCGCTGACGACACTACAGCACTCTACATGTGTTTACCTTCCCATATGGATTAGCGTAATTACCATTACTATCTGGAGTCAAGCACGCTACTAGTTGATGGTAATTAATGTAAGACGGGCGCCACGCGTCGGACGTCCGAGCCATCGGACGCATGACGTCATCACGGAAACTTGAAAAATAACTAATGAAATTTAAAAAACCTACCGATAAAACTTGACAATATACATATGAAAATAGGACGCAAGCTGGTGAAACCTGCGGAATACTTGTTGAAACTTGGAGAATTATTGATGGAACTTGAAAAAATACCAATAAAACTTGACTGACTACTGATGAAACTTAAGAGTGCCAATGAAACTTGGCTAAACTATGGATAGAATTTGAAAAAGGAGCAATAAAACTTGGTTAAAACCGACTGATAAAACTTGAAGAAGGACCAATGAAACTTGAGAGTGCCAATGAAACTTGGCTAAACTATGGATGATCTTGAAGAAGGAGCAATAAAACTTGGGTAAAATCAACTGATGAAACTTGAAGAAGGACCAATAAAACTTAAATAAGTACTAACTAGTTAAGTGCCCGTGCTTTGCTACGAAATACCAAATGGAGTAAATAAACTCTTAAGTTACACATGCTTTTAATATTTATAGAATTAAATATTAATTGCAAACATCTTAAAAAACAAACTGCTAAACTATACCGAACCAATTATAACTTGTGATTGATACGTCTTCTTTATATTTGCTCTAGGAAGAGATACATCCTATAGGTAATAAATTTTATGCACTCATTAGCAATCAAGACCATATCACAAAACAAGTAATAATTTGAATAGTTACTGCCAAAATCAAGTCTAAAAGAAAAACAGTTCTAAGGTTTTTGTAACTTTCATTCTTAAAATAAACATGATGACAGGAGTATTGCAATCTAAAGAACTATGCTCTAGCCATTCCATGTTATGATGGCTAGCAGTCACAAAAGTCATAACCTAAAGCTGTCAGATTCCAATGTCTAGCACTCACATACATGCTAAAACAGAGCACACATCACATAGCTATGAAAAAACCTACAAAATCAAGAGAAAATCAGCCATAAGCCATTCCTTGATGATATGAGCTTATTCTTCTTTGAGTTTATAGAACCATCAACATCTATTACCATACCAAGACATCAACCATAGGGAAAAAGAGTAAAAAACAGCCACAAATTATCCAAAGGCATTTTGGAGAGAGTTGTCCATTACATCACATTGAAGCAAACTTTAAAATCCAAAATAGAGCAAGGCCGCCATACATTCCACAAAAGGGATACTAACACCAATACTTGTTCATACCATACATAGACCAAAAGTCCATTAGTAGCAACCTCACATACAAAATTACACAATAATGCTAACCATTCATAGTGTCATCGGGAGCAAAAGGATATTTTAAAAACTAATTTTAAATTCGGATCATCCTTCCTATCCTTCCAACAAAGATGGCTCCGAACAATCGGTTTAGCTCGTTATTAATTCGAAAAATGGTAAGAAGCAATAAATAGCCACATAAATAAATGATAGACTAAATATCACCAAATTTTCATTTACCTTCGCCTCAATTCATGAGCAACTCCAATATCCGGGTTGAAATGAACCCTATTAAAGACCATAGTATGCAAACTATGGTCTAGATGAAGAAACAGTAGTCACATACCACCGAGCATTGACAAATAATCATTGAAATGACACAAGAACTTACCAATGGAACGCTTTACTCTCAGTATAGTAGCAACCAAGATGACACGCTTATCAGCACTTGTCAACCATCTTGTTAAATAGTTTGTAACTATTTTGTCTTTGACAACTAACAACACTTGTTAAAAGCTAAGAAACAAAACACCATGAAATAGAATTATATTTTATATTAATGGAACCTAGTAGCTAATTAAATTTAGAATGGTTTAGAAATTGGATCTTTGTTAGTATATTGACACTCTTGTTCTATTCCAAGTTATTATAGTGGAATTCCTTGGCAATTTTACTTAACACTGTGCCATTGAGTTGGGAACTATGGTTCTTGAGTGTCATTCTTGGCTCAATCGGCATGATTGTCTCCGTTATCCTCAAGTGCATTCTGTGGAATCTAGGAAAGCGATTTCAAACCCCATGGTTATGAGTTGATTCTGAAGCTCCGAAATTATGTAGTTTCATGGGAGTTACAGAATTTCATTGTTTTTCAATCGTAAGGGATCAGATCTACTATAATGTAAAAGTATGTCTTGTCGATTTTTACAGATAGGTGTAGTTTTTTTGAATAGTATGGTCTCAAAGAAGCGACCATTATCATGACACTAAAATATCAAAAGGAGTTTGTAACGAAATGACTTGTGATGAAATTTGGCATCGACAGGATCAAGCAAGCTTGAAGATTTTCAACAATACATTCTTGGGTATAGAAAACAAGTATCGACTCTTGAGTGCATTGTGCGTAATCAATGAGCGATCTTGAGTTCATTATATGAAATAGATACAGTTTCAAAAATAATATGGAATAGATTGTGCTAATTCAAGTACTATATATTAGTGAACGTGCCTATTATTGTGTGCATAGTTTCCATAGGCTAAGGTTTCTGGCTTTGTGCAAGTTTCTGCTGCACGAGTCTAGAACTTTAGATTGTACCATTGGGTGTACAGTTTTGTAACTCTAGTTCTTGATGCTTGTTGAAACGGCAATAGTTCAAGAGTTCTCTAATTGCAATGTTATCCTTCATAATATTTGCGGGTTTTGTGTATATTTTGTTCAAATGCAAATTGTAGGTCATGGCTATATTCGTAATGTCGATTGGAAATAAAATTAACAAAGACAAATTGAACCCTCTACATCTTTGACCGATCCTAATTTTGTATGTTCCATCTTTGTCATACTTGATTAAAAGTTGCCCCAAACGGTGCATGCCTCCAAAATCGGCGTTTCAAACTGTAAGTGCCTCCAAAATTGTGATTTGTGAAAGCTTCCAAAATAGACTCCAAAATCTTACGTTTCAAACTGGAATACAGAGAAGTTGAAATGTGACACCAATGAAAATAAGGTGTGGACACGCAGGATTTTTGGAACCTACGTAATTGTGAAAATACGGTATGCTCTATATATGACTCAAAGAATGATCCTCAAAACCGATGAATTGACAAAATAAGTTCGGTTCATTAATTACTCCATCAAACCAAACTTAGATGCAGATGAGCCGAGGCGGAGGCGTACATGGAGCGATTGGGGAGAGTGGCGGCAGCAGTGGATCGACAATACGCCTATTCCAGCCCCAAACACGCTGAACCTCCTAGCACAACCCGCACGGACCCTTCAAATCAACAAACCAAGAAATTAGGGGAGGCCGTCGATGGAAGGATCAACAGCCACCGTCGCCCGCAAAGAGGTTTGGCTTCAACGACGGCAGAAGAGCTTGCTGTGGGAGGCCTGGCGAAATCCATAACAATCAGAATACTAAATCCATAGCGAAATACAATCACACTAAGCGCATTGATCAAATTGGGGCGGTATTCACCGAGGCCGCAAGGACGCGATCGCCGAAGACAAGGAGGTGCTCGGTCGTCTTTGCAGCCGACGTCGAGGCCGGTCTAGGGCCGCACGGAGGGCGGGGTGTCGCTGGGCAGTGAGGAGGCTATGGCCACGCGGAGGGCGGGGTGATGCTGGGTGGCGAAAAGGTCTAGGCGGCGTTGGACGGCGAGGAGGCCGAGGCTGCCGCGACGTCGAGGCTGGACGGAGAGGAGGAGGAGGCGGAGGATGCGCGGCGGGGCAGAGCGGAGCGGAGCCTGGCGCAGAGAAGGCCGGGATGGCGAGGAGGGGAGGAGGCGGAGGATACGCGGGCGAGCGGAGCAGAGCCGGGCAGAGAAGGCCGGCTGGCGGAAGGAGGTGGAGGATCTGTGGATGGGGATGCGGAGGGCGGGGCGGAGCAGGATGGGCGCAGAGAAGGCCTAGACGGCGAGGAGGAGAAGGCGGAGGATGCGCGCAAGTGGCGGGCGAGCAGAGCCGAGACAGGCGGGAGGAGGAGGCGCGGCGGGGGAGGAGGAGGCGAGGCAAGATTGGACGGCGAGGAGGCCGAGGAGGCTGAAAGCAAGAAGGAGGCGCGTGGCGGCGCTGAGGCGGTCTGGGGTCAAGACGGAGGTCGGGCGTCATTGGCAAAAAGGAGGCCATGGCCACGCTGGATGTGGGGAGGAGCACTTGATTTGAGAGGAGGTGAGGAGGCCGAGGCGGCAGAGCAAAGGCGGAGCGGTGGCAGGCGCTGAGGCCGCCTGGCCAGGGAGGATGAGCGAGCTTGATGTGGGAGAGAGGCGTGGCTCACAGGAGCAGGAAGGCGGGAGGGAGGATCGGGAAATAGTCAGCCCCATTGGGAGCTACGCGCATAGGTCGGGTAGTGGAAGGATTGATTTTGAATTTCAAATTTTGACTCTAGCTGACGTGTGAACAGTAGATGTAAGGGCATAATGGTCAAGATAAAAATTGACTACCACTCATCATCATTCACCATTAGATGCTTTTAAGTAGTAGAGATAAAACTTGACTAAACTATTGATAAAACCTCGTGTTCCATTGTTGTTCAAAAAATCACCCGTGCAAATATAAAAAGTTTCGCAAGAACAAAAACAAGTTTCATCAGACAAAGCAAAGTTTCGTTGTACATAGCTGAGGTTTAATGATGAAAATGGGGATGCACCTTCTCCTAGCCTCTCTTTTTCTCTAGATCTGGCAAGCCCCATATTACCGGATCTAACAACCGCTTACTTTGTTGCAACGAGATGGACGAATTCGCACTTTCTCAGTTTAGGGCACCAGCCTGCATTGATATTCGCCAAGAACATGAGCCCCTTTAGGACTCCATAGCTGGAGCAGTGACCAATGACAGTGAGCCACTCACCGCCAGCTCGACCAAGTGAACTCTGGAGTCTAGAGGCACAGCTAGGTAAAACAAAATGGCCATGGCACAATTTCACGAGCTAACAAACAAAAGTTGATGAAGGCATTAAGCGTTAGAAAGCATTCAGGAATCAATTTTGGTATGACATCTTGGCTTGAAGAAAAGAAATGACCTTGCGTGTACAAAGAAGAAGAGGCATCCCCCAGTGTCTTCTTGGCCTGAGAACCTCGGCCAGGAGCAGCCCACAACTGGCACCGCTTGCCCCTGCGCATGAGGTGTGGCCGCACAGGCGGGTGAGAGAGGTGAACGGGAGACGGGGGAAGGCTCGCAAAGGGGAGCACTAAGCAATCATTTCCCCGACGGAGCGCGCGAGGAGGAATGGCCGCATGGAAAAAAGTTGGGGGAGGGAGACAGTGGCAGGTCTCTCCACGTGAGGCTAATCCAGAAACAGGGGCACGTGTGCGCGCTCGAGCGGAGGTGGGCGGTGTCCGATGCGTTGGACGTCTACGGTAAAGAGTTTCCCTTAATGTAATGCAATGCAATGAACCAGCATGAAAAATATAATACTTACGATACGATCAAAGCCGTCGCTTTGTTTACTGACACAAAACATCTACTTCTCCCATTCATCTCGGCTATCACTCACATTTTTGGCTCAAGTCCAAACACTGTCATTACAGTATAAAAAACTTGAGACCACCTCATCACACTCCTTTTACATTCCTTCTTTCTTTCCCGTTTCCGTTACATGACTGTTCTTTCTTTTTTCACTGAAAAAAAACGACACGTATACACAGCACAAACCTGCCAACAACAGTATACTAGTACACTAGCCTCCAGCTTATACTTGGATGGTGGTCAGCCTTCGCTATCTTGTGTTACTACTACTTGTTTTGCACCTGCAACCTCGTCTCATCAGCTTGCGCCGCCTGCTCCCGCGCTTTCTTCAATGACCGGTACTGCAGCCGTATACTCTCTCCGCCATCAACCGTCTTCACAAGATACCTGCACCGCTTGCAACAATTCCAATCAATGTCTGTAAACGCTTCCTTATTATTACCTGCCTGTCTGACCTTCACGTTCTATGCATATAATCCCTAACAAACCAAATCAAAAAATGACACAAGGAGTCAAGGACTCACCAGCCATTCAAGCACTGTGACGTGATCACTGCCTCTTTCCCGACAAATTTATCTGGCGTTCTTTTGTTTCCCTGCAAACGTTTCAGCCATCACAACACTGCTCTTGCCACTTCCATTTTTGTTTCCCGGCAATGCAAGTTTCCAAACCAACATGTCCCACGTACCATGATCACGACCCTCTCACCCACAACGAACGGGTACTGCACCCCCTTGAGTGCTGTGGAGTTTTCAGCCTCCAAAACCAGCTTACCGTTGTCCTGACAAAAGAATGAAATGACTATCCAAACAGTATGCAAGAAAGACTATTAATCACTACATGTATGTTCAAAGCATTATGTACTTTTCCAGTTCGCTTCACCACATCCGTATGCTCAGTCACTTCTTTCCTGCGTTTTCGAAGAGCAGCATTATGAAAGAGTCTCCTATCATCTTCCATCTTGACCACTGTAGCTACTGCTCTTAAAGCTATCATATCCAATACTATAAAATGTAAGTGAGCAGATGAAGCATATCTATGCCAATTTCGTAGAAGAAATATAAATGACAGAGACACACCGAGATTAGGAAACAAGGAGGCCAGGTCAACTTCGCCATTGCAAATGGTGCACCTAGCCTGGTTACGGTGGGGAGGAAAAACAGTTTGTTGGTTGTTGCCATCCCAATAGACTGGAGTAGTAACATAAAAGAGCTTGAAAGTTTACTTATCGTAAAGATATGGCACATGGTTTATACTTTATAGCATCATAATCAATTTCTTATGATAAATGCCGCTTCAAATCATAGGTCCTGCTTCACATGCATATACAAGAATATAACATTGCTGCTAAAAGGTTCCTGATAAGACTGCTATGCAGTAAGTTCCAGATGCAATGGCTCTCTGTTAAATAGTAAAGCAGATTGAATAGCATAACATCAATACTAGAATAAATTAGACTAACAACCCAGCATTAGGATTGAATAGATTTAGATGAACGGTGCTAGCATCGGGGTTAAGCACAATGGTTAGCTTCAATTTGTAGCTAAAAACTCTCAAAATTATAATTTGATAACTATCAGAAAGCCTGAGTATGAAGTTTCAAAATATACCATTTCAATGACTTTCTTCAGCATGAGGCCACCAAAAGAGTGCCCACATGAGAGAACCATGGCATCTTCAAGGAAAGCCCCACTGAAAAAAAAAAAAACCATTTCACCACTGTGTTCATCATGTACAGCGGCTACTTCACATATAAGCTTAATGTTGTTATGATGTGTCACATAGTTTGGAGAAACAGAACTTCGTGTGATTGTGTCTTGTCATTTTCAGCAATTTGATTTTGATCCAACTAAGTCTAAAAGTGATTGACGATAAAACTCATAAGTAAATAACAGATGCAGAAAGATCCACATAGACGATGGAACAACTTACGACAAAGGGTCTGATAGGACACTTCTGAGCGACGGTTCACCGGCAAAGTTTCCCTGGGAATCCTGCAATTCAAATTGGCGAAATATGGGTAGTTTTCAAAGGTTCAAGCAATTGATGAATAGACAACAGAATGAC
The DNA here is from genome assembly GCA_036346145.1 of Olyra latifolia. Lineage (NCBI taxonomy): Eukaryota > Viridiplantae > Streptophyta > Magnoliopsida > Poales > Poaceae > Olyra > Olyra latifolia. The sequence goes on along the minus strand of CM070524.1, from coordinate 1,147,679 downwards.
AGAAGCTGTCTCTTTTTCAGTGTGGCACTATCTGATTCTAAGAGAATTCATTGAGAGGTGCATTAGCTCTCATGTATCACTATAACTGGATTTTGTCTGACAAGCATGCCATGGAATCTACGTGGTCTGGCATTTATACTCACGGAAGGTGCTTCCAAATGATTGGATATAGCATGCTCTTCGGTACACAAATCATCCATAAATTGGCTTGCAGATATGGGTTGGTATATCTGCGATATGCAATGCCCAGCAGCTGAAATTGGAGAGCAATCCAATACAGCATTGGCACGTGGCATTAGCCTAAAGGTGAGTGATGCCCTGCAAGAGAAAAAGAAATTGCAATAAGAGGTTTACGATTCACCGATTGACATGTACAGGAGTCTAAGGAAATATAATCAAGAAAAAAATGGAAATGAAAACAAGATGGTGAACTGTGAAACTTTCCAGCGGTCCATAATTCTGACCTATTCTCATTAGTGGTCCTGTACTGAGAAATTGGGCGAAGACCAGCAGTAACATGACTCAGGGCCCTTCCAGTCAGAAGCAATAGATCACTAGGGCATGAACCACCATCTGCTAGGTACCAATGACCATTTGGGTCACAAACCTACCAAAGAAGTAGTTAAACAATATGACGTGAAAGACAAACAGCACTAATGGCACAGAATAACACCAGAATCAGTAAAATAAACTATCAAGGAAGACAAAGGGGCATCATCTTGATATACCTCAATTCCTGGATGATCAGAAACAACTAGCATAAGAAAGCCCCTATCAGCTTCAGCCACTGAGGACCTGAGACATCCCACAGGTGCCTGTACACTTTGGAGCTGTTGGTCAGAATATGCCACGAGCAATTCTGATGATGAGACCTCATTCTCAGGCAATGGAGTATCATCAAGCAAATGGTTGAATACACTGGAAAGTAGAGAATGATCATTGGCTAGTAGAAAAATGGAAATGTGGGCAGCAGGTTGTTAGTAAAACAAAATAAACTATGGAGAAAGAGCAAGAACAGTACTCGGTACGCAAGCGAAGATGCCTTGCTATTGCACAGAGAGCAGCACGGGCTGCCTTGCCCAGATATCTGAAAGCATCAGCCATACAAGGAGGGGATAGCTCTCCATCATCCATGGTCCTAGCATTCAATGACAACCTAAGTGGCAAATCCTCAAATGCTAATCTTTAGAGTGGTAAAATCCTCAATTATTCCTTTAAAGAAGTACTCTTTTTAGGGGCGGGAATGCCAGTAGGAGTTTGGAAAAGTTGTACATAAATGAAGAGTGCTAGTATATAGATAACAGGATGGCAGGAATGCAGGATGCCCTCCCTGTATCAGAAAATCATTCTATGTTACATGGGCTAATGATGAAAGAAAAGGTAGTAAACACTGAAGACGGACATTTGTAATTCCTTATTGAGTCTCTTATTTTTAATATGGGTGAAAGCAGCATTTTTTAGTAATCTCTAGTAAAAATTTTATTATTAAGGCAAAGCAGAGTGGAAATGGTGAAGATTGGGTTAAGTACCTCCCGGCGCGGTAGACGTAGAGGCCGGCGCGGTGGTGGGCGCGGAAGAAGGCGCGCGCGGACTCGAGGGCGCAGCGCACGACGGGGGCGTCGGCGGGGGCGAGTTGAAGGAGGGCGGCGTTGTGGCGGGTGAGTGAGGCGGCGAGTGCGTGGACGGCGCGCGCGTAGGCAGGGGAGGCGGCGCCATCGTGGAGGGCGACGTCGTCGAGGCGCACCGTGGGGAGGGCCCTAGGAGGAGGCGGGTGAGGGGAGGCGGGGCCGGGGCCGGGGCCGGGGGCAGGAAGGACATGCTGCTGGGTCATGGTGAGGCGATTAGGGTTCGGAGCCGCCGGGATGGACCATGGCCATGGCCCCTGCCATGCTCGCACCTGCAGCTTGCCTTGCCTCTCTCACACTCACTCTCTTACCTCAGCAAAAGGCATGACTTTTCCGTGCAATGCAAGTGGAGTGAAGAAAGCAGGAGGAGCCTCTGTCCTCTTTGGACTCGAGCTGATACAAAAAAGCTGAATCGATTGATCAGAAAGAAATAGCTTATATATATTAACCTCAAACATCATATATTGTTATTTTAATTTTGGGTTCGTTCTATAGGAGAGTGGATTTTTCACTCCTATACGTGCTTTCAGGCCTATTCACTACCCTTGGATTCTCATCGAGATTCATGCGTTGCCCCACTTCCTCTCTCATACACTTTTGCAAAAAAAAAAATCCATCACTTTTTTCTAATTGTTGCATGAGATTACTCCTATCGCTTATCTCTCCCTCTCTTCTCCCCTCCTATGGCTAGGCCTAGAGATGCCACCCTCTCTCGCTGCCAATGAACCCAACCGCCGCCCCCTAAGCCAGGCCGCCATGCCCCACCATGGTCAAGCCTCGGCTTGACCTGACCATTGTGAGGCACAATGGGGGAAGGCGCAGCCGCTAGGCCCAATCATCGGTGGGAAAGGAGACCGAGACGGAGAGAGATAAGAGATACAAGAGACCCTGGACAAAATTAGAAAAAAATGAGGGTCATTTTTTTTTGGCAAAAGTGCACAAGAGAGGAGCGCGACAAGGATCTGAGGACGATGAACGTGCCTGGAATCGTGTATATATATATATATGCGGATTTGTATTTCTGTATTTATAGAGAGAGATATAAGAGAGAAAAGATAGATAATTCCTATGTACGTGGAGTTGACGTGTTGCTTTGTTCTTTTTGCCTAGTACTTGAAGCCAAACCTTTTGGCTTGTTAAAGAAAACTTTTGAAAATCTAAAAGCGCTTCTCAAAACTTTTAAGGGCAAATAGAACCAGACGTTCCTGAAACACTCAAGTCAGTATTTTTAGCAATCGAACCAATATTTCTTCAGCCGAGCCAAATAGATGACTTACCATGAAAAGAGGGGGAAAAAAGGAAAAACCAAAAACATTTGTCTTCCGGAAACAGACAAATTAAAAACAGAAATAATGGAGTGCTAATTAATCTGGTACTGTGTACATATTTTTTTGGGTGCATCGAAATCGTCGTTAATTAAGTAAGTGGCAAAGATGCGAGTAGTGGAGTGGAGGTCGGAGGCTATAAATAGAGCCCAAATCCAGATGCATCCATCACACCAAGAGCGGCATGGACGGCACCGTGGACGCCATGGCCGCCGCCTACGACGCCCTCCTGGACGCCGCCGCCGCCGTCGTCCGCGACCCCACCAGCAGGGCCGCCCTCACCAACCTCAACGTCTGCCGCCACGCCTTTGCCACCTCCTGCGACCGCGCCGACGACCTCGTCCAGGCCGCCGCCGCCCACGTCGCGGTCACCGCAGGCGCCGGCGGCTTCGTGCCCTCGCCTCCCGACACCTCCAGGCTGGACGCGCTATGCCGCGCCGTGCACCCCGCCGATCCGCACCTGCACGAGGAGCCGGTGGTGCAGGACAAGTAGCTAGCTAGAGTGCTTCAATTCCTCCTCTTCTTCTTGTCTCAAATTAATCCTCCTGCTCTTTGTGGTTTGATCGATCGATGATTGCTCATCCGGCTGGATCCTGAATAAAATCAAAATGACAAGATACAAGAACACACTGCTCGATCTCTCTGTTGGGTTGGGATAACGCACATCCAATCTTCAAACTAGCTCGATCCATCGATCTCGGCACATATATTAATTTTCTTTTCAAAAAAAAGGCCAGATATTCATGTTATGATCGTGATACTGCGTACGTGTTGCTTCCGGATTAGCGTTCAAAGAGCAAAATGACTGGAAAAACGAATGGACCCAACTGAGACGTGGCACATATTTCACGCAAAATGACCTGAGAGAGGGCCGGAGAGGAGGCACGCACACGCACATAGGAGTAGATTTTTGGCGCATGCATATATGTTGCGAGCGAGATACGCATAGTGGAAAACTATAAATTAATGGACCACATGTACTACTGCATTCCGAATTCATTGATCACTTATCACAATGTGCATTAATTCAAGGTGTGCGACGTACGTATCCTTGTATTCGTAGCTTATCTCCTTAGACAACGTTGATTTTCGGTGTGCAATACTTCTATATATGCGTGATGCAAATTAAATAAATGTTGCGACATCCGCATAGTGGAAAACTATATATAAATGGAAGCAGATTGTGTTTTTTTGTTGAAGACGAGTATGAATGCTAAAGTTTTAGTGCACATTAATTCTAAAACCAATAAATGTGCTAATTTTGCATATGCAATGTTTTCGTACAATATGCATGGTGAAAATGCGTATGCTACAAGGTGCGTGTTTTGTTCCAAAAAAGTAAATGCAGAATCAACCTACGACACAAAATTGCAGTGCGTCCATTACAACTGCAATCAATATTAATTCCAGCATGTATACTATATTTCAGTGCATGCACCCTATACAACCACTTTATCTTTAATTTCAGGTGCGCGATATTTATATATGGTCTTGTATTGCGAATTAATTTATATCTAGACCTTGTATTTCGAAGAATAAAGTAATGCGGATCCTTAAAAGTATAGCGAAATCTCAATTAGCTCCCCAAATGTTCAAAATTACTTTCTCACCCCTTTAAAGTCGTTTCTGTTTGCACTCAAGCCCCAGTTCCGTATTATCTTTCGTTAAGTGTTGATGTGGTCCTATTTAGCATATATGTCAGGTGACATGGCGTGAGAGACAGAAACAAAATACAGTTTATCCCCTTAAAGTCATTGTGTTTTCTTACTTAGCACTATAAAGTTAAAAATTAATTTATACACCCCTTTTAAGCTGCGGTGCCTCCCACGGAGCCGCTGCTCGGACCTCTCTCCCTTCTCTCCTCTCCACTTTCTCCCACCAGCTGCGGCTAGTCGTGGTCGATCTCCCTAGCTCCAGTGAGGGTATCTAGGCCCTTTGATATGTATAAAAGGGGTTAGAAATGAGATAAATGGTAGAAATGTTAAATCGGAGATTAGGTCATGTTTGGAGTAGCAAATCTTAGATTCCGCTCTTTGAAATGACAAATCCTAGAACGCCGCTATTTAGATTGGCATAGGATGGTTTTTCTATAAGAAGGTATGCATTGATATGTGAAACCAAGTATTCATGTACCAACAAACAGTGTGAGCAATAATCAAGAATTCATTCAACAAGAGAATAAATAAAAAAGAGTTTGAATACCATATCCGTAGCCCAAGAAATCATACAGATTTCGAGCAATATTAGTATTCAGCTGGTTGCTTCTGTTGTTTGAGAGAGAGAGAGAGAGGGAGAATGAGCGAAAGCCACAGAAAATGAAGCATAGATGAAGAGAAGACAGGGTATGGATATATGAGTGCGACGTTCAAGTGACTGGCTGAGACATGAAGAAAGCAACGATTTGACGGGGGAAATCCAGAGTGCCATCGCAAGCCTCCTTTAGGCTTCAGCAAATCATGAGCAGGTTGCCGACAAAACAATTAAATTGAGTCTGATGAAGTACGTCCAGCTGAAGCCTCAAGGCAATGCTTAATTACATGTTTGCGTTCCATCGATCGGTCTTGTTTCTCATCTCGTGCATGTAACCTTCCATGTAAAAAACAAAGGTTGTACACTGTAATCGGTTGTGTGGCTGAACTATGCATGCATGGCCACCATGTGTGGCTAGACGAGTCATGTAATGTCATCCGTTTTTGTTTCGTCTCAAGGAAAAAAACACAACTCTCCACACAACACACACACACACACACACACACACACACACACACACACACATATATATATATATATATATATATATATATATATATATATATATATATATATATATTGCATAAGGCTCCATCATCCATTACCACTAGATGCGCTTTGAGATTTGTGATGTTCGGTATTTGTATATTTATATACCCACTAAAAAATATTTGAGACATCAAACTCTGAAAAAAATTAAATTTAACTCCAGTTAAAATTACTTTTAAATTTAAGATAAATATAGTTTAAACTAGTTCAAACTGAAGATGAATTTAATTTTTTTGGAGTTTGACGTCTCAAATATTTTATTTAGTAGGTATGTAAAGATGTACATGTCAAACAACACTAATCTCAAAGTACAACATAAGGTATTCGATCATGGCTTCATGGAGCCTTGAACTGCTTTCCTACACACACACATACATGCACATATATATATATATATATATGTTTTTTTCTATCTTGAAACCACGTTTTAGAACTCTCAGAAACAAGTTAAATAAAGCTTACTAGACTTTTCAAGCTACCTGTGGAAGCTACCAAAATTCAGCTTATAAAGAAATAAGAAGATAAGTAAATTAGATAAGTTGAAAAACAGGTAAGTCGGCAAGGGAAGTCAACAACGCTTTTGTCATCCTGCACAACATTAAATATTAGTTGCTAGAATGGAGTTGACGGGTCATTGATGAACCAAATCTTGTTAAAAATCACAAATGAAACTCAGTCCAAATAGTTCCTCTCGCTTTGGAGGGAGATATCTATGGCCCCTTTACGCGATCATCTATAGGACATGGTGGTACGGCGCTGGACGGCAAACGAGGGCACCATTTCTTTTGGCGGTCGACGGTTTGCTACAGTAAATTTGTAAAATTTTAATTATCTTTTTAGGATCATTACACTTTTTTTTCAAAGACTTATAAATTCGCTACAGTAAAACCGCCAACCGACAGAAACCGTTGAAAGAAACAGGACCGAGGTCTATATTGTCACCTCAACACAAGGTGTAGTTTGCTTGTGTTTACCCAGAACAAGAGTACACCGGTTGTTGGAAGGCAGCTTGTGAAAACAAGATCAAATTCTTTCTTTGGTTGTTAACCCACAAGAGAACATTAACAACAGACAATCTTTGGGCACGGGGTTGGCCAAATAATCAGATATGCATGCTATGTGGAATGGAAGAGGAGACAACTGACCACCTTGCAGCCTGGTGTGCATTTTCTAGGCAAGTGTGGCGAAGGGCATTCTCTTTTCTGAAGGTCCATGCACCAGCAGTTTGGCCCTAGTCTCTGCTAAGCATCCACAACCTTCTCAAAACCGCCGATACAGTGTTGTGCAGTTGATGGATGCATTGGGTATGTCCTCTGAATCATTTAGAACGAGAGGAATGTTAGAATCTTTCAAAATATCTTCTGTACTCTGAATAGGGCTTTTGAAACTGTGCTGGAGGGTTTCGGGCAGAGGTTTAGCCGTCCCAGGATCTAGGCTATAAAAATCCGTTTCTCCTTCTTCTTTTGTTTATGTTCTTGCTTCTGATTTGACTCTCGTGTACTCTCCTCCTCTTTTTAATATATAATAATAACAAGCAAGCAAGCTTGCATGGTTTAAAAAAACATTAAACATGCCCAGCTAGCATTAGCAACCAACAAAATGATATTGTTACAGGTACAACAATGACAGTTAACATCAAACACCTCGAGCCTCAACTAGTAAGATTCCGACTTCCGAGTGTGCATGTTGTCCATCCGAGTTTGATGCTAGCACTGAACTCTCTAAAGTGGGTGTATACACGTTTCATGTTGCACCCTAGTCGGATAGTATCTGCCTGCACTAGGGAGACCCCTAGGCCTAGCTTCGTGGGTCCCGTGATACATGGACTTTGTGGTTTGATAGGCCTCTAGTATGGGGACCACCGAGAGACTACCTAAAGGGAGGAGGTGGATGCCACACCAATGACCAATTAGGTTTTTTCTCTCCATCAAAACCCTAGTCATCATCTCCCAAGTTATGCGTGACGGTGCTAGCACATTGGTGCATAGGATTCCTCTCCCCCCCTACATGTGGAGTGTGTAGAGACATTGCGCTTGTGGTGCTAATTGGACGTCGATTCACGAGAAGGAGACGATCTACTACTGGTGTTGATGTTGGACAATCAACCACTTCTACATGACTACGTGCAGATCGATTTGTACAATAAGCGAATAAGTTCATAGAATTGCAAGTGTGGGAGAATTTTTTGTATGGCACTTCACAAGCTCTTGATCTCTCCCTAGCTTGCCGTAGCCATATCACATCTCCGCTCCGAGCCGTCATATCTACTTGCTTTTTGTTGTCTATATATATCGTTACTGAAAATTTGCAAATGTGACATAGTGACGACACAAGAAATTATGAGCTTCTACAGCGGCATAAAAAATTAATTTGTTTCAACAGCAAATGACAAATCATCAATATTCTCACACTAAACTCGGTCACACTAGTAACCTTTTTGCCTCGGCGGGCGTCAAAGGAAAAATTTGTCGGTTCTATACTTCTATCTCGATGATATATTGTTGTTAGTCAACAGAAGTTAGCAACAGTGCCACAAAAAATCTCATAACCCCATGATGTCCGGAAGGGCAAGCAAATGTCACCAAGTTCAGATGGATCTCGCTGGCAGCCAGATATATCTTTAATTTTTTAATTTAGTACTAGAGAAATATTTAATTCTTTTGCTTCATTCATAACAGATACCTGATATATCTTTAATTTATAATAGTTTATAAGGATGACTTACTCAATGGAAACTAATCTTATTTTAATGGAAACTAATACGAGATCGAAGCCTAAGCTTCCTTACAGCGTAGACCTATGCGCTACAGTAGCTGTGGTGCAGTTCACTCCACTGCAATACCGACGGTGTAAGTGTAACCTAACCTATGGCACACGAGCAGGAGCAGTCATGGCCACCGGCGAGTCGAGCAGGGCAGGTTGCCGACGTACATGGTCCGACAAAACAATTAAAGTGAATGGAACCTGCTCACCAGTAGCAGCAGCAGTAGGTAACACCTGAGCACAGGCTTGTCTGTACGGCCGTAAGCTGCAAGGTGAGCATCGTGTCATGTCATGTCACTTGTGGAGCTGAGGCTTAGGAATCAGTTGCGAAAACAGGTAAGTCGGCAAGGGTTGCCTGGCACTGGCAGTTGAAGCCATACAAGTCGACAGCGCGTTTGTCATCTTGCTAATGCTAGCAAGAACATCTTGTCATCACACAGCCACAAGTGGCTCAGCTCATAGCTCGTGGAACTGCAAATGATAAATCATCACTGCGTTGACAACAATCTCAGCCACAGCAATTACCTTTTTGCTCGGTATTTCTCGTGTCCCATCGCATTTACTGAATTCAAAGGACAAAATAAATAAATAGAGAATCCCACAAGTTAGGCCTGGAAAACTCAGGTTGAAGCAACTGACAATCTGATGCTTACATCGCATCCCTAAAACCATCCGAATTTCGAATTAGAATGATGTTAAAAACAATTACATAGTGTCCACAACAATGCTCCACGAAAAAGTACACCCTGGGCTCTCGAAACTAAACATGGAAAACCAGAGTTGCCTTGCATCAACTAGAGGTGGGCATCGGTTTATTCGGTTCGGTTTTTTTGGTTTTCTAAAATTTTGGTTTTTAAAAAATAGGAACCGAAATTATCAACAGAATATAGAAAACCGAACCATTTTAACCGAAATATTTTGGTTTGGTTTTTTCGGTTTTTACCCGAAATATTAAATTCATACCGCAAAGTGGCATATCATCGTAATATCTCACCATGAACTACACCATCATATGCTCATTAAAAAAAAAAAGACAAATCGGGTATTTTTTGGGTTTTTTTCTTGCGCTATTCAGTTTATTTGGTTCGGTTTTTGAATTCCAAAAACCGAAATTAAAGGTTGTGCTAGAACACTAGGACAACAATGACAATGAAATCTAAACTTTCATGCAATGTATGTTCGATTTATTCTTTGATTTGATGTTTACTTGGGTTCGGTTTTTTTTGCCCACCCCTAGCATCAGCAACCTTAGCACTACATGGCCTAGGTCATGTCACAAGATTATGGTGCTTGGCTCTTCCCAGGGTGAAAGTTGAGACAACAATTATGTCGCCCTAAGCCGGACAAACACACTTATTGACACACCCTAGCACACGCTCGGAACCTCGCTGGGCGGCAGCCGAGCACACGAGGAGATGACCTTAAGGGGGCACGACTCTAAGTGAGAATTCCTTTTGTGTTGGACAAATAATCTCCTGCCAATACACGGACTTGTTCTATCTTTTATATAGGCAAATAGCCTTTACAATCTGTAGAGGACAAAATACCCCCCCCCCCCCCTCAAAGAGGCAACCCTAAAGGCACGATGGTCAATATGGGACGAATAACGTTGCCACCCTCACTTTTTCCCCTTTATTCTAGGCACCAGGGTCATTCAACACTACAATGCGAGAAGGGAGGACCGAAACGCCTTGCCACCGTCTTAATAAAGTAGGGGTACAAGAGGGATTTACATAGCTTAGGTGGTTACTGTCTGTCCCATAAGGGAATGATCCAATAATGCTTATCCTGACAGCTAGTGAGCCTCAACTGTACTACTTGTCCCCTAGGTTTTCGTGATTCCTAACTTCGCCAGGTTCGCCTTTTGGTATCGCCACCTGCACCTTCGCCCCCTAAGCGGCAGTCGAGGCAATAGCCTCGGATGGCCGCTGCTTCGCCTTGCAACAGCCTCGAATGGCCGTTGCTTCGCCTCGCTTCCCTAATGGCCATCTTTGCTTCGTTTCACCTCCACCGTGGCCACCTTTGCTTCGCTTCCCTTTTGTGATTTAGACGAAGCAATGGCTTCTGATTGCCCTAGCTCCGCTCAAACCTCGCTTCGCCTACTTAGCCTCCTGATTACCATGTCACAGGGGTAGGTGTATTATGTTTTGTATGGGCTGACTGCTTAAATGAAAGGATTTCAAAGCAAGATGTTTATGTGACTGTACACTGGCACACCTATATCAAACTTTGTTTGCAGCTTGCTATGAACAGGAGATTGCTGTGAATAAGCTCTGGAACATGATAGTTTGAATTTTACTATTTGCGTACGGGACGTTTTGTCGAGGATCTCTAGTTTAGGGTACTCCATCGAGTTTCAGTAAAGCAAGATCAAACCTACTCTACTGTCGATTCAAAAGGTAAACAGCTCCCGAAGACTTTATCAATGAATGGATTAAAGGAGGCTCTGTCTATGTCAAGGTATGTAAGGGAAGAAGCCCGTCCCTGATCGAAGAATGAAGAAGCTAGCCCACCCTAAAACAACAAAGAACTTGCAATGCAGCTGACTTGCTGGTAAAAAACAAATCACAAATGAGAACAAAGTTGCACTTTTACAAAGCAGATTAACACTTGATATGCCACTGCCAAAGATTTCAACTGACCAAGCAAATATGAGCAAACTGCAAAAGGGAATGACAGTTCTTGCAATACAGAATAACAAGCGGCCTCATTGCCAAAAAAAAATGTAGCCTAAATACTGATTACTGAATCTTGGAATCAAATGACTACATTGGCAGCAAGCTAGAATATAGCATTTGGATTGGACATGTCTAGCGGATCCAAAGGCGTTGCTGAGTTTTAAAAAGTAACATAGAGCAAGAATATAGTTGATCAGCCTGTGGTAATTCAATTTACCAAGAATGCAAACCACTGACAGCAAGAGTACTCCTCCCATCAGTTCAAAATGTAAACACCTCATATGAAGAAAAACAATTATATGATAAAAGGGCCAAAGTGTTAGGAAGAAATAAAAACTCTCTCATCTGTGAAACCAAAATAACTGCTACAGCTGGCTACAAGGATGTCATACTAGATTTGGAGTGAAAACAATTGACTTATCCGATTATGCCCATACATCATCCCTACAAACTGAATCATAGAATAAGCAACCTGATATATAGCATTTGGATTGCTCATGTCTATCAGACCGAAAGGCAACACTGAGTCTTACAAAGCACGACACATGAAACAAGAAGAGAGGTACATATAAAAATAACATCTGGATTGCTCTTGTCTACCAGATCAAAAGACGCCGCCAAGTTCTACAAAGTACAACATATAAAGCAAGAAGAGAGTTGCAGAGCCTGTGATAATTCAAGTGCAGACCACTACGGCAGTATTATTTCTCCAATTAGTTCAAACCCTAAATACCTCATATGAAAAAAAAATATCTCATATGATAAACCAAACTGCTACGGCTGGCCACAAGCACATGAAGGCATAAGGATGTGATACTAGGTTTGGAGCAAAAACCAATGACTTATCCGATTATGCCGTGCAGCATTCCTCATGGCTACACTTTCTTATCAGCAAGCCCCAATGAAAGTGCAGCCTCGACCTTCTTCCACTCCTCTTTGGCATCACCCTTTACAGCCTTCCCCATCGCCGTGACGACCTCCTTCGCGTGTTTCACCTTCCTACTCTTCACCAATCCCTCAACCAAGCCTTTGACAGCTTGGAATGGTGGCGCCCACTTGTTCTCCAAGCATTCCTTGCACACCTCCAGTGCAGGGTCAAACACGCCCTTCTTAACCAACGCCTCAAGCAGCATAATGTAGGTCTCAAAGTTGGGCGACACCCCTGTCCCGTTCAGCCTCGGCACCTCCGGCATCCTTCTAAATAGCGCCATGGCAGCACCCACCTCCCCCTCTTTACAGAGCCCCTTAATCACCGTGTTGAAGCTCCCACGGTTGGGTGGGACGCCCTTCGCCTCCATAGCATACAGCAACTCAGCCGCCTCAAAGCTCCTCCCTTTTGCGCACAGCGCAGCCATCCGGAGGTTGTATGTGCTGATATTGGGCTTGAACCGCCTCTTACCATCGGTGATCTGCTTAAGCAGATGGTCAAATGCGGCACTATCACCTGCGTTGAGGTAGCCGCTGAGGATCTCATTGCAGGAAACAATGTCCGGTTCAACGCCGGCCTTGTCAGGCATTTCATCGAACGTGGCACGGGCGGAGGCTACGTCGCCGCCTGCAACAAGGGACTTGAGGAGGACGTTGTGGGAGATGACCCCCGGCTTGATGCCGAGCTCTGCGGGGAGAGTGCGGAAGGCGTGGACGGCGCGGTCGTACTGGCGGTTGTCGTGGTAGGCGGAGAGGAGGGCGGAGAATGCCCGGTCGGACGGGGGGTTAACAAGGCGGAAAGTGGAGAGGGAGTGGTCGGGCATGCCGGCGGCGGCGTAGAGAGAGATGAGGCGGATGAGGAAGCCCTCGGAGGGGTGGGGCGCGGGGAGGGAGGTGAGGGAGGAGGAGAGGATGGAGGCAACGAGGTCGCGGCGGCCAGCGGAGGCGAGGCGGTTGACGGAGAGGGCGAAGAGGGGGCGGTCTGCGAGGAAGGCGGGGTGGGGGAGGCCGGAGAGGAAGAGGGAGGCGAGGGCGTCCGGGGTTGTGGCGGCGCTGCGGATGGAGGACTTAAGGCTGGAGAGCTCAGCGGGGGTGGTGGTTTGGAGGGTCAGGGTTTGGGTGGAGAGGAGGCGGATGAGGAGATGGCGGCGGAGGAGGTGGGTGGGGCTCCGGCGGATGGCGGCGGCGGAGCCCATCAGAGGAGGAGGGCGAGACGAGGGAGGGTTTTAGCTTGCAGTGGAGTGGAACGATAAATGAAGCAAAAGACGGAAGATCCCATCCACTCCCATGTGATCCAACGGCTGCCAGTGATATCCCATTCCAACATCCAATGGTACACGGGACTTTTGCCTCCACGACACTCAATTGGAACACCTCTTCCTCAGCGACATTACTTTCGCATGCCGTTACCACTGTGACACCGACCGTGCGAATTCTTTATCTGAGTGACATTTAACACACTTTTAATTATTTGAAATAATTTTGCACTCATTTCCCTTATTTGTGACCCAATCCTAATCTCATAGAGAAAAGAACAAGTCCTATGTGACTTTGATTATGTTGTAAAAATTATATTTTATTCATGTCTTTTCCGTGTATCTTAATCCCAGAAAAATAAATATTTGTCAAGTAAGGAAACTAAAATTCAAATACTTGCTTTATCTAGGTATAAGTAATGCATGGTTAGTCTGCTTTTAGAGTTAAAATACTAGAATTAAAATACTTTATCCTTGAGAAGATTACTTTTAGTGGTAATGCCAATTTACGTGCCGCCATCAGAGAACCGCCATCGAACCACCATTGAACCGGCGCCGAATCGGACGCTTGCGCTGTCAAGTCCTCGCTGCTGCAAGCACCTCTGAGTCCCTGCCATCGGAGCCACCGTCATGTTGGGTCACAAATAAAGGAAAATAAGTGCAAAATGATTTAAAATAATTAAAAGTGGTTAAATGTAACTCAGGTAAAGAATTCGCATGATCGGTGTCAAAGTGGTAACGGCATGCGAAAGTAATGTCGCTGAGGAAGAGGCGTTCCAATTGAGTGTCGTGGAGGCAAAATCCCCACCACGGGACCACGGGACACACCCTACTATCAAGTTGCAAACCAGTTGTTGATCTATTCACAAAAAAAAACCAGTTGTTGATCCTAACGAACAATCCCAGCAACCACATAGTGCCCGGGTATTACCATTTAAGGACTGCCAAAAAATTAGGGGATAATGGCCATCTTCCTCGTCAACCATCGCCACGGACGTGTTGAGTTGGCCGAGGGAGTTGGCACCAAGCAGACACATCATACCAAGCCGCTGTTGAACTGGAGCCATCTCTTGTAATCGCGAAGCATATGTATATACTTACATGTATCTATGTATGGATACTATGCTAATTGGCCCCTAGCAATTCATAAAGAACTGATGCATGACCCTGAGCATGTAATTCTATGGCATATCGGACGGATTTCACCAACTCGTGAGCGTTAACCAAATTCCCTGAGCGAGCACCGAACCGTTCATGCGAATTAAGTCCCTAAGTTTAAACAATCCCATTGATGCCTCTACGAGCTTTGATGGATGTTGTCCCGATTAATTCCCCAAGCAAACACCGTTTTGCTCAGGTGAATTAAGTTCCAAAAATATAAACGCTGCCTTTAACAACTCTACGAGTGCTAACCGTCATTCTCCCTCTCCACCGATATTGTGGAATCTAAGCTTCACGATATCGATCATGTCCCCAAGCGAGTAAGCGACGGTTATCCTGCTCGGGTAAATTCAAGACTTCCAAACTTCTATGCCAATAAAACAACATCAATATCGGTGATCGAGACCAGATGCTCCCAATGACGCCAGCAAAATCATCGACTTTAAATCCAAACCGAGTGCCAACCGTGCAATCCATCCAATTCCAAATTTCAACAGTCGTTTGACGAAACAAAATCAAACGACATGACCAAGTAGATTCAACAACCAACAGCTACACTAGCCATGGCATAGGCCCCAGCTGCCCCATGTGTCCTACCGTCGCCAACCTCGATGATCATCTACACCATTACAGTGAACCACGGAGTGAAGACAAGAGGAAGATGACAAGCAATTTAATCAGAGGTGTTTCGCGCGTCAATTCATGGATGTAATTAACTGGAGGTCCTCTCGAGATCCCAGAATCCAAAATCTCCATATCGTCAAAGATGGATGTTTAGCCTATTGGCTACAAAGCACAAAATCAACGGGAATCTATATTTTATTATCAGTTAATAAAATACTAGTGTTCCTGTTATATTTTCTTTTGTGTATTTTATACACTGACACATCTGTGAAATTCTTTTCCTCGTTTTCGTCGAGTCTGAAATTTGTGACGAATAGGTTTATCATAGGAGACTGCGATGCCATGATGATATTCTGCCAGAGGGGATTTTTTTTGTTGTTGTCAAAGCGATTAGTGATTTGGGCCAGAGCGATAGGCTAATCCAATATGACCTGGCACCAAATGAAGCTATTTTTTAAGACCTTCTCTTAACGTTTTAATGGCTCGTGTATTACTTTTTACCCAAGGGATTGTAAGTTGTTGTAATAGCGTCGCTCACGCCATCGCTCATGCGGGGTGTGTGTGAGATTTGGAGGTTACGCCTCTCTGGACTGGAAATTGCCCTATATATGTTCTGCGTGTCGTGATTGGTAATTAAGCCATATGCACATAGATCAATGGAATTACTATTTTCCATCTCAAAAAGAAAATTCTTCATCCTAACAATTGATTTTGAATAAATAGATACAATCCTATTTAGAGCATATACAATGATTCACATCAGCTATCTATAAGCAGTCTTCAAGAATTGCCATGTAGGACATGTGATGATGAACTTTGCAAAGTAGCAGTTGTTCTTGGATTCTCTGAGAAAGAGATCACTTCCCCTGCTATTCTTTTGCTGGAAACAGATCAGAAGGTTTACCAATTGTCTATGAATTACTTTGAAATCCCTGACTTTTCATCCATATGACGACTTTTCTTATGTTTGAACAGAGCCAAGAGATGGGAATCATACTACAGGTAATTTAACAGATTATGGTAAACTTGGCTTGTTTGGTATCTTTGCCTAGCTCACCTTGCTAAGTAAGGTTAGGCAAATCAATAAACATGGGCCGTTTGGTTCCCTCCCCAGTCCCTAGTCCTACTTGCCACCTCTCGTCCTCCTGCACCTCCCCACGAACCGCTTCCTCGATGCCTCTAGCGCGCCTCCCTGTTAGCCGCCTGCAAACGCCGAGGCTGAATCGACGCCACACCGGGGCAAATCGAAGCCACGTCGGGGGCAAATCGAAGCAACACCGAGGCTGAATCGACGCCACGCCAAGACCAAATCGATGTTGCCGCGCAAGACAAAATCGATGCCATGCTGGGGCGAATCGAAGCAACGCAGAAGCCCCACCATGGCAAGTTGAAGCCACATCGGGGGCAAATCGAAGCAACGCCGGGGCTGAATCTATTACTACAGTGATTTGTGCAAGATTTTGACCATATATTTTACTGATTTATGCATGACAATAGGTTGTTTGCATGGATCTCTTCAGATAATAAAAACTTCATTTCACATTGAATCTTTACCAATTCCTATGCCATCTCTTCATGCTTTTGCAACTAGGATAGTTGCAAGCTCATCCAAAACAGTATCCAGCGTGTTAGCCAATCAGGTAAATCTTGCCATCTCTTCATGCCTTCGCAACTAGGACAGTTGCAAGCCCATCCAAAACAGTATCCACTGTATTAACCAATCAGGTAAATCTTGGAAATCAATATCCAATGTGAACAATCTATTATTTATGATGCTATTCCTTTATTTTTTTAGGTTAGTTTACACAACCGAGTCCTAATGCCATCATAAAGTTTTGGTGTACAAAGCAGTTGAAAAGGTAGTGTTGGCATAGCTATTTGGGATTTCAGTACAGGAATAATTTTGATTTCACATCATTTTGTGTGTGCTTGCACATTAGCGGACTCAATGTTGCAAGTGTCCATGTTTATCTCCATGTCAGTGAAATAAATGGTGACATGTTCATGTTGGGCCTTTTTGTCTTTCGGTAGACAATTGGAATGCTTGGTCCTACACCGTTACAGTTTGTTTAAATCTCACAATGCAAATGAAATCATGAAGGCGCAAAGTTATTGGGATGGCGCACCATGGGTCCTTGCTAGTTGATTATACACGTGTTCTTATATGTAATTTGTGTGCTATATATACAATTAATTGCAGATTTGTAGGGCAGTGGTTGATGACGATGCCTAGGCATGGCATTGCACCTAGATCCTTGAATATTTTCACTTGTAGATCCATTCGGCGGAGCGGGCTCCCGTCTGGTCCATGTCGATGAAGATGCTGACGGCCTGCAATTGCATATATATAATATGATCCATGCATGAGCAGGTACGGTACGTATAGTAGTTGATAAGTGGAGCAAGCAAGAGGTACCTTGCCGATGCGTGGCCTGTCCTTGAGCTTCTCGAGGGTGTTGCGGACATGCGCGACGGCTCCCCAGCACTTGAGCGTGTTGGCCACCTCGTCCAGCCGCACCAGGTACTCCTCCTCCGTCAGCGGGAACGACCTCTGCACGCACACGCATCACTCATCCATGCTCCCACTCCCAGCTAGCTCAATAGCGATACTAGCGATTACCTGCTCCCTGTATTTCCACATCACATTCATCGCCAGCAGGCTCCTTCCCATGAACTCCTGATGGATGAATTGAAGAAGATGAGCAGCAGCATGATGCATGCAAGCGGAATGAACGGATGAAGCTAGCTAGCTACCTTCTTTATGAGCGTGACATCGTACGATCTGCCGTACTTCTTCCTGATAAGGTTGGCGAGGTCCAGGCCGTTGAACCTCGCGTCGTCCGGCCCCAACAGCCGCTCCAGCTCCTCCCTCCCCCCTGCAGAGCCACCCTGCAAGCCAAGGATCATCCACCCTACTCATTCATACGCATGGTATCAGTAATTTCTAGCATGCACCGGGCTGATCATCTCATCGTTCACACCTCCACATCTTTCTTGCCCTGATTCTCTTCGTCGTCGTCGTCTTTGCCGCTGCCCGATTCTCCACCGTCGCCGCGGACAGCTCCAACCCGACGGAATGAGTGCCTGCTGCTGCTGCTGGGATCAGCTGCAAATGATGCAATTGCTGCTTGGTGGCCACCACCAACATTCGCGGCTGGGCATTGCACCTTGTCCTTGCATTTGCATGATCGACCTCGCGGTGATATGCGCAGCCGCACCGCCACTGTTTGCTGGTTTTGGAGGACATTCATCATCACCTTCACCTTTCTGCACTGCACTGCACTGCACCGCACCGCACACATTCATTCATTGCTTGCCTATGGTTTGTTTCAGAGATCATCGTAAACACTGCCCATGACCATGTGCATTCCATTTCATGCCTTAATTTTACACCAAACAATCTATAAGGTTAACACTACACGTGAGCAGGCACAAATGGGAACCATACTACACCAAAGAAGCTATAAGGTTAATATTACAGGTGGGGAACAGAGAGCGCATTTGGTCTAGTTTAATGATTCTTCATTCCTCACTCTCTTTTTTTGCTCTGTTGCAGCATCAAAAGTGATTTTTTTTTTTTTGGCCATCTTTTTCACAGAAGAGAAACCAGAGCCACATGTTATTGCCATTAAGCACATGATGGTAGCAAGAAAAGCTAGTGTCAGGCAAGCAAGCAGAGCATACGGGCATGGGTCTAGACGACTTACATGGAAGAGATGACGGGATTGGGAGGCAAACCGCTCGGATGCTCAAGTCATGGAGCAGGGGGAAGAGGAAGAGGAAGAGGATTCCAGAGCCGAGATGCTTCTGCTTGTGGGCTCTCCAAGTCCTTTTATTACTTGTGTGGCCTGGGACTTGGGATACGTGGCTCTCTTGTGTGGTTGGGAGTGTGATAAAACACCGCCGCCACATTTTCCTTTGAACGCCAAATTCTAGCTTCTATTTATCTTGCCTGCTCAATCGATTCTCTCTTGGTACGTTGCCTGGAAACAATCGTGGCTTAAATCCGACTCTTACAAACGCACCAGGCAGTGTATGGACTCTCCAGCAAGCAAGAAACTATAAACAGGATACATATATCAGGCAGTGTATGGACTCTCCAGCAAACAAGCAACCAAGTAGACAGGCACCCGGGTCAATTACGAAACGTGTCAAGTTCCAGGCACACGCACAAGATGCCAATTTTACATGGATGGTACCAACACTCATCAGTGCCTTACACGCCACTACATTCCTTAGGCACCAGAATACATCGAAAGCTGTATGTGCGCATTTTCTAGGTGAACACAGAAGGATTGGTTGTCGCGCTGCTCACTTGGACTTCCAGCACCTCCAGCTTCCGCTCTAGGATGTCCAGCTTCTCATTCAAAGACGCCAGCTTGCTCTTCGTTGTAGCTTCTGCACAGAAAAACACACAAATTTGAAGGGTCACATATCTGGCTGATTCTTTGTCTACCCAAAGTAGAACATGAGTTGAAAACCAGAGTCCAAAGGTAGAAACCCAATCTACAGACATCCTTCTTCTCACAAGTTGGAGTTCCTAATCAACATGAAACACAAAATCTTCGACCAGCAATGTGTTATGATCCCGGCGTCTCGCCAAGGAAATCGATAGCAAAATGGGTACTCGGTGGAGATACAAGGTACTAGAGAGAGAGACACATGGGGATTGACAAGGAAGAACAGCAGGAAGGTGGGATCTAGAGGAAGAAGAAGAACAGTGGAGGAGAGGGTAAGGAGGAGCCACAGCTTCTATGTTTGATCGATGCCCTCATCTGCTGCATCCCTTGACTTCTTATGAGACTTGTCTCCCCCACGGAATGGGCCATGCGCCAGGACAGCCCACCATCGGTCCACATCCATGACATGCTCCCCTGCGATGAATTTCGGCTTGTCCTCAAGCCGATGCGCACCACCAGGATCCCATGGCACCTGTAAACCTCGTGCGAGCCATTCTTCATCTTGAGCATTGATCACATATAGCTTATCCTTGGTAAATTTCAACCCTGTGTCCTTCGTGACAAACCTGACTGCATGTTGAACCCAATTCTCTATGCACAGTCCATCAACAAGAACTGGCGCTATGATTGTATTATGTGCAAGTCCTTCCTCTGCCATTTCCTTGTTTGACCCAAAAACAGAATGTGCGCTATACTTTGCATGGCCATGAAACAGAGGCGTGTATTTCAGCTTTGGCCATTCTTGGGAGTTGGGAGGCAGCGATAGAAGTAATGGAAGCACATGGTGCTCATTGAAACAAATGTCATGGAACTGTATGATATTCCTCTGGCCACAACGCATCAATTGCAACAAGTCATGACGGATTTCAATATCAGAAGCATTTCTCATGTCATAACGCCTCAATTCGTTGGCCAAAACCTTCCTTCCTCTATGAACTCCCTTGAATGAGTTTGGGCTGACCCCATCAACAGACTCAATCTGCTCAGAACTCAGCATCCAATGGCCAAGCTCTTTACCTCCAGATTGAATGGTTTGCCACTCATCTACTAAGACAGATATTGATGATTGTGGTTGTGGAGTGAGAAGCTGCGGTGCGCGAGTCAGATCAAATAGTGATTCCTCATCCAAATCTCTTAATCCTTCGTCTTGATAGACACAAAGCCCAAAGGGGAGCTTCACACCACCATGGTTCTTCCGCTGCTTCCTTGTGGCTGATTTCAGGTCAGCCTCAACAAAGCTCTTGAAGAGCACCTCATTTCCAAACTGCGCAAGTATCATGACAACACCGAGTGTCAAATCTCTCTTCTCAAAGATCTGGATCTTCTTGTAGCAAAACAAAGAGCTATCAAGTGAGCCTGACATTGACCGCCACGAAAGTGATGCAGCGCAAGCAAAAATGAGCTGAAAAACAGTGCCTCCAGCATCACCTACTCTGCTATTGCTGCCACTAATCTCCTCAATGCTCATTGCAAGCTGATTCTCACTGGTCAACTTCTCTACACGATGAGCATGCAAGAGCACATATTTCATATTAAATCCTGAATGTGCATAGATGTTAGTAACCTTGAGACAGTACACATCATTAAACCGCAAGGGACAGTACACTTCAATTATGTTCATCAATTCTTGAGAATTCCAACAGCTCATTTGTACATTCTCCTCTTGTCCACAATTAAGTAGCAATGTACTGCATAACTGTGGTCTCTCAGCACAACATAATGCAACCCAAAATTGAAATTTACCCCTGGCCTCGACAATAATTTTAGCAAACCAAAGTACTTCTTGGCAATGGCAGTGAATATGTGAAGAGTATCCCAGCTGCAACCAGGCTGAATTCTGTCACACCCCATATTTCCAATCTAGTAAGAAGGATCATTTTTCTGTTATGAGTGCATGCACAGGTAACCTTAGCTTATCCATTCCAGCAGTTAAATATCTTCTCGGCCTTGACTGAAGTATGGATTGTTTGTGGAACAACTTGAGCACTGTGCACTGCCTTTGAGGTGGAGACCATGGGGGCACCTGCTGCATTCCAATTCAATAGCAGTTGAATGGCAAGAGAGGAGCATCCATTGTGATTGGCAGCAAAATCATTTCTTTACTGTGGAAGCCCAACTTGGATTCATAAGTCCTATGGAAAATCCGTATGCTAAAAAGATGAATTTACTAAAATGACCTATTCATCCACTTACTCTTGAACTCACAGTCCATTTTTAATTTCTTCCAGCCATTGCATGGGAGAAACCGGTCATTTGAATTTTGTGTAGTTCAGTTTGTTCCGCAAAGATAGTTGAAGCAAGGAGAATAAAGAAACTAGAAGCCTAGAGCTTTTCGGTAACAGGCAGGCAGTAATTATGTTAGTCCCTGGGTGTGTATCTAGAGTAGCTAACAGAGAGACAAAACTTGGCCGAGTTACCCGTGTTCTGGCAAATCCATCGCTGGCCTCATTGACTACAGGCAGGAAAGTGGTAATGGGAGCCCTGAGTCTGAGTCAGGGAAGCAAGCACGTCACCTAGTTTCGGTGTGCAGCATTTGGGCCTGTGAAAGGTTCCTGCTTTGTGTGAATTAGAGTTCCTTGCAGCGAGTACAAATGGCAGCTCAGGCTAGAAATGTTAGGCTGTCGGTAACCATGGACGATACAAAGGAAAGCAATTCTATCGTCGTGTGGCGTCCTAGAGGCAGAGGCAGACGCAGCCAAGCAGAAGATCTAGTCTAGCAAGGCTGTTGGGAGATGCTGAAACAATCATCTTGATATGGAAGAGGGCAGCAGATCCAGGATGGAGTGGGAAGAATGAAGCAGATCCAGAGTAGAGCAGAGCAGAGCAGAGTACCGAATCTGAGGAGGAAGTCGAAGAGGCGGCGGACGTTGAGGGAGATGTTGGAGATGAACTCGCGGTTCTCCCAGTCCGCCTGCACCGCGATCCCCACGTTCACCGGGTTCCCCATCCCCAGCCCCGACCCCGACCCGCCAGCACGAGCCATCCCCCGACGACGGCGACGGCCCTGCCTTCCCTCGCTTCTGCGTCCTCGTCCTCTTCCTCTACTGTTGGTTCGGTTGTGTCGTGTCGTCCCGAGACCCACCCTGGGTGGCCCGAGAATAATAGATTGGGCTGGGCAATACCAGCCCGGCCCACCTATGACGTCTCCTACACCCGAGCGGGAGGCTGGAGGCTGGAGGTCGGGCATGGCCACGGCCATGGCGCGTCGCGCGCTGGAGCTGCTCGTTTCGCGGCCGTCGCTGACCGACGCGCAGCTCCGGCAGGTCCACGCCCAGCTTGTCACCTCCTCCCTCCTCGCCGACCGCTTCCTCCCCAACTCCCTCCTCCGCTCCCTCCTCCCGGCCTCCCCTCTCTCCGCGCTCCTCCTCTTCCCGCGCCTCCGCTGCCTCTGCTCCTCCTTCCTCCCCAACAACTACACCTTCTCCTTCCTCCTCACCGCCGCCGCGTCCGTCCCCGCCGCCGTGTGGCCGTCCCGGCCCCACCTCGTGGCCTCGCTCCACGCCGTCGCCGTCCTCCTCGCCTGGGACGCCCACTCGTACGTCTCCAACGGCCTCATCCACGCGTACGCCTCCCACGGCCTCCTCCAGTCGGCGCGCCGCCTCTTCGACCACAACGTCTGGTGCAGGGATGTCTGCTCCTGGACCTCGCTGCTCACCGCCTACGCCAAAGCCGGGCACCTGCAGGACGCGCGGGCCCTGTTCGACGGGATGCCCCACCGGAACGCCGTGTCGTGGAGCGCCATGGTCAGCGCGTACGTGGGCGCGAGCAGGTTCGAGGAAGCCATCGGGGTGTTCGAGGAGATGGTAAGGGCCGGCGTGCGGCCCAACAGGGCGGCGGCGGTGGGCGCGCTGGCGGCGTGCGGGGCGGTGGGGGCGCTGGAGCAGGGCAGGTGGGTGCACGGCCTGGTTGCTGCTGGTGGCGGCGGCGAGGGCATGGGCATGGACAAGGTGGTGGGCACGGCGCTGGTGGACATGTACGGCAAGTGCGGGAGCCTGGAGACGGCGAGGCAGGTGTTCTCCGGGATGGAGGAGCGGGACGTGTTCAGCTACACGGCCATGATCTCGGGGCTGTCCGACCACGGCCGCTGCGAGGAGGCCATCGACATGCTGACGCAGATGCAGGCGGAGGGGGTGCGGCCCAACGAGGTGACCTTCCTCTGCGTGCTCACCGCCTGCGGGCGGGCGGGGATGGTGGAGCGCGCCAAGCAGATATGGCGGAGCATGAGCACGCGCGTGGGCGTGGAGCACTACGGCAGCCTGGTGGACGTGCTGGGGCGCGCGGGGCTGGTGGCGGAGGCGGCGGAGGTGGTGCGGGCGATGCCCATGACGCCCGACTCGTACGTGCTGGGCGCGCTGCTCAAGGCGTGCGCGGTGCACGGCGACATGGAGCTCGCCAATCGGGTGGCGGGCTGGATGGCGGAGCTGGGGCTGGACCACAGCGGCGTGCGGGTGCAGCTCTCCAACATGCACGCCCGCTGCAGCCACTGGGACGCCGTGCTCCACGTCCGGGCCGCCATGGACCACGCCAAGCTGCCGGGAAGCAGCATCGCCATCGTCGGCGCCACTGCCACTACATGAATCTCATTTCTCAAGCAAACCACAAAGCACGCGCCTAGTAGCCATCTTTGTTCAATCCATTAATAAAAGATACAAGACAAATGCTCGCTTGCTCTGCTTTGCTTTGAAGGATGCATGGGGATGGCCACGCTAGGCAGCAACAGGAAGCAATCCGTTGTGCCTGAGCAGTGCTTCAGGCGAAGGCTCCCGTCCACGGAAGGACACGAAAACCTGCACTTCCATTCCAGCGTATTAGTATACCATCACCACTTGCACTTCCTGCTGCAGTTTGTATTTATTTACCTCAAGCGGAGACTTTCCACCTCCAAGCGCAAGAACTGTTTCTCTGAATCGCCTCCCGGTTTCCTCAATAGCCTACACAAAACAAGGCATCCATCGCCCCATACAAATTAGTTTTAAATAATCATGATATAACCTTTTTTTGGGTGCGATGTGTTACATTTCACAAAACAATCGAATATATAAATTGCTTCTAAATGATCAGACTATAACCTTTTTTTGGGTGGTGGCTGGGGGGTAATACAGTTACATTTCAGAAAACAATCAATGACCACTGAACAGGTGATTCCTTACATACGTACTAATGTGCTTCCCCTGGGTGAACAGCTTACCTTCTCATTATCCAAACCAGCATCTTCAAATGCTGAGAACGCATCAGCCGACAATACTTCGGCCCACTGTAAGCACATGAAAACATAGTAGCTTTAGCGTATACAAGGCATGAGTGGCAAAGGGATCCATGGTCAGGACAAAGTTAACATGTTTCCCAAAACATAACCGCTATAAAATTTACCTTGTAACTATAGTACCCAGCTGCATAGCCACCTGCAGATTGTCCATAAATGAAGCAATAAGTGAAACCTGTGATCATCTGAATGAATCTCAATCTACGTGTTAGTTAAAGCATGGCAAACCTGCAAATATATGGCTAAAGCCACACAGGAACCTGTCCTCCGGAAGAGGAGCAAGAACCTGCGTTCGTTCTGCAACTCTTCGATCAACATCATATATGGACAATGATCCGCTGGGATCGTAAGTCGTATGCAGTTCCATATCTACACTGGCGAAACGTATCTGTAGAGGAACATTTAAACAGACGGGTGGTGGAACAGTAAAGACCAGCCATTTCCAAGAACACACAGGCACGCTGTTCTATTATTGCTTTCAGGACAAGCAGAGTATTGAATGCAGGTAGACAATGGATCATTTAGCACATCCAAATTAAGAACAAAAACTAATAGCAAAAACAGAAGTTATGATATCGGTATGTGTTATGTAATGTAACTATGGTGACCAGTAACAAGACGCGACAGTACCAAATAAAATGGCAACAGCATAGGAGAACACAATACAATATACCTGACGCAGACTGAAAGTGCCAGCACGGAAATTCTTTGCAGCAACAAGTTTGGCATAAATTTCCTCTGGAAGAAGTTCACCTGTTTCATAATGCTTTGCAATGCTCAGAAGAGTATCCCTGGCACACCAATGCAACTAGTCAATTATTTACCATAATCAGACAGATTCAAGGTAAAATCAAACAAGCGTATGACCAAATCCCTCATACTTGTGATAGCACCAGTTTTCCATGAACTGAGAGGGTAACTCTACAGCATCCCATTCTATTCCACGAATACCAGCCACAAAGCCTTCATCTTGTTTTGTAAGCATATGCTGCAGTGCATGACCAAACTCATGGAACACGGTCTCAACCTGCAGAGAAAAAAAAGTGAAATGGAATATTTTTCTTTTAATATCATAATCAGGATAACTACTAATACATCCTCCTTTACATTTTCAAAATAGATACCTATCATAACTTCAGAATGCGAGTCTGTTAGAAAATATTCAGAATAGTTTGCCATATCAAGTGGTATTGCTTACCTCACGGAAGGTCATAAGACTGGGCTTATCACCAACTGGTGGAGTCTGATTACACACCATATGGGCAACAGGCAGCCTGGCGGATGAACCATTGCGAGCTAGCACACGACTACGAGAGAGAACCACATTCATCCAAGCCCCACCACGCTTTTCAGATGGTCTTGAATATGGATCAAAGTAAAAATAAGCTACAGGACTATTGGAAGAGTCTTTGACACAATAAAATTTGACGTCACTGTTCCAAACCTGAAAAAGTAAATCAATGGTCAACATATACAGATCATGTAGTTTGGTGAGGAAAGTGAGAAAATACTTACAGGAGCCAATCCATCTGCTGGTTCAACGCTTACACCAAAGAGCTTATTTGCAAGACCGAAGAGGCCATCCATAACCTTGGGTAGTGCAAAGTATGGACGCAGTTCTTCCTGCAATGGCAACGCTAAAATCAGCTCAATGGCACATCATCAAGTACAGTGCTCTCTTTCATGGAAACAACAAAGTTAATGACAATTAAATAAATTTATATAGGACAAGTATCTGCAACATATATGATCAAAGGAATGAAAACCAACAATGAATGCAGAAGAATGTTATGAACAGTAATTTGAGCAAAGAGAAAGTTATCAACTTGCAGGAGAACATTGAAATACTTCTATATAGCAAAGAAAGAACCTCATTGATATCATATTTAGATTCCCGCAGTCGTTCACTCCAGAAGGTAAGGTCCCAGTGAGTCAGATCATTGGCTTCTGGAGGACCAGAATCTTTCGCAAAAACTTTTAGATCCTCCATATCTGCATACAGAAATCAGCGGTTCAAATATTTGTGGTTAAAAGATGTTCCGCCTACTCCTTAATTTTTAAAAAGAAGTATGAGAAAAATATTTGCTGACAAAGATGTCATGATGATGGAAAGTTGATCCTTCTGTCAGGGGGCTCTCAAAAGAGCAAAGTTACAGGTAAAAGTGAGGAACACGGCCTCAAACGTAAATAACATAAGAGGAGTCCAAACTTCTTGCTTCTTTGCATGATACAGCTTCAGAAGATTGTGACAAAAAAAAAGGGCAAAATTCTGGAACCCCGCATAAAACAGGATAGAAGGATTGCTCTGTGGAAAAGAACATCAACAGGAAGAACTTGATACAAACCACAATGCAAGTGAACATGATGCAAAAAAAAGTGGCCCTCTTCTTTTCAACTTAAAATCAGATTAAAAGCTATAACTTGAAATTTGTCATTTTTGTACAAGTCATATGCTGTAGCACTTTGTTGTCATTTTTTCAGGGCTTTTAGTGGTTCTTCTGAAAGATCCCAAAAATATTTTTTTAATATATTTTTGAGCCTCTCCGAGCCTCTTTTCGAGAGCCCTCGACTTTTCAGATTATAATCTACCACATATTTTTAGCTCAATCAAACAGGGCCATAATGAATGCACATGAACATCTCATTTCTGCAAAAGAAGAAAACAGCAGGAAGAAGAAGAAACATGATGATTTGGCTGGTACCTTTAACAGCATGATCCCAGGACGCAGCACGAAGTTTCTCAAGAAGCTCTTCTACCCGGTCAACAGTTGCCATTTTCTGAGCCAAGCTTACCTTCAGGGTTGCCATCAATTAGTTAAAATAAGATAATGATGTGCATTGTTTAAAATGTGGTATGGAAAAGGCTAAGCACAAACACCTCAGCATAGTTATTGTAGCCAAGTAGTTTAGCCTTCTCTAGCCTCAACTTTAGAATCTGATTTATGATATTGGTGTTATCAAGATCACCACTAGATGCACGGGTTAGATAAGCACGATAAACTTCTTCACGAAGAGCTCTGTTCCGAGCATGTTGCATAACAGGCATATAGCTTGGTGCATCCAATGTGATGATCCAAGGTCCGTTTTCAGCTGAAGCATTTTCATGACCCTGACAAAATTGCTTGTCAGCATAAGAACATGAGGGGAAAATAGTTTATAAGCATCCATATTGATGTTCATTGGTCATACCTTTGAGACAGCAGTCTGTGCTGCTAAGCCAAGGGCTGTAGCAGGTAACCCATCAATTTCATTTTTATCAGTAATTAATTTCTGAAATTTCTTTGTTGCATCCAGCACATTTTCGCTAAACTTCTGTGACAGCTTTTCAAGCTCCTGAAATAAAGTTAACCCTTGAGTGACTGACGTGCATAAAAGAAATGAAAGTAAAAGGAATAGATGAGGCAGAACTATGCCAACACCCGACAGCATGCAATCAGCTACAACAAACTACTGCCACGGCCACTCTAAAATGTGACTCAAGGAAGAGTCTAAGAGCCTAAGCTCTATCTGCATCAATATCAAGATAATCCTAGGTTTGTTCATTTGTTCACCAAAAGCTCGCATGGCACATTTTGCGCATAACAATTCACTCAGAAGAAAAACATAAGTTAATGTCCAGAAGCTGCAACTATGTTATACTCCACGTAATAAGATACATGAACAGGGTAGAATCTATTAATAAATGTGCAAAAAAATAAGAAATATGAACAAGAACTGTAGGCACACTATGAAATTGCTCAGGCTGTGCCAAAATACTGTGGTCCATCTGTCTGATGAAACAGATCATGGCAGAGCCTATATCCAGCTGCTTTCATTGTAGTAAGTTGCTAGATAAAATAAGCTAGCAATAGCATGCAAATATTTTATGGTGAACCGGCTCAGGTATCACATGAAACAACTTGTTGAATGACGATTATGTGGATTATGACATCTCCAGTAAGGCCCATCCAGTCAGGCGGACATTTCTTGCCGTGTTTACACCAATTTAAAATATCGCAACAATTGATAAATAAAGAGCTTACTTGTTCGATTTTATTAAATTTCTCCCTCTGTTCATCCTCAAGCGCAACTCCACTGAGAACAGCTTCCTTTATTTGGGCTGATGCAGCAAAGAAGAAATCCAATTAGGGAAGGTAAACACAAGTAACCTCTGCGTAGTGAAGCAGGATCAGTCATCCAGCGCAGCATTGTGCCTGTAGAGAAGGTTACCTTCTACTATACGCTTGCGAGCATCGCTGAGGCTCTCCCAATCTGAAGAATTCCTTATGGCCTTGAAAGCTTCATATATAGGCTTGCTCTGGCCCAGCCTGAGTTCAAATTTCACTTTCTCGGGCTGTTATATGGAAAGGTTGATTCAATCAGGTGGTGATGAAGCTTAGTAAGCAAAGGAGTTAAAACATTTTAAATAACAGAAAGCATCCTCTATTTCTATGCCTATGTTCCAGTGTTTCCTCCACACAAAAAAAAAAGCGACGGGACTGATGTTGTAAGCACAAAAAGAATGCCACAGATAGGAGCTAATTAGTAGTACATCTGTTTGATGATAGATGAGGCGGGCTAATATTTTATTTGCTAATTATTTACACTTTTATCCGGTATGAGAGTAAATTTGAAAGAACAAAGTTGAGATGTACCTAGAGATCGCATTGGCAGTGACAGAATGGTGAGATATGACTGGCTCCAATAATTTAATTTATTGAGTTAAGATAAAGAGGAGGGGGCGACAGACATGAGTGGCCACTGGATGGATGGTAAGAAAGAAGAAAGAAGAAGAGAAGAGAAGGTACGTACCTGGACGTCTTCGACGGCGGCACGGAGGTCGGAGGAGTCCTTGACGGACTTGAGGTGGTCGACCATGCCCCAGATGACACCCAGCCTGTCGACGATGCGCTCCAGCGGCTCCACCAGCTTCCCCCACGTAGGCTCCACGCCCCTCTCGAGCTCCTCCAGCTCCCCCTCCTGCAGATGATCATGCCCTAGAAATCTCAGATCCGAATCCCGTAGCTGCAACTGCTAAAGATAGCCTGGCAGTAGCGGCATGACTGACGAGGCGGGTGAGGAGCGTGCGTATTCCGGGGCGGACATGGCAGGGCTCGACGCAGTCGAATGGAGGGAAGTCGAATTCGGCGAGGAGCGGGTTGGCTTGGGCATCGGCGTCCGCCATGGCCGCGGAGGAGGAGTAGGCGGGGCAGGTGGCGCGGGAGGGGCGGGAGGCCGGGCAGAAGGCGCGGAGCGGGGAGGAGGCGGGGAGGAGGGAGAAGAGGACGGTGTGTGGGTTGCGGAGGCGGGCACCGGCACGGGCAGCGGCGAGTGGGAGGCGGGCGGAGGCGGTGAGGAGGAGCAGCAGCATGGCGTTGGCGGCCACGACGAGGCCGATGCTATGACGACGTCGGCGTGGGTGTGGATGGCCCATCTCCGCTCTCCATCCGTTTTGGGCTTTCCACCTCAGTTTTTCTACCTTGGGCCTAACACGTCCGCAAATAGAATTTTATTTTTTTTATATTTAAAAATAATTCGAAATAAATAAATAATATTCCATTTAATAAAAATAAATAAATAGCTTCCCGTCGCCACCCCATACGGCGGGAAAGATAAATCGCCATATCAAAAGGCGAAATTTCGCCACCCCATTTGGCGGGATTAAACCCACCCCGAGGCAGGCTTGTATTAATAGATCGCCACCCCAAATGGCGATATTTTAAAAAACCGCCAGTTCGATTGGCGAAATTTTGGCGCGGGTTTAAATCGCCAAATGGGGTGGCGAACTATCGCCTATATCCATCCTCGCGCCCATGCAAGAAGATCTTCCGCCGAGAGCAGGAGACCCAGCGGAGAAAAAAAAAAAGAAGAGGTGAGGAAGAGAAAAAAAAAAGAGAGGAGAGGAAGTGAAAAGAGGAAGGAAAATCACCGCCATCTACGTTTTGTAAATTTTCTATATCTTGTATTATTGTTTTATTCAAAACATGGTAGGATAGCAATATGAATGTTAAAAATTAGTAGTAAGTAGATAGTAAAAGGGATATTTAGGATATTTGTAGGAATAGAGTTTAGGGGTTTTTAGGGTATGTATAGATTATCGTGAGGGTATATTCTTGGCCTTTTAGGAGCAGGATTTGATATATATAGGGCTAGGGTTTATCTTGCTTCGTATGATATTTACTGAGTATTGTTAGGGTTTGTTTACTGGTATTTTTAGGGGTGGAATTTGATATCGAGAGGGTAGGGTTTACATATGTCGTAGTGTATGTATAGATTATGAGTACGGTATGTTTACGGTAATTTTAGGAATGAAATTTGTTAGCTGTAGGGCTATGGGTTTGGGGTTGGTAGGGTATTTATAGATTAAGATAAGGGTCTATTGATGGTGGGATTTCGCTTTCGGATGTAATTAGTACATACAAAAATATCTCGAGTTAAAATGATAGCTTTGCCCTGAATTCTTGAGGTCATACAAACGTAGGTTTGATCCTCCTCCGTGAGCTTTAGATGAGGAAAAATATAGACGACTTAATATTCGCACCCACGGTAATAATTTGCGTTGGATGGTTTATTTACAGGACAAATGTCGAGAAGTTATATTTTCAGATTCACTATGGGGACGGAGAGATTATGTATGGTCCAAACGGGTGGATCTTAGTAATTTGGAATCAAGAACACTAGGGATATCGAGGCCCACCGAGAGAACGTTTGGGGTTTACAAAACTGGTTGTTACGACGCTCCAAATTAACTCGAAGAACATGTGATGAAGGTTAGGGCGTGGTCACCCGTGCTAGGGACGGTTTCTTTTGGGAGTTGATGCCGATATTGTGTACACGGAGTTGGAGGCGGTATGTTGAGATAGGAATTGAACGCGGCTTTCCTCTAGTCTTTGCTTGCTCAGCAGAGTTCAAACCAACCGGTGACTCAAACGAGACACCGGTGCAAGAGACGCCGCCACCACCGTCAAGAAGGGGCAGAGGAGGGTGAAGGGCAGGAGCACGGAGGAGGAGGGAAGATATAGGCGGAGATGACGGGACGGAGGAGGTTGGCACCGAGCACCCCAGAGAGATGAGGCGACCGGTGTCGTAGATGAGGGAAGAAATTGAAGTACTAGTACAACCGATGGAGGCAGAGGATGAGGCGCACGAGCAAGTACCCGACGAGGACATCTCGAGACGATGAGGCAAGTTTTGGAGATCGTCCGGTCCAAATGAGTGGAACTCGTACAACTTCCAAGATTTATGTGTGAACCAAAGTAGCCAGACTTCATGGAATTACGATCGAACGGTGACACAGGATCAATGTACCCTAGTAAGGAGGCCGTTATGGATGCAGTGAAGTATTGGGCATTATCTCTTAGGAGGAATTCCGTGTTGTCAAGTCCAAGAAAAGTCGATGATGTTCAAGGCGTCGTCCCCGGATGTCCTTGGAGGTACATGCATTCAAGGAAAGTGGGTCGACATCGGATGTGTTCGACAGATGGAGCACAACTGTCGGTTGGAACAACCAAGAAGAAGGGCACCGAACCTAAGTTCCACTTTTGTTGGAGTGGTGATGTATTCACGATAGTAGACAACATAAGTTATGAGCCACGATCGATAATTCGGGCAATTGAAGAACAATTTCAAGACAAGATAAAGTATGCCACAGCTTGGAGGGCAAAGCGAAGGCTTTGGAGAGGAGGTTTGGTACATACGAAGCCTCATATGCCAACCTTCTGCGCTCTGCAGACCATCGATGCAAGAAACCCCGGTACATACTACGATATCAAGGAGTATCTTTGCGATCGGGTGGACACCGGAAGATGGTTACGAGCGGCGTTCTTCGCTTTGGGACCATGCATACGAGCCTTCCGTCTTGTCCCCCGTCCTCTGTGTGGATGGTACATTCCTAACCGAAAATACAAGGGCCAAATATTGACAATTTATTGGCATGGATGGCAATAACCGGATATTGCCGATAGCGTTTGCATTTGTGGAGGGGGAGAACACTGATAGCTGGTAATTGGTTTCTAGAGCGTGTGAAACATGCAGTCGTGCTGGGGAGACCAAATGTTTGCGTTATACATGACAGGCATGCAGGTTTGCTGCGAGCAATTGAAGAAATCAGGAATGGTTATGACGACCGTGGTAATGCACAATGGAGGGACATACAAAGCAGGTGGTGCATGAGACATATGGGAGCCAATTTTTTCAGTCACTTCAAGAATAAGCACCTCATGAATCTCTTCAAAAGGTCAGGCAAACAGAATCAACAAAGAAAATATAATAAATTATGGAAGACCCTTGACGAGCTAACAATGAAGCGATCGCGAAACATCCACCGCGACGGCAGCAAGGAGTACAAAGCAAACTCTAGTATCAGATGCTTCTCAGATTGGATTAAGGATGATCCAAAGGAAAAGTGGTCCCTGTTATACGATAAAGACGGAGCTAGATATGGGACCATGACCACAAATTTAGCAGAGGTATACAACTGGGTGATGCGAGGGATGAGGGCTTTGCCTCTTGTCGCAATTGTCGAGGGAATTCTGCACCGTACATGCAAATACTTCATGGATCGACACCGGGTAGCCTCCATTGCAATGGGGGACCATCGATTGCTATACTGCACCGCCATGACAAAGTACATTGAAGAAAAGATTACGAAGGCACAGAGACACGTAGTTACACCGATGGGTACCGCCGAGCTTCGGTATGAGATTATATGCAGGGATAGAGGCCGCCGCGGCGTCATCGCTATAGGGCAAAGCAGAGTCGCGATCGCGTGAAGACAAGTGCATTTGCTCATGCCGCAAGCCTCTGCTACTGCACAAGCCATGCTCCCATGTACTTGCTGCTGCTAGTATAAGCAGTCATCCAACTTTGCCGTATGTCTCCGAATATTATTTGAAACAATCCATCCTGAACACATGGCATGCAGAGATTTACGGGTACGCCACGTTCGGGACATTTACGGATCCCCCTGGGCCGCACACCCGACATGTACCTGACAGGGAAAAATTGAAGTGTGATCTTGGCCGTCGACAGCATCGTAGGATCCGTAACGATATGGATCACCCGAGGTGGGAGAGTTGATACCGATGCAAAGGTGCAATGAAACAGTCACACATACATCAATCGCAACACACGGATTGGATCCGTGTTGTATGACTGGATGCCGGACCTTCCGGTCAGCGCGGATGGGCGGCGGCGATGGTTGTTCTTGATGTGATGGTACTCACCCAATGAAATGTTAGTTCATATGTAATATGGTATGTTGTAGTTCAAGTCGTCTTCGCATAGTACGCATTGTTGTAATATGCTATGTAATATGGCACGCTCAATTCAATGTTGTATGGAACTATGTCGTCCTTTGTATTTTCACAGTTTGTAATATGATACGTAATATGAACCGTAATTTCGTATGTTTCAAGATGGTTTGGCATATGGTATGTTATACTTCAATGTTCATTCTCGTAGTAATTTTCAATTTTTAACGTCACTATCCACATTCTATCTCAAACTCAGAATCGCCCTAACCATTATTTTTTGCAGAACACGACAGATGGCCGACGGGCACCGGCCGCCGCCGCGTGAGCTTCTCCGCCACGCTGGACCGCCGCACCGCTCCTACCTTTCTGCGGAGGAGGTGCGATGCTCGGCGTGTTCGCGCGGGGACGCCGTCCGAGCACCTCAGCTTGACGCCTGGGGTTGAGAGGTACGTGCTCCATTAACTCTGTCGCGTAGATATTTTGTAATATTACCACTCGTTAAATCTGAAGTTTTCCCGAGTTGCGCTGTCGGCCTACTACCCTTAGCCGGATGATCGAGGCGACGGGTGGCGAGGAGGCGACGAGGCGCTTTACTTCGACAGTCCCTCCCGGCGGCTCGGTCGACAGTGGAGACCGGAGACGACACGTTCCATCTCCCATGTGGGAGATGGCACCGACCCTGCAGATGTGTCCTTCTCGCTGGGCTCGCCAGTCTTGGCGCACCTGCGTCGCCGCCGGGACGTCTCCCCGAGTGGCGACGGAGCTCTGGATCGCCGGGCGATCGTCCGAGCCCCGTGTCTTTGGGTCTGAGCCCTTCCCACATCCCGAGACACACGGCCCGCCAAGAGGTGGATTCTCCAGCCACACGATGCGCGAACCGTCAAATTGCTCTCCTCGCCTCTCCTTGGCGCAAGTTTAGATCTAACATCGTTTTCCACTTCTCTTGAACAGTGAGCTCATCCACCCCGAGGCGGACGAGGGATGGTGGCGAGGCACCTCGAGGCGCACCTCCTGTGGTTGTTCTACCGGGTAATGTTCACCGCACACGACGGCCACGCGGTCGACAGCACCTCCTCCCCACGCGAGAGAGATCGCGACGCGCAATGACGCGGTTCCGCGAAGATACTGGCCTCCGCCGCCCTCGCGGTACGTCTGAGGCTCAGTGTGACGCCGTCGTGAAGACGGACGCTTGAGCCGTGCTAGGCGGTGCCCCTACTCCTCCACTGTGGTCTTACGAGAGATCGCCATCGGCGGCCTCTCATGGATCATCGATCGCATGGCGTGGTCTACTACCACGCCACTCCGGAGGACCGGCCCACGATGGGCCTTCTCTGGACTCGCCGCCGGGTATTCATTCTGAACTTTCCAGTATTCATCATGTATTTTTGTACCGAGGACTGACTAATTCCGTCCTTTCATTTTGCAGCCTACGTGGGCCCACGTGCAGACCCACAGGGGTTACCCGGACTACGTCCGGCAGTTGGACGAGCTACAGGGTGACGATGTCCTGTGGACCCCTACACCGCCGAAGCGGTAGACGATCGCGCCCGCACGCCTGTCGTCCTTGTGCGAAGGGACCAGCCTCTTGGTCGACGAGGTCGCCTCTAATCTTCGACATCTTCGCCGAGGATTACTCGCCGCACCGGGTGATCTGCGCGATTCGACGACACCAGTGTTTCTCCGCCACTCACCTGGCCGTGCCTCCCGCAGCTCACCAGAAGACGCCCTCCTTTACGCATTATGTTTCATTATAAATTCAATTATACCTAAGTGAGCATTGTTCAGAGGTCGACTAGACGGGCCACACTAGGGATTCTGTGGGCACCCGTCATGGCGCCTGGTCGAGAGGTGGGAGGACGCCTTGCGAGATCGTGTCGAGGAGGACGGAGAGTACGACCCACCCTCGTACCCAAATACTTGGCGCTGGTATCTACATTTGTGACTTCAGACGCTGCGTTGGTCACACCCCACGGGCTGAGGTCGCCCACGTGGCGACCGTGACCGACACGTACCCACTTCACCGAGCTCAGTCGGCCTACCTTGCGGTACTACCTTCCTCGACGATTCTTTACCTTTGTCCTTATGTTCTTCTGGTGCTTACATTCGTAAAATGGGCATTTTCAACATGCAATGCATTTGTCCTTACTTTCAGCACGATCTTGTGCGCGAGTCCTACGTCGACGCGGAGAGCGCGGTGATGCGTTTGCAGGGAGGGGTACAGATGACCCCGACGGAGATCCTGGACACCTTTGTCAGGATTCGTGACAAGACCCTGCGTTCGTTGAGCCTTACTTCCTGCGTCGTTCGTCCAGACGCCCACCCGCTCGGTGAGAGGCCTCAGATTCCCCCTACGTCCGGCCCTTCTTCCAGCACGGCAGGTAATACAGTATTTAAAATTGTCATATATCGTTCGTACAATAACACGGTGTTCAACTATGTACCAGGGCCACGCGGGCCCTCGCTTCCGGCCTTGAGGTCGCACTCCACGGCCTGGGATGGGCACACAGACCCGCACCGAGGCGTCGTGGACTTCCGCCACGAGGCCGCGCCCTCACAGTCCCACCACAGAGACCGCGGTGGACTTGAGCTCTGAGCTGGCCCGCCCTCCGTGAGGCTGGGCCATCCTCCGTGAGGCTGCGTCTCGCTTCGTCCCTACCCCGGGTAGATGTGCGAGGTTAGAACCCTCCTGTCGCTTTATAATTTTTGTACGTGATTTCAATTGAAATTTAACTGTTCAGACTATCGTCGTCTCACCGACGGATCGGGACAGCCAGACGCTACCTCCGAGGTGGACTGGGCCACGCCTACTACGACGTGGACTCCTTCTTCGCCCGCCTCGACGAGCTCGCGCCTCTCGTGACCGAGCCACCCCCTCCACCGACTCAGACGTCGCAATGGGAGCAGCCACACCGGCCCGACCGAGCGCCAAGACGGACTTGCACCTCCGGACCGCCTTACCTTCCCTAGTGGGCAACCGACGGGTCGCAAGCCACACCGGAGGGTCGGTCGAGGGGTTCGACCAAGAGGGTCGTGATGTATAGATTAGTAGGGCCCCTAGTACTAATTTAGTTTGACCCTTGTATTTCGACCTTGTTGGGCATTTGCTTCTATATGTTTTGTTCACTTGTTCTCGTTTCTTCCCTTGCGTATGTCTTCCGATTTTCACAGTTATACTTTTCCGATTTTTACGACGCTGGGGCATACACCGTCGGGCGGACGTCCACATAAATATGGTAGGCGCGTTGCGACGTCCCCGATTTTGCCATAATTTTTCGGAGATATCGGGTGGGCCTGGTGACCCTACGGAAACTCACAAGTGAGCACAATTCCTGGTTTTTTTTAACACAGGTTAAGCTTTTCCGATTTTCGCACCCGGGGGGGCATACACCGTCGGAGGCGGACGTCCACATAAATGTGGTAGGCAGCGTTGCGTACGTCCTGGTTTTTCATACTTGATGTTCTTTTCTTCTTTATCTTGTAGGCCAGTAAGTAGTCTACTCTATCTCCTCTTTTCGTCGTCCGGTCACATCAATCGCACCAAGATCCATCAATAATGAAGGGCATCTGGCGACCAACAGCTTCCCCTGTCGTCCGGTCACATCAATCGCATCAAGATCCAAAGAATAATGAAGGGCACTGGCGACCAACGGTACCGCTTTTCAGCGTCGGTCACATCAATCGCATCGGCGAAGACTTTCGGGAGGATGCGACGCTTCCATGAACTCCGTCCATGCACCGAACAAACTTCGCTATAAATACCCACCTCCATTCGGGTCCTCTGCACCGCAACTTCCTCTGCAAGTCCCATACTCCTCCGGCGATACACTCCACAAATCTCCCCATAACAAGCAATGGCGACCTCGGCTCGAGACCCTCCATGAACAAGTTTAAGACCACCGTGCGAAGGGGTCAATGTTCCAATGTGCTTCTGCGGTGACTGTGCAAGTTTGTTCAATCCAACGAAGATTTCTCATACACTTACGGAAGGAGGTTCTTCATGTGTGCGAACTCTGAGTACGATCCACCAAGGTTGCCTTTGGCGAAGGCCCAAAGGTACTTGCTCACCCTAACTCGCATAATTATATATACGTACATAGCGCATGTGAGCTGTACTAACTTCGTTGAACAATTAGTCTCCCCACCTCTCTGCGATTTACGGCAAGGGCTAGACACCTGAGCAATCGGAGGATGACAAGAAACACATCGAGCGTGAGGTCCGTTGGAAGAGGAGTGGTTTAGGCGGCCCCATATGAGGAGGAGCAAGAGGAGAAGCATAGCGTTAGCTAGAGGAGTACCACAAGCAACAAGAGGACGCCGAACGTCAGTCGCCGAGGCACGAGAGGTGACAGGGGAGAAAGCGAGAGGCACGTCGCGCAAAGGAGGCCGGACTCGACGCTACCAGAAGGGAAATATCCCGTTGTACTCGAGAGAAACTTCCTTGTAATCCTGACAATAAAAATTTCGTAAGAGCACTCTACTTTCAACGCTATATCTGCTGCCATGCGATGAATGCTTTGTGACAATACGGACATTTTTTCTTTTTAAATCTAATAATAGAAAAGAATGGAGAATCCCGCCTGGGAGGACCATATTCTAAATATCGCCCAACCAAGTAGGCAAAATTTAGCAAACCTCGCCCTTCATCCGTGACTTTTAGGTCCCACGTCGAGAATATAAAATAAAGCTCGTTCGACCGGAGGCATTTGTTTAGGCCACAAAAATGATAATATATATACTTTCATATGTAATATATATCATATGTACTTCAAATGAATTATTGCTCGTGCGGTGGCGGTCGCCCTTACATGTTGACAGTCGCTCTATTTGCCCCCACACATGGTCGGGACGGTTAAGGCCCAGCTCTTGTCGCCTTTTCCGATGATTTATTCGATAAACACTTCATATTTAATAATGAAAACAAAATTTTAGGCAAACATCGCCTTTCAATCAGGCGATTTAAATTTTCGCCAAACCAAATGGCGATTATTACCAACCTGCACACCCTTGGCGTGAGGGGAAATATCGCCATTCCAAATGGCGATTTATATAAATCGCCCAACCAAATGGCGATTTTTATAAAATCGCCGTTTGATATGGCGATTTCTTTTTCCCGCCGTATGAGGTGGCGACGGGAGGCTATTTATTTATTTTTATTAAATGGAATATTATTTATTTATTTCGAATTATTTTTAAATATAAAAAAAAATAAAATTCTCCGCAAATAATTAAGGAAAAAGTCCATTTCGTCCCTTAAACTATTAGGTAAGTTGATTTTCCTCTGAACTTTAAAACCGGACAACCAAACCTCGAATTTTTCATGCTGGACAAATTTTCCCTAGCTGAAACCAATCCGGTTTTGGCTGACGTGGCATCCTACTCAACAAGATTTTCTAGAAAAAAATTCCAGGAAAATCAAATAAATTGTAGAAAATCATTTGAAGCTCACAAAAATAAAATAAAAATATCTAAAAATTTTAAAAATATGTAGAGTCCAAATATACAATAAAATTATTATATTTGTGTGGAAACTTATATGACAAAAAATATATTTATTTTATAGGGTCTTTTATTGATTAAATAATTCAGGTATTTATGGTAAATTAGTTTGGCTTGTTGGAAAATTGGGTAAAATTATTTTAGTTTCTTGGAATAATGTAGAAATTAATAAAATAGAAGGATGTTAGTTTAACATCTAAATTTAAATTTAGATGGACAAAAATCCAAAGGTCCAACTAGCATCCTTCTATTGTTCCTAGTTTTCTAGGAACTCAAATTTTTTCCAAGAATCCAAACTATTTTTTCTAAATATTTGATTTATTTAATCAACAAAAGACACTATGACATCAAATATAATTTTTGCATATAAGCTTATATGTAAATATCATACCTTTATTGCATATTTGGATTGTACACTTTTTTGAATTTTTGTATATTTTATTTTATTTTATTGAGCTTCCTATGATTTTCTAAAATTTATTAGATTTTCTAGAGTTTATTTTCAAGAAAGCCCTATTGACTAAGATGCCACGTCAGCAAAACCGAGATGGTTTCATCTCAAGGAGGTAATTTGTCCGGTATGAAGAGTTCAAGGATATGTTTGGCCGGATTTAGAGTTCCTCCCAAAAAAGCACAAGCACACCGGGCCATCCAGATTATGGCCACATGTCGGCCACTGATCCCTGCATGCCCTGCGCTACAACTAAGTTATCATGCTGGGTTACAACGACAGTACCCCTTTTATATAGGGCCTAGATATAGAATACGACTCTAACTCTATCATCCCCTGGCTATTACAACCCAGAGTTCACATA
Source organism: Olyra latifolia (assembly GCA_036346145.1). NCBI lineage: Eukaryota > Viridiplantae > Streptophyta > Magnoliopsida > Poales > Poaceae > Olyra > Olyra latifolia. Next base: position 1,107,254 of record CM070524.1, on the reverse strand, counting down.
ACCCTATATGGACACATATTCGATACAAACTCTTATAAAAAAAAGTGGACGATATACCGCTCCTTAGCAATTGTTTTGCTTTGTGCAATTTGGACACCGAACGAGAAAATATAAAAATCAGAAATTTAAAATGGGATGAAACAACAAGCACAAACTAGTAGTGTTGATTCACATATTTCCATTGAGAGACGAGAGAGAGAGCAGTAGTCCATGCATGGCGTCCTGGGCAGCCCACACATCTATCTGCATTGCATACTCTAATAATGTGTCTTCCATCTTGTCGAAATCACTGCTATCACTCAAGGCTGAGATTGAGCTTCAGGACATTGTGGAGGTGTGGAGTTTAAGAAGTTGGATGCATGTGTTCTACTTGAGAAGAAGAGAGTGGGTTGTCTTTATAGACAAACTTGACTAACGGCTAGTTTTCCAATAGGTAAGTAGGAAACGGGTATTTTGCTAACGGCTAGTTTTCGAATGGCTTGTTGTCTAATGGCTATTTTTTCAATAGGTAATTGTCCAACGGTTAGTATGAAAAGCTACATACATTATAATCCAAACAGAAGAGAGCCCTCTAAAAGAGGCTTGGAGAGGCTTAAAAAATTTATTGAAAAACTTTTTTGAAATATTTCAAAAAACCATTAAAAGCCTCGGAAAAATGGTGACGAAATGCTGCAACGTATTACTTGAAAAAAAAGATAAAATTCAAGCTGAATCTTTTCACCCGACTTTGAAAAGATCTTAGTATTTTTTAATTATCTCAAAACCATTGTTAATTTTAGCCTTTTTTTACCTCTTTAACACTTCTCCAAATAATAATAATAATATAAATGTCACATGCATGCATCATGCATGCATGCTTCCCAGCAAAGCTAGCTAGCTGCTACCTCGCGTACTTCCAATGGCCGTCGCGAGCATGACGCGACGTCGGTGGGGCTGGTGCGACGCTGACGTCAGCTTCCCATCTCACATGGCATGTGCATCTCTCTCCTCCAAGTGCCCACTCTCTCTCTCTCTCGAGTCGCCTCGCTACTGGTGTTGGAGACGACCTAATGCATCCCACGTGGTAGGCGAGCAGCACAGTGCTATACCATTGGGAACTTTCAGAATGGGATACCGTTGGTTAGAATTTCTCATGCAAGCTCCGCTTGTGAATGATGCGGTGGAGGGTTTTTGTGTTAGGGAAGAATAAAGTCCAATTATACGGGTGGAGAATGTTTGTGTTAGGTAATTTTTGAGGGGTTGAATCAGATAGGATGGATTTGTTTTGACAAGTGATACGGTGGGTAATTTTAATTAAGTGTGACGTCACGTATCACTCATCGGCTACAAATAGACTTGTACAAATTCATTGGAAAACATTTTTGAAATATTAAAAAAACTGTTAAAAGCCTCGGAAAAATGGTGACAAAATGCTACAACGTATGACTTGTACAAAAATGATAAAATTCAAGCTGAATCTTTTCACCCAACTTTTAAAATATCATAGTATTTTTTTAATTCTCTTAAAACCATTTTTAATTTTAGCCTTTTTTACCTCTTTAACCCTTCTCCAAATAATAATAATAATAATATAAATATCACATGCATGCATGCTTCCCAATGGCTTAGCTAGCTACTAGCTCACAGACTTCCAATGGTTTGCCATGAAGCGACGACGTCGGTGGGGCCAAAGACGAGGCGACGACACGCACGACGTTGCCGCTTCGCTCCCGCGTGTGGCTGGCACGTCTCTCTCCTCCAAGTTGGCCTCTCTCTCTCTTTCCCTTCTTGCGTCGCCCTCGCGCCTGGCGTTGGAGACAGCCTAATGCATCCCACGTGTGGTAGACGGGCAGGCAGACAGTGCTATACCATTGGGGACTTTCAGAACGGGATAACGTTGGTTAGAATTTCTCTTATGCAAGCTCCGCTTGCGAATGATGCGGTGGAGGGCTTTCGTGTTAGGGAAGAATAAAGTCCAATTATACAGGTGGAGAACATTTGTGTTAGGTAATTTTTGAGCGGTTAAATCAGATAGGATGGATTTATTTTGACAAATGACACAGTGGGTAATTTTAATTAAGTGTGAAATCACGTACCACTCATCAGCTACAAATAGACTCTTGTGAAGACAGTAACAAACATCAATCGTTTGAAAAAAAAAATCTCACGAAGTACATTTTATTACCCAAGAGTTGCACTGTCAGTGAGGGGAGTTAATTAGCTAAGAGGAGGATGGTAATTAGCGTTAGCAGATGGGACTTGGGAGTGCTAGGTGTAGGTGATGAGGCGGGTGCAGAGGCGTGAGACGTCGGAGTGGCGCAGCGGCTTGATCAAGAAGTCCTCGGCCCCCTCGTCGAGGCAGCGGCGGATCCTCGTCGGCGAGTTCTCGGACGACATGATGACGACGGGGATCTGCCTCAGCTCCGCCGAGTCCTTGAGGCGCCTGAGCAGGTCGTACCCCGTCATCTCCGGCATGCAGTAGTCGGTGATGATCATATGCACGTCCCGCTCCAGGCTCAGAACCTCCAGCGCTCGCTTCCCACTCTCCACCGCCGTCACTGCATCCATCCATCTCCGACATGCAGGCCAACAATCTAATCTCAAGGAAGAGGAAATGCTGCATATATACCTCGATACTTGGAGCTGCGGAGGAGCCTGGCGATGACGGCGCGGTCGACGATGCTGTCGTCCACGGCCAGGACGTGCGCCACCGTCGACGACATTATTATGGTTTATGAGAGCTAGCTCACTGATTCATTCACAATGCAAGCAGGCCACAGCCCAGTCTCGTCGCATTGATTTTGTTTTATACTGCCACGAACCGACCACAGGATAGAGTATTACTATTATCCTGCTGCTGCTGCTGCAGCGCTGGCCGAGGCGCCTACCCCAAATATCCAAATCCGCAATTTCATTTCTCTTCACATGCCACAACAATTCAGCCCAGCACTGCACTTTGGGGGTATCAGGTATCTTGCTTCCCTCTCCATCAGATGATGCTTTTCTCAACATCAATATGTCGATTTGGTCGCTTAATGACAGAATAGAGGTCGGTTCTCAAGACAAATCTTTTATCATGCACCAACTATCCACGTTCAGCATATCCAAAATGCATTCAAGATGGAATCTTTCGGATATTTTTTATTTTTTTATTTTTGCTGCACAGCGACTACTCCTCCCCCTCTCTTCCTTCAACAATTGAATAGGCAGAAGCATGCAATCATTCACACACTAATCCATATATATATAAAAAAAAAACCCAGAGATTCTGAACACATGATGTCTGACCTCAAGCTTAATTTGTTTAACTCATCAAGTCAGTTCCTCTGCATCTGGACTGCATACCCACATCCAGGCTCCAGCGAATGCAACGTGATTGGTCACACAACAAGGATTGCTGCTGCCGATCCATCCTTCTCTCTCTTTTTTTTCTTCATCACTTATTACTTCAAAAGTGTCCAAGTGTTAGCTGTTCAAGTACGAGCTGCTGCTCCTGAGTAAACATCAGGGATCAGAAGCACAAGGTCAACTCAAGAAAATTTGCAGTTCAGCTGTTGCTTGTGACAAACACAAGCACTAGAAGGCTAATGTCAACCGAGTGGTATTCAAGATTCAGTTCAGGGTGAGATACAAAGTATGGTGAGACAATCCCCTCTACCCCTACACCTGAAAGTCCAACCAATCTCATGAATCGCAAGTGTCGAAAATGGTACGATTTTAGGTACCTGAAGCCAAAAAAAAAACTACAGAAAAAGGTTGGCATAATGTCATGGTCTGAAGATGCAGTTACGTGGAACACTTTTTACTCAACTGTTGAATTGCAAGAGTAAACAACCTGCATAACACAACGTATCTTTTAGCAGCCAGATCCCAGATGGCGTAGGGTCCCTGATTCAGGCCGCTGCATTAAAGAAGAGTTCACATCAAGTGTTAGTATTTGAAATGTCATCTCGAGATTTTAATTGGTTGACATACACTTAACCATGCCACTACGTAGTACGTACCCGTGATTGGCAAGATCACTAAGATTTCAGGTGACTACTTTATGTAAGTCAACCATGTTACTGTGAGTTTGAAGCATCTAGCACGGTCTGACTGCAGGATTGCAACGGTTCATCGACAACTGGCAGCATGCATAGAATGTTAGTTTGTCTTCACGATTTTTAAATTCAATTTTTTTAAATCCATTTTTCAAGTTTCGCTGTATTTTTTATGTTTCTTAAAAAATCATATTTTTTGTGAATTCATGATTTTTTAAATTCAAACATTTTTAAAAAATCAAATTTTTTAAAAAATTAGACTTTTTGTGATTTCCGTGAACCTACGGCTCCATTTTTTTAAGTTTCGTTGTATTTTGATGTTACGTACTTTTTTTCATTTTAAAAAATTATGAAAAATAAAAAATAGAACAAGAGGTTCATGAAAACTGTCCATAAAAATTATGAAAATAAAAAATAGAACAATAGGTTAACGAAAAGTGTCCATAAAAATTATGATTTTTTGAAATTTTTAAAAAATCTAAAAAATTATGTAACATCAAAATAAAACGAAACTTAAAAAATGGAGCCTTCGGTTCACAAAAAGGGTTCACAAAAGTTTAAATTTTTTGGAAACTTTAATTTTTTAAAATTTTTGAATATAAAAATTGTGAATTCACAAAATATGATTTTTCTTTAGAAACATAAAAAATGCAGTGAAACTTGAAAAAGAGAACAATAGGTTTATGAAAAGGGTCACAAAAATATGATTTTTTTAAAAATTTTTGTCTTCACGATTTTTAAATTTCAAAATTTTAAAAATTCAAAATTTCTAAAAAAACAAACCTTTTTATGGACCCTTTGGTGAGCTTACGGTTCCATTTTTTAAAGTTTTGTTGCGTTTCGATGTTGCATAATTTTTTAAAAATTCAGTAAAGTTTGTTAGTTTACTAGGTATATTAGTTACTAGGTATATGCACGCATGGCAATGTCGCGACACGGTGCAGCGGCATGTTGCCGTGCCGCTGTACCATATAGCGGAAGCAACCCAGTTGCCGCTGCAGGATGGGTATTTCTGCAAATCCCCAAAAAGGGTGGGCGTTTCCGTATTTATTATTATTATTTTGGGTGAAAAAAAAAATTCCTGTGTAGTTGGCTGTTCCACTGAAACGTCTGCGGTCATATCGTTTGATCCCCTTTGAATGTTATTACCAAGTACCAACTGATCAAGGCAAAGCAACACTAAAGGTGGGTTCAGTACCATCATCAAGAGGGCTTGGTGTACCGCTAGTTAGCTAGCTCGGACACAGTACTGCTCCCGGTACCATTACTTATTCTCAATACTAAAAAACACAAACCAACTACATACCTACTAAAATCAAACAATTACCTTTCCTTTATTTTTTGGAAAAAAATAAAAAAAATCACATATTTTTATTTTCGTTATAAACGTTTGTAGATTTGCCAGTTTATTTCTTTGCAAAATGGTTATCACGCCCTGAGATTCCACAGAAGACTATGGAGTAGACATGATAACCACTACCAGCCCACCCCCAATTGCCAGCTCTCAGGAAAAAAAAAAGAAATAATAATAAAATTGCCTAGCTAATAATGCAATATGATACCAGCAGTGGTATGCTGTCAGCTGAGTTTCTTGCTCTAACATTCATCTCTAAAACTTTTCTTCGACTTGCTTGTCCACAAACTCTGCAGGCCGATCTTGATCTTAAATTCAAAACCTCTCTGTCGCTCCGACAAGTTCCTGTAATCTTTGATCTTAAAACTGTACCTCTGCACTTTGGCAGAAAAGAAATTGTGAAACAGCATAATACTATGCGTTCAGCTTATATGCACATTTACGTTCTCAAAGGTCGAGTGCTTCCAGTGCTCATGCAGTTCATCTGTCTATCTGAGGAACACAGTTATGTATATATATGTTGAATCATGAACATCCATAGTGGACACATCACAAATATTATTGTTGCATGGGGAAAAGGGACAAAAAGTTCACAATGTGCAATCTTGCAGCATCAGTAGAAAATAATGTACATAGAAAAAAAATGACGAGAGGGGAAAAAACGAATATATTCATTGTTCGCATGGATAAAAAACTAGGAAGATTTGCTGACACACTCGTATTTGGGGTACGTGGAGGTCGCCTTGAGAATTGAGATTCATTCATCTCCGACATGGAAGCTCAATCGCGAGTGAGTTCTCTTAAGCGTCGCAGCAGCCGGCTCAGCGGCATCTGGATCATACTTCTGCGCACATGAGGGTGTAGGGATGATGATTTCATTAGACGTAGTTGCAGCGGGAATCTTTTGTATAAATCCAATGTCGGTATGAATGTTTGGCTGATGGAGAGAGGTAGGAAGCATATATGTATGCACCTGGATGAGGTTTTGCATGTTGTGATGGCTCCCCCTGAAGCCAGCCTCTCTCTCTGCTGCAAGCCTTTGGAGCTTTTGCTGGTCCCTGGCATCCACTGCATGCATGCAGAGGCAATAGAGAAATCAACACGATGAATCAACAGCCGTGATGTATGCATGCCAATGAGGATGGTTACGGACAGAATTTGTGGAAGCGGGCAAAGGCTGCGAGGACGATGGCAGCTAAGGCAGGTATGGCACACAGAGGCAGCAGCAGCAGCATCTTCATCTTCATCTTCATCTTGGTGGTGCCGGCGCGGCGTCGCCTTGTGGCCGCCCACAAGGCATACACGGCCTCGAGGGCGATGTTGCGCCGGACTTCGCGGGCGAGCTCTTGGCGCCTGTGGATGCAGGCCTTCACGGCGGCCTCCTCGTCGCGCAGCCGGCCGTCGCCGAGCTTCCACCAGACGCCGGAGAAGGAGCCAGTGCGGGGCAACCTCGACGCCATCACCGCTGCAGCTCTCAACTCCCCACGGATCTTGTGTTTAATGCATCAACAAAAGGGGGCAAATCCACCTACTGCTTTGCCTTTCTTTTTCTTTTTTCCCCCCTTCTACTACTACATTTCTTTTTCCTAATTTCGTCGACAACGCACGTCCATTTATAATTTTGCTGAATTTTCAGAGCTGCACGACAAGGCCAATCTAATTGTTATATCAGAATTTCAGTACAAATGCCACCGTCAGTCTGGTCTGATGATTCTCACTTTTGGCCTTGCTGTAACCAAGGAACAAGGCCTCTCATCCTCACATTTTAGACGAAACAGGCCTTATCGGTATGTCAGTGACGGACTAGCGCACATCCTACAAACCAAGCGTATGCTGACGTGCACATCATAAGCTTGAAGCTCTCCAGTAATTTTTCTCGACACTGGCAACAACTTGACCATGGGACTGGCAAAAACGTAAACGGCGGTAGTAAAGATATATCAGTGAAAATCCAACAGAAATCGCTGTTGCACTAAACGAACCAAGTCAGGTCCAGAGCACAAATGCAGTATTAGTGTTACATGAGCTGGTGCTAGATTATATACAGTTCATGTCACGGCCCAAAGGAACGAAACCGCTTCACTCCAGTTACAAAAGAAATACCCGCAGCTCTTCTTTTAAGTTACAGCAATCCAGCCACACCAAACATGTCAAACAAAACCACACCACGTGCTCAGATTAGATCAGCAACATTCATCGGCATTTCATCAATTTGCGTGCTGTAGTACTGCTCAATGTCCCTCAATATGCGGATGTCATCCTTGCGCACAAAGTTGATCGCCACACCCTGCAACGGTACACAAAAAATGTCTATCAGAATTAGCCCATCATATGTCAGGCGCCAGTGCTGGGCTACCAATTGTACTTGTAACTACAGTATTGTGGTTTGCTATCTCCAGACTCTACAATAGTTCACATGGAGATCCCAAAACCATTTTCCTAAGTGCCTAAATGACTAATGGACATGTGAGCTGCTGAGATCATGCCTTGCATGCCCAATTTCTCCAGAATCTAAGGAAAGATGTGATAGAACTATATGATTCACTTACAGAGTCATTATTTTATTCATTCCGAACACTGCATGGAACAAACAAGATCCTTTGCTTTACATTTAGTTGTCATATAATGGCAAGAAAAATGCACAATGATTTTTTATTTGATTATTGAAGTGCCCATAAATTGTAATTTGATGGTTTCATTGTGCCATGCATTAGTATCAAGAAAATAGAATCAAAATTATGTAACATGAATTAACCACAGGTAAGTAGAGGAGAGGCAGCGGAATAAAAGAGATGCCTAAGTATTGAAGCAGGATTCTGTAACGTTACCTTGCGTCCAAATCGTCCAGAGCGACCAATGCGATGGATGTAAAGCTCACGATTATTTGGGAGATCATAATTTATGACAAGAGAGACCTGAAAATGAAAATAATTCATAGTCAAGACAAGCATCATACTGCCACATACAAGATGGGCCAGCAATTGGAGCTGCAGCTGCTGGATAACCGGATGTGAAGGATCCACATGAGAGGAAACTTACAACAGCCTAACATCAGGTGACGGACTAGCAATGTGAAAGAGAGTTCAAATAAAAAATATACATATAACAAGACTTGCCTGCTGAACATCCAACCCTCGAGCCCAAACATCTGTTGTGATTAGAACACGAGTTTCAGTATCCCTGAACTGAGCCATAATGGTATCCCTTTCCTTTTGAGGCATGTCACCATGCATAGCTGATACCGTGAAGTTATTGGTACGCATTCTTTCAGTAAGCCAATCCACCTGGCCAAAAGAATTACCATTTTAGCACACAAACCATCAATGATGTTAATTAGACATATTTTTTTAATTAAAAAAGGGACCAAACTATTGTACAGTTTGCCAAATGATCGCATTTTTTTGCAAACTTGCAATTAAAAGCAAATGCCCAATCAATAGCAAGTTCAAAACATTAACTGATGTATGCTTGGATAGGCAAAGTAAAAGTTTGCACTGATCAACATGGATGAGGAGTAACACCCAGATGAAACAAAAAATATGAGAAATACACAAAAGGCTATAGCCATAAGATCAAATATGAATTTGGTGTATACAGATGACAACTGGAGTAAGTAGAACAAAAAGGTATACTAGTGAAAAGGGCAAAAATAATAAAAATAACCCAAACATACCATACATTACCTTTCTCTTAGTATTGCAGAAGATGACAGCTTGTGTGATGGTGAGTGTATCATAAAGATCACACAGAGTATCAAACTTCCATTCCTCTTTCTCAACAGCAACAAAGAATTGTTTGATGCCCTGAAAACATGACATGAAAATGTAATTTTTAAACATGATCAAATGTGGTAAAGCAAAACAAGAAATTATATTTACCTCTAAGGTCAACTCATCACGCTTCACAAGGATCCTAACTGGATCAGTCATGAACTTGCCAGTCATCTCCAAGATCTCATGGGGCAGAGTTGCAGAGATCAAAACTACCTGCATAGAGCAAAATAACACACAGTTAGATTAGCATGGATACTCTTTCAGGGAGGTGCCATTATTTCTTCTCATCAGCAGCAAGCCTAGTGCTCCTGTTAGGTTTTATTTTCAAAATACTCATGTTTTTCTCATCATATTTTAAATCAAGAATGTGAATTGTCAACTGATAACACAGAAATAATAACAAAAGGTCAAACAAAAAATGGCATTCAGTATTGGTGCATAACAAACCATGCATTATAAAATCAAAACAGATACAAGATGGATAGGCTGTAGGCATGATGATTGTAGTAGAATATAGGAAAAGATGATGTTACTGAAAAATGCAGGCAGACACCAAAACAGATTAAAATACATGCAAGTGACAAAAAGGAAAGCATTGACATGCTGAGAGGAGCGACTGAACAACGATGCAAAAGAGTGATTTGGGAAAGAGACTGACCTGAAGTTCTGGGGGGAGATATCTGTAGACATCATATATCTGATCCTTAAAGCCTCTGTTCAACATCTCATCAGCTTCATCCTATTATGAATGCATGTTATGTTAACCTCGTACGGCTTGATGGCAAGAAAAATGAGTGCAGCATGACAAGATCAAACTAACCAGGATTAAGAGCTTGATGGCCCTTGTACGCAATGTCCTTCTCTTGATCATATCACATACTCTGCCTGGCGTTCCTGACACAACATGCACTCCGTGCTCGAGCTTTCTAATATCCTCGCCGATACTTTTGCCACCAATACAAGCATGCACTTGCACACTGATGTAGTCACCAATACCCAGTATAACTCTCCCCGTTTGTGAAGCAAGCTCTCTAGTTGGTGACAATATCAACGCCTGTACCCTACAAAACAAAATGAACATTGCAACCAGCATCAACCTGGGCTTTACTCTTTTAGAACAAATGGTGGATGCGTTAGAGAACAAAAAAAGATGTGAATCAGAATAACAGGACAGGAATTTGAACTGGCAGGCACAATGATCCCTACAAAAAGAGACAATGACAACAGGGAACATATACAGTTCATGACTAAACCCAATTCGTGCCCTTAGCAAGCCCATGGAACACGACAGAGAACAGTACAAACGTGCATGAATTGCATCTAATCCAAACCTAAAAAAAGCACAAACTGCATGCGGCAATAATTCACCACATGCATCTAATTCTAATCCAGTCTGAAAGAAACTATTGACGGAACAAATGTGTCACGTACAAATCTAGAATATGGAACAAAAGGATGTATTGATAAGGAATTTATGCAACAATATGTAAACCCTAGCTGATGGAGGCAGAAACAGAAAAGGGCGCCAGGCAGGGATAAAGGAAGAATAGACCTACTCGCGCACGGCGGTGTCTACGATCTGGCAGACGGAGAGGGAGATCATGGAGGTTTTGCCGGTGCCGGACTGGGCCTGGGCTATGACGTCGCGGCCGTTGATGATGGGGAGGACGGCGCGCTGCTGGATGGCGGAGGGCTTCTCGAAGCCGTAGCTGTAGATGCCGCGGAGGAGGTCGTCGCGGATCCCCATCTGGTCGAAGGTGCTGACGACCTCGACGCCCGGAGAGGTCTCGAAATTGAGGTTGTCGTCGTCCATGGCGGGGCGCCTGGACGTCGTGGCCATGCCGGTCGGCGCCGCCATTGCAATTGGGATTGGGAGCAAACCCTAGAGCTCGAGGGGGGTGGGGGTGGCGGAGGAAGAAGCAATCCAAGTCGAAAGGGAAGCGGAGACTTGCGCGTGGCCGTGGGTACCACCCTTAATCCTAGGCTTTCCCTTTCTTCACTTACGTGGGCCTGCCTCTCCCTGGGCCGGGCCTTCTCCTCTTTCTTTTTTTCTATTTCCTCATCGTTTCCTCTCAATACTCATGCGCAGCGCAGCAATAGGTATCAAGGATTTGTAAGACATGCTCAAGCTATTTTGAATTATTCATTTGCCTACCCATTTATCTATTTTAGTCTATGTATTGTATTATTAAATCAAGAAAAATAGAGCAACCACTTTAATAAAAAAACTACACCATCAATTATAATTGGGCTAGATTAAACGGCTTAAATTAAAGAAAAGAGTCAATATCAACAACAAAAAATATACAAATAACAAAAATTCGAAATAAAAAATATAAACATAGTTCATATAAAATACAATAAAAATAATAATTAACTAAAATTTGTTAAAAAAACAGAGGAAAAAAGATATACACCAACAATTATATTTGAACCAGGCTATAACGACCTATATTAAAAAAAATCCATAACAACTACAGTAAAAAACAGGTAACAGAAATCTGGAATAAAAACATAATAGAAAAAAAGTCCATATCAACTATAGAGAGGCACCTCCATCAACAAGCTGGAGACTTAGGTTTGTAAGCACAATTGAGCATTTGGGTTGTTTTATGGAGACAAGAATCATGAAACCTGCATGCATAGATTGGAGCCTTCTGCCCTTTGAGTTGATCAACCAAAGAGTCGAAGAAATTCCCTCTTTGCAGTTGGCAGCAATGTTCCGCTCATACACTGCCTTCAAATTCATGGCCTTGCGCGCGCTAGAGGGGCTTTGGTCCAACGCGCGTTGGACCGCCCCCGCACCGTTAGTCCAGAGAGAAAGGAGGAGAAGGGGGAGGACTGCAGCCTTGGGTGTTTATTTTTTAAACGGTAGAGTGGAGATTTGTGTGAATCTTGAAGCAAGCTTGATGTGGAGGATAGTGCAAGATAATCCTTGCACAGATGCTACCGTTTCCTTAGCAATGCAGTGCATACAGCTAGTGCTGACGGGAAAAAAAGAAGAAAAGGTCTCGCCCATATGTAGCTAGTTTGAACGGAATGACACGTGGACGTGGAGAATAGCGGGTGCGGGGAAGCAATCTTTTTTCCTGCGGGGAGATTATCTAGTACAATCCAGAAGGATTTACATAAGAATCTTGTGCTAGGAGTGAAAACCAAGAGAATGATATCTAAGATGGACCAATGATCGATGCCTGCACTGTCAAGCTGAATCGTTGTTTTCTGCAGAGAGTGCAGTCTACACTAACAGTGTCAAGTGAGGAAGAAGGTAGCTCAGTCCCTCTCGGTGAAGCTGTCGGTGGCCGGATCCCGCGGCACGGCGTCCGACCACCGCGCAGGTGAGCGGTCGCTGCTGTTGGACGACGACATGGCCTCCGCCCTCGCCTCCCTCACCATCCGGAGCACCTCGGGGGTGGGTGGCCGCCGCGCGGGGTCTGCCGCCACGCACGCCGCGGCGATGCCGACCAGCGCGCCGAGCTTCTCCTCGGCGCCACTGGCACCGGCAGACGCGGACCCGGAGTCCGTCTCCTCCTCGCGCACGGCCCGCACCCAGCTGGGTATGTCCTCGCCGTGCAGCTCCACCAGGTCCTGGAACGGCGTCTTGCCGGTGAGGAGCTCGAGGAGGAGCACCCCGAAGCTGTAGACGTCGGAGACGGCGGTGAAGGCGTGGGCGGAGCGCGTCTCCGGCGCGCGGTAGGGGAGGGAGGTGGAGGAGGCGAGGTCGGCGGCTTGGGGGTGGGAGGGGAGCAGCGTGGGGACGAGGCCGTAGTCGGTGAGGCAGGACTCGAAGTCGGGGCCGAGGAGGACGTTGGAGGGCTTGAGGTTGCCGTGGACGACGCCCTGCTGGTGGAGGTACACAAGCCCCGCCGCCATGTCCTCGGCGATCTTGAGGCATGACGTCCAGTGCAGCGCCTTCCCCTTGCTGGACGGCCTCGACCCTGCAATGCAAACACATCACAGATGCCATTCTTATATGCATGTGTCAGCGTGGCACTACTAATCTGGAGTACCTTCTTCCTCCTCCACATGCAACAAAACAACAAATTATACTGTCATGCCAAATTTGTTCAGCATATTCCAGCATGCATGCTGCGCTTTCCTTACACCATCACACTAAACACTTCAAATTCCTAAAATTTCTTCTTCGACTATACTAGTGGTACGTATAAGATTTTTTCTCGCCTGCAAACACACTGTTCCAAAAAAGCTGATGAACAGTGTTTTGAACAGAGCTCCTGCCAGCGATGCTCATGGCGTATAAAGCAGCGCAAATGAAAGAAGCAGCAGGTACCAAACCACAGCTCATACGCTGCCTGCAGTAACACCGGTTACTGGTGCAGGAGGAGGCCCACATGGCATGCTCACAAGCATCTGCATCGATGCATTGCTCTTGTCCCTTGTAAGACGTGGGCTGTACCGCCAATTCGATCGAGCGCTGAAACAGTGCAACGCCTCTCTTGTCTCATGCTAAAGCCATGGCAGTGGCACCAACATGGATATGTAGGAGGCCCTGACATGTCATTTGACTGCTAATTTCATGGAAATGGAGTATTTGTTTGAACGCGTCTCATTCTCATGGCCATCTGGTCTGAGTCTGAGCACTGGCATTTTACTTGCAAGAAATATATATGTATGTCACATGCTGATGCACTGTAGCCTCTGTTCTGCATCAACGCTGGTGAGTGTTTTTGGTCCCTAAACCTAAATCTTCTGTGGGAGCAGTCATTGCATGTCCCCCACCCTCTTTGATTGATTGATTGATTCGAGTGTGTGGCACTGCCATGGAATCTACACTGCTGCCCGTATGAGTGTGAATTACTCCTCCAAACTGACGCTAGAGATGGTGTATGAAAATTATGGCCCAAAGATGAGCGAGTCCTCTGTAATTCTACATACCCGCCATTGCTGCCCAACAAAAAAGATTTCTTTTCTTTTCATCCCCCCATTCCCGGGGCAAGAATTCACATGGATGCTAGCAGTGTTAATTCGCATGCCATGCGTCCAGGATAGTGAGATCCGATCCGACGGAATAGAATTTTTTTGGTCAATTCCAAGACAAAGAGAGCAACAGCACAATGACAAGACGATAGATGATGCAGGAGCAGGTGACTGACCGTGGAGGAGGGAGAAGAGGCTGCCGTTGGGGTAGTAGTCGTACACGAGGAGGCGCTCCTCCTTGGCCTGGAAGTAGGCGCGCAGCGCCACCACGTTGGGGTGGCGCAGGCGGCCCAGCTCCTCGGCGCGCCGCCCCAGCTCCCCTCCGGCCTCCCGCTCCCGCATCCGCTTCACCGTCACGATGAACCCCGTCTCCATCACCGCCTTGTACGTGCTCCCCACCTCTCCGCGCCCCAGCGTCTCCGCCGACGCCCGCAGCAGCTCCTCCAGGCTGTACATCTCCGCCCCCCCGCCGCCGCAGAACACCAGCTTCCCGATCCCCTCCCGCTCCCACGAGAACTCCCTCCCGCCCGCCGCCGCCGCCGCCGATGCATTCCCCTGCGTCGCCGTCTGCGAAAAAAAACCGATTTTCCCCCCTCTCAGATCGTTTTCTACTGAACGAAAACGAAACTGCTGCTGGACCCCGCCTCGCAGGTAGTACCTGTTGCTCCTCCTCCTCGGGCTGCGGCAATGCCGTCGCGCCGCCGCCCTTGTCCACGTCGCCGGCCACGCGCTTGCTCCTCCCGCGCCGCGACCCCATCACCGCCGCCGCCGCCACCAGGATCCCCACGGCCGCCACTCCTCCCACCGTGGCGCCGGCCACGATGGCGGCCTTCTTGCCGCCGCGGCCCTTGGAGCGGGGCGCGAATGCCGCCGTGGCCGCGGTGACCGGCCCGGGGCTCGGGCCCGCGCCGGCGACACATCGGGTGGGGAGCGGCAGGCCGCAGAGCCCGGCATTGCCAAGGAAAGAGGACGCGTTGAACCGTGCGAGTGCGGCCGGGATCTCGCCGGATAGGCGGTTGCCTGAGACGTTGAGCAGCCGAAGCGTGTGCTGCCCCAGCGGCGGGACGGCACCGGTAAGCAGATTTCCGTCGAGGAGCAGCGAGGTGAGGCGGGGCAAGGTGGCGAGAGCGGCGGGGATGTCGCCGGAGAGGTGATTGCCGGAGAGGACAATGACGGTGGCGCGGTGCAGCAGGGCGAGGGTGGCGGGGATGCGACCCTGGAAGCGGTTGCCGGAGAGGTAGAGCAGCTTGAGGTTGGGAAGGGCGCGCGGGAGGGCGTCCGGGATGGGGCCCGTGAGGTCGTTGGACTTGAAGCTGAGGACGCGGAGCTCGGCGAGCGGCGCGAGGAGGGTGGCGGTGAGGGAGCCGGTGAGGTTGAGGTTCTCGAGGACGAGCTTGGTGACGCGGCCGGCGGGGCCGCACTGGCGCACGCCGGGCCAGGAGGAGCAGAAGGCTGGCGCGGTGTCGGGGCGCCACGGGAGGCGGTGGGAGCGGTCAAGGGCGGACTTGAGGGCGAGCAGAGCGGCCGGCTCGGCAGCGGCGGCGGCGGCGGCGGCGAGAGGCAGGTAGAGCAGGAGAAGTAGGAGGAGGCATGGCGAGATGGTTCTTGGGGGCATGCTGGAGCGGAATGAGGGAGGCAATGGCAGTAGGCAGGTAAGCGGCGTGAATGTGGGGTTGGTTATTACTACTTAGTGGAAGGGGCCACTAGCAATAGGGCATGGCTTAAATGCAGCGGGGAGCTTTGCTTGAGCTGAGACCTGCGGCCGCGCGAGGAAGAAGAAGCAGCAGCATCCAATCCAATTAGCATCTTCTTAGCAATAGCAAAGCTGCATCTATGCTCAAGACTGTTTACTTTACTGATGAGTTCCAATTGATCGATTTTCCTGCTCCTTCAGCTCAGTGAGTCATTTTTCTCCCTAATCGTCGATCAAGAAGCAAGATCAAAACAACACATTCTCTCATCTCAACAAATTTACAGGAGGAAACTCATATCGCCGTCGTTTCCATGTGAGTGAAGATGGCCGGCAGGCTGCAGCTGCAAAACGTATCACCCTCAAGAAATGGGTGACACAATTCAATGCTTCACTTTCTCTTCTTTTCTCCCCGTGTAGGTGGCCAGCACAGCGCAATGTAGTGGGCCTCCAAATCTAAGTAGTTTTGGCCCAGAGGCTGGTCGCTATTGCGTCCATGTGTCCTCCCCGTCAGCATCTCCGTGTCCACAAGGACCTCTTGTTTCATCCGACATCGAGACCAGCAGAATTCAGATGCGGTCTTCTTTTCAGCTTAATCCAACAACAGTAGATTATAATCTCAAAACGCTATGCGTTCTTCCTAGAAGATTTGGAGAGGCCAAAAAATTGTAAAAGGAAATAGTTTTGGGATATTTGAGAAAAGGGTGATTTAGATTTTAGCACTCTAAAGATCACGTTTCGAAATATGACGCTCGTTGTGTCAATGACATATGGATCGAAATGCCATATTTTATAATGACATCTATCTAATTTTTTCTTAAGAAAAACGGCTAAAAGCCTTAAAAATGGCTACAAAATTTTACGACGTTTGGCTTAATCGTTTGTTCAAATATTATTTGCGTTTTCGTTTCTTTATAAATTTGAAAATTTGTTATTTTCGTACAAGTTAAACGCTTTGATGTTTGGTAGTCAATTTTTGTAGGTTTTACTATTTCTTCTTAAAGCTCTCAAAACCATTTTTCTATAATTTTTTGATCTCTCGAATGTCTTTATCGATGAGCTACAAATTTCCAGCTTATAAACAAACGCAGACGCTGAAAAGAACACCGCCTTAGATAAAGATGACAAATTTACAACTATGCCTTTTAATCTTAATTTAAGCTAAAAAGAACGAGGCTAAGAGTCTATTTTTCTTTCACCATTTCAAGGGAAATTTACTCCCACGCCATTGTAAGTTCACGCCTCACATAAACACCACTCCATGTGTCCACGTATGAGTGGCGTTTTTGCAAAACACAAACTTTATAATGGCATATAATATAAGAGCATGTTTCTGTAACACCCCGGCTCCCCGAGCCCAGAATGTTACCAAACATAGCATTCATTCTGAATATAATTTTAAACACTGCAATTTATTAAAAATTTCGACAAAGTTTTGTCTAAAAGATGAATATCCACATAACAAAACAAAACATCATATATCCAAATATATAACAGTTTTCATATCTGGACAAACCCATTAAGCATGCTCTCACCCCAAACTTGGAATCCTAAAACCAAGAGTGTTCAAAGTGACCATGGTTGCAGTGTGGTGAACACAAGTGAAGCTATGCCCCTCGATGCATGTCGACGACATGGCTCACCTAAAAACATAAATAAGCAAGTGTCGGTCCGAGACTCAGCAAGTACATAATAAAATGTGAGATGGATAATGCATGATTAACTTTAATGATTTTGACCATTTGTCTCGCTGTCACAGTAAGGAAATTGTAGTTCATGGTTAATTTTAGTGATACTGATCATTCATTTTATTGTCGTGGTAGGGAAAATTCTCATGCTCATGCTATGTATGGATTAGTACATGACTATATGCACATCTTATCTCATAAGCTTTTACCGGTAAAACTGAGTGAACACTAGTCAATGCCCACCCTCATACCCTCCACGCTACTCTGAAGGGGCCTACATAAGTAGGTTTTCATGTTTAGTGAGGTCGACCATCACAAATGACATGTCATGATGCATAGTGTAATGCAAATGCATGAATTTTTCGGATCCTCATGCCTGATTCATTGATATCATTTATTTAACCATTTAACATGATACTAAAAGATGGCGGATATCATATCATAGCATCTCATGACATTATCGTCGTCAATCTTTAGCATATCCACATTAGCTTAATTAAAGCGATCTACTAAGAGTATTTAAACAATCATCAATCATCCATGCCATCATATTATTATGCACTTACTTCTTTTACCAAGGGAGGCGGAGACGAGATGACGATGTCGATCCCGCGACACAACCTACACAATAAAACACGACATTCAACCATTCCGACACATCCATCAAGCATCAAGCAACATCAATGAAACACCCGGCTTCTTTTAACAATTTCTTTTAATGGAAATAAGAATAATCTATGAATGATTAAGAGAACAAGTGAGTTAAATTGGTGGGAAAAAAATCTTGTAAACAGCTTCTTGGTTGAAGTATAATAGTAATTATCCAATTCTGCAATCACCTCCTTGTCAAGATTATCATTTTCTTACATCTTCATCTTGTACTCCTATTGATCAGTCGCAATTATAACTTGTTATGGTAGCACCTATAGGTTTTCATTTCCTCCGAAGAAATCATACGCTAGGCAGTGAAGGAAGTGAAGCAGTTTAACAAGTATTGAGTTCATACACTTCATTCCAGAGAAAATATTGACCCTTTCGTATTCTGAAACAAAAATGACCATTAGCTTATCAACTTGAGTTTCCTAGTCATCTGTCTGAAGTTCATGACGTCTTTTAGGTATCCCAACTTTGAAAATGCCTTCGGGAGCCATCTCACCAAATTGATCTCGATACTCGTCTCCAAACTGGTCTCACCTATAAGAAGCGTCCTTCAAAAATTCTAGCCACAGAAGACAAGAAACTACGCAATAGGTCTATTTGCTTCTGCAAGGTACAGTGGAGAAATCCTTCTTTCGAAGAAGCCACTTGGAAAAAAAGAAGATTATATGAAGGAACAATACCGGAATTATTCAAGTGATTTCGGGAGCAAAATTCTTTTTAAGGAATGGAGGATGAAATACCTAGGTGCTAATCAGCTTATTAATTTGGACAGTTGATCAAATTACTAATCAACTAATTAACTTGAACAGTTGTTCAAATTAAATTCATATACGTATTAGGGATTTTAATTTACATGCCATTATTGAATGGCCACTTCCCAAATATGCCATTATAAAACAGGCTGTCCACGGAATGCCATTTTGGGTGTTTCCTCGTTGCTCAGATGCCATTACGGGCTTTTGGGGGCAAATCCGCACAGTAATACGGTATGTATACCGTGGGGCCGACATGTCAGGTGGGTGGCTGGGTACAATAGCCGTATCGCGGTCCGACCGGACCACATCCCGATTCCCCACCCCTATCTCTCTCTCTCGCACGCCCGCGCGACCGCCAGCGGTGGTGACGAACCCTAGCAGGACCACGATCCGGCGCGGCGGCCATGGCGAGCGGAGGCGACCACCCTTGGTGGCGCCCCGGTGCCTCCAGCCACAGCGAGAAGAGCTCACTGGCAATGGAGCCAGATCCAGGGCCCTGTAATGGCGCAAGCAAGTAAGTGCTGGCTAACCCTAGATGTGGTAGAAACACGTTGACCTTGGCTACTTGTGTGAGGTTCATATGTGGATATTTGTTCTTTTTTGGCTCTTTTGTGATCCTTAGGTGTGACGAACTTAGAGTTGTGTTTGCGGTGGAGGCATTCTCCACAGTAGATCAAGGTGGTAGAAGGAGTTACAGCAAGTCAAGGTCTATTCAATGGTGTTGCCCGATGGATGGGTTCACTATTGATGCATTATTGTGTAGGCTGTCCGAGGATATTTCATGGGGCGTGAACCAGTGTGCTAGTCTTTGGTACTTTGATGAGACAATGGGGGAAAATTGTAGACTGGAGGAGGACAGCCAAGTGTCAGATTTGGTTAAAATTTGTAGGAGGCATGGGGAGGTCTCAGTTCTTGTACTTGTAGTTGATATTGCACCATTCACAAATACACAGCCGTCCAATGTTGCACCAGAGCCCAGAGATGATCCATTTGATCCCCAAGAAGAGTATGTTGGTGTTGATGACGAACATATATACATGGGACATACACCTGATGCACAAGCTGAACACAATCAAACTGATCAAATGGATGCTGGAGGTGTCCCTGTCATCCCAGTCATTAATGAAGCAGAAATTGATGACAAGGATGACAATGAGATAACTCTAGCTCATGACCCTGAAAATCCCAAGATTGAGAAGAATTCAATCTTTCCTAACATGGTTGCATTCAGGAAGGCAATTCTGCACTATGCCATTTTGAATAAGTTTGAACTGAAGTTGTATAAGACTGATAAAACTCGATATATTGCAAACTGCAACTATGAGGGATGTAATTGGAGAATACATGCCTCTAGGCTGCAGGATGGAGTTTCAATCATGGTATGTGATACATGCCATTGTTTGACCCTGTTTGAAAAATGTAATTTTGTGAATTGAACTATAAATACTCAACATTTGAGTTGTGTCCATTATTTGCAGGTCAAGACCTTGATACCAGAACTTCAATGTCCAGCCACTAACATGTCTGATGTGGGGAAAATGGCTAATCAAGCATGGGTTGCAGATAGACTCCAAGAATGGCTCACAAAAAATCCTTCAAAGCCTCCAAAGGAAGCTAGACTGAAACTACAAGAAGATTACAAGCTCAAACTGAAGTACTCTACAGCTTGGAGAGGTTTGCATGTTGCTCTTAATAAGATTCATGGTAAATATGAGGAATCATGTCAATTGCTTGTTAATTGGGGTGCTGAGATACATAGGAGATGCCCTGGGTCAATAGTTGATATTGAATTTAATGAACATGAGGGCAAGAAATGCTTTAGTAGATGCTTTGTTGCTTTCAAACCATGTATAGATGGGTTCCTGTCAGGATGTAGACCATATGTAGCTGTAGATTCCACTTTTCTCACTGCAAAATTCAAAGGACAGCTAGCATCAGCAACTTCTGTAGATGGTCATAACTGGCTTTTTTATGTTGCTTATGGAGTTTTTGATTCAGAAACCGAAGATAATTGGGAATGGTTTCTGAGAAAGCTGCATTCAGCAGTTGGGTGTCCACCTAGGATGGTTATCTCTAGTGATGCATGTAAGGGGTTACAAAAGGCAATAGAAAAAGTTTATCATGAGGTTGAACATAGGGAGTGTATGAGACACTTGTATAGCAATTTCATGAAAAAGTATCATGGGTCGGTATACACTGACCATTTGTACCTAGCTGCAAGATGTTTCACAGTAGATGGTTATAAGAGTCACATAAAATTCATTTGTGATCACTCTCCAGAGGCTAAGCAGTATCTGGACAAACACCACCCTGGTATATGGTATAGATCTGCTTTTAATGAAGTAGCCAAAGTAGATTATGTGACCAACAACATTTCTGAGAGTTTCAATAACCAGATTAAGGATTTCAAAGCCTTGCATTTGCATGAACTCATGGATAGGATTAGAGAACTTATAATGGAAAAGTTTGCTATTAGAAGACATATTGGTAGGAAATTGCAGGGTACAATTTTGCCAAATGTGTTGTCTGACTTGTATGCTCTAAGTAAGAACATTGGTTTTCCAAAGATTAGTCGAACTGATGATGATGAGGCAGAGGTAACCATGCTGGATACCCAGGGTTCTAGGCATAGAGTTCATCTGAGACAAAGGACTTGCACATGCAAAGAGTGGCAAGTTTCTGGTAAACCTTGCAAGCATGCACTTGCATTCATCTGTAGCCTGAGAGGAACTTCAATAGAGAACTTTGTGGATGAGTACTTCAGTATTGAGAATTTCAGGGATGCCTATGCTGGAGTCATACCAACAATGACAGATAAGTCACAAGGGCTCGTCATAGATTTGGGATATGAGGTACATCCACTGTCCTCAAGAAAGTAGCTGGTAGACCAAGAAAGCAAAGGACAAGGGGATTTCTGGACCCTACAAGAAAAAGGATCAAGTGCAAGAGATGTGGTGGGTATGGTCACATTGCTAGAACTTGCAAGTTACCTGTTGCTGTTGTTACTAAGCAGCCAAAGAAGACCAAC
The DNA here is from genome assembly GCA_036346145.1 of Olyra latifolia. Taxonomy (NCBI): domain Eukaryota; kingdom Viridiplantae; phylum Streptophyta; class Magnoliopsida; order Poales; family Poaceae; genus Olyra; species Olyra latifolia. Next base: position 1,085,349 of record CM070524.1, on the reverse strand, counting down.
AAGAGGTATGACCAGAAATTGTTGTAGTATAAATATAATCTGTTACCTTTTGTAATATACACTAACCTATTTGTGAGTTTCACATTTAAGCAGGAAAAATCCTCCTGGTCAAGTTGATGAGTCCACTCAGACAACTCAAGTTGATGAGGCCACTCAGACTACTCAAGGTGATCAGTCAAAGAGAAAACCTGGAAGACCACGCAAGATACAGCCTCAATCAACTGGAGTTGCTCAGCCAAAGAGAAAACCTAGAAGACCACTCAAGATTCAGCCAACAGCCAACTACTGGAGTTGCTCAACCTCAAGCAGGTGAGAGCAGTAGAGCTGGAAGAGCAAGAAAGAAGCAAAAGCAAGATGCTCAGCCAGATGCCCAGCCACATGCTGCCTCAACAAGCAACAAGTCTCCAGCCACACCAACCAAGAAGACAGCTAGAGGCAAAAGGGTTAGTCCTATCAAATGTCCAATAGCCAGGATGTGGGCAGAAAAAGCAAGTAGAAAACACATCTAGATATGAATCCAATATGTATGCATGTACTTTTGTATTGTGAAACTAGTTTGGATGCATGTACTAAGTTGGATGCATGTACTGAAACTAAGATGGATGGAAATACTAAGCTTTTGTGGTTGGATGGAATTTGTGATCTGTTGAATTTGTGCATTGTTGTGGTTGTCTGCATGGTGGATCTGCTTCATCATATGTTCTAACAATTCACATTCAAAATTTCAGAAGACACAAACACAATTCATCAACATAACATTCATATTCTTAGAACATATGTCAGTACATTTGAGAAGACAACACATTTCAGTACATTCAAACTCACTTCATTTCAGTACACTTGCTTACACCTTACTCCACACCAGTGCTAAAGCTATGGCCAACATACATACTAAACACGCAAAACCAACAACTAAGATTTCCCCAATGTGCCCTACCCTTTGTCCAAGCTCTGTCATGTGAGCATTTAACTTCTTCAGTTCTTCAACTTCAACACTTCCAACCATTCCGGTGCTTGTTTGCTACTACATCTGAAATCGATCCGATTTAGCAACATGCGCATCGAAAACCGATCTGGATTTCAAATACAACTTATAGTCCTCTTCCCACTTGAAAAAGTTGCAAGTCGAATCATCCTACACACAGTTCAATTGCAGCAAACAAATCAAATCATACCGATCATGTACAAATCGCAGTAAACTCCCAAACTAAACCTTTCAAGCAACTCACCGGTTGGTTGTTCTTGCACTTGAAGAAGATTCTTCCTGGGTTGTTGATGGTGTTACTCATCAACTTCACAACAGCTATCTTGCATTTTGGACAATCGACGAGGGGGAGCTCAGCACCGCTGGATGTATGTGACGCCGCCGAGGCAAGCTCCATTCCAGTGAGCTCTTCAATCCAGCTCACTGGAGGCACCGGGGCGCCACCAAGGGTGGTCGCCTCCGCTCGCCGTGGCCGCCACGCCGGATCGTGGTCCTGCTAGGGTTCGTCACCATGCGCCGTGATCATGCGCGCCATGAGAGATAAAGGGTGGGGAATCGGGATGTGGTCCGTCGGACCACGATCGGCTTATTGTACCCACCACCCACCGACATATCATTTACGGTATACATACTGTAGTATTCTTCTTGAAATGCCCCAAAAGCCCGTAATGGCATCGAGCAACGAGGAAACACCCAAAATGGCATTCCGTGGACAGCCTGTTTTATAATGGCATATTTGGGAAGTGGCCATTCAATAATGGCATGTAAATTAAAATCCCTAAGTATTAATATATATATATATATATATATAACCCAGCTAAATACTAACAATAGGAGCACTGTATTAACCTTCTACAATAAGATCCCTTTTATTAACAATCAGTGGGAACATATATGTCTTTTACACATTTCTCATAGATACAAGTCTCCCTTCAGAATTCGTACAAAAACAACATAATACAGTGGAAGCTACTAATTACATACCACTTTAAACAAGTTCATCTACAACTTAGTCCTTGCATAGGAATAAAGAAAATCTCTCTAGCTACTCTAACCCTTGTCCTAGCTGCTACTGCAGTGGTTCCATCGCAGTTGTCAATCCTCAGAAGATCCTTCACTAGTATAAACAATCCTCGGCATAGAAGCAGCTTATCAGGTGGCCAGGTGGGGAGCACAGGAGGAAGCTAAAGGGGAGTGGAGCTCGAGTTGTCCCCAACTCTCGGAAGGATGTTGGAGAGCTACGCATGATGGGCCTCTTCCGGTGTCGGCGGAGACTGGCATAAAATGGGCTCGTTTCTGGTCTTCTCCGTTCTTGTCTGGTGACACTATGGACTATTCCTCTATGCATGTAATTCCTACTATTGCTAATCAATAAAGTGCAATGGGATGTTACTCCAAAAAAAAAGCAAGTGCCGAAAAAAAAACAATTTGCTATGAGCTAGCATCACAGTCACATCTCCACTCGATAATCATCCTCATTCCACAAGTAACAAAAGAGTCAAGAGAGAGATAGTAAGAGACCGAGGGAAAGAGTCAGAGAGTTAGAGAGGGCCAAGTCCTTGAGGGCCTAGAGGGGTGGCCGGGCAGGCAACGCAATACCCCGAACTTAGAGGCTTGGATCTGGAGTCTAGAGGAGGACGACGACAGTGTTAGGTTTTATGCCTAAAAGCAATCATGGGCTACATGAGATGTTGGCTCAGTGTTAATAGGCCATATATGATGTGGGCTTTATGGGTTGCATAGGACGCGGGTTATGGACCTTTTGGGTCTCTAGCGTAGGGGCCCACTATAGGCTATATAAAGGGAGGCGGTGGACCCTAGGGAGACATATCAACTTTTAGGTTTTTCTCCTCCACCGAACCCTAACCGTCATCTCCTAGGTTGCACGGACCGATGCTGTCATGCCGCATGCTGACGGATTCCTCTTCTCGTATGTGTGGAATACGTAGAGGCGTTGTGTTTGTGGAGTTGATTGGAGACGATCTACTACACGTCAGTATTGGACGATCGACTACTTTCGTACAACTACACGCAGATCGATTGAACCAGTTTCGTCAACTCTTCTTTCGCTGCACTGTGCGTCAACCGGTAACAATATATAATCATCTACTTACCAGATTTTCTGGGTTTTCGTGGTAGAATTTGATTCTACGCTAGGGTAGCATACCTACGTTTTCCTTCAGACAGGAGATAGGTGGCGACAGGACGCAGGCGAGGGGCACAGTCGGCGGCAAGTGGCGGGACGCAAGAGCGGCTAGAGGCGACCGATGATAGGTGGAGGGCTGGCGGCAAGTGGCGGCAGGTGGAGGGCTGGTGGCGAGGTCTCGGTGACGAGTGGCGGCATGATAAAGTTAGGGTTGGCCTAGCGCTAGCGTAGACTCGTAGTGGAGGGGAGGGGCAGCGCGGTCTATTTGGGGTTGGGATAGGAGGGCTACTCCTTAGCCATTTTTAGGATTGGCTCAGCAGTCACCGCTCACTTGGCTAGGAGCCACCGATCTAGGCCACGGGGCGCGGGCCGCTTATGAGGTCATTGGGCTAGGCCACTGGGGAGCTAACTTATTGACTCGGGGGCCTTGTGCTATTATTTTCAGGGCTCTATTGACACATATGGCTAGGAACTTCCCTTGGACCCAACTCGAAGTGAATCGTGTCCCTGACCAGCCAGTCCCGTGGGGGCAAAACCAAACCCGAACCTGTCCCCATCGGGTGCAGAACCCATGGACTCCCGTCCCCATCGGTTTGATTGCCATCCCTATAAAGATGAGATAAAACATAGTCTCTCTCCTTACTTTCAAGCTAAGCGTGGAGGATTTGAGGAGTTGCTACATTGAAAATTCGCAATTTTAGGGGTTGTTCTCTTTATCTTATCTTCTTATCTCCAAATCGAAAAGTTAAAATGATTTGGCTTTTGTAATTCATTTTTTCTATCTCGGAACCACGTTTCAGAGCTCTTAGATATGAGTCAAATGAGACGTACCGGACTTTCTAAGCTATATCAAAAAGCTATTGAAGTTCAGTTTATAAATAAATAAGAAGATAAAGAAATAAGATAAGCTGAAGAGAACACCCTGTCGGCGACTGGGAGGCGAACCTCTGCAGCGCCAATGAGCAAGGAAAGGGGTCGAGGTCGAGGCGGCCTGTCCCGGACCGAGGCCCGGCCTTGTGGTCGGACGCTGCCGAAGGAAAAGAGCTTGGTCCCGACGCAGTTTGGCGCGTCAAGACCGGATGGATGGGGATGATGACACGAGTGTTTTATCCTGGTTCAGGCCTCCACTGTGGGATAACAGCACTACGTCCAGTCTTCGTTTAATGCTGAGCTTAAACGAGTAAAAGGGGGTGAAGTCCGGGCTTTGGGAAGCTCGGGCTTCGAGTACAGTAAGTGCTCAAGGCACTGCGTGCGTGTGCTCCTACAGTTACCTGGATGCGGAGAACTACCGCCGCGAACTAGAACTCCTACGAGAGTGCAAGTGCTCCTGTTCTACAGTAGCTATTCTCCAAGTAAGTTGTGTATCGGTGAAGCCCGTTGTTGTGGCTCAGGCCCTTTTATAAGCGCCCGCCGACCCTTTGTAACTCTTACCGTCCGTTGAATTAGTCGTTGCCTTTTTCCCATGCCTAGCGTCATCAATCCACCGCAATCGAGTGCAATCCTTTGATCACCGCACGACCGCTACGGTCGAGACGTGTCTTTGCACATGCGGCGGTTGACGGACCGGCCGCCTACTCGTCGAAGCTGCGGCGCGCTCCTCGATGCAAGGCACGATTTAATTCTTGATGACTCTGGGGACGGCGTATTCTGTCGCGGCGTGATGATTTGCTTTAGGTCTGTCCTTCGTACCTCGAAGCTCGGAGGAAGCAAGAGGCCCGAGCCCGAGGCGGGAAGCCCTGCTCGAGCTACTGCTTCGGCGCGAGCTTCTTGGTCCCGAAGCTTACCTCCCGTGGGGTCGCGGGTAAGTAGGTGGGCGAAACTCCATGAGCCACATACTTTCCCCAACAATTAGTCCCGAGCCTCGGCGGGACGATGGCGTCTCGCCAGAGGTTTATCTAGTGATCGCCTAGGCGAAAAGCTTGGTTTTTAGCGCGTGGGGCCCTGATCCTCGACGGAATCCCAAATCGGCGCGGTTGTATGCTACGCTTCCTTCTCCTCGAGTTCCACGTCTTCCGGCGGACGGTGATGGTTCGCCTCCCCTCGCCGGTTTATATCAGGTGGTTTCCCTTTTCGCCATTTCTTCTCACACCCTATTGTGCTATTCGTGTTTCTCATGCTATTGCGTTCCTCCGTCTTCTTCCTTTATCTGCCTCTCCGCCATCTTTCCTTCCGATCCTTCTCCTCCCGATGGCGCCTTTCACGTGGAGCCTCCTCACCGAGGACGATCTGAAAGGACTGGAAGCCGCCGGCTTCGTCGAGGTCGGCGGGTGGAGGGCAGCCGACAAAGAGGCGGTTCCTGCGCCCAAGAGCAAGGAGTTCGTTTGCTTTGAGCTTTTTGCGATTCATGGGCTCCGGGTCCCGTAGTCCGATTTCGTCGAATCCGTTCTGGCCCAGTGCGGGATCGAGTTGGTGAACCTCAATCATCCCAACTCGATCCTGTTCTTGACGATCTTCGCGCACCTCTGCGAAGCATTCGTCGGGGTGGAGCTGACGGTCAGCCTCTTCCTCCACTTCTCTGGTGACCACGGTGGCGGACACAATGCGGCGGGGTGTGCCTACTTCAAGCTCCGCCGCGACATGAAGTCCTCGTACCCGGTGTTCAAGGCCAAGGAGAACGTCGGAGGGTGGGCGTCGCGGTGGTATTACGCCGAGAAGCCCGACAACTGCCCATTCTGGTTTGCCAACATGAACCCCGGGAAGGTGCCGATGCCCCGGCCTACGTTAGAGCCGGCGGAGGTAGCCCTGGCGGCCAAGATTCGAGACTTGGCCGGCCGGGGGCTCAACGGCTTCGACATCGTAGCCGACTTCACCAGGCACCGGGTGAGCCCGCTGAGGAAGCGGGTTTGCCCTTTCTTCGAGATCCGCGGGTGGGACGACCTCTCCCGCGAAGGCACCTCCTGTGAGTATTTGTTCTTCCTCTTGCAGTCGTTTGTCCGAGCTTCTTCCCGAGTCGTGCTCGTGATGTTCTTTATTCTTTCTTCTCCGCAGCCCTGCCTCAAGACGATGTGGTTCGGGTCGTGGGGCTCCTTTTGCCTGCGAGCCATAACAAGCCATCGAGCTCGGCGTTATAACGTCTGGATGAGTACGGCCTCTACGGGCTTAAGCGCCTCGGGCGGCTTTTCTCGTGTTGCCGACGCCTGCGGTCTTTTTTTCCGCAGGAAGCGGGAGTGGGAGCCGGACTCTTGCATTCTTGCCGGTGGTCGCCTCGGAGCCGTCATCCCGACGGCCAAGCGGTGATCGAACTTAGCCTGATGCGGAAAGGACGGTAGTGGGCAGCGATCGCCGGAAGAAACCGGTGGTCGCTTCGGGCAAGGTCGCTTCGCCCGGCGACATGCGTCTCGGCCAGCGATTCCGTCCCGACCCGGCCGGGCCGGGGTTCCTGCTCGGGATTCGGCCGTAGGCCACGAGCATCTAGCCGGCCACCAAGAGGCGTCTGTTGGTGTTGAGCGGCGACGACTTCGGACGACGAGATGACCGAGAAGGCCGTCGCGGTACACGTAAGTTGCTCGTGCTTCTTGGTTTTCTGTTTCCTTTCTTCGTTGATTATGGCCCTCGGGCCAATCGTGTTCTAATTCTCCTTGTTTCTTGATCGCTTTGTCCCCTAAGCGGGGAGCCTATCCGGCGCAACGAGGCGATGGCAGGAAAATGAGCTGTCGAGGGCAAACCCTGCTCCGGGGTTCGAGGTCCTTCGTCCTCCGCCGGTAGCGCCTATGACGTCGCCCTCGAGCCGCGCTTGTGAAGGTGGAAACCGACCTCGACCCCGGCGCTGGCGCCAATCCGCGTCGAGGAGAACTTCGACGGGTGGCGCCCGACGACATACCGTTCCCATTGGGCGCGAGCGACACTCTTCTTCTCGGTGGGGTCAGCGGTCCGGTCATCACGGCCGCGAGCATCGTCCCGTCGCGGTTATGGGCGTGGCTCTGTTGGCCGCCTCGGGGTGGATCTCGGCGACGCCATCGTGGTCGAGCACCACATTGGGATCGCCACATGGAGTCATCAAGAGGCCATCCGGCTCGGCCATCCTGCCAAACGCCGAGAATGGTGGCGAACCGTCTGGGGAGAGGACCTCCGGTGGATGCTGGGCGCAGATGACTTCCTCCCGAGCCATGTCCTCATGCGGCCGATCTTTGCCGAGCTCGCGGGAGGTCGCCGAGCCTACGGAGGCCTGGTCGTGCTAGTGGGAGGAGCGGTAGAGCTGCGGAAGACTTGGCCGAACCCGGGAGGCGGCCGAGCTGCGGGAGGCTTGGCTGAGCTTGTTTGGGGAGGCGGCGAGCTTGCGGGAGAGGTGGCCGAGGGCCCGGCAACTCGGGCGACAAATGGTCGCCAGTCGCGGCGCTTCCTCGCCAGGCGTTCGCATGCTCGGTGCGATGTCGCGGTCGTGGCGGTCGCCAAGCGGGTAAGTGTCTCCGGGCTTGGTTTTTGTTGTCTTGTGTTTTCCCTGCTTTAGTCCTCCACTTCCTCAGTCTGTCTTCCGGGTGCAGATCTCCCGCGAACTTGTTGATATGGCTCGCTCGTTTGAGGCTAAGCACGATGTCGAACGAGAGTCCTTCGGTCGGAAGGCCTGCGCGGCAACAGAAATAACGCCGCATCGCCGAAGCTTGAGGAAGCTTCGCTCGAGCTCGGTCGAGCGGTAGCTCTGCGAGCCGACAATGGCGGAGGCGGCCTTAGCCGTGGCGCAGGAGGACGCCAAGGAGGTTTCTTACCGATCATTGGAGGCCCTTAAGGCGAAGCACGCGATCGCGCGCTTGAGTTAGAGGAACGCCTCCGGTTAGTGGGCGTCTTGTGTGTCGCCGAGATTGCTCGCCGGTGGAGGCGTGACCTCCTTGCCGCAGAGCTTTCCCGACGAAGGTCGCCAAGAATCATGACGGAGGGTCTCGAAGACCCACCAGATGCCGTCTCTGGGAGCTAGAGGTCGCCAATGAAGCCTTACGGGTCAAAATACAGACCTCCCGGCGAAAGAGAAGGAGCTCCTCGACCTTTAGGGCCAAAACGACGAGTTGCTGGCCGAGCTTCGGAAGCTCCGGTGCCAGCCTAAGCCGTAGGCCCCCTTTTTTCTTTTTGTTGGGTGATAATCCGGCCTGCCTTTGTAAATACCTTTTATCAATGCAGTTGATTTGTTTTGACTTCTTTCCTTCGTCACCTCTTTGGTCCGCCTTCTCCCCGGGATGCCGAACATCGTTTTGACTGTCGCTCCGTGTCCCAAGAGACATTCGCATTCAGTCTTGGAAACGGTTCCACGTCGGAACTGCTTCCCGACGCTATTACTCCTGGGATTGCCTCGGCTTCCCGAATCCTGGCTATAAAAAGAGACCAATGCGTCGGTCACTTCTTATCCCAGACTTCTTTCTTCCGTACCTTTCCCTCTTGCTTCCATGGCTTACGACCCGGAGTTGGCGGAGGCTTGGGCGGCCTTCGACCTTGCAATGGCCGAGGTTGCGGAGGAGGAGGCGCGCGCTCGTGACATCGCCAGGTCGGGCGCCGTTGAAGTCGTTCGCGTCTTCGCGGGCCTTTGATCCGCTGGTTGAGGCGCCGTCGGCCAGCCGCTGCCACTGCCCTGCTGCGGCTTTGGTCGATCTTTGCCGGCTTGCCGAGGTGGCCGATGTCATCGTCGGGTTTCTGGGACCCTTTGGCTGGGGCTAAGTGTAACCGTCTTGTGGGGCATCCCAGAACCCTTTCTTAATAAAATTGTTGGTGGTTGTCGCTGCTTCTCTTTTGTTTTCTGTTGTTTTTCCTGCATGCAAACGAGCGCTAGTAGTCGTATAGGCAAGAAAGGGTTGAAAACGTAGTATAGTCCTACCGATCCTAGCCCCCGAGCCATGTCCGAGCTTCTGAGGAGAAGCTCGGACGTGGCTTTGAGGAGATCGGAAGTCTTTTGATTGGGAATTTGATTTTAAAAAATTATATAAAAAATCGACCCCTAAAAAATCGACCCTAGCCCCCGAGCCATGTCCGAGCTTCTGAGGAGAAGCCCGGGCGTGGCTTAGAGAAGATCGCAATTTTTTTAAAAAATCGACCCTAGTCCCCGAGCTATGTCCGAGCTTCTAAGGAGAAGTTCGGGCGTGGCTTAGAGAAGATCGCAATTTTTTTGAAAAATCGACCCTAGCCCCCGAGCCATGTCCGAGCTTTTGAGGAAAAACCTGGACGTGGCTTAGAGACCGCACAATTTTTTGAACGAAGCTTGTGGTCCTGGCTCTGTCCCTTTGCGAGAGGCAGATTGTCGGACTCTAGAGGTATCCCGGGCCTGTCGCAGGTGTTATGCGTGCTTAAGGTATAGGCCCGGAAAGCGTGTGCTCGCGCGGGATTTTGCGAGGTGCGATGGATATCGGCTTACCCGTGTGCAAGGAATCCGGGGTTGGCTTCACAGAGCCGCTACCCCGCCGATGAGTCTTGGAGCGGCCGGACTTTCCCCAAGCCCGATCATGAGTTTTGTTCTTGGGGTTAGTTTGGGGCTCTCTAGGGAATAGTGGGATGAATAAAAGGAAACAAAGACAGGGGGAATGGAGACTTACGACCTTTTCTCAGCGTAGAACCTCCGGTTGAGCGATGTTCGAGAGCTGTTGAGGACTCTTCCGTCCGGCATAGCGATCTTCTGACTCGGGCGATCGATACGATCTGACCGTGTCGGACCTTCCCATCTTGGGGTGAGCTTGTTGGCGTGGTCGTTCTCAACTCGTCTTAGAACCAGTCGCCCACTTGCGTGTCCGGTTGCATACCTTTTTGGTGCGTCTTTGCCGCAAGGATTGCTGGTATGCTGCCACTCGTAGTAGTGCTTGCTCGCGGCAGAACTCAGATAGGTCGAGGTCCAAAGAACCGCTCATCGTCGTTGTCGATCCGCCTGCAAAATCAATACGAGCTGAACCAATTCTTAGCTCGGTGGGTAGGACCGCCTCCGAGCCGTATACAAGACTAAACGGGGTTTCGCCAGTAGCCCGATTAGAGGTTGTTTGGGCTGCCCAAAGCACGGAGGGTAGTTCTTCTACCCGGTTGTGTCTTTGCTTTCGGCGAGCGTCGTATACTCGGCTTAATGCCTGCATGATCTGCCTGTTTCAAGGCTCGCACGCACCATTACTTTGTGGGTGAGCTACCGGCTAGGGCGACCTTCATGCCGAGCTCTTCGCAGAGTCCCGAATAGCTCGCTTGAAGCTGGTCCCATTGTCGTGATCACCTTACTTGGGACGCCGAACTGATCACGATGTTGTTCCTAAGGAACCTCTTGGCCGTCTGGCGGATATGCTCGACATCGGTTCGGCCTCGATCCACTTAGTGAAAGTGTCGATGGCGGCGAACAGTGTGTCTGACCCTTTAGGCCTCGGGAACGGACCAAGTATGTCCATCCCCTGTGTTGAGAATGGCGGAGTTAAGCGGGATAGTCTGCGGCTTCGTATGCGGTGGTGGGATACCCGAGCATGATATTGGCGGTGGCGACTTTTACTAGCTCACTTGCGTCGGTCAACGCAGCTTGGCGATAATATCCCATGCGAAGGCTTTTCCCACTAGGGTTACGAAAGAGGCGTGGGCCCGCAGATCCCATCGTGGATGTCTTGAAGGAGAAATTTGCCTTCCTCCCGGTCACGACTTACAAAGCACGCCGTTAGAACCCTTTCGTACAACAAGCCCCGAGTGTCGGTAAGGTCGGGCTTGTCTTTGGGCCGGATTTCTCACCGTGTCCTCTGTGGCGTTGTCCCATATGTCAAGAACTGGGCGAATGGCGTCATCTAGGTGTCGCTATGTTGCTCTAGGAACTAAACGGTACGGCCGTTTGGGTCGAGACAACCGTCTTCTCGGGGCCTCTTCTCCGGAGGAATAGAGGGCTTTAGTAGGTCTTTGACGAGCACCACGGGCGCTTTCTTGTGAGGAGCCAAGCTTTGCGAGCTTATCGGCCAAAGCTATTAGCCGCCTGGGAACGTAACACACTTCAAGTTCGTGAAGTGTTTCTCCAAATTTCACTTCGCCAAGTATCGCGCCATTAGTCGTCGCAACACCGAAACTCCTTGTTTACTTGGCGGGGCGACCAACTGCGAATCCCTTTTCGCCGTTAGCCGCTTTATGCCGAAGCGCGATGCATGCTCAGAGGCTGCTAGAGGCCTTCAGACTCCGCAACATTGTTCATTGCGGGAAAATGAAGGCATGACGATATCTCAATTTGTTCTCCTTGGGGGGAGATGAGAACAAACCCGCAGCCTGATCGCTCGAATTAGCGCGACCCATCGAAAAACATGGTCCAGTGCGCTTCTTGACTTGTGAGCTCGGGCGAGCCTCCCGAAAGGTCGGCCGGGCCGGTCCACTCAGCCAAGAAGTCGGCCACGATTTGGGATTTGATCGCTGTTCGGGGTACGAACTTGATGTCAAATTCACCAATCTCGACTGCCCGCTTTGCGACCCTCCCGTTCGCGTCTGGGTTCCGAATGATGTCCTTTAACGGGAAACTTGTCGGGACAATAATTGGATGGGCTTGGAAATAGTGACGCAACTTTCGCGAGGCCATAAGCAAGGCGTATAAGAGCTTCTGAACCTCAGGGTACCGCTCCTTAGGCCCGTGAAGTACCTCGCTTACGTAGTAGACGGGTTGTTGCTTGCCCTCGCGTTCGACTGCTAGTACAGCACTTACAGCCTGCGGGGCAACCGCCAAATAGAGGAGTAGAGCTTCCTCGAGCTTTGGCGTGCCTAAGACGTGAGACGTGGACAGGTAACGCTTTAGCTTGCTAAAAGCGGCCTCGGCTTCTTCCGTCCATTCGAAACCATCGTGCTTACGCAGGATCTTATAAAAAGGTGCACTGCGCTCGCCGAGACGAGATATGAATCTGCTGAGAGCCGCCATCCGCTCGGTGAGGGCTTGTACCTCCTTGGTGCAGGTTGGCGACCTCATATTCTCGATGGCCTCGATTTTCTCGGGGTTTGCCCCGATACTCGCCTTTCCTATCACATAGCCAAGCAACATCCCAGATCGGACACCAAAGACACATTTTTCAGGATTCAGTTTAACTCGATGCTTTCTAAGATTAGCAAAAGTTTCCTGAAGGTCGGTCACATGGTCTCGTGGACTTTGCTTTTTACAACAACATCATCTACATAGACCTCTACGTTGCGCCCTATCTGATCAGAGACCGTCTTCTACGTGGCTCCCGTGTTCTTCAGACCGAAAGACATGGTCGTGTAGCAGAAGGTATCAAAAGGTGTTATGAAGGCAGTCTTCTCTTCATCTTCCCGTGCCAGTGCGATCTGGTGATAGCCGGAGTAAGCGTCCAGAAGCTCATGAGCGCCGAAGTCCGCCGCTCGTCGACCGATTGGTCTATCGCCATAGGCGAAATTGTCCTTAGGGCGGCGGCGTTGAGGTCGCAATGGTCGACGACATTCGCCATTTCCGCCTCTTCTTGTTGGCGCACGGCCGGATTAGCTAGCGGTCGGAATGCTTGACTTCTCGGATGAAGCGGCTTGGAGGAGCTTGCCAAGTTGCTCCTAGATGATGTCGGCCTTCCATTTTGGGAAGCGCCAGAGGGCCTGTCTCGACAGGCTTTTTGTCGATTGAACAGCTAGCTTTGTGCTCGATGACCTCCTTTAGGACTCGGGCATGTCGGACGGTTCCCACGCGAACACGTCTGCGTTAGCCTTGAGGAAGGTAGGACGAGCTCGAGTTCCTATTTGGACTCGAGGTTGACCCTCACGTGGGCGACCTTGGTGGGTCGTCCTCGGAGAGGATTGTCTTGGTGGGCTCCTACGGCCGCAGGGCCACCTTAGGGTGGATTTGTGGCGCTTCGGCCTTGGCCGCCACGCCGAAGTCGTCTGACCATGGCCAAAGGCGCTCTCATCGCAGAGCCATTCTTGACCTTGTCGCCCTTGATCGTGATGACCCCATGAGGCCTATCTTCGAGCGATGGTAGTCATGGTGGGTAGCCGCCATGAACTTGGATATGCTGGGCGTCCGGGATGGCGTTGTATGGGGCTCGAGTCCACCACTCGAAGGTGGCGTACTCCGTCCGGAAGTTCGGGGGTCCCCAACGTCCAGCAAAGACAATTTCCCGATCGGTGTAGGGGCGACCGGGGACAATGCCGTGGAAAGGGATGGCTATGTCCTTGATCTTGGATGCGGGACTGTTCGCTCAAGAACTTGCGCAAGGCGATGTCGAGGAGCTCCGCCATCTACCAACACGCGATCGACCCGTGTGTTCGCGATGGTGGGATGAGTACCAGCGGCGACGGGGGGGGCGGTCATTCCGGGGACAATCGTCCCGGAGAAAGTGATTGATCGTGGGACCACCGCAGGGTGCGTCCGGGCTTACCTTTCGAGGTGGTAAACCTCCGGCGTGACCTTAAGCTCGCGTCGCGAGCTATAAGCGTAAGCGGCCGAATATCACGGCGACGTGTCGCGAGCCTCTGGAAAGCGTCGCCATGGGCGCCTGGCGCCCGGCGTCCGGCACCCCATGATCGGGAGCTCGGGCATGGGCCCGCCCGGCGTAAAGTCCTCCAACCGCGTGGCCACGTCCTGCAGCTTTTGCGAGTCATGGCCAGATCTTCTTGGAGGAGGCGCGATGCGATTGTTCGGAGGGTTAGCCTGGGCTTGGTCGAGGTCGAGTGGGAGCTCGCCCGCCTCGGGCGCGCCCGTGTTTCCGCCACCACCACGGCTTGCCGCCGCGTAAACGGTCGCTTCGGGAGGAGCGGGCCTCTCGGGCTCTACATTGCGACGTAGGTCAGGCGGCGGGCTCCTTCTTCTTCTTCTTCTTCGGCGTCGTCCTTCTTGGCATCGGTGCGGTCCGACGCCGCCTTCTCCTCCGTTCTCCTCTCTTGCGCTTCACCGCCTCGGGCGTTGATGTATCCTTCCGCAAAAATAAATAAATCTGCGGTGTGGGCCGGATGGAGCTCAAGGTCCTCGGTGAACGGGTGTTCGCGCTCCTCCTTGAAGGCCTCAACGATGGCCTCGTCGGAGATCGACGGAATGGTGTTATGCTGGGCGAACTGCGGGCGTAGTCCTGCGAGTTCTCTCCGCCCTTTGGACCACAAGCTTGAGGTCCTAGGGCTTCCCAGCGTGCCGACCACCTCGAAGTTTGTCCGGGCGCCTCTGCGGTTGTTCCCAATGCGTGATCGAACCCTCGGCGGTGGTTGAACAGCCGGTGTTCGGCCATTCCCTCTAAGACAAGAGGGGAAGTAGTTGACCATTACGGCCTCATTACGCTGCGGCGGGATGGCGGTAGTGTAAGCGGCGAGATATTCGTCGGGATTCTTGCTCCGTCGAACTTCTCAATGCTCCCGGCTTAAACTTGCGGGGCGGGGCCTCGCGAATGCTTCGAGAAAGCCGCATCGAGGCGGCCCGTTATTCCCAATGGAGCTCTCCCGCCGAAGCGGCCGAGGCGGAAAAACTTCTGCGGTGTCGCGCTAAGGCGCCGTCCGTTGTGGGCGTGGGCGCTTCACGGCGATCGAAACGCTTCTGGCGCGCCGCCGAGGAGCCATCGGTGTGCGGCGGGCGAGGTGCTCGCCGAGATCCCCAACGAGCTCCTCTAGGCCTTCAAGAACCGCGCGCCTAGATCGCCATAGTGAACCCTCGCGGGTCCTTCTCCAGTCACGCGATGACTGGCATCGTTTTAACCCTCTGGCTTGATCGCAAAGACCGGTTAGTGGCGGTAGTGGTGGCGAATACGCTGCGTGTAGCGCTACTTGGTAGCGTCCAACCGCGAACTGCGGCGGATATCCGCCAGGTTCGCCTAACCGACCCAAAGAAGAGGCTTTGAGCGCCTCACGCCGGTGGTGCTCTTCGCTGGTCAAGACGCGGGTCGGGCGCAAAATCGCCCACCGACGCCAAGAAAGACATGACGCGTGGCGAGCTCCCGAAGGGACATGTCGGTGTCACCACAGAGGCGGTGCCCTCGCACCTCAATCGCCATGGGCTCACGCCGTCCGCCTTGGGTCTCGGCGGCCGGCCGCTACTGTTGCATGCATAGGATCGGTCCTCCTCTTGGCGTGGCCGCTAATCTGTGTCCGCCCGGATATGGCATCGTGGCGGTGCCTCCAACCCTCCATGAGGGTTTCGCTAATCGGCGTCTTAGAAACAAAGCCGGGAGCGGACGGCTACTCTGAGGCGGGCGTTGCCTCCACCTCCATCTCGTCGGACCGAGCTCGGCGAGGATACCAACCGCCATTCCTCATACGACTCGTCGACGTCGTCGAGATCGTCGCAATCGTCGAAGTTGAGGTCCACAGTATCGATGTCGTCGTAAGACAACAAGGCAATCCTCGACTCGATCGAGGGCAGAGGACCGAAATCGGGTCCCACGGTGGGCGCCAGCTGTCGGCGACTGGGAGGCGAACCTTCGCAGTGCCAATGAGCAAGGAAAGGGGCGCGAGGTCTGGCGGCCCCCTGTCCCGGACCGAGGCCCGGCCTTGTGGCCGGACGCTGCCGAAGGAAAAGAGCTTGGTCCCGACGCGGCTTGGCGCGTCAAGACCGGATGGATGGGGATGATGACACGAGTGTTTTATCCTGATTCAGGCCTCCACTGCGGGATAACAGCCCTACGTCCAGTCTTCGTTTAATGCCGAGCTTAAACGAGTACAAGGGGTGAAGTCCGGGCTTTGGAAAGCTCGGGGTTCGAGTACAGTAAGTGCTCAAGACACTGCGTGTGTGTGCTCCTACAGTTACCTGGATGCGGAGAACTACCGCCGGGAACTAGAACTCCTACGAGAGTGCAAGTGCTCCTGTTCTACAGTAGCTATTCTCCAAGTGAGTTGTGTGTCGAAGTGAAGCCACCGTTGTTGTGGCCTATGCGCCCCTTTTATAGGCGCCCCAAGACCGTAGCTTCTTATTTGGTCCGCTTGAATTAGTCGTTGTCTTTTTCCCATGCCGGTAGCGTCTCAATCCACCGCAATCGAGTGCAATCCTTTGATCACCACGCCGACCGCCACGGCCGGCCGACGTGTCTTTGCCCATGCGACGGTTGACGGGACCGCCGCCACCCGCCGAAGTCGCGCGGCGCTCCTCGATGCAGTCGCAGCGCATTTAATTCTTGATGACTCTAGGGACCCGGCGTATCTGTCATGGCGTGATGATTTGCTTTGGGTCTGTCCTTCGTACCTCGAAGCTCGGAGGAAGCAAGAGGCCCGAGCTTCCGAGGCGGGAAGCCCGACTCGAGTTTACCAAGCTTCGGCGCGAGCTTCTTGGTCCCGAAGCTTACTCTCCTGGGTCGCGGTAAGTAAGTGGTAAAACTCCATGAGCCACATACTTTCCTCAACACACCCCTTTATGGATTATTTTCTTCAGCTTATTTTTTTTATCTTATCTACTTATTTTTGAATCGAAACTCCAAACGCATTGGCTTTGAAGCCTTTTTTTTCTATCTCGAAACTACGTCTCAAAGCTCTCATAGACAAGTGAAACAAAGTGACTAGACTTTTTAATCTACCTCCGAAAGCTATCGAAGTTTAATTTATAAGCAAATAAGAAAATAATAGTTTATAAGCAAATAAAAAGGTAAGATTTCTTGGAAAAAACACCTTGTAATGGATTTGTCGTCCCATCTCATTGATACGTGGGACCTCATGCGTCTATAACAATAAGCCAGGTGGTAAATCATGACGTAGTGTGAATCTGGGAATTTTTCCCCCAGGCCACCGAATCGGTGTGCCTCGCACATGCAACCACTAAATTGAAGTGACTTGCATCAGGCGATCACCGGCGACCATAATTTCTCACTGCTTGCCACTTTGGCCGTTCGGTCCCTTGCAGTCAGCCTGCCCACGCTAAGACCATTTTACCCCGCTTCACAACATAGGAAACATATGGTCACATAATGAGTCATTTTCTTGTATAATTCTTGCCATAGGAACCAAAATTGGTATTTTGAACTCTAAATGTCTAAATGGAAAAGAAAAATAGTAAAAAATGCGAGATTTTGCTCGAATTCCTATGATTCGAGAATGTATCGGGTTTTTAAAAAATTCTGCTTTTTTAAAAAAAACCCAAACGTAATTTTGTTTTCAAACAAAATGTCTCCACCTCGCGTAGATTTTCAAACGTAATTATTGCAAGAATTATACAAGAAAATGACTTCTATTATGTGACCATATGTTTCCTATGTTGTGAACATGGGTAAAATGGTCTGCTCGCGTGGGCCAGACCGTGGAAGGGGACGGGAACGGGCCAAAGTGGCGAGCAGGTCAGAAATTGCGGTCGCCGGTGGCTGCTGCGTACAAGCTTCTCAATTTAGTGGCTTTTGTACGCTTCTCAATTTAGTGGCTTTTGTGGCGAGGCACCCAATTCGGTGGCCTGGGGGGAAAATTCCCGTGTGAATCTTGGTGTGAAATTCTGATATCCGAGGAAGAGGGAATTTGAGAATATCTGGGTGAGGAATAGAGGAGTTATGGATGAAGAATAGGATGGTATTGAGGAAGGCAGGAGGAAATGTTGGAGAGTGAAAGTGAGAAGAAAGAAGATCATCATAGACGAGAGAAGAGGAGCAGCAGCATCTGCGTCCCAGTCCCCTTCCCCGTCCCCGTCCCCGGCGGCGAGGCGATCCCGAGCTGGCTACCCCACGCTCCTCCCACCATCTCTCCCCCGCCGCGATGGCTGGGGCGGGGGTCTCCTACCCCCCGCCGCTGCCCCCCACGCCGCCCACCGCCGCGCCCGACATGGGCGCCGGTGGCGCCGCCAAGCAGATCGTCGATTCCCTCCTCGCCCGCTTCCTCCCACTCGCCCGCCGCCGCATCGAGACCGCGCAGGCCCAGGTCCCCTCCCTTCCCCCTCTCTCCCCTCCAAATTCCGTCGCATCCCACGATTCCAGATGTGGCGCCCCCGCCCCTAGCTAGTCAACGCCATTCACAACCTTCCACTTTTGCTACCTAGGCTTCGCTTCGCGTGGATTCCAGATCGCCTTCCATTTTTGCTGCTCTAGATAGAATGTCTTTGTATTTGATTTTAGGTCTAGCTCTTGCGCTCACTATGTGCGTCTCTGGAGGCCCAACTCAACTGCATCAAGCACTGCTTCCTATTACCACTCTGCTTCCTGTGGACAGGCCGCTAATACCACTTCATCAATTAGGGGAAGCTCCATTTTTTTGCCATTTCATTGCTACTTCCCACCATCTCACCGCGTGCTACTTGCTACCGGAATGCTACATTTCATTTGCTTGTGCCACACCATGCAAACTTCTCACAAAATGTCTCAGATTTTACTTGCGCTTGGCTGTCCGGGTGCTCTGCCAACACATATATGTTCCTAGATGTTGGTGGTATCACAGAATGCTGACGTTTCTCTGGGACCCGCTCTATAATTTTCTGTATTTTAGGTTGCTGCGATGCTCTCCACTGCAAACAACACAGCTCTAAGATTTCTGTTTTTCACCTTTCTGGAGAGCATCAAGCACAATTCAGCTCGATATTGTATTGTTTTGTTTAGCTATGTTTTTACCATCCAGACAAAGCAATGTGTCATATTGTGCTAGCTACGCCACTACTCACCAGGGAAAATGCTTTAGGTATAATGTAAACTATATCCACATCTAAATTTTTATTCTTGAAAAATAAGCAGGATGGGCAATACCTCCGGCCATCTGATCCAAGCTATGAGCAAGTATTGGATTCACTCGCCATGGTTGCTAGGCACACACCTTTGCCTCTTTTGGAAGCTCTTCTTCGGTGGAGAGAAAGGTATGCTGATTGACCTTGAGTCTTGAAAACCCCACCTTGGCATTCTTAAATTTCCATCACGTTGCATCGAATTTTCAGATTTATTGCTCACTGCTTCTTGGACATTGTTATTGAACAATGCTAGAAACTCTCTGCATCCTTTAACTTTTTATTGAAGTATTGCTCTTCACTGTTCTGCAGTGAATCACCAAAAGGTGCCCACGATGCCTCGACATACCAAAAGAAGGTTTGTTGTCCTTATCCTTATATAGAACCATTTTGTTTTCTGCTGTAGTCTGTATGCTCAGTAAACATAACCAGTCATGCATTCTGTACATTATATCACAAGCAAGTATTGTCACCCCAGATCTCCCAAACTCATACTTCACCAATATTTTCAATTGCATTGTCTTGTCTAAAATCTTCATGACTTTCTTTTTTTCCATTACTCAGCTTGCTGTTGAGTGCATATTCTGTTCAGCCTGCATTCGATTTTCTGAATATTGCCCGCAGGAAGGAATAACAGGTTGTTTCTTTTCTAGGAGTTCTTTGTACAGTTACCTTTCTAAATAGTTGGCTAACTTCCTGCATTGTTTTCTTAGAGAAACTTTGGATTGGCCTGGAAAGTTTCGTATTTGATTGGCTAATCAATGCAGACAGGTGATGTTTTACTGCCTTTTATAATATAGTTTGCGTACGGTAAATAGGAAAACAACAATGCTAGGCTGTACAACCTTAAACTTGGTTAACTCGGGCTTCACATTTCATCAAAACAGCATATCAGATAGTACATATGCAATGAGTGTATGCTGTCCTATTTGGCCAACATGTGGACAATTTTCTTGTGCCTTACTATTGCCTGAAATCTTGTTTGATCTCCATAAAAAGAAAGGAGCTTATATTCTTCTGTAAGCTGAGCTCTCCCCACACCTTCTTTACTTTCTGCAGGGTTGTTAGCCAAGTAGATTATCCTTCGTTGGTTGATTTGCGAGGTCTCCTCTTAGATCTTGTTGCCCAACTTTTAGGAGCTTTATCACGTATCAGGTATGCTTTATATCATCTTGATTTCCATGGATCAGGGGGAGAGGGATCTCTGTCTAAATTACCGAGGACTTTGATGATTCATACAGGTTTAGTTCTGTGACGGAAAGGTTTTTCATGGAGCTTAATTCCCGCCGTATTGATACACCTGTTGCTAGAAGCGAGACACTCAACATTATTAATGGGATGCGTTACCTTAAACTGGGGGTATGATTATGCAAATTACAGAGTCTGCTTCATTATTTCGATGTTCGTGTCAGTTCATAAGGGTGCAAAGGCATGCAATGCTCATCTGACTTGCCTTGGGCATGCCATCACATGTAGATACTTTCTAAAAGTTTTGTTTGTCAGTGTGTTACTGCTTTCCAATTTTTAAGCCTGTCTCCACTAACCAAACTGTAATCAAGCAAACGATGTTACCAGGGAACTGCTTTCATGATAAATCTGATGCTTCACTTAGAATCTTAGATGTGTCATGCAATCTTCTATTTGGATACCCTTGATTCCAGAAATTACCTTTGATTTGAACAATTTTATTTTCAATAATAAAAACATATTTACGCACAAGAGAACAAGATCTATACTCTGTTCACTTCATCATATGTGAGCTAATATTTTCTGGATGACAAGGCCAATGGAATGCGTCATAATTTATGATTTGTAGATTGGTATATACATCATATGATTTATGATGACTTATATATATAATTTGGAAAGGAGGGTTAAACCCTCGATTTCATTTAATGAAACCATAAAGTTACAGCTACCCCTTTTGAGTTTTGGCATCAAAGCCACCAAGCTCATACAAAATAGAACAGCCTTACACCATACCTTATTTTTCTGAGTTTTGAACATGGCATCAGACAGCGCATGTAACCTTAGAACAGGAAGTTCATTACAAAGCTGACACTCTAATGAGTAATGAAGGAACAGAGGACACGCCAAGAGTTGAATCCTCTGTGTTACTGGCCCATGCCCTTGTGCTCGGTCTAATGCTTCATTGCTTCCATTGCCACTTTCTTACCATAGCTTATATACCCACTTAACTCACTTTTCCAGGTGAAGACGGAAGGTGGGCTGAATGCTTCTGTATCCTTCATTGCAAAAGCAAATCCTCTAAATCGTCCTCCTAACAAAAGAAAGAGTGAACTGCAACATGCTTTGTGCAACATGCTCTCAAGTATACTGGCCCCACTTGCTGAGGGAGGCAAAAATCACTGGCCTCCACTGGGTGTGGAACCTGCGTTGTCACTTTGGTATGATGCAGTTTCTCGAATAAGAGTCCAGCTCATGTATTGGATGGAAAAGCAGAGCAAACATATTGCTGTAAGTTGATGACACGAAATTTTATTTTATGCTCAAAATTTGCATTTGTACAAAAAAAATCACGCCTTTACTTTGTTTATTAATCTTCTTGTTGTTGCTCTCTTTGGGAGGCTCCCAAAATTGGTATTGTTTGACTTGCTGGCTCAAATTAGCTCATTGTCCTACTCTATTTTGCCCTTCCAAGGACAAAATATGCCTGACATCTTTCTTGTACGAACCTTGTTTGTGTGGAGCTGTGTCTGCAGGCTGCTCAAAATCTTTTTTTTCTCTTAACTTTTCTTAGATATATCACCTTTTCAATTGGGAAAATGATTAAAGTCCATGAAATTATCCTAAACTCTTCTTGAAACATTTATTTTACCCCTTCGCTATCATGGTTTGTACTTGTACTCCTTGTATTTTACCCCTTCGCTATCATGGTTTGTACTTGTACTCCTTATCAATGAAATCATGCAGTTTATATTAAAATATTTGGTATGATAAAGTAAACTGACTTTGATGTAGAATTACCTGCAGCTTACACTAGGACCATTGGATAGGTAATTGGAATTTATTACATGTTTATTTGCTAGTGAGCATGATGTTTTTAATGTCACAGGACCACGATTTCCTAAATTAATTTGTAAATTTGAGTGTGTTAACCAAATTGAGGATTTTAATGATTAGTGGGTGAATAAGGCAATAAACTCCTCAATTCTCTCATGTTGTTTTAGTAACATTATTAGTTTCTGACTTGCTGTTGCTCCACATTTTTTTTATATGTAATGCTGATTCTTCACTGCAGGTTGGATTTCCACTGGTCACCCTTCTACTTTGTCTTGGTGATTCCCATATGTTCAACACTAATTTTTCTCAACACATGGAGATCCTGTATAAGTATCTCAAGGTGATTTATCTATATACACATTTCACATTTGAGTTGATCATACTTTTATCATGTGATAAATTTATAATATTTCACCATAGTGTTTTTTAGGGAAAATTGCTCACATAGCACTGGATTTGAAGGGATTTGCTCCCGTGCCATGCATGATTGCAGAAATACCACTAGTTTGATTCATCAATTCTCTGTGTAGCATTGCGCCATTAGATCTAAAACCAATGATCTAGATCAATTACAGTTCTGTTAACTCCTCTTGTTAACTTCACGCCGTTGTTCAATCCTCATCCTCCTTTCCTCCTCCTCCTTCCCCTCCCCCTCCCCCTCCCCCTCCGGTAGCCAGATAAGGCGCCGCCGCCCCTCTCCCCAACAACCAACCACGGAGCCGGTGATATCGCCCCTCGCTGCCATCGAGACAAGCTCCACCGCCATCGCCGTTCCCCTTCCCCTTCGATCTCTCTACATTCGGTGGCTCTCTCTGCCCCCTCATCACCGCCGGTGCTAGGATAGAGGAGGACGAATGGAGAGCTCCATGAATCTAGGCGGCACCGGCCTTGGAGAAGAAGGGGAAGAGGAGGAGCGCCGGCCTTGCAGAAAATGGCGCCGCTGAGCTTGGAGCTGGGGCCTCTCCCGCCACTGCCATTCGGACCTCTCCTGCCGCCGTTTGCCCCATCATCACCGCCGACATCAGGATAGAGAAGGATGACGGCGAGCTCCGTGAATCTAGGGGCACCGGCCTTGGAGAAGAAGGGACGATGAGGAGTAGCGCCGGCCTTGCAGAAAATGGTGCTGCTGGCTTTGGAGCGGGGACCTCCCCTGCTGCCGCCGCCCGGACCTCTCCTGCCACCGATGAGACGACTTTGGAGAAGAAGGGGACGATGAGGAGCCACGCGGGCCTTGCAAAAGGTGGCGCTTTCGAGCTTGGAACGAGGACCTTCCCCACCGCTGCCGCTTGGACCTATCCCGTTGTCGGTGAGAGAGAAGAGAGGGAAAGGTGGGGAAAGAGATCTCACCGCTGCCCGCTAGGACATCTCTTGCCACCGGTGAGTGAGAAGGGGGAAAGGTGGGGAAAGAGATCCTGCGGCCGCACACCAGGACCTCTCCCGCTGTGGCCGCTCAGACCTCTCCCATCACCGATGAGAGAGAGGAGGGAGAAAGGTGGGGAAAGAGACAGATAAAATGGAAATGGATGTTGTGCTATAAGAGCTAGTAGTGGGATTTAATGGTGCTATTGAAGCGAGCCGTAAGATTTTAGTGGTATGTTTGCCAACGGTTTTTTTGGGAGTGCTATGCAAGCAATTTTCCCATTTTTATGTTGTTTGCACCATACCTTCTCCAAATAGATACTTTTCTTGCCATGTGTTGCATGAAACATAATTCTGAATGAGTGCTTGTTATGCAGGACAAGAATCATCGATCGATGGCATTAGATTGCCTTCATCGGCTAGTGAAATTTTATTTAAATGTTTATGCAGATTATCAGCCCAGAAATCATGTGTGGGACTATTTAGACAGTGTTAGCTCTCAGTTACTAACTGTTTTGAAGAAAGGTTTGCTGACTCAAGATGTCCAGCATGATAAACTTGTTGAGTTCTGTGTGACCTTAGCTGAGAGCAACCTGGATTTTGCAATGAATCATATGATACTTGAACTTTTGAAACCAGATAGCTTAAGTGAAGCAAAAGTTGTTGGTCTTAGGGCTCTTCTTGAGATCGTTGTTTCTCCATCAAATCAACAAATTGGCTTGGATGTTTTCCAAGGTAACATGAGTTTGGGATCAGTTTCTTTCTGTTTAACATAATTATTTTCTGAAAATATGGTAAGCTGTATATTTTTACATTATAATTTCAGTGTTTGGCATTGGCCATTACATTCCGAAAGTCAAGTCAGCTATTGAGTCCATATTAAGGTCCTGTAACAAGGCATATAGCCTAGCCCTTCTCACATCATCAAAGGCTACAATAGGTATCCTACTCTTTCTCATGATATACATCAAATGTTTTACTTATTTGTCAAGTGCTATTGTTTCTACCAATTTATTTTGGACCATCTTTTGGAAGATATTGATAATAAACTTGTGGAAGAGAGCAGCAAAAGTGTTTTTAGCTGTTCTTCTACTCCCATTTACTTTGTGATTTCTAATATTTTGTTTCCAGATAATGTAACGAAGGATAAATCTCAGGGATCACTCTTCAGATCTGTGCTTAAATGTATACCGTACTTGATAGAAGAAGTGGGCCGTAATGATAAAATGACTGAGATTATACCTCAACACGGCATAAGTATTGACCCTGGTGTCCGTGAAGAAGCGGTACAAGTGTTGAACAGGATCATACGATACCTACCTAATCGTCGGTTTGCTGTCTTGAAAGGAATGGCTAACTTTATCCTTAAACTTCCTGATGAGTTTCCTCTTTTGATTCAAACATCACTGGGACGCTTAGTAGAGCTTATGCGGCTGTGGAGAGTATGCCTATCTGAGGAACTTTTGGCAAAAGACATTCAAAATGTTAAGCGTTCTAGTATAGGAAGTGATACACTACAGAAGTCTCCGTTTCATAGGTCCGGAGATGTATCTGAATTTCGTGCCTCAGAAATGGATGCAGTTGGTCTTGTCTTTCTCAGCTCTGCCGATGTTCAAATAAGGTTAACTGCTCTGGAGTTATTGCGATGTGTCCGAGCTTTGAAAAATGATCTAAGAGATTACTCGGCAAATGAATGGGGTGACAATAAACTGAAACTTGAACCAGAACCAATATTCATTATTGACATCATAGAGGAAAATGGGGTGAGTTTTTTATTTCTTTTTGTTAGATTTATGTTTCTTTGAGCTGTAGAAAACTTTTTTTGAAATGCTGCAATTTTCTGGAACGAAATGACTAGTGAGCAAGTGCCATCTTTCTGAAGTCTTGACGAATTTCTACATTCTCAATGGGGCCTTCAAATTTGTCATCAAATTTCTTTTGTGCCATATTGGATAAGTAAAGCTATCTTTATAAATTCACAGGAAGACATTGTTCAAAGCTGTTATTGGGATCCAGGGCGACCTTATGATCTGAGACGTGAGATGGATCCCATTCCTTTGGATGTGACACTTCAATCCATTTTGGAGAGCATAGATAAAAGCAGATGGGCCCGCTACCTCAGTGAAATTGTGAAATATGCAGCTGAACTTTGTCCAAGCTCTGTGCAGGATGCAAGGCAAGAACTTTGGTCTTTTCCTGGATTTCTTGCTGCATATATGATTGAGTTGTTAATATAGTAGGTAGCCTCCCCCAACTCAAATAGCTATTTTGATGTTTTGCTGTGGGGGGATCACTTAGGCAGTGCCTTCTCTGAAGTTGGAAATACTATACAGGATTGGGGCTTAGTTTTTTTTTTTGTTTTGAGTTATCTGTTACCAAGAACTTTGTAGCTGAAATCCCATGTTTTTTTTTGCCAAAAGTTTATTATATGAATACAATTTGGTGGCACGTTGGGTGTTAAAAATCTCCTTAGATGGAGAGTTGACTAGCTGACTAGCTGAGAGTCTGAGACATTCAATAGAGATTCACACCCTTACATTGGTTTATTTAGTTCAAATGTGTGATCCAGGGACCAGACTGGTAGATGTAGATTTGCAATTGTCTCAAATTTATCTACTATTGCTAGGTCTCAAATTTCTGTATTCATTTGGCAATTTAGTTGGACATTTTATTTACTTTATTGTATGACTCCACAGATTAGAAGTTGTTAGGAGACTTGAACTGATCACTCCTGTCGAACTAGGTGGAAAGGCACAACAATTGCAAGATACTGAAACTAAGCTTGACCAATGGTTGATATATGCAATGTTTTCATGCTCTTGCCCACCTGATAATCGAGAAGAATTTGCCCTTAAAGCAGCGAGAGAGATCTTTCATATGATTTTTCCGTCACTGCGTCATGGTTCAGAAGCATATGCAGTAAGTTTGTGCAATGATTAGTATTTCAAGTGTTTACCTTACCTTGGATATCACATTCTGCAATTGCATATCACTATACTTTTCTTCCTTATGCTTTCTATCTCCATTTCCTTAGTTTCTTGATTTTTATTTGCTTGAACTTTTTTCCACAAATCTGCTTTGCTCAATTAAATGTAGGTGCCACAGTGCCCCCAAAAATGTGCTATGATGGTAAACCTTTTCTTAACTGATGATATTAATAATAATTAGAGAGTACTGATAACTAACAATTCAGCAGGTTGGCACCAAACCTTGTAGACTTGCTTTACTTACAGTATCCAGTGTGCAAAAATAAGTTTTCACTATAGGCCATGCAAAACTATCACTAATGCTTCACGTAGCTATGAAGATTTTTTTAAAAAGGTAGGATCAAGGTTGTCCTGTGTCTACTTGCCTGTGCTGTACACCACATACTTCTGCTACCGATGCAGCAGTTGATTTTTTTTCCATGCTAACTTGAGGTGCATCTCAAAAGATTGAAGATTTTTGGTTTACACCTTTTAGAGGTTCAAGTGCTTATTTTTTTAGAGGTTCTGTCATCTGGTAGCCTTGTTTGGGTGGGCTTAGCTTCCTCTGGAAGCTGAGGAAGAGGGGGCTTCTGTTCTCAACACAGAGGGACCTAAGCCTCAGTTGTGGTTGCATTCCGTTTGGAGGGACTTTAAGCTTCCAATGGCTTCTGAAGCTGAAGTTCGGCCTAACAGGGTCTAACTTTGCTCTATGCCGAGTAGTTTGCTATTTATGTTAAACCTGAGTTTTGCCTATTTCCTAAAATATTGGTTTGATGTAATTGACGTGTTTTATCAACTTGCATACTTGTGCGACAATGAATATTAATGCCATTTTGGTGTATAGCAATCTCCATTGAATCTCTTACATTATAAGTTGATTATGGTATCAATCAACAGGAATTGACTTTTTCCTTTTGGTTAATTCTGCTTCTGCAGCTTGCTGCTACAGCTGCCCTTGGGCACTCACATCTAGAAGTATGTGAAGTCATGTTTGGTGAACTTGCATCTTTTCTTGAGGATGTGTCATCAGAGACAGAAACAAAAGCAAAATGGAAGGTAGAGTGTCTTAACTTCTTTGGATGCAAGTCTGTTGCTTCAGTTCTTGGATTCATTTAGGTTGCACTGCCTCTTTGTCCATCTTTATACAGGAGAGGTCATATTTCATAGACCTGTCCATATACCTGAAAAATTGACCTTTGCTGTTCACCTGATACACCTAATTTGATTCAATCGACTTTACATAACTCTATGGTTTCAGCCATGCATCTTAATAGGCTATCATCCATGTTTCGATAATGTTCCCATTTCTCAAGGTTATTTGCTGTGTTCATGGTTTTTTTTATGCACAACCAAAATGGAACTGAGTGTGGGGCTTGCTTGATTTTTCTTATCAATTGATTCTATTAATCTAGCTTTCTCAATGTCTCACATTGTAATTGTAATGGGAAGCCCGCTACCATATTCCATGTCTAAAGTTATAAGTTGATGCTCACAGTTTGACCTGTATATAATGAAAATGTATTTTTTCATGTCTCTATTTCACATAGTAGCCTATTTACATTCGGTCCTTTACATAATATTGCAAGAAAAGGAATATTACCACTTGAAAAATTAATCTATATATAATCATTGTGCTCTTCTCTTCAAATCACGCGAATAAGGATTTTAGGCGCAATAATATATGTTAGAATAGTCTCTTGTATAGGGTCTTATTTGCTTTTTTTCTTCCCTATTGTACATGTATATCTAGCTCACTTGGGCCCATGTATGGAATATGCTGCATTCTAACATGGTATAGAGCCAGAAACCTCTAGGGTTTCTTCCACTTAGACGGCCATTCTTGCCGCCGCTGCCACTGTTCTTGGGCCGTCAGTATTGCTCTGGCGGTCCCTCACCTTTTCTTCTCTCTCCCCCCGTCTTCCCACGCTGCCATTGGATCCGCTTCCAGATCCACACAGGCCGTCAGTCCCCCTGGCCTCCAGACCCGACCTCCTCCTCACATACACCCGCCATACTTGCCATCGATCCGGCTTCCTCAATATCCGCCCATACACACATCCCGACCTCGGCCTCGGCTGCCCTCAGCCATACCGACCGCCTCATGCAGCCCTGCCGGTCTGGCGCCTATCTTCGTCAGTTGATTGCCCGGCCTCACGTCGTGTGTCGATTCGTCACCCATGGCGCTGCTTCGTCTTTGTCGGTCCGGCTAAGGCTTCCACCGCAGATAGCGATGGGACCAACTTCCGGAGTGGGCCACGATGCCTCGCGTGTTTGACAACAAGATCTCCGGTCACCTTACGCAAGACGTTTCGCTGCTGCGCGTGCCCGCTCTGTCGCTTGCGCTTGCTGCCGATGGTACACCGTCCCTTAACGCTGCCAGACGCCATGAAAGCGTTTCGCGAGTACATCGCCGCTTTTAGCGTCGGGAGGATTGATCGCTTCGAGGCTCGAGCTGCCGCCGCTTCACAGCAAATCTGCGCGGACTCGCGCTTGACGCGTGTGCGACCTTGCGTCTTCCCGGCGATGTGGGGTATGTGCGGGCTCAAGATTAACCGAAAGCGACCATGTTTCTACACCTCCCTATCAAGGCCGGCTTCTCTCTCAAGAAGAGGCTCCACTGTCGACGCTTTCTTCGCTTCACCGACGTTTATTGTCACCGGGCGCTGGAGCCGACACCGACACGCCCTCAGGCGACTTATGCGTCCGCCGGGACCACCGTGTTGGCGCCAGATATTTGAGTTCCTTACCGTGCTTCGCCCGAGTTTGAGCCGCCGTGCTCTTTTCCCCGCCCGCCGCCTCTCCGTCGCTAGTGGAGGCCTTGACTCAGGTCCGTGCTGAGGAGACTCGCCTTCGGGGCATTCTCTCCTCGCCTGCGACTGTCTTGGTTGCTACGGTGGCTTCCTCACCCACTCTCCTCACCAAGAAGCGCTTGGTCGCCGTGTGGGTATCAGGGTCGCTACACCAGCAGGAGGCTTGGTTGCTCGCTGCAATTACTGCAAGAAGAATGGCCACACCATTCAGCAGTGCAGGCGACGCCTTCAGAAGGCTACGGGCACCTCTGGAGGACTTCTGCTTCTTGGCAAGATCGCCGCCACTCGCCCACCTGACTGGGCCCAGGAGTTGACTCGGCGCCTTGAGCGCATGGAGCTTCGCTTGGATGCCAGTCCCCATCGCTTCTCACATGAGCTAGCCAGTTCTTCACCGCCTCGGTACTTGGTACCTTGATTCGAGCTTTTTTCACATGACACCGATCCGACTCACCTTGACTCCTCATGCGGCATCATCACTCTCTGTGTCCGCCAAGACTACCGACGGTACACATCTCACGATTCTTTGGACAGGCACACTTCGTACATCCTCTTTCGTGTTCCTTCGCTTCTCATGTGCCTTGTCTTGATATGCAATGATTTCGCCACCCACTCACCGATCTTGGGTTTAGTAACTCTTGAGTCTGACTCTTGTTCTATTCAGCTCGCAAAGACAGGACCTGGTTGGTATCGTCGGAGATCCGTGACTTCCCACAGCTGTGGGAACTCGACTGGCTTCAACTTCCTTCCGCTTCCGCTTCCACTACCTTCCTCACCATTGCTCACCGCTTCGATGCCACTGTCTTCGCCACCACCACTTCCGCCAGTTTTGCTCAGTGGCATCATCGTCTGGGTCACATGTCAGGGTCGCGTCTGTCTTCGTTGATGAGTCGTGGTGTTCTAGGGAAGGTCTCTCGTGACACCTCCCTCTCCTGTCAGGGTTGTAAACTTGGCAAGCAGCTACAGTTGCCATATCCTAGTAGTGATTCTGTGTCGACTCGACCTTTTGATTTAGTTCACTCTGATGTATGGGGCCCTGCTCCCTTCGTTTCGAAAGGGGGTCATCGTTGGTATGTGATCTTTATTGATGATTTCTCTCGGTTCATTTGGATTTATTTTCTCAAGTCTCGTGATCAGCGCTTTGTCGCCTACCGTGCCTTTGCGCCATGGTTCACACTCGATTCGATTCACCCATTCGTGTGTTTCGTCTTGCCGACTCGCCGGAGAGTATCTTTCATCGCTTTCGTCAGTTCTCGCTGAAGCAGAAAGCACCTTCCTCAAGATTTTGCACCGGTTCCCGTGCCCGAACGGTGTCGCCGAGTGCAAACACCGCTATCTCCTTGAGATCGCGAGAAGACCGATGCTTTCGCTTCGCTCCACCACACTTCGGGCCGAGGTGTCTCCACCGCCGCTTATCTTGTCAACCTTCACCTCCATCGCTTCTTCAGGTGCCACACCGCTTGAGCGTCTTTTAGCGACCAAGCTTCGGATGCCCACCTTCGCACCTTTGGTTGTGTTGCTTACGCCCTTCTTCAAATTTCACGAAGCGAACGGTCGATCGCTCACTGTTCAAGCAGTGCTTTTCTTGGCTATGACTCCGAGCGCAAGGGCTTTCGTTGTTGGGACCTCTTGGTCGCTCGGCTTAGGGTCTCTCATGACGTCACGCTCGACGAGTCTCGCCCTTTCTTTGATGAGTCTCGTTCTTTTGACTCCTACTTGCCCGATCGTGGTCTCCTTGAGTCTCTCTCGCTTTCGCTTTCCCGAGCGCTTCTCTATTACTCCTCTTTCCTCCTCCTCACCGATCCATCACCTTCCTACCTCCGTCCCCACTTCCTCCAAAGGCCTTCCTCTCTACCCATTCCTCCCGTTGTTCCTTCTTCACCTTATCCCGCCTCTCTCCTCCCTTGTCGCCCTCCTATCCGGCCACTACTCACGCCGGTCCCTCCTCGGTTCTTCCTCACCTCCTTGTCGGACCTCCCCGCCTCCTCCTGCCGGAGCCCTTTCTTCCTGGATCCTGCTCCCACTCAGATTCCTCTCCGCTTCTCCCAGTGCGCGCTTCGTGATCGGAGCAGATCTCCTCCAGATCGCTATGGCTTCTCCGCTTGGCCACCACCTTCTCGAGCCTACTTCCTACCGTGATGTCGCTGGTCATCCCGAGCGGTAGTTTGCCATGGCTGAGGAGATTGTTGCTCTTGAGCGCATCGGCACTTGGGATCTCGCTCTTGTCCCCCACCGCACTCCTATCACGTGCAAGTGGGTCTACAAGATCAAGACTCGCTCTGACGGTTCACTTGAGCACCACAAGGCACGCCTTGTGGCTCGTGGCTTTCAGCAGGAGTACGACCGTGACTACAGGGAGACTTTCTCCTGGCCGCCCACCGGACCACTGCTCACTCTCGATCGTTGTTGCCTCTGTTCGTCAGATGACCATCTCCCACTTCGATGCGAAGAATGCCTTTCTTCATGGCGAGTCATGCGAGGAGGTCTATATGCACCTCCTCCCAGCTACGTTGTTCTGATGGTCACGTGTGTCGCCTTCGCCGCTCTCTATGGTCTCAAGCAGTCCTCGTGCGTGGTTTGAGCGCTTTGCCTCTGTTATTATGCTGCCGGCTTTGTTGCTAGTCAAGATGACCTCTTTTTTTGTCCACACCTCTCGCCGTGGTCGGACTCTTCTTCTATGTGGATGACATGCTCATCAACGGAGATGATCCTTAGTACATCGCCTTTGTTAAAGCTACCAAATGGCGGCCCAGATGTCGATCCGGGCCTCTTCGGTACTTCCTGGGATCGAGGTCACTTCCACGCTGAGGTTACTACCTCTCTCGGCAAGAAGTACATTCAGATCTCCTTGCTCGTGCTTGCCTCATTGACGAGCGCATCGCTGACACTCAGATGGAGCTTCACCTTCACCGGCCATCGATGGTGTTCTCTTGAGATCCTACTGCCATCGCCACCTTGTTGGGAGCCTCGTCTACCTTGGCATCACTCGTCCTGACATCTCCCACGTTGTTCACATCCTTAGTCAGTTTATGGCTTCTCCCACCACCATACACTACACTCACCTTCTCCGTGTCCTTCGCTACCTTCGTGGTACTGTTGACCGCCGTCTCTTCTTCTCCAGCTCCAAATTTCTTACTGCCTTCAGCCTACTCAGATGCCACTTGGGCTAGCGATCCCACCGATCGCAAGTCCACCTCTGCTTACTGTGTCTTTCTTGGTTCTTCCCTGATTTCTTGGAAGACTAAGCGACAGACAAATTGCTTCGCCTCGATCGAGGTCGAGCTCCGAGCGTTAACTTCGCCATCGCTGAGGTGACTTGGCTTCGGTGGCTCCTTGCCGACACAGGTGTGACTGCTTCCGCCTCCTACGACCGCTTGTCTCGACAAGATCGGGCGCCATCAGCATTGCTCGTGATCCGGTGAAGCATGAGCTCACCAAACACATTGGTGTCAATGCTCACTATGTTCGATCTCAGGTTCAGGCTCAGGTGGTTACTATTTGTCATGTGCCTTCCGCTCTCCAGCTCGCTGACTTCGTCACCAAGGCACAGACTAGAATTCAGCATGATTTACATCTCTCCAAACTCAGTGTTGTTGATCCACCATGAGTTTGCGGGGGGGTGTTAGAATAGTCTCTTGTATAGGGTCTTATTTACTTTTCTTCTTCCTTATTGTACATGTATATCTAGCCCACTTGGGCCCATGTATGGAATATGCTGCATTCTAACAATATATACTCGCTCTTTGTAATGGCTACCTAATGTGTTTGTCTCTGTAGAATCCTAGGTCTCGCCGTGAGGATCTGCGCACTCATGTTGCAAACATACATCGAATGATAGCTGAAAAGATTTGGCCTGGGATGCTTAATCGAAAGCCTGTTCTCCGTGTACATTTTCTAAAGTTTGTTGAAGAAACATATCGCCAAATCAACATGTCATCATCTGATAGCTTTCAAGACTTGCAGCCTCTCCGATATGCATTAGCATCTGTTCTAAGATATCTAGCCCCTGAGTTTGTTGATGCAAAGTCTGAGAGGTTTGACAGCAGAATACGTAAGAGGCATTTCGATCTTCTCCTTAGCTGGAGTGATGATTCTGGCAGCACATGGGGACAAGAAGGCACCAATGACTATCGACGTGAGATTGAGCGGTATAAAGCTAGTCAACATAATAGGTCAAGGGAATCACTTGACAAGCTTGCATTTGACAGGGAAATGGCTGAGCAGTTGGAAGCTGTCAATTGGGCTTCCATGAATGCTATTGCTTCTTTGCTTTATGGGCCTTGTTTTGATGATAATGCGAGAAAGATGTCTGGTCGGGTAATATCATGGATCGATAGTTTATTCATGGAACAAGCTCCAAGAGCACCTTTTGGTCATTCACCAGGTGATCCTCGAACACCGTCATACTCGAAGCATACCGACGGAGGACGTTTTGGTGGGAGGGACAAGCAGAAAACTAGTCACTTTCGAGTTCTCTTAGCAAAAACTGCGCTGAAGAATATTTTGCAGACAAATTTGGATTTGTTTCCTGCTTGCATAGATCGGGTAAGTTTTGCTTCCATTTTCTTATGCCTATTTTCTCAGCGTGTATGAACAAGCCAGCTAATTGTATTGTGTACACATCGCGTGTTTCATGGATTGATTGCATCAACTACAAGCCTGCAAGAATCATTTATTCTGAATTTTCTTCTCGAAGTAACACATTGATTATTAGGATTATTCATCTTATTAATTACTTTACTATGCGCAAGCTAGGATGTCACCGTGAGCCATTTCTTTTTCTTTCTTTCTTTCTTTTGCCCTTCCTTTTTTTTTTGTCTAATTCTTTCTTTTGGCGAGGCATTAAGGAAGCTTACTGCTACAGTTCTTGAAACAGAAAGTTCATAAGCTCCTCATTTTCTCAAAAAATTGGATGCTGTTACGATTTACAGTTTATTATATGCTTGCCATCGGCTGTTAAATTTTGACTGCCAATTATTTCTTGATCATTTGCAGTGCTACTCTCCGGATCCTTTAATAGCAGACGGGTATTTTAGTGTCCTGGCTGAAGTTTACATGCGTCAAGAAATTCCAAAATGTGAGATCCAGTCTCTTTTGAGCTTGATCCTTTACAAGGTGGTCGATCAAACAAAACTGATCCGTGACAGTGCCCTCCAGATGTTGGAAACACTCTCCCTCTGTGAATGGACAGTAGATGATGCTGATGGTGTTGGACATTACCGGGCCTCTGTTGTCGGCAACCTTCCAGATTCCTATCAACAATTCCAGTACAAGCTGTCTGCAAAGCTTGCCAAGGACCATCCTGAGCTCAGTGAGCAACTATGCGGGGAAATAATGCAGCGCCTGCTTGACGCAGTGGACATTATCGCACAACATCAGGTCCTTACGTGCATGGCTCCTTGGATAGAAAATCTCAACTTTGTGAGATTAAAGGAATCTCGCTGGATTGAGAGATTGCTGAAAAGTCTTTATTATGTGACATGGAAGCATGGTGACCAGTTCCCTGACGAGATCGAGAAACTATGGAGCACTGTCGCAAGCAATACTCGTAATATCATTCCAGTTCTCAACTTCTTGATCACCCGAGGGATTGAAGACTGTGATGCCAATCCATCAGCAGAAATCACTGGTGCATTTGCTACCTACTTTTCAGTTGCCAAGCGTGTTAGTCTATATCTCGCTCGAATTTGCCCACAACAGACCATTGATCACTTGGTCTGTGAGTTATCTCAGAGAATGCTTGAAGATGATGAGGAACCAGTCAGGCCTGGAAAGGTTGATACTTCTGCAAATGTTATATTGGAGTTTTCTCAAGGACCTACTACCTCTCAGGTGGCAACTGTAGTTGATAGCCAACCTCACATGTCCCCCCTGCTTGTCCGTGGTTCCCTTGATGGTGCCATCAGGAATGTCAGTGGCAACCTGAGCTGGCGGACATCGGCGGTTACTGGAAGAAGTGTCTCTGGTCCATTGAGCCCGTTGGCTCCTGAAGTAAGCATTCCAAACCCCACTACAGGACGGTCAGGCCAGCTCCTTCCGGCACTAATGAACATGTCAGGGCCATTGATGGGCGTCCGAAGTTCGGCTGGTAATCTGAGGAGCCGTCATGTTTCCAGAGATAGTGGTGACTACTACTTGGATACTCCAAATTCAAACGATGACATTTTGCATCAGGGGGGCAGTGGAATTCATGGGATCAATGCCAATGAGCTCCAGTCTGCATTACAGGGGCACCAGCACTTGCTTTCACGTGCCGACATAGCTTTGATTCTCCTTGCTGAAATTGCATATGAAAATGATGAAGACTTCCGTGAAAATTTGCCTCTGTTATTCCATGTCACGTGTGTTTCCATGGATAGCTCAGAAGACATTGTGCTTGAGCATTGCCAGGATTTGCTCGTGAATCTCCTCTATTCACTTGCTGGCCGACATCTTGAACAGTATGAGGTTGAAAGTAGTGAAAGTGAGAATAAGCAGCATGTGGATAGCTTAATAAATTACATTAAGTCCAAAAGAGGCAGCCTGATGTGGAAGAATGAGGATCCTACCCTTGTTCGAACTGAGCTTCCTAGCACTTCACTTTTATCAGCCCTTGTACAAAGCATGGTTAATGCTATCTTCTTCCAGGGGGATCTTCGTGAGACTTGGGGTGCTGAAGCGCTTAAGTGGGCTATGGAGTGCACATCGCGCCACCTGGCCTGCCGATCACATCAGATATATCGTGCTTTACGTCCTAGTGTTAAAAGCGATAGCTGCGTATTGCTTCTGAGGTGCATACACAGATGCTTGGGTAACCCTGTCCCAGCTGTTTTGGGCTTTGCAATGGAGATATTGTTGACATTACAAGTCATGGTTGAGAATATGGAGCCTGAGAAGGTGATACTGTACCCACAGCTTTTCTGGGGCTGTGTTGCACTGATGTGTACCGACTTTATACACATCTATTGCCAGGTGCTTGAATTGTTTTGTAGGGTAATTGATCGATTGACATTCCGCGATCGAACAACTGAAAATGTGTTACTGTCCAGCATGCCACGTGATGAGTTTGACATCAATGGGTATCCAAGCGACCTCCACAGGCTGGAGTCCAGAACTAATTCCGAGAGATTGCTGTCTGTAACCGATACTGCTAAAGTCCCTACTTTTGAGGGGGTGCAGCCGCTGGTGCTGAAAGGGCTTATGTCTACTGTTAGCCATGGTTCAGCAATTGAGGTGTTATCTAGGATCACCATACCCACATGCGATTCTATATTTGGGAACCCTGAGACAAGGCTATTGATGCACATCACAGGTCTTCTTCCATGGCTTGGGTTACAGCTTGGTAAGGAAGTATCTTCCCTTGGGTCAGCATCACCTCAACAAGAACAGAACCAGAAAGCTTACTATGTGGCCTCCAATATTTCAGTATGGTGCCGCGTCAAATCTTTGGAAGACTTAGCTGAAGTGTTCAGAGCGTACTCGTATGGGGAGATCATTTCCTTGGAAGATCTGTTTGCCCGTGCTTCACCGCTAATTTGTGCTGAGTGGTTCCCTAAGCACTCATCTCTGGCCTTTGGCCACCTGCTTAGGCTCCTTGAGAGGGGCCCTCTGGATTACCAGCGAGTGGTGCTTCTGATGCTTAAATCACTGTTGCAGCAAACCCCTGTAGATCCATCCCAGATACCTCAAGTGTATAACGTTGTGTCGCAGCTTGTGGAGAGCACATTATGTGCAGAGGCTTTGAATGTGTTGGAGGCACTTCTGAGGAGCTGCAGTGGCGTAACTGGTGGGCAAGCTGATGATCTGGGCTTTGGCGAGAACGGTCATGGGATGGCGGAGAAGGTTCTTCAGAGCATGCTTCTTCCTCAGTCGTCATTTAAGGCTAGGAGTGGACCGCTCCAATATGCCGCAGGGTCAGGATTTGGGTCTCAGATGGTCCAAGGCGGCGGAAGCACTGTAGATAGTGGATTGGTTGCTCGAGATGCGGCGCTTCAGGCTACTCGTCTGCTGCTTGGACGTGTTCTTGATACATGTGCTCTTGGGCGTAAGAGGGATCACAAGCGCCTGGTGCCATTTGTGGCCAACATCGGGTAGCAAAGGATGCAAGTTTTGCAGTGCAGTGCGAGGATATATGTTGCTACCAGGTGACTCAATGCGGCGGCTTGTACATACATCTACTAGGAGACAAGATGGTTACATCACTCCACTCATCGGTATGTATAAAGCTAATTTTGAGTGTAACTCTGGAATGTTGTATTTATCCTGCAACTGCATAAGGTTGCAGAGTTGAAATATGTATGGTTGTAGCTGAAGGCCGTAGTTAATTCAGTGTAGAGCAATGTCATTGTGTAAATGAATGAAAGGACGTGTCAGTTATCTTTGCTGTGTGGGGTACTGATACCCCCAAGGAGCGGACTGCAGCGTTGATTATTACTACGACACGATTACTTGTGCAGTGAGCTAGTATGAAAAGACGCCGTTGCCATCACTAGTCTCCGTGGTGGGCTAGACGACCATGAAGAGCCTACTTACTCGTATCTAGAGAATATATGCACACGATCGACTTGTCATTCTCGTGGATAACAATTCAGTTATAACGATGAAATTCTCATTTCTGGTTTGGCAAAACCAATCCCGGCCTGGATGCTCATGTCCGGACTCGGGAGTAGGCATGGAACAGAAACCAATATGACTAGTCACTAGTCACTAGTCACTAGTCAGTGCGAGAGGGCTGCCGCTTGAGCATAGCAAGTGAGGTGAGCTGAGCTGAGGCCTGAGGCTGATCTCCACAGTCCACACCACTCCCTCCTCGTTGGGAGGCCGAGTGCCTCTCGCTGGTGGGAGTCGCTGCTGCTTTTGCTTTCGACTCCATCCTGTCCGTCTTCCTTGAGCTACCATCTACGCCATGGATTCCGCCGTCCGACCGCTGCCCGCCGACGAGGAGGAGGCGCGCCGCCGCCGGAGCACCGACTGCATCTACTTCCTCGCCTCCCCGTTGACCTGCAAAAAAGTCGGTCCTTTCCCCGCCGCTTCTTCTTTTCCATGTCCGCGATTGCGATTACTTTGCAAAGCATGCTCGCTTTCTTCATTGGACTAGCCGGCTTTTCTTTCTTTCACCTCTAGTCTTCTCCCTGATCCACAAATTCTTCTTCTTTTCTTCTTCTGCTTCTGGGTGGAGAATTGCGTTGCGCGCCTAGATGCACGTCAGATTTGCTTCCGATTTGCCCGGCATGCCTTTTCCAGGTCCACATGTGCCTAGACGTTTCGATCTGGATGAGCTCTTCTTGTCCAGGATTGATTTCTGTTCGCCCGGAGATTTCTTTTTTTTTTTATCTATGATTTTTCGGTCCAGAACACTCAACCACGAGCTGCACGGATTTTCTCTGCATACAACGATGCCTTCATTTCATTTTTTTTTAAAATTCGACAATCGTTGCATAGCGTGTCAGAACAGATGCTATACTTCAATGGCTAATCGAGATCTGTCAACTAACTTCCCGTGATTTAGGCTGTCTCTTCGACTTGAGTTGATGCTGGGCTTAGATGGGTGAGATGATATTAGCCTTCTCCGGCACAAAATTAGTTCTTTTTAATCAGGGTTTCAACAGTTCGGTGCTTGCTTGCTTGCTGTTATAATTTTCTTTTCACTTCTACTACAAAAATCTTATTCTAGGTCTAGGATGCGCATGAATCTCATTCTTTTTTTGGAGGGAATGAATCTCATACTCTGCATATCTTGATGCGATTATACAAAAGGGATTTTCTCTTGTTTGGATGATTTTCTACGAGAAGCTGATTTCTCAACATTCCAGTTTTGTTACTGGATGGACAGCTGCTTGTTTTCTAGTTATGCGGCATTGGAATATCTAGATTGGGTACCACTACCACCTAATAATCAGGGCGTCTTGGGCATTGCAGTTTCTAGAGCTAGACTCCTTACTTGGCTAAGGTAGTTTTGTCTACTTCTATAAATGCTTTAACCATCTAAAACTCTCCTGTAAGAATTTATGTCTTTTTGTGTATCTGAATCTTGCTTCCATATACATATGTGCAAACTTCTGTTCATATCCGATTATCCGGGTCTTATCTATAAATGATCATACTTAAGTTTATAGGTATTACTGGAAATGAATTGGCTGTGAGTAAATTGAAATCACTTGGAATGGGACATAGGCTCACCAACAGTTGACTAGGCATTGCACCTTGTTGATTTATTCTTTACTGCAATCCCCTATCTGAATTACACTGACATGTTTTTTTCCTGCATTCAGGGAAATGAATGTGAATACCGTCATAGTGATGCTGCAAGGATGAATCCAAGGGACTGCTGGTATTGGTTCAATGGCAACTGCGCAAATCCTAAATGTTCATTTAGGCACCCGGTACTGCTTCCCCCCTCTGTTGGTCTTGAAATAGAACTACTGCAATTCTAACCTGTGTAGTGCTTCAGTGGAACAGACCTGTCTCATTGACTTATTCTTGTGCCAGGAATTCCTGTACACAAAATCATGTGTTTTTATTCAAATATTAAAAGCGGTTACGATTGATGATTGATAGGCCTGCTTTCTTTTCAGCCATTGGACAGCCTGCTTGGAGCACCGGCAACTCCACGGGCAGCTCAACAATCTGCACCACAAGTTTCTGTGCCGGCTCAACCAACCCTTGGACCTACTCCTGCTAGTGGCACCACGAAGCAGGGTGTTCCATGTTATTACTTCCAGAAAGGCATGTGTGTAAAAGGGGACAGGTGTGCCTTCTTGCATGTGCCACAGGCTGCTGGAAATATTATTCTACAGCAGACATCAAAGGTATTTGCTCCTGCTTTGCAGCCTCATCCTCAGCCGAAGAACTCCTGGACAAAACCACACTCTTTAGCCCAACACAATACACCTCCAGCCATACTTGACAAGCTTAAGGTCGAAGCTCATATTGGCAAACCAGCTCAGAAGCAAAATCTGACAAGCAGGCTTGATTGTTTGTCAGGGATTTCTCAGAATCACAACAATCCTTACGTGCTCTCTGGTGCAGCAAAGAATTACCAACCTGAGCCTTCAGTTGAAGATGACTTAGCTGAGAATGGTATGGAGGTGGGTGAATTTGTGAGGGATCCTTCAGCCGGTTCCGGTGTTCTCGTTGGTGTTGCTAACGATGATGCTGAACAGTCATTCAGGGAAGGCCACAACAGTTACCATCGTACTAACGGGGAGAAACATACTGGGATGCTTAGGCAAAAGCATGCTAGCTATGAATCAGAAAGGCTGCTCAGAAGTTCAGCTGAGAGATTGTTGTCAGAGAGAAGGATTTCCGAGAGAGGGCCTCCGCCTGTGACTGCAGACAATTCATATTTGCAACACAGGATGCTGAAGCAAAGAAGGCTCAACAATCCAAGATCGACAGAGTTGCCTGATAGGCATGATGTATATCCTGAGGAAGAACGTCGCGGCCATCAACGATGGCGAGGTGAAGCGCCGGCTATCCATGACGGCCTCTCACGCTCTCGATTGCATGGTAGAATAAAACTTCCTGGGGAGACATTATTGGATAGACTTGGTCCACACCCAGAGAAAGAGAGAGATAGAGGACCTCGAGCCAGATTGTCACCACCAAAACAAACAGACCTTCGAGGGATGCTTCATGGTAGGCTAAAGGCTAGATCAAATGAGGATATCTCTAGAAATGTG
Source organism: Olyra latifolia (assembly GCA_036346145.1). Taxonomy (NCBI): domain Eukaryota; kingdom Viridiplantae; phylum Streptophyta; class Magnoliopsida; order Poales; family Poaceae; genus Olyra; species Olyra latifolia. Next base: position 1,044,906 of record CM070524.1, on the reverse strand, counting down.
AAAAGTTCAGTGGCAAAAGCAAATAGTGGTGAAGATGTTGGGTCTTTGAGCTTTGCTGGTCCAAAGAGCCTTGCGGAGTTGAAAGCAAAAAAGGTCGCTGACGTCTTAGGGGACCATGGTATCAGGAGTGGTGGTTCTTTTGCAGGGCCAGCTCGTATGACATCCGAAATAGTTGCCATCAGGGAGTCTTCAAACCCCGTTCCATTTGATGGTCCGAAGCCATTAAGTGTCATCTTGAAGAGAAAAAGAGAGGCAGCTTCTGAAAATGCTACCAACTCCGGCAGCATACAGGAAGTACACACTGTAGGAGAGAAAGAAGAACCTCAGGATAAGTTGAGAAAACTTGAGAATGAGAAAGTTGGGACGAGCACCGAGGGCAATTGGGAAGAAGCCTTCCACCCTGAAGATGACATGGCATTTGATGATAATCTGTCCCCTCCTGATGACAATGCTGCTGAAGCTACAGGTGATGCAGGTAAAGAGCTGGAGGAGCAGCAAGAGTTGGAAGTGGCAGAAGAATACGACTACGATGAGGCAGCTGATGTGGATGCTGAGGAGGATAATGACGACTACCAGGAGTACGAAGATGATGGTTTGGACGATGATGATGATTTCGCACGCAAAATGGGCGTGATGATCTGATCTCTTGAGGCGTGCTTTAAGCAGGGCTTGCCCAAATGGAGACTGTTGAAGCAAGAGGTGCTTGCTAGTGTTCTTCTCAACATCTTCATCTGTATTCTTCTGGTGCTAGATACTTTTAGTTCAGTGCGCCAAAGACACAGGCTAATAAACTTTACTTTGGAGAACATTAGATGGAGGCAAAATCAGCCCACTGGAGGGCTTGTATTTCAGCAAAGCAGCTACCTGTGGCTGCATTCAAGTTTGTGTGTTGTATCATTAGTCAATGACGTAACCGACTACACTCTCTACTTGTGTTTATTCCTTAGTGCATAAGATGATGACAGATAAACTCTTTCCTCCAGATTTTCAAGTTTCACTGTTATCTTTCAGTTTATATCCCATCACGCCAATTCTACAAATGATGATTCGCGTATATACATCTGTTCTCTGCTGCCAATACTGAAGGAAAGCCTATGCAAACTGCGATTACAGATTACCTACCAACCAATGCCAACATGTAGCACACAAGGCTATCGCATTGTCGGTGTTCTATTTATTTTGGGAAAACAGCTCGATATCTGTTCGCCCCCCTTAATGAGATTATTCCCACGTTCAATCCTTTTTTTTTTTTGCCATGCTCAACTCTAGGATGATTCAAATCCAATTGGTGTCCCAGATAGCATCGACCTGATGCCCCAGATCATGAAATAAAAGGCTGATATCTCCGGTCATCGCGAAAACATTCTGAACGGATCCACAAGCTAATATTGCCGTGCTATGTATAGCACAGAGGTGAAGTCCAAAAGATTCAGAACTTTATGGGGGTGTTCTTTTGGGCTTATCTAAATCTATCGACTTATCTCAGACTTTGAATTTTCGAGGTGGGCAGAGTCGGATGGTCTTGATTTTTAGGATTTAGGGAGCTTTTAGACACATCTACGAGTTAAAAAAAATGGATTCAAAAAATAATAAAAAAGTCAGATAAGTCAATATTAGCCACGTCTTATCTGACTTATTTCGTGACTTATCTGACTAATATTGACTTATCTGACTTTTTTTAATTACTTTTTAAATCCCTTTTTTTTATCTCGTAGACGTGTCTAAAAGCTCCATAAATCCTAAAAATCAAGGCCATCCGACTCTCGAGGCCACCTCAGAAAATTCTCGAAGTTACGAGATAAGTCAGATTAGACTTTTAGATAAGCCCAAAAGAACACCCCCATATGTCATATAGTACATGGGCAATCTCAGAGCAATTCTTCTACAGCACAAAATTCTCATGTGGTTCATCTTTGCATTGGCTTTAACAAGTCTTTGAGTGTTCCATGTCGTTTGACACCACTAGCCTTTGGGTTTTCTCTGTTGCAGCTGCAGCTGCTCGTGTTGAGGTTTGCACCACAGACGAGGCACAGACCTTTGCAAGTGGGGCTGCAGAAGGCATCCAGCGTGATCTCCAGGTGAATGATGTCCCGGATGTGCTTTGAGACGTCAATCTCCTTTTGGCCGGCTGGGAAATGCAGGCGGTCATCCCAGTCTACATCCTCATCATCTTCGTCTTGGCTGCTGGTTAGTGAAGAAGCTTTGGCTCTATCTTCTTCATATATAGTACCGAGGTCAACCACGTCAGGTTCCTCTACCGGCTCTTCAGTCAGTAAGAGGGAAAAATTCGCAAATATACCTTCAGGTGCTGGCTCAGCGCATCTGAAAAAGGAAGATTAATAAGTTTAAGGACCACTAATAACCTTGCTAAAGTTATGCCACAAGCCAGGCAAGAATAGCAAGTTTCCACTTTCCAGGCAATTCACCCAGAGTCAACAACCACAGCTACATCACCACGGGCAGTGAAGATTTCATTTCTACAAATCTTTGTTGCAATTACTAGAAACAAGAATTTCTGGGGTCACACACCTTTGTCATCTTTCACAAAGAAATTACTAGTACACTTAAGATCCACCTTAAAGATTAGGCATGGCTAATATGGAAGGCGAGTCATTAGAGACATTCGTTCTCCAATAAGTGTTATATCAGTAACACAGATTTTTAATGTTTGAAAAATGTAACACAAAATGGCATATATTATTTATTAGCACAAACGGTACAAATATTACATGATGGGGAGAGCTGGAGGAGGCATTGCAATCATGTCTTTCCTCAAAAGTCTGAAAATGCCAAATTATCCCAAATTCCCTCCTTAGTGTTAACAAGGGATAATTCGAACATGGCGTTATATTGTTTTTTTGAGAACTCGATTCATGCAAGATAGCCTTAAAGTAGCTAGAAGTACACAGTAGTTGGGATGCCGCTGACTGTTGGCCAATGGCCAATCTATGATGGATTTTCAAGCGAAAAATTGCAAGTTTTAGAATGAAATGTGGCTGCCTGGCATGTAGTAGCACTGTGATGGGAAGCAAAAATGCAATATTTTGTTTGGTAATTTGGAGAAGGGGCAAGCGGCAATTGCTCGTCACAATAGTACCCTAAACCATATCATTCCTTCCCTTCCCTCCTTTACCTCAAGCTCACCTGTAGCAGCCGAGAGTGATGACGGTGCGCAAGACGCCGTCCAGGCGAAGGCGACCACGGCGCCTGGCGACGTCGACGGAGACGAGCACGGGCGTCTGCTCCGCCTCCCGCTCTTTCCTGGAGCTGGAGCTGGAGCTGGAGCTGGAGATGAGGATGCCCATGGCGGCGGCGCGCGCCCGAGAGTGGGGGGAGGAGAGGCCGGCGAGCCCCAGGCGCTCGAGGGTGGTGGCGTACTCCACGTGGTGCACCGCGGCGTCGCGGCGGTACACCAGCGCGCCTTCCCAGGGAGACCCGTCCTCCTCATCCTTGTCGACGTCACCCGGGTCGTAGTCGACGGTGAAGAAGCCATCGTCGTTGTGGCCCTGGACGGCGAGGCGGCGCCTCCATGGTGATGGAGACGGCGGTGGTGTTGAGGGGCGGTGGAGAAGGGAGGGGGTGGTCGCCGCCGCCGGGGCGCGGGGGCGACGGAGGAGGACGGCGGGGAAGTAACAATGAGCAACGACGCCGACCGGATAATGCACTCCAGCCATGTTTGGAAATTGGACCGGATCTTCGCTTTTCTTTTCTTTTCTTTTATGTGAATTCCGATGTCTAGCCAAACTCAGTACTCGGCTTCTACCCGAAACTTTGGTACGGCTAGTTTTGATGGGTGAATTTAAAATATTTTAGAAATAGCTTTAAATTTAAAATGCCTTTTCAGCCCTTTTTTTCTCTCCTCTTCCCTACGGTCTCTTCCTCTTGAGTGACCACTGACCAGCATAGCTCCCTATACCTCCACTGGCCATCGCCCGTAGGCTGTTAGACTCACTCCAACGGCATCCTGTCCGGGCCGCTCTTCCCGTCGCGATGGGGAAAGGCCTGGGAGGGGAAGGGCGGCGGCCCAATCAGATCCTTCCTGGACGGAAGTCATGAATAGGAGAGAGAATCTCGAGTACAAGGGAGGCTCGGCGCGTTCCCTGGGGATCGGCCTCGTGAGGCTTCATGGCAAGTGCGGTTAGCCAAGACGAGGTCGGAACTCACAGGAGGAGGAAGCAGCAAGGTCGGCGATCGAGCGACGTGGGAACCTCGAGCGGAGGTCACAGCGGCGGAGACTCAAGAAGTGAACACGCGACGTCGAACCCCCAATGGTCAGGTCACACTGGTGGCGAAGGTGACCTAGGTTGGAGCGCGACGGCCGGCGGGTCTAGGTATGGAAATCTTCGTACTTTTCATTGCCAAATCATGCAAATATCTCCGATCTATGCTTGGATTTCGGTATTGCGTTCGGGAAATTTGGAGTTTATTTAGGGTTTGCGAATGAGGGGGATTTGGGGACGAATTTGGGCGGATCTGGATTGGCCGAGACCGTAGGGATGAATCGGGGGGATTTGCGGCACAACTATGGGAACATAATTGGAACTAGGAAATTTTAGATAAGAAGCAGGCCGCTAAAATTACAACTGGGGTGGTTGGTTTCAACCCGGAATTGTGTATAGTCATACCTGGGATTTGTAGCAAACAATAACTTTCTTGCTGTGAGAAATTCATAGTAATTATGTTGCGATCTGAAACACTGAACGTGGTTGCGGTTCAGACAGCTTGCACTACCAGAAAATGGATGCAACCTTTCAATGTTGTTTACTCTGTAAAAGCCTAGGTAGCAATGGAGACATGGATATAAAATCCTAGCAGTTACGATCTACAAATTAGTTACATGGTGGTATTGCACTATTTAAAAGCCAGGCAACATTGTAGTTGTGTCACCGGATTTTGGTATTAGGTAAATGAACCAATGTTATTAGTTGTGATGTTGGGGTCCATGAAAGATTGCACAAAATTAATTAGACTGGTCCTAGGCCGAACAAGGTCCTCCATATTCCCCTTTGGTGGTTTTAAATAAACATGCATTGCCTAAGAATACGTACTTTTTGGTGATCATATTCTTGCATATACAAAATGTTGTGATGATTTCACATCATATGCGACTGTTTCTGCTAGGAAATATGGTCCTTTATTATGTCCTCTAGGAAATATATTTCTACTACGATGAAATTGAATTGAAGTTCCAAGGAATCCTAGTTGAATTTCTGCAATGCCTCCGGGTGCTCCATTTCCACATATCTGTTGAGCTTGTTGGAATGCTATAAAATTTATTCTTCTATGACCGTTGATTTTTAGGATGCGTCTTGCTAGATAAGTTTGAACCTTCTATGCCATACCTTATATGCGATCCATTCTATGTAAGAAATTTTACTTGTCCCATTGATGACCTCATGCTCCAAGTTGGTTTGTGTAGACTGTGTTATAGAAATGAGTGTACAAATAGCTAGTTCACCGCGGTTGATTTTCTCTTATGGTCATGTAGGGCCTTCCACATACATAGAAGCTTGTACCTTGATATGAGTAGCCTATTTATTGCTTTGTTGCTGCCTATATTCTGCCACAACCAAAATTATGCGCACTTCAAAATGTTGTATGTGTAGTGGCGATGGCTGCCCCCACGAAAGAAGCAGCTTTGCGCATGCTGGTTGAACATGTTGACGCCGAGGCCGCGGCTCTTAGGAAAGTTGTTGGCGACAATTTCTCCTCCAGGACCTCATCGGTTCATCTGGAAATGAACCGTGCTCTCTTGGAGGTCAATGTCATTGCGACCCGCCTGGAGGAACTGTCCATGCACGCTAAGGATCTCCTCCAAGCTACAACCAAAGGAACAAATGATGAGGGGCCATCTGGTGTTGAGGCCGACCCTACGGACGACGTAGACCCCGACGACATCATCCCTGGTGACTACGTGGACCCAGAGGAGTACTACGGGGATGGTGAGGGCAGCGATGGTTGGGAGTCCGATCGCTCGTGGAATTTGACCCGCATCGCGTAATCCCCATTATGTCCTACTGCATGTACCCAGCCCATAGGTGTAGCCTTAATAAAGGGTACGTGTGTACCAACCATGTGTTTGTAGGTTTTATGTTGTATGCCGTGTATGTGTCATCAATGGACCTTTTCTATTACATGTAGTACTGCAGTCATCGTTGTATCGCATGTAAATTTAGAAATATTATTGAGGATGAGGTGTCAAGCTTTTGTTTCTTGCAATGTTGTACTTCCTGAATTACCGCGTCATGCCCTTTCAGGGATTCCATGGATCCTTTCTACTAGAATTTCCTGCAGGAAGGAGTTGACCACATATCCTGGAGTGGCACGCCACTTACAGGAGGTGCTGCAGGTAGTGAGGGGTTGGGTCATTTCGGCCCAACCCCCACCCCTGCAAATGAGTCCAGTCCCCCCTTGTTTACACAGTGCTCGGGGGAATCTCTTGAACCTGGCCCAAGTAGTGGTAAAAAAAAGAAGCAAAAGAAGACTGCAGCGAAGACCAATAGAATAGTTTGGACAGCAGAAGAGGATGAGTTGCTTGTGTCCGCTTGGTTGAACGTTAGCCAGGACCCAATAATTGGCTCAAACCAGTCCTCGGAGACATATTGGGGTCGTATAGTGGACTACTTCAAGAGACATGGACAGCCCACCTGGCCCGAGAGGTCCATGAAGGGACTAATAGATCATTGGCAAGCTATAAGCGCCGATGCAAGCAAGTTTGCTGGGCACATGCATAAGGTGGAGGCCCTCAACCCCAGTGGAACAAATCACCAGGACAAGGTACGTAGTTAGTAACCTTTCGTAACCTTTAGCATTTTCATTCACTTACCTAGACACTAAAGGTGTAATATATGTTTTATCCTCTAATATTGATGTAGTTGGCGATGGCTGCAAAGATGTTCAAGGAGATTGAGGGCAAGACATTTGGCTTTCTTCACTGTTGGGTGATGCTTAGGGAGCACCCAAAGTGGGCTGCTCACCTAGTTAACAAAAGGCAGAAGACAAATGAGCAAGCCTCCCCAGCCTGTAGCCCAGTTTGTGGTGGTTCCAATGATGCACCCGTCTGTAGTGACCTACCTAGACCTATTGGCCGGGACTCAGCAAAGAAGGCTAGAGCCCGAGGTGCTTCCTCTAGCTCCTCCCATGGTAGTATCACCGGCGGTGCATATAGTAAGCACTTTGCCGAGATGAATCAGCATAAGGCTACTCTTGTTGAGCTAAGGCGCGAAGAGGTCTCTATTATGAAGGAAGAAAACTCAGACAAGGTGATGTCCATGGATTTGGACAAGCTGGATGCTGTGTCTAGGGAGTATTTCAGGATACGGAAGGACGACATACTGAAGAGGATTCATGCGTAGCGGTGAGAAGGCTTGGTTTTTGTTGAACAAGATTATTTATGTTGAAACAATTACTTACCTCTTTTATTTTCTGTGCACTTGTAAAACGTAAAAATGCAGGGACCAGTGAAGGCGACAGGGCTTCATCATGCTGTACGTGTGTTCATCGAGGTGCTAAGGCGCGAACAGGGCTTCATGCTGTTTTATGTGTTCATTGAGGGAGACCTCCATTTATACTGTGATGCTGTTGTAGACTTGAGTTTGAAGACTTGTGTGTGAAGTCTTATTGTTTTTATTATTTACTGCAATGCAAGAATGTTTTCGTACTGCTGTTTTATGTTGTATTCGAACTGGATGGGCTTTATATATTGTGATGCTGGTAGGTTTGGACTTTCAAAATCTAGTATCTGGTTACTATTTTCGCTTGTCACTGGGTGCACTTGACACATGAGAAACCCGGGCGATGCTTTTTAACCAAGTTTCCAGCACATCATTACTTGCTGATGGATTTATTGGAGTGGTAATCCTGTGAATTCTTCTGTTTTCAGCATCACCTGTTTGTACATGACTTCAATAGAGTGCCTGTATGGATGCTGTTTGGACAGTACATCTTGTGTGATGCCCGTGAGTCCTCAAGGACAATCAATCGTTGTGCATTAGCTGACATATTGTTGAATGCTGAAATCACATTCTCATTTCGAAACATATTGAAACTCTTTGGTAAGATGATTCTCAGCTGACATATTGACAGTTAATATGATTAGGTGTCCTTATTCTTTGGTAAGTTTCATTCTAATATGATGCCTGAGAGCTTGCAGCATGCCAACCTGGTCGAAGGTAATGAATAATAAGTGCAGAAGAATTTTCAACCTTCTATGACAAACATATTGAAACTCTGCAAATTCGAAGGTACACCGACATTCTTCTAACAAATCATGACACAACGACTCTGGTACAACATGGACATGCAAATATGAACTGGTACAAGAAAGGACGCACACTACAATTTATTAGTTACTCCTGACGCAGTCTCTCTAATCCCCTCTGTGACGAGCCCATAGGTGCTCTACCAGATCATCCTGAAGCTGGTGATGGACTCCCCTGTCACGGATCAACTGTGATGCCTGAATGCAGTGAAGTATGGACCTGTTGGGTCCACGCGAAATAGACGCCTGTTCGCCCATGCCTTCGTACATGGTATCCTGCCTTGGCCCGTCTCTCTCGTCCTCAATAATCATGTTATGCATAATGACACATGCATTCATAATATCATGAAGGATGCTCTGATTCCAACTTCTACTGGACCTCGAACAATTGCAAACCTCGCTTGGAGCACACCGAAAGCTCTCTCCACGTCTTTCCGTGCGGCCGCATGCGCCTCTGCAAAGTACGCGCGCTTGTTTCCCCGAGGAGCATGAATGGGCTTCACGAAAGTGGACCACTCGGGGTATATACCATCAGCGAGGTAGTACCCCATGTTGTAGTTGTTCCCGTTGATAATGTAATTCACCGCCGGGCTCGTTCCATCAGTCAACCTAGATAACACATGAGAACGGTGCAGTACGTTTATGTCATTCATACTACCGGGCATACCGAAAAATGCATGCCATATCCACAGGTCATACGAGGCCACGGCTTCGAGAACGATGGAGGGCTTTTGAGTATGGCCTGTGTATGCACCCTGCCATGCCTTCGGACAGTTTCTCCAATCCCAGTGCATACAGTCAATACTCCCCAACATCCCTGGGAAGCCTCGCATGTCACCTACAGCTAGGATTCGAGTCGTGTCCTTTTCGGACGGGGCTCGCAGGTACTGAACCTCGAAGAGCTCAACGACTGCGCGCACAAACCTTTGGAGAGCTAGAAGAGCAGTGCTTTCACCAATACGCACGTACTCGTCAATAGCATCGGCAGGCACTCCATAGGCTATCTGTCGTATAGCAGTAGTGAACTTCTGTAGCGACGACAGTCCAAGCTTCCCAGCGGCATCTCTCTTCTGCTTGAACCAATTGTCGTGGGCTTCCACCGTAGTTGCAATCCGAAGGAAGAGGTGTCTGCTCATCCTAAATCTGCATAAACCGATGCGACTAATAAGAGTTCTACAATATGTCCTAATATACGTAGTAAGACAGATAATTACCTGCGCCTAAACAAGGTGTGGCCATACACAGGACAATCCGAGAAGTAATCGTTGAAAAGCCCGGTCGCCTCTAAGATGACCTCGATTCAGACCGCATGGCGAGCACAGAGCCCCCAATTGGGTGAGCGTTCATTTTCAGCGACTTGCTCCTCCTAGCTACAAAGACCATTTCGTCGTCCTCGTCCTCATCTTCGTCAGTCCAACGACGCAGACGACGACCAAGAGAGCTCGAGGGGAATCGCGAAGAACTCATGGCTATTGGAAGGTCTTGGCAAAGAAGCTTTCTGAATGTGTGAAGCAATGGGATGCTTTCAGGGAGGCCGCACCACCCCTACTTTTATACAACTTCCAGCCGGGTTCCTTCCCCTGCAAAGATCCCTGTGCCACATGGTGTTCCTTCCGGGGGAAGCCAGGCCATGTGATGCCCACCTGGCTACACAGAGCATCTTTTCTGCAAGGTACGGACCACTTGCAACCAAAACCAGGCCATGTGGCCTCGTAGAGCATCTCCTTGCTATTGTAGCAATAATTCGCAGACAATGCCAACCATGTCATGCTGCAGGTGTCTTCACATGCGTATCTATTGAATTTCATTTTTACATATATTTACTTCACCAATCCCACAAATATATTATTTTTTCTTCGTAATATATTCATTATTTATAATTACCTAAGTGCCATTTCATTTATTTAGAAATATTCATTTTGTCATATACAAATACAACATCATACGTACGTAGTATGTGAAATGGCGGTTACGTATGAATGATTAAAATAAGTAGGAATGGAAGGGAAGAGAATTGGGGAAGGGATGCTGTTGGAGTGCATTGCTGGGAAGGGAATGAAATCTGGAAAGAGATTCCCGTCAAGGGTTGGGAAGGGAATGGAAGTGTGGGAAACGATTGGAGTGAGTCTTAGGACCCTTACCGCCTCGTCGCTTTGTCTCCTCTTTCTCTTGCTATCGCATCGTCCTATCCACTCTTTGACTGTCGTGTCATTGCCCATTAGAGCATCAGTAGCAAATACTCTATAATACTGTAACTCGAGATAGAGTAGCTGGTACAGAAAAAAATCTTTTAGAATGTAGTGCAAAGTGTGAAGGGATTTTAGAGTGTTAGATAGAAAAAAGTAATAAATAATGTTATAGAATGGAAGAACAGAGTAGCTAATGTGGATAATCTTGCGGCGGTCAGCGGTCACTGCCACCATCTGATGTTGCAGTCGTGACAACACCGCTGTTGTCGCCTTGCTGCAACGTCTCCCAATGTTGTGCAACGAGTGGAATGAAAAGGGAGGAGCGAGAGGAGGGAAAAAAAAAAAGGACAACATATCTAGCGCTAATGGTGGTTAGGTGCTAACATGCTAACATTTAATCTAGACCCTTGGATTAAAATTTAAAGGTTGAGATGAAGGCCAACCAACTCACATAAATGCTTACACATTTAGATGCAAGACAACTCATTGCTATAAATGTTTTCACACACAGCTAGTAATTAGCTTCATCTCAACCTTTAAATATTAATCCAAAGGTCTAGATTAAATGTTAACATGTTAGCACTCAACCACCATTAGTACTAGACATGGTGCCAAAAAAAAAGATAAAGGATAGGCCAATTAAAACAGGGAGCACCCTGCACCTACAGTGTGAATACCGAATAGCACGAAATAAGCTGCCACAGCCCAGTTCGCACACGAACATGTTTTTCAGGCTATAGCCCACAACTTCTCCGAGTGCTATGGTCATCCTATATCCTACCCGACAAGACATGCAAGCAAAACACCTACTAAAGTCACGCCATTGGGCAAAAGCTACGGCAAATTACAAGATCATTTCTCCGTTAACTGACCGGCGAGAATAGCACTATGACAAGCCAGTGCGCAAATAGCACTACACTTTTGATGCTTGCGGGAAAAAAAAAATGAAATGGCTACAGGATGATGGTGCATCACAACAACGCAGATATAATTTCTTTCGTCCGCGCCTGAGCTCTTTCCTTTTCTTCAGGCCCGTCCAGATCCCCAATGTTGTCATGATACTCCTGCATTGCACAACGCATGCGTCACTTCTCTTGCTATCTTTCATGTCAAAATTTTTTTCTCGGGGCAATTAACCATTCAATAATGATACTACAAGACTCCAGCCTCTAGAAGCTTACACGGCATGAGCAGAGAATGCTTGAAAAGGGATAACACACCTCAAGTATCTCCTTCACATCATCCTTGCTCAGTTTGTTTTGTCTAAGAAGCAACTCTATTCTTGTCCTCATCTGTGAATTCCTGAAAATGCAACACGGTGACAAAATCATAAGCACTCCAGTCTCCTGACCCTGAATAACAAGGCAGTGGGAAAGAAACACTGAAGCTTTACTACTTACCCAGAGTGCCAGATATGTCCAAGGATAAGCGCAATTAACTGAAACATAAAACACACTTATTTCAGACACTTGGTGGAGTAAACAAGAATCAACCAAGATACAAGTTATCCGGAAAAAAAAAACTATTGGATACAACACTGTCATGGCATTATCATAATACCTGAAGAGCATAAAGCCCAGCTTCGAGTTTTCGGTTGTACCGCTCATCATCATCCATCTGAGATAATCAGAGCGTGTTCTTTAAGAATTCATTATTGTTATAATTCAAGATGAAGGTAACATATAGATTGAAAAACACCTCTAAATCATCTAAATCGAGGTTTTCAAGTCTTTTAGTCTCAGCTTTTACTCTGTCTGAATACCTGCATGGTATATGCAGAACATGCAATTAGCAAATTACAGAAAAAATACAAACAACTCTAAGTTTCCTTGAAAGCAGATATACCTTGTGTAAAGCTCCATCAAACGGTCTATCTTTTCACATTCATTCTCAACAAACTTTCCTAGTAACCTTATCCTTCGTGAACCTTTTGTAATACCACCTAAGACAATTGGGAAACAATCAAACACGGGGAGATCACTAGAAACAAATAGTAGTGATAATAAGATGATGTCATTACTTTGGATGCTCAGCTATTTGCTCACTGGTAAAGTCCGCTGCGTAAAAAACCTATCTACATGTATTATCACAGAAGGGGGATAAAAGCATCGTTAAATCTAAAAGACATCATCACATAATATTTAGAAAGAAGAACCAACCATAGATATAGTTAAACTGTAAAATAATAATAAAAAAGATGGTTCTAGATAGGGAGGCATTGAATTGGCCAAAACAGATAATGGGTTGGTCTTATACCATTTAGATGCAAACATAATTGTGAAGTGCTAGCAGGCAGTTTGAGAAATCAACTGATCTTCCAGTGTGACACCAATCTTCCCAGAAATAAAATTAGATGATTCAAATACCAGAATTTCAGCTGTTCAAGTATACTATTAAATTTGAAATTCTCACATGCTAGAATTTATGATTAAGTGGGTAACGTAATTCAAACGAGTTTCCTAATTGAGTACCTAGAAAGGGTAATTTGCATACTCAGTAAACCCTCAGAAATTAGTTGAAAAGACAGCTGTGTGGACTGTAATACCTCAAGCCCAATCTCGTCCTAATCCCGTTCTATTTAAGGGGAGCGGGGGGGCCACGCCCTAGCCCCAGCCCGAACCGCCTTAGCTGAAGCCACCTCCCTGCTCGTGCTCGCCCCGCCACCTCATCGCGAGTCGTCGCCGCCGCCGCCGTCCTCTCGCGTGCGCCTGTCGGCTCGCCACCAGGACGAAGCCTCACCGTCGCCACCTTGGCCAAGGGAGCCACCACCCAAGGCTGCTCTGCTGCGCAAAGAGGGGAAGAGAAGGGAGACCGGGAGAGGAGGAAGAGAAGGGAGACAGGAAGGAGAAGAGGAAGAGAAAGAAGAAGGAGGTTGGGGAAGGTAATAGAGCTAGGGTTTGGGTTCATCTCGTTTTTCTTGTTAATTGAGTTTATACCTTGCAAAATTAGTAGTTGCTCTTGGTAATTGCTCCTGTTTAGAGTTCAATCTTGTGTATTGTTGAGGATTAGTGGTAGAAAGTGAGGTTTTAGGCACTGGACTTGCTGTCCAGCAGCTACCGTGTGGGTTTTCATCTATATAGATCACAAATTAGCTCGTGGTCATATTCTGGGATTGGTGCGTATCGTCGTTAGCTTCGTTTGGAGTACAAGAATGCAGAAAACGGACACCCGGTTAGAGAGATATCACTGTTTTAGTACAGCTGTCTAGAAATTTTAATTATTGCTTCCCAAGTGGTAGATAGTGGTAGAAAGGGGTATTGGGTTGCTGTAATGGGAAAGGGATGCGTATAGGTTCAAAGAGTCTTATTTGTTTGTGCCTTTGAGAGCGTAGAATTGAGTTATGTCATCTTCTGTAGGAGCCACGGGTTCGGCGTCAACCACAAATCCTACTAGTTCCCGCGGATAGAAAGGCAAGTATATGTTATTCAAGTGTGACGTGTTGCATGCTCACTTTCATAATGAATTTGTGATTGATGATATGCAAGTGCATATTTAACCTAATAAACATGATTGTGCTATGTTTCTTTCTATTAATATCATGTCATATTCTTGTAACACGGATGTCAATGTATGATTATGTATGCTCTTGAGCTATGGATCGCCAAATGGTAAGTGGCGAGTGTTGAGTTGTTGCATTCATTTGCATTCATGTGCATGGGCTGTGTCGAAGAATGATCATATAACTAGTCCGGAGTGCTTTAGGCCAGGTCGGTGAGAAAGCTATATGATCAGACTCATGAGCCCTAAGTCCTATGAGAGTAGGCACTCCACAGGAGTGGAGGAATTGGTCCCCGCCTGATTCAGGACGGGCAAGAGTGTGCATCGATGGGTGACACTCTAGCTATACCGGTATGAGCTCACAGTGAACAGACGCAATACTGCATTGCATTGATCTTTGATAGTGACAGACAGTAAAACAGTAAAGTGATAGTGATGATTTGTTATGTTTATGATGATTATCTTATTGTCCTCCTTGTTTAATATATACTTGCTAAGTCGTGGACTCACTCTTGTTTATCTTTGGTTTTTAGGTGATCATTGATAGCGACATGCATGGGGTTGGAGTAGTTTCCCTTTCGGCACTAGCACACTAAACAACTATCACATAGTTAGGCCTACTTAGTTTAATTTAAACACTTTTGTACTATGACTCAGTTTGATAATAGATTAGGATAATGGGGCTTGTTGAGTTCTGTTCTTATTATGTTCGTGTATTGTGATTTGGCTAAAGTCATACAAGCTTCCTTGACGCTAACGGTAAGCAAGGTAAGAGATGATTGTGTTGGAGGCCCCGTTAAGTGGGAGCCGGTGGCTAGCCTTTGAGGGCTTGAAGGGTGATATTATTGTTATATATGTGCTTATGTTGTTTTCTATTTGCTGAGTGGATGTTCTAATTTTAGGGGAGGTTTTGCCAAAATTTTGTAGTTTTAGGGTGTCAGTAGCATTCCAAGCTTGAAGAGGTCGGGGTGTTACATGGACCACATAGAAATAATGTACTTTTTATCGATTCTCAGTTGCAGGTTCATATACAGAAGAAAGCAAGATGAAGACTTCTCGGTTCTCATGTTAAGGAAATACACATTAGTACATCCAGAACAACTATATAAAAGTGACATTTGGAATAGACTTGCCTGCTTACCAAACAATGAAGCAATAAGTGAAATGATGCGTTCTTCTAGCTCCTCCTGATAGCTCTCTCTTTTGTTTTTCTTGTTCACAGGAATCTGAAAATACACGTCCTGGAAGAACTTCAGCATGCTTACAAGTATCTTAGAAAATAAAAAATAAGTTGTGTGGCGAGCTGTTTTATAATAGATGTCAGATTGAATTAAAGTATTCTTGAAATAGAGAAACTCCAACTTCACCTACCATGGCAGGTTTACACAACAAAAGGGAAGACCACGATGCAGGATAAATTTTATCAAATCATAAAATGGCAGGAGGAAAACTCAACTAATAGGATGTTTCATATAGCTGAAAGGCAAACAGGTAGTCTGAGCACGGTTTGGAAAACCAGCACACGACTAGCTGTTATTGGATTTTGAACACAACAAATATTGTGATCCTTCAAGTTAACCTAAGCCAACAATATATACTATTTCCATATAACCCTGGTTGAAAATTATAATGTTGAAAATACAGGAGCTTGCAATCATTTCCACCCTTTTTCAGCGTTACATTAGCAATGACTACTGTAATGGGCCTACTGGAAGTCCATGAACATATCAGCTTGCTGGACATGGTGACAATTTTTTGTCCTCTTACAAAGTACCGCACCACAAGGTCAATCAAAACTAAAGTCAAGCATCTGAAATCTTAGAAGAGGGAAGAGAGGAAAGGAACATCAGTCACTTGCCTTACCCATGAACGCCGCAAAAGCTGTCTTAAGGCCGAGGACATCAACGAATCGCTCGCAAGCAGGTGGGAACCTCGTCATGGTGAAATCCAGTGTCCGGATGGCGGAGCTGTAGGCCAATTTCTTCTGCTTCATGATGATGATCATGAGTTCGACACCCTCGGCCTTGACAAATCTCTCCTTGTTCTCCATGGGCATGAGCACGCAGCAGAGGCAGTCGAAGAGGTTCTCAAGCATCTCCTCCTCGTCAGAGGTCTTTGGGTCCCTGGACTTGTACATGGCAACGGCCTGCAGCAGGCCGTCGACGCCGTTCATCTGGCCCAGGCGCTTCTGGTTGGCGGGGCTGTTCTGGAGGAGGATGGCGAGGATCTCGGAGGCGTACTGCTTGTTGGCGTCGAAGTCCCGGGCCTTGAGGCGGGCGAGCAGCCAGCGGAGGAGCTTGGTGCGGTCGCAGACGAGGTCGGACAGGTGGGGGCGGAGGTCGAAGAGGTTCTCGAGGACGGCGAGGGTGTGGTGGACGGCCTCGGCCTCGTCGGGGTCGGCCTCAGAGAAGCGGGAGAGGTTGTGGACGAGGAGGTCGAGGGCGTTGGCGTCGACGAGAGCGTCGGCGAGGGACTGTACCCCTGCGAGGTCGGAGGGGTCGTCGGAGTCGGTGAGATCCGCGAGGAGAGAGGCGGCGGCGGCGGCGAGGTCGGCGTTGTCGTGGGTGAGGAGGGAGGAGAGGGAGGAGGCAAG
Organism: Olyra latifolia; assembly: GCA_036346145.1. Taxonomy (NCBI): domain Eukaryota; kingdom Viridiplantae; phylum Streptophyta; class Magnoliopsida; order Poales; family Poaceae; genus Olyra; species Olyra latifolia. The sequence continues at coordinate 1,028,366 of CM070524.1, read as the reverse complement.
GCCCAGGGGGACGAGGTCGGGGAAGAGCTCGGGGGCGCCGGCGAGGAGGCGGAGGCGGTCGGTCTCGGCGTGGAGGGCAATCTCGGAGTCGGCGAAGCGGGCGGGGTCGTCGGGGTGCTTCATGCGCGCTTCGAGGTTGTCGCGCAGGCGCCGCTCGAAGCCAAGCAGCAGGCGCTTGGCGGCCCGGAGGTCGAGCACCTCGAGGGCGTCAGCGCCGCCGGAAGGTTCCAGGGCGGAGAAGTCGACCTCCGCAGCGCCGGCGCCGGCGCCGGCGGCGACGTCTTGGTCCAGTCGCTTGCGCTTGTTTGCGGCGGCGTCCATGGATTGGGATGGACGCAAAACCCTAACGCTACTAGGATGGGCTCCAAGTCTCGAGTCGATTCGAACGAGATACTGATAGCAGGCGCAGCTCTATCCTCTAGCCTGTAGGAGAAAGGAAAGAAAGCCCTAACAGCATCCACACCAGAACCTACCTTTATTCCTATTTTCTTTCTCTTCTACTTTATTTTAAAATTCCTTCACACTTTATTCCTATTTTCTTTCTCTTCTACTTTATTTTAAAATTCCTTCACACTTTATACTGTACCCTAAAATATTCCTTCCCTCCACCGAAAACTCTATCTCTAAACCTCTATTTCTATACTAATATAGAGTTTTGCTACGGATGCTCTAACAAAATTATACCCTAGTTTATTTCAGCAAAGGTCTTTTCACACTAGCCTATATTAGCCAAGTTTAGAGCGTCTCCGGCGGTTACTTCAAATTTCTATTCTATAACACTATTTTTTATACACACTATCTATTCTTTAAAATTACTTCATACTTTACACTACACTCTAAAAGATCTCTTTTCTCTAGCAGCTACTCTATCTCTAAAAAGCTAGATAAACAGTATTTCCTAGATATGCTCTTAGAGAGTTTGAACGTGATTTAGTACCAAGATAGGAGTAGCGGAGCATGGCTCACAGCCTAGTTTAGGGAGGGCACCTCCTACCTTGTTTTAGCCTGCTATATCCTATAAAAAAACATATATATAGATACATTTTATAATGGACCGCATGTTGCGATTGATTTATTTTATTTTCTCACTTTCTAAATCTTCTCTCGATAGAAACGGTGTATCGCTTCCTTACTTTGTCTTGTTTCTATGGTAGAAACCATTTCTTCATATTGCAACGACTCTTCTTCTATCTCATACTGTAGTTAACTATCATCCACGTCAATGATCTATTCCAGTTGACGTTGACATGTGTAGAAACATAAACATTATTGGATTGGGAGCGTCCTGTGCTTACTTTTCTGTTAAGCGACAGGAAGGAAGGGAGGATGAGTGTGGCTTTTTTGGTGTGCATGTTGGTAGCAACAACACTAGGAAGATAGGTTTGCAAATTCGCGACATTTATTTAGGTGATTTGGGACTAATATCAGTATCACGAACTTAACCACTTCAAAATAAAAAAAATTCAAATTCAAATGCAAAATCAGAAAAATGAAAATTTGAAGATTTCACCCAGAATTTCGAAGACTTGAGAGTGGGCTGTTTTTTCAAAGATTTTACTTGGGACTTGAGTATATTTTATTTTCAATCTACTGCTAATTTTGATTTCAATTTTTTTTATTTCAGATTTTCACCGAATTCAATGGGATTTTGCTTGAACTTTTCAAAATTCCGAATTCTGCTATGGAGCGAGATTTTTTTTGGGGGAGACAAAATTGTGAACCCTGCTTGCAAGGCCTCAACGTTGGAGCTGGAGAGGAGAGGATGCTTCTTTGTGTATCATGCATAGGAGGATGTACAAACTCAAACCTATAGAGTACGCATTGACAAATCCATGGAGACGGCTCCAGTCGAGGCACATTGCGCCATCGATACAGGATACTGCATGTTTCATGATGCAACTTTTCCCTTCCTGCCAGTGTTGCATGGCTGTTGACAAAACCGTGATTATCTGAATAACCCAGCGTTTCCATGACATTTCTCCAGTTACGCACAGCATTTTCAGGGAGGGAAGTAAGACAAGTTTCTGATCATGATAAGTACTAAAACAAGGAAGGATTCAGGCTGCAATGCAATGCATCCTTTAGGTTCTTTCAGGCTGCAATGCAATGCATCCTTTAGGTTCTTTCTACCCTCAAGAACCTGACACAAGTTAGTAGGGACAATGTCAGAAGTAACGGCCCCTTTCATTTCTTGTGCACCCTGAAGTCCGGGGAGTTTGGTGGTAAGGGTGACAGCGGATGCCTTGATGAATCTGCGTTGTTGAAATCGATAGTCCGGCTCACTGGGCTCGTCTCCTTTAAACTTGCTGATTTGCGCTTATGCTGCAACCAAACGATGACAACATTTGAGTCTCGGAGCTTCTAATCAGGATATATTCAACAAGATAGGATGTATCTTAGGCTTAGCTTTGACCAACTATTCCACCCTCTGTGTAATACAATCAGTAAACATATATCTAAGCCTCCTTTCAGTGTTGCCATTTTACCTTGGTGGAGGTACTGGCAGAATGCTTCCTTTCAGACCTCTGCTGTCGCTCTTTCTCCAACAAGCACAGCAGCCTTTTGTTCTCTTCGTCAAGAATTCTGTTTTCCTCAAACAGTAGTTTGACCTTGAACGAAACAAGCAAGAAATTTATAGTGATAAGAACTAGCGTCATGCTGCACAAGTTGATGTTTAGCTTCAAACTTACCTCCTCCTCTGCTTTATTGAGATTGATCCTGAGGTTGTCCTTGTCCTTTTGTAGAGCTTGTACTTGATCCGTCAATGCGGTAAGCTGCATATTGAGATTTACAAGTGTAAACTGAATGCTAGAGGACAACATAAGCAGGTGGACAACCAGTGCCTTAGTAGTATTATTTAACACAGTCACACGAGCTTACATCACATCTTTGAGCTAGGTAGGTAGAACAAAAAATTAAAATTTCTAGCACGCAGAATATTGAACAAATGTTTTCACATACCTACGTATGCCTAGGATAGTGAATAACCCATGCATAGGTAAGTTGCAATATAAAAGGGAAGGGAAGATTTGAAGGACCGTGGAGGTGAAAACCAGGTAGACACAACTTACTAATGTGCATAATGGATCGCACTAGTTCGGTGTGCTTGCAAAAATGGCCGATTCGCCTTTTTAACATGCTTTAGAGAATTGCATCCGTGGGGGGACAAATTACAAGTTGTGTGTATCTGGCAAAATACAGGTTTCTAGCACTGCAATGTGCTTTAATTCAATCTAGGCATACCCAATATTCATGGCAAGTGAATTGTATCGCAAAAGGCATTAACCCAATTGGCTACATGGCACAGCATGATACCGAAATGTTATCCATCAATAGGATCAAGTAACAACCATCCTGCTATTGTTTCATGTGGTGTTGATGATATTCTCCATAGGTTCTCCAGTAGTGTAAAGTACTGTGTAGTAGTAGCAGCCAAGCAAAGAAAAGAAAAGAGGAAGGAGGCAAAGGGGTACCGACGTCGGCGTTGTCCTGGAGGCGTGCTCGTAATTGGTCGTTCTCCCTGGCCATTTCGTCCAACGACTCCATGGTGCGCTCTAGGTCGCGCTCGTAGAGGGAGCACTCCCTCTCGAGTTTGGCGGATTGGGCGGAGAGATCGTTGTAGGCGGTGACCATGGCCTCCTTCTCCTCGACGCAGCGGCGCAGGCCCACGGCGTTCATGGTGGACTCCGCCTGGAAAGGGGAAGGGGATTTAGTCGCAAGCACGAAGGGATCGAGATGGGGATAAGCGAATGAGAGGCACCCACCTTGAGTTGGTCGATGCGGCGGGCGGCTGCGCGAAGGTCCTCCTCTAGGGAGAAGACATGGTCCTGGAGGCGGTGGCGGCGGTCCTCGGAGGCGAGCAGCTTGAGGCGGAGGGAGCAGTGCGAGACGGGGAGGCCGAGGGAGCTGTGGATGGAGTCGCGGACGTAGTCGTCGGCGCCCCCAGGAAGCGCCAGGTCCTTGTCCTCCGGCGCGGCCATGAAGATGGAAGAGCAGTGGCGCCGCCGCCAAGGAGGAGGAGGAGGGGTTTTTTTTTTTTTTTTTTTGAAGGAAGGAGGAGGAGGGTTTTGATTTGATCGATCTGATTTTGAATCGCGGCTGCGACTAGAAGAAGGGGAATGCCGACGAGGTAACCGTTGGAACAGAGAAATTGTTGGGCCAAGTTTCTATTTGGGCCCAAATCACCAAAGGCAACGTGGCCCATTAATTGGCATGGACTTCTTCCTTCTCGTGTCAAACTTCGGCTTCATGGATGATGGTCTTCGTCGAATTTTTTTATTTAATATTTATTTTAAATCTTTTTAAAAAAATTAAAATTACAAAAATAGATGCCCGTCACCCCAATCTCGGGCGATCAGGCGCTCATTGCCGTTAAGCGGCTGACTAGCCGTTACCCCATGACTAGCGGGTGACTAGCCAGTTCGCCGCTTAAGGCCTATCGCCTAATATGGGCGATCGCCTGGATGAAGGGCGATAAGTGCCCTTTAAGCGTTAGCGCTGCCTTCCTCCCTCATTCTCACCGAGCAAGACCGAGAGCAGAGGCAAAGCCGTGAGAAGATGAGAAGAGGAAAGAAAAGAGAGGAGATGAAGAAAAGAGAGGAAAAATGAGAGAAAAAGGAGAGGAAGGGAAGAAGAGAAGGAAGAAGATCCGATATTTTGGCGGAGGTAAGTCTAAAAAATTTTCCCCGTAAATAATATATTATACAATGCTTAGAAATGTAATGTCGTAGGAATTATTAGTAGTGTAATGTCTTAATCTCTTCTGTCAAAACGTGTATAACTTTGTCATTGTTAACAAATGGAGTAAAGGTCGTGGGTCTCGGCTGTGCTCGCGGCGACGTATCAAGGGCTGTGCGACGCTGTCTCCCAGGCAAACCAGGACGCGACGATGTCGGGTTGCGCCCTCCTGCTGCAGTTGTGGTCTTGAGAACACTTCCCCGTCGAGAGGCCTCTGATTGACACTGTGCCATACCCTCAGGACCTATATGACGACAATTTGATGGACTAGCCCACCATGGGCCACTACTAGGTTCGACAACAGGTATGCTCTTCCGTCTCTTATTTTCCACTTACGCGCTATCATAACATGTAAAAACATAAGTAATCCAACGGTGAAAACCGTTCGTCAATCTGAGGTCCCAATCGAAAGTTACGATCAAAAAACGAAAAAAAATCGAAAATCAACCAATTAATGCGTTTACACCCATGGGTGGGTTTTCTCCCGAGAATTTCGGGCTACATGCAAATGGCAGGTTGATATGGTTACTTCTATTTTCCGAAATGGTTAATTTTGGTCTTTAGAATGATTATTTCTGCTATCAGATCCAAAAATTAAGGCAAGTGATTTAATTAACGCTTGCTTGGCTGGTATCGACTCCAGGTTCGACCGAGCATAGAATAGGAGCTATGGATCCTAGGCTCCATGATCCATTGCCACTAGATGCACTTTGAGATTTGTGATGTTTGGTATTTGTATATCTATATACCTACAAAAAAAATATTTGAGATGTCAAACTCTGAAAAAATTAAATTTAACTCCAGTTTAAACTACTTTTAAATTTAAGATAATATAGTTCAAACTAGTTTAAATTAGTTCAAATTGAAGATGAATTTATTTTTTTTTGGAGTTTAGCATCTCAAATATTTTATTTAGTAGGTATGTAAAGATGCACACATGGAACAACATGAATCTCAAAGCACAATATAGGGTATTCGATCATGGAGCCTTGAAATATATATATATATATATATATATATATATATATATATATATATATATATATATATATATATATATAGAGAGAGAGAGAGAGAGAGAGAGAGAGTTGGGCTATGGTCACTGCAATGACCAAGCCTTTGGTGCTCATGATCTCACTGGTCGAGATCCAACCATCTGAGCCGTCCCGTGCACCCCACCGAGCACGCCTGGCTCGTGAGCCCCTTTGCCAGTAGTCCCCACCCCATTCACTCCACGACTCTCTCTCTCTCTGCTCTCTCTCTCTCTCTCACTCTCACACCTCTCCCGAGATTCCCTCTCCCATGTCCAAACCCTAGCGCGGCCGGTGGCGGCGAGCCACCGCAGCCATGGGGATGAGCCACCACTAGGAGGGTTCATTGTTGGGAGCCGCCGCCGCCACCGAGATGGATCACGCCGTCGTCGCTGGTCTTCCTCCATGGACCTTGGAGCCACGCCGTCCTCTTCCTCGAGTCGTCCTCTGGGAGGTCGCCCTCTCCACTGAGCCAGCACTAGGAAAGTTTGTTGTTGGGAGCCGCCGCCGCCGCCGCCGCCGCCGCCGAGATGGACGACGTCGCCGTCGCTGGTCTTTCTCCATGGTCCTTGGAGCCGCGCCACCATGGGAAGAGTCCCACCTGATGATGAAGGCAACAGCCCAGGGGATCTGGAGCAGCGGTGACCCTGATGGTGAAGGCAACCGTGGGAGGACTACCAACAACTTGATTGTTTTTGTACAAAGAATAGCATAGCAGTAGATTGTACAAAGAATAGCATAGCAGTAGATTGTTTTTGTTCTAGTTGGCGCAATTTCAAGTCTCGGATCCTCGAACTTGTATAGCAAGATCTCTCGAACTTTGTGTATGGAAGTCTATGAAAAGGAATCATAACATGTATGAATTTCTGAAGTCTCATAACATGTATGAATTTCATCAATGGAATAAAAAATTCAGGGTACTCTTGTAATCTAATTTTTCTGAAACACGTTGTGTCTAAACTGTTCTGTATGAGATATGCTAGGATGATTTTTCAGGTGCATGCTCTCATACTTTAATAATGAGGCATGCAAGTGGAAGAAGATGACATTTTAGGAAGATGACATTTTATAATGAAGAGCTTTCAAAGTCTGAATAAGGACAATGGCTTTAGTTTTCTGAAATTAAATTAAAATGGGAAGTGATTAGTGCTATGAATCCCTTTTGTTACAGCAGGTATGATCAAATCTGCTGAGAACTGAAAATTTGATGTGCTTTGTCCGAAGACCGAATTGATCATTCAAAACTGACAAAATAGCATGAGCTCTCTTTGCATTCAGCTCAAAATTAAAAAGATAATGGAATGAAAAATCCATCAGTGGAGGAGTGCCATGGTGGATATACATGCCATAGTCACCCCTGTTCAAAACTGACAAAATATCCCCTTTGTATTCCCATGCCTTTTTACAACCTTGTACATATATACTGATATACATGACCAAATAGAGCTTAGTTTCTGATGCTTGCAAATAGAGCCTCTCCTTATGACACCATCTATGAAATGAACTGCTTGTTGATTTCATACAGATTCAGGACATGCACATATTTAGCAAGAACCATTGCAGAGCTAATGCCTTGAGGTTTTCGTCATATTTTTCTATCAATTTAGCTGAACTTTACATAGCAGATTGAGCAAGAACCAGTACCTCATACACATATACAAATACATGTCCCAGCAATAATTTCAGAGTACATTACTATCTGCTACAAGCTAATGACCCAAACACTGATACAAGTCTGAAATCTGAAATTCTTGATGAAGAGCACATGCACAAAATAAAAAATCATCCTGGCATATCTCATACAAAACAGTTCAGACACAACATGTTTCAGAAAAATTAGATTACAAGAGTACCTTGAATTTTTTATTCCATTGATGAAATTCATACATGTTATGAGACTTTAGAAATTCATACATGTTATGATTCCTTTTCATAGACTTCCATACACAAAGTTCAGAGATCTTGCTATACAAGTTCAGGGATCCGAGACTTCAGAAATTGCGCCAACTAGAACAAAAACAATCTACTGCTATGCTATTCTTTGTACAATCTACTGCTATGCTATTCTTTGTACAAAAACAATCAAGTTGTTGGTAGTCCTCCCACGGTTGCCTTCACCATCAGGGTCACCGCTGCTCCAGATCCCCTGGCATTGCCTTCATCATCAAAGGGACTCTTCCCATGGTGGCGCGCTCCAAGGACCATGGAGGAAGACCGGCGACGGCGACGTCGTCCATCTCGGCGGCGGCGGCGGCTCCCAACAACAAACTTTCCTAGTCTTGGCTCGATGGAGAAGCGACCTCCCGAGGACGACTCGAGAAGAGGACGCGCGCTCCAAGGTCTGGAGAAGACCGGCGACGACGGCGTGATCCATCTTGGCGGCGGCTCCCAACAATGAACCCTCCTAGTGGTGGCTCATCCCCATGGTGCGGTGGCTCGCCACCCGCCGCTTAGGGTTTGGACATGGGGAGAGGAATCTCGAGAGAGGATGTGAGGGTGAGAGAGAGAGCGAGTAAAGAGGAGAGAGCGTGGAGTGAATGGGGGGGGGGACTACGGCAAAGGGGCTCACGAGCGGCGAGCTCACCAGGGGGTGCGTGGGCGGCTCAGATGGTTGGATCCGACGGCTGAGATCGCGAAGCACCAAAGGCTTGGTCAGCTGCAGCTGACCATAGCCCAACTATATATATATATATATATAATCCGAGATTCAAACGATCGATCTGAATCGTCCATCTTAATCTTCTCGTTGAAATCTCTTAGAAGACCAAATTTCGTTTTTTTTTCTATTTGTTTTGTATTTTTAAAAATCGCCGATCTAATTAGTTATGGAGCGTCCAAATTTGCTAGACGATTCATAACTAATTACGAAATTTGGTCATGTAAGAGATTTCAACGAGAAAATCAAGATGAACGGTTCGGATCGTCCATTTTAAGTATTCGATTTTATAAATTAGACGCAAAGCACGGCGTTTCCGGTGCTTTACAAAGCACCGGAGCTCATCTCTCTCTATATATATATATGATACGAATTTATATATGAAGCAGCTGGAATATATACATGGATACTATAGTGACTGATCGATAGTGTTGAGCGTCTGTGCAGGATCGTCGACAGCTTACCCTTTCTCCAATCTCCCTACCTCAAGTCCTGCATCTCCTCAAGTTTGAAATGCGAAGGTAACTTGCAAGTTTCATTGCAAGCAAAAGAGAGTAAAAGAAAACAACTCGCAAGTAATGTTCTCCCCATCTACTTGATACAAGTGCCAGCCTGACAGAAGCATCAGCATTTCCGAAACTTGCAGAAGCAAGCAACTGGCCAGGAAAATTACACCCCAATATGGTTATCTCATCACTAATATTTCACGAGATCCATTGAAGTAGTGGTCTTGATAATAAGGCAACAACATATAAGTGTACAAGGACGGACTCCAGCGGTTCAAATGTCCTGGCAATGGCAATAGGAAAGCATAAAAATAGACCCATGGAAGGGTAGGCAAACGTGCAGCAGCTAGCAGATTATTACATTACTAGGGGTTTTCTTCACATAATCGCATGCTAATGCTAGGGTCAGCAGTAGAACATGACCCTCTTGACACTGTCCTTGAGTGCAGGAAGCGGCCGTACAGCAGCCGCAGCGGCACCAGGGGCCCGAGTGCTCCGTGATGCCGACGAACCACGTCCTCCAGGCCCGCTCGCCATGGAGCCGCTGTCCGAGGTCTCTGGCTCCATGTAGAAGCGGGCACGGAAGGCAGCCAGATGAGCATAGTATGCAGGTGGAACTGCAATGGATCACATACATGATTTCATTTAGCCAGGCAGGTACATGACATGCAACTACTAATCCCCAGACCCAGAGCAACACAGCTTACCAATTGATACGGAGCGTGTGCACCTTGCGTAGCTGCACAAGCAATGCCGGTTAAAAACTAAAATTTCAATACAACCACCTCCAACACGGAAAGGGCAAACACTCACGTATAGCAGAGGTTGTTGGTAAGAGTCTGCAATGCATCGGCGCTGAAGTTGTTCTCGTCCCACAAGACATGGTAATGCGCCGGCCGGCTAGTGCCCTGAAGAAACACATGAGGACATTATTCTCAGCTAGCTAATTTCTTGAGTACAAAATCGGATTGTAAGTAAATTCTGGTGTTTACCTTGATGCCAGCATGGCTGCACAGGTAGAAGTCAAATTCGGTTGGATGGCAGATCTTTGAATCTACAACCGTGCCTTCAAACGTGGTAGAGCATGGGGGAAGCACCATTTTTTTTTTACATTAACCAAGAGCCGCAAAGTACATTGGCAAAAGTATAGTAACAATTCGTGATGCGAGTTATAAAATTTACCAGGGAGTATATTCCCGCTCCTGTCAACTGAATTCTGATCATTATGATTGTGTGCAAATAATCTAGTGTGGTGGCGTTTCTGAACCACAATGAAAGTCACCTTTGGTTGGTAATTTGCCTCCAGAGAGGCACATGCCTGAATGACACAGGGATACCAGAATTTATTGGTAACATCTACATATGATAAGGAGAAGAAATGGACCTAGGATCTAGTAAATATTTACTTTACGGATCGCATTGAGTTCATACAACAGGACTTGGTAAAATTGGCCTTCACTAACACCATCCCTGATAAAGGTAAATAAAATGGGCCTTTAGTGAAAGCAGGTAGCACAAGTCCTGGTGTCCACTTGTAGTGTACATACCTGTAAAATATTATTCGCTGGGGCTTCTCACCAGTTGATCTTTTGAAGGATATAAGTAGCTCCCTGAATTATTTTTTGGTGGCAAAATGGATTGCTTGTGATGTTCATAAGGAATAAATATTAAATAAAACAAATGAGAAGCATACCTAATCATGCCACCACTGACCAATCCTCTCTGTGGATCCTGCCAGACTTTATACAAATCCTCTATCAACTCTTGCCGGTGCGCTTGAGCAGAAACTAACCCAGCATACTTTGTAACTTCAGGCCAATCTTGGGAGGCCACAACCTATAAGGCAGGATATAGTTTCTGGTCAGCAAAATTAATAATAACTTGCATAAAAAACGGTCAAGACTTAGAGAACAGGTAGTCAGGTACTATTATTGTACTTACAGCAGCAATTGAAGGACTGCTATCCTCGCCAGGATGAGGATGGGTCACATCAGCACCAAATATAATCGTAGGTCTGTCAGTGACCAGAGGAATACGCCTTAACACTGCATCCACCAGTACAGTGTTCCGGCCCCCAACCTTACAACATTAAATGGCAACAGATTCAGGAACATAGAGAAATATAAATTGCAAAGAAAAAACAAAATTGGAGCACATTAACCTTGACATTTATCTTCAGAGCAAGATTTGCCAGAATTTGTTTGTTCATTTTGAACACCTGCTTCGTACAACAGCATTGTGAAACTATTCCAAGATCTATTTCACACACACGCTTCAAATCACCTAGCATACATGGAGACAAAATAATGTTAGCAAAGAATATCATGTGCACAATAATGTATGAATCAATAGGAAGAAGTAGAAGGATCGCAATACAAAGATACCATAAAGTGATCCATTGTTATCAGGAAGTATTCCAATAAGCAAATCAAGTTCCCTGCGTTGGGGTCCAAGAACATTCATCGCGTCATGGTACCTAGCTTTCAGAGCTTGCTCCACTTGATCAGGGCGTGCATTTAGAGGTGGAAGAACAGGCTCCAGAGCAAAGTCCTAATATGATGACGCATGATATGTTACTGTTATAAATGACTAGATGAAGTACGAAGCCTACAATTCATGCTGATGCTTTTATGTATGGATCTTGGTGAGCTTCCTTCATGCTGGTATGTGAGTTTTGCAGGAAGCGTGTCAAAAATACTTGCCATTCCTGAGGCTTGGCACATCAGAGCAAGTTCATGACAGAAACCACGAACAACATTTTCTTGCACATTACGGGCAAAATTGACGCATATCCAGCTTCTGACTTTGCCGCCATTTACCATTTTCTGAATATGAAAATGGAAAGACATGAATGATTCAGATAGATTAAAAAATATATGCATCTCTTCAATTAATGAAACTTAACAGTCGATTATCTACGGAGCTATTTTTCCCTATTCGTCTGTCCTCATATTCAACAGGATATAGGCATGCAGAGTCTTCTGTGTTTTGTAAATCAAAGATGAAACGAGTATTGCAGATGTAAGATACAAGTACAGCACCAGTATGAACTGAGTCCAGACTTCCTAACAGAATCATGTATATATCATATAGCTTGAGTGCTTGACAAATAGCACAAAAGATGTGCAGGGCCCAATAATTGTAGCATAGGTGCTGTCGGCATGGTCTGTCCTAGCATACTGTTTGCGCAGCAAGTTGCTTGGGCAAATAATTTACTTATGCTACGCGTTATTATATCTATCTTCAATTGGTTTATTTCCCTTTAAGTCGGCACGTTTCCCTTTAGATTATTTCCATATGTGGACAAAGGTCATTATAAATAGGAAGATAGTTGAGGCATGCATAAATTACATAAAGAACCACTAAGGTATCTAGCCTATGCTCCTCTTCTACTTCCTCTCCCGTTCTACCTGGCCTTTGTGCCCATAACATAATACAAGATGAATGAACTTTGTGGACAAGAGAATGTTCATGTGGATACCTTGTTCATCATATTCCACTGGCCAACTCTAGGCAAGCAGTCCTTCTCTCTACCAGTCTCATTGTACTTAAGCTGCATGAAACAAAAATACACCAGAAAGCAACTTTGTAAAGCTTCAAGTTTACAGAGAAAGGAGATTAAGACATCCACTTTTGTGTTGTACCCTTGGTACAGTCAAAGAGAGGATGTCCCATTGGTTTAGCAGACTTGCATTGCTGAGAGCAGTATGAAGGGCACGGCAAAAAAGCAAGTCAAAATTGACAAAATGGCATCAACCTACCTGTGGAGCTGGTAAAATTCGTGCCTCTACTGATGCCAGGCGATCACTAATCTTAATGCCAAACTCTTTCGCATAAGGATCATCCTGATAAGCATTATGTTTAACCATCTGCATGCCCAATAAAAGTGTGCGCATGAGAGTTAAGCATATAAACTTGCACAAAAAATGATAGAAACCCATAAGACATGAAAAATAAGAAATTCCATGCCTGCTTTATATCACGTTCCCGATCACGTGGGTGCTGGCATGTCTCCTCCAGCAGAGCCCTTATCTGATTGTGGTTTAATCTCTTGGAATATCTCTGTCCTTCCACTATTTTGCAGACCTGAACAAGTTCAATTCTAATCAGTGTGTATCAAAATGAAAATAATTCCGACATTTGGTAGAAAGAGTTAAACATGGAAAATTGCAAATGCAGTTCACTAAGCTAACCTCCATAGGCAAGTAGTTTGGACGCTGCTGATTCCCAACTTGAAGACAAGGAATGTACGTGTGTTGGATGGCAAAACCATATGTCTCCTGAAAGTATTGTACGACCGACTTCATTGTACCCCCTTCATCAACAGGAAACCTGTGGCATGAAGAACAATGAGCCTTTTTCAGTAAAATGGAAGTAGTATATAAGGAATTTTTTATGGAGACATAAGAGCTTATTTGGCAAATGCCTTCCAAAACAAGATGACGAACTTTCATACGTTAGCTCACGAGTTGCCTGAGTTGTCAGACCAGATATCCGATACTTTCTCCGCATGTTGCCACGGTGAGTAACTTCCACCTTCACTCCTCTCAACGCTTTCTTGATCTAGGGTGTGAACACAATGGGAGCATAGAAATAAAAAATGCTGAAATATATGTACATATTGACAGGAAGATCTTTAGAAAATTTTATGTCAACCAGTAAAGGTAAATAAAGAATAAAAAGAGGTATGAGTTCCCATGTTAAAGTTCTTACATTCTTCCAAGCTATGAAAATTGCAGGTGTATACTTTATTACAAAAGAACTTTGTACCCAAAAAACACACACATTTGATAATATATCAGTGCAACAATTTAGATATACAGTTCATCTAGCAGTTCTGGTCAAGAAAATAGAGACTTAACTAACGTATTCCATTGTAGCCCAAGGGAGCAGTATAGCAATAATATAGAGTACATGGGACAGGTGACTCTACACAAAAGACAATACGGTACTGAATATAGGCTAAATACGAGACTAAAACTTTTATGTTGTTAACGAGTCCATGATATCGCAGCCCCAATCACACTAAAAAGAAATAAAACTTATTTCCTTTTGCAAAGGCATTGTAATGTAGAAAGTCCAACAATCATCACACAATTATAAAATAATTTCTCTTTTATTCTAAAGGGTATATATTATGAGAGAGTAAACTATGAAAGCATCAGGCACACTTGTTGACTCATAAATAGCATAGAGATTATATAGAATGGATTGCATGCATAACAGAAAAAAGAACCTAACCTATTATCAAGACAATAGTTAGGGACACCAAAGCAAAAAAAAAAAAGTTTTAGAAAAGCAGGCACTGATCATATTTCAATTCAAGAAATCTACATGTATGTCTAGTTCAGTAAGAACACCTTAACGCGCTCAGCATCTGAGAGGGGTCTTGAGTGGATGTCAGAATTCAACAGTTGTGCAACAAAATCAATTACAGGCAATGGTTCAATGAAAGCCGTCGCTGACATATCTGGAAAAACACAAAAAGGAAAAAAATCAGGATAAATAAATGTCTTTTACCACGAATGGAACAGAGAAATTTGATGTACACAAGGCAATTCTACTGGAATTTTTTTGCTCATGCACTAGAGGACCAAAGAACGTATATTATATTCTGTAAATGTCAAGGGGGTGAGGGAGAGTGTGTGTGTGAGAGAGAGAGAGACTTTACCAATATTCAGTGACAAGCCCATCTGAGTAGGTCGAATGCTCTGGTAAAATCCACGCCAGCTTTCTAATCCTTCACCAAGGGGGCGCCTCCTGCCCAAGTCAGGTGAAAAGAACGATCGTCCAAATGGCGCATATCTGTGAGAGAACAATTTTAGAATGTCAATCTCCATTTCTTAAATGGATGCTGTTAGTTGTAGTTAGCACTGGAACATCATGGCACCGTGCTGAAGGTAGCTCTCGCAGCACTATATCAAGTACTTGTAGCGCCTCTTGAGGAGCTTCTGCATGCCTTCCAGCTAAAAACAACTCAAGGCGGTGAAGATCCGCTCGTGCAGCAAATTTAATTACTACCTTAAAATTCCTATGTCGCCTAAATTTAAAAACAGCAAATGATTCAGGAACACTGAAAAAAATAGCAGACTTTTGTATAACCAGGGAAAACAAGTAGATGAGAGAAAAGGTGAATGACAAACCTCTCGGAACCAGAGCCGTCGTCGTCATCAACTAAAGTGATCTGAAATTCTTGTGAAGTAAAAGGCAACGGACCAGCTGTGTATAAGCTCTTCCTACCATCATAGGCTGGCAGCCTCCCACCCAAATAAGATGCCTTATAAAGATTTACCAGCTCATTGATCACAGCTCTACTAACAATACGTGACGTAACTTCTGGAGTGATTGAGACCTGTTGAAAATCATTTTAAGGCATGGGCACAGTACTTTTGCATGGCAGGAAGAAACATGTAGGTCACAAGAGAGTACTGTTTGGAAAATAAAAAAAAACATCATACATCATATTGATGAAGATCCTTGTTTGGCAGCTCGGCAAAGAAATGATTGGCCTTCACTAAACACCTGGTGCCAATGCTACCTTTCCCTGGGCGCAGAGGAAACTTAATTGACTTGCTTGACGATGGAACTGCAGGCACAATCTCCTGGCTCGTGCTAGCCTCAGCATGCACTGGCAATTCTTTGTGCTGCCCTGCAGACTCAACAGGCAGAGCCGCTGGTGGTGGCTCTGAAGGGCCTGCTTGCATTGGTGAAGCTAGAGGAAGCTCATGTGGAGCTTCCATTGCTTGGCGCAGCTCGGGAGCTAGAGGGCTGGACGATCCGGTGGCAGACGGGCCAGCACCACGGCCACTTGTACGGCCACCGGAGTATTGTTGTGGCCGCGTTCCACCATGGGCCTGTCCCCTGCCTGCATACTCTCCAGCACGACCCCTTGGCTGCTGCAGGGCCTGACCGCCACGAGATGGGTGTGGACCACCTCGCCCCCGGTTCCCTCCTCGACCTCCTTGCGCTGCCTGGTGAGCATATGGGCCACCATGAAGATGACCACCTCTACCTGAGCCTCCTCTTCCACCAGGCTCTGGAGCCTGTGAACCTTCACCAACACCAGGATGCTGTCTTGCTCTTCTTGACCCCATGCTAGGGACTGCAAAGGATGATGCCAACTTTGTATAAAGAATCTGAAACAATATGAACGAAAGGTAAGCGCACTATGAGTGAAGATCTTTTTCTTAAAAGAAAAATCTTTGGGGCTGCCTGATAGGATTGTTTGATCTGAGGTGCATAAAGCTCGAACCATACGTAATAGCAGTATGTAAAACAATTATTGGAGCAAACCTAAACCCTACACATATTAATTGAAGGCCACCGATAGCTCACCGTGCTTGCTGATTGCTATACAGGAGGTGATAACTAAATCCCCAAACACAAACAGTCATGACGCAGGCAACAGACAAGTTGATTCAGCAAGAGGGTCAAGAAGAAGAGAGAGAGAGGCTGGCAAGAGGTGAAGAAGAATAAGTAGAAGCATGTTGCGGGAATGGAATTAATGTATGCAACCGGGGCGGCAATACGGCCTAAACTAGCTGTTGAGGTTGAAAATGTGCCCCCTAAACCAACAAAGGACTCAGCATGCGCTACGCTCCAACGATGTCACACCAGGCATAGTAATTAAGAAGGCAGTGCTTTGGAGGTAGAGAGGAAAGAGCTCCAGACGAAGAAAAAGGGGCCGGCCGCGGCAGGGCCAGCAAAATGGAATCTTGTTTACAGTAAAGAGGAAAGGTAAGCAAAGCAAGAGGAGGCAGCCATGAATTGAGGTAATTGAGGAAGAAAAAAACAAGATTATGGTGGCGCATCTGAAATGAAAGGCCCCCTATTAGGCGTGCTGCTACGTATGGGACATGAAAAACAGGAGCAGATCGATGCGTTGCGTTACTCTAGATATTATGAGTAAACTTAACAATAGGTCAGCACAAAAAGGGAGCAAAAAGAGTAGCGTAGTTAGTACTCCAGCAGAGAAGCTAATTGATGGAGGAGTGGACGAAAACACAGAGTCTAACCCAAAATAGAAATAAAATCAACAAGAAGAAGAAGAGGAAGAAGAAGGATGAATCAATAGTAGTGCGCGTGCAACGAAGAAGAAGAAATGGACCTATGTGAATCAGCCCCGCGGGAATATGTTAGCTGAAGGTTGAGCTGAGCTGAATCATGCAACGGAGAGAAGCAGGAGCAGTAACTGTAGCAAGGGGGAAGATTGCTGCCTGGGAGAGAGCGAGAGCGAAGAAGATGCCTCCGGCTCTGCGAGAGCGTGGAGTGGAGAGGAGAGGGGCAGAGTCGGCACTCGCTGATGAGTCACTGGTGGCTGGTAGTGGGTGGAGCTGAGCCTGCCTCTCCCTGGACTGGACTCTGGACTCTGGAGCGCGGTGACCGAGTGAGTGGCCTGTGGGCCCACCCATCTCCCTCTTCCGTTCCGTGCTTCTGCCCTCAGCTTTCCTTGCGGATTGCTAGGCCGTTCGTACGGGCCATTCCTAAGGAAGCAACGGAGCCATTCCTAGTCCCGACACAGTGAGATCTTTCCGCTCTCTATCCTCGTCCTCTATCGGGGAATGAGGACTCAACAAGTGTTTACCCCGCTACTGCTGTTGTTGGTAAACATTTGTCGTCACCGATCGAAGTCGTCAATCCAAGGGAGAGAAAGGTGGTGACGTACCGATGCAGCGCAACACAAGAAAGGGGCCGAGGTCACGGATTCAAGGGTTCCCCTCTAGGTAATCAATGGTGCTGACACATATCCAAGTCTAGCAGGTGGGAGGGACTAGGGAGAAGGATCTGGGAAGAGAGTGGCGGTGGTCGGTGGCGTGCTTCTGGAGGAAGAGAGAGGCTTTGTTCTTGGACGCAGGGGAGGAGGAAGGAGGGGTTGCGGCGACCAAAGGAGAGAGAGGCGAAAAGGTGCGGCAATGATCGAATTCTCTCTATGGATGGTGCACAATGGGATATGAGCCATCAAGGAGTTGTGAGCGAGCTAAACTTTCGGGAGCCCATTGTCGTCCCCACAGGGAGACAAACTTCCCCATTCTTGCGATACTCGGCAAGGGATGATTTTTTTTGAACCAACAAGGACAGGAGCTTTGCCATTAAAAAAAGAAGAGAAAGCAAAGTATAGGACATGACCCGACCACCGATAGGTCTCAATCCACCATGAACGATTGAACCAAATGGCCAGGTCTCAAAGAAAAACCAAGAACACTAACACTTGCCACGTTGCACGAACAACCATAACGCTACATCCCTATCTTGCGGGGAAAGCCGCCCTACAGAAAGCCAACCTAGCTGATATCCCTAAGCACACGAACGCCTCATCGAATCAACCAGGCATGGCAACACCTTTGAAGCACCTAGATAAAGCATAATCACAACACCTTACGACCGCAAGCACCTCATCTGCTCACCAAATTCGCATCACACCATCGAGCCGGCCAACTCATCCACTTGCAAAACTCACTTCACACCACCGAGCTAGCCAACAAACCCTAGTATGAGCACTAATCACCAAAACTGGCAGAGTTAGCTGGCAAACACCTTCTCTACACAGAAACATATCGACGGAAACAACCTCTCCATGCCTCCTCGAGCTTCATCCAACACCTGGACCCTACTCACACGGCTTTGTCGTCGTTGCCGATCCGACCACCGTGCCGTCGCCGACACACACCTGCACTAGAGACAGCATTACTAGCCCACCAACCATGCTATTTGAGCTTTCAACCAGTCCCCTAGGCCCTATTCGCAGCCACCATTGCCATCGCCGTTGAACCGGCCTATGTGTTGCCGCCGTTGCGCTCCGAACTTCAATGCCGCCACCATCGAGGCAACCTCTCCATGTAGCTAGCCATCAACGCACTTGCGTGCACCTCCTCAATGCAGATCCTGGCCGCCGACCTCCAATAGGATCAACATGGCCTAAACGCATAGCAGCACCCCGCCATGCTCACAGTCGTCATGGGTTCGTGGCCATCGCCGTTGACGTCGAATTGGCGCCATGGCTCCATATCACTTGGTCTCCCTCCTTGAGATGGCCTCTTCCACGCCGACTTGAACTCCTCCGCACTAGATGTCGTCGCGGCGTCGCCAATGGCTTCCACTTTGAGCACGCGGCTGATCCTTTCGGCGTCAAGGAATCTTCACGGATCCAGCCGTCCCTACGGCAAATCCGGTCACCAAAGCAGCCACTGCAGCCGACCCGGGGCAGATCCATGCAAGCCTCGCTGGATCTGATGGCCTTGCACCACTGCGTCGTTCTCCCCTCCGGATCTAGTCGCCACCCCCTTCTTCGACCTCTTGGATCTTGCTCAAACCCTCTGTCGTAGTCGAGCTCGCGCGCAACTGTGGGAACTGCCCACCACCTCCATGAGTAGAATCTCCTAGGGGGCGGAGGTAGCAGGAGCTGGGAAGAGAGAGCTGGTGCGCTTGACCGCCCCTCCGCCTCGCAATCTCCCTGCTGAGGGAGGAGGAGAAAAACTGATGATCACTATGTGAGGGATGATTTTCTCACTTTCATCCCCCCGTAACAGGAGAATTCTCTTACGAGGAACGGGGAAACAGGACCATTGTCATCCCTAATGGCATTGCTAGCTGCTACCGCTCCTCTCCTCGTCTGGTTCCGGTGCATTTTCATTTCTTCTCTTTAACACATGCTCTGTCCCATATCTTGTCTTGTGGAGGTGCTAAGAATCAACGTGCTCCTTGCCAGCTTTCGTCCCACCAAGAAGTAACCGACGATAGACACATCTGTACAAGAATTTTCTTATCTCCGTGTGATGTGCTTTAAGATTCTACAAAAATTCTACCGAAGTGGAGTGGAGAATTTTGCTTGCACGCTGCAATGCATCACAATTCACATTCACACGTGTCTTTGCATATGAGATGCAGGGGTGGGGTGCTTTTGGTGGTCCACTGTTTGCTATTTTGTTTGCTTCCCTCTCCCTCCCCTAGGTTTGAGTAGGTGACATGACATGGGCCCTACGTGGCACGTGGCACCCTGTCCAGCGCCAGCTGTGCATTTGTCTGACAGGCGGGCCCGGAGCAGCTTGGCTTTTGCTTTCCGTTGGAGGACGCCCATCCCCGCTGATGCTGAGTGCTGCTGATGCAGCATCATCTCTTTTTTACTTTTTCCTCCACCAAACTGCGTTTCCAGCCCATCTTCTAACAATTTACCTTTTTTTTTACTACTCTCCTCTCCTCTCTTCATCCCAACATCCCATTACACGCTCACTGCTGCTTGGTCCTCCCCTATTCTTCTGCACATCAAACCAAGGTCAGGGAAAACCCTAGATGATGACTATTTTTATCTTTCTTCTTTTACAGCAACCACACAATTCATAATGCTCACTGCTCCTACGCATGAAAAAGACACAAATAGTCGACTGAAAATAACAAAGTTTCAGTCGATTTATTACGTGTTGTACCTATCAATCGAACGTACGAACTAAAGGCAAATCGTTGTCCATGGCGTGCACAGATCAGATCAAGCTTGTTAATGGCAACTCATTTTATTAGCGGTTCTTGGAAACGGCCAGAGCTGCGTGCAGCTCACTAATAGCAGATCGAGATGATAGTGGACGGCAGAGAGTAGATTGGCAAGAGCATGACAAGAAACACATGTACAAAACAGGGAGACTATATGCAATACAAAATGTATTCATTCCTCTATCAATTACTACATGCACTTTGCATCCTCTTATCACATAAACTTTTTTACAGTAAATTATGCATTTTTTACGCATCCAATTATATGTAAATTTAGTTATTTACTAGTGTAAAAATACGTCGACTAAGATTTCATCTATTTTCAGACGACTGACAGAGAGCAATTCCGTAATTTATAAACCTATACCGTCACCAAGCCAGGCAGGAAATCTCTCAACTGTTTTCCTATCCCCACGTTGTGCTATTTTAGATTTCTTGCACCCGTCCACTGCCACCTTTGTGGCTACCCACTACACAAGCACCACGGGCTGTCCAAATGAAAACAATATGCATTTCTTCAGGGCAAAGCAAATGAAAGCTACACACACTTGCTGTGTTCAAGGTGCAAACTGCAGTCCACACATAAATCAGATGGCGACCTGATGTATGCTACTATGTATTCACAATAAGACAAACACAAGAAGAAGAACCAACTTTTTCCATATCCACTGTGATTTTGATTCGGTTACATGCCAATCTGCTTTTACAAAAAAATTGCTTGGGAGGAGATCCCATACTACATGCTGCTCTAATTTGCACAGCAAGCAAAAATTCTTTCTGTGCTGCCCAAAACAATATGATCAAGTGAAGTTATTCTTCAACCAAACAACGCATCTCTGGAAGACCAACCTGAGGGCTGAGGTGAAGCTACAACTCCAATTTTTGGCTGCCCAAGTGGCTGAGCATGATTGCCATGTCCATCCCTGAAGTCATTGTCGCCATGGCCACATCATATGGGCATTTCTTAGAGAAGCCAACCTTGCCTGCCTTTTTCACTTTCCTCATGCAGTTTTTGAACTTCTCATGGCATTTCACGCTCATCAGGCCTGCACCCAAAAGGCATTAGGAGATAGATTTAGTTAGTTGGTTCAGAGGAAAGCAGAGAAGCCACACTAGAGCGTGGCTCTCTTAAGTAACAGTGGCACCGATCCTTGAAGCAAAACCCAATGAAAAACAATCGAAGCAATATAATGGTTTTCAAGAGGAGAGGTATGACTGCAAGATCAAGTTTCATGGTTCACACGATGCGGTGTGGCATTCAGGTTCTTCAATCTTGGTATTGGGCGCTTTAATACTACCAATTCCTATCAACCATACGAATGTAGTAAACATAATAGAGTAGCACAAGTTTAGAAGGAAATTATAAGGGGAATTGCCCAGTTGATTATGACTATGCATTATAATTGAGTTCAGCTGTGGGTACCTTTCTTGTCGACGCAGTGGATTACAAGGCCATCAGATTTAGGGGCAAGCAATGCATCAGGCGAGAAGAAGAGGAGCAAGCAGGTACCTTTCTTGTCGACGCAGTGGTCGTGTTCGCGGCAGCAGGCGTCGAGGTCGTCGCATGGCTCCTCCCCATCGCAGCCGCTCCAGCCGACGCCGCAGTACTTGCCGTACCGGATCCCCACGGCTGCGCGAATCGAATCGATTGTCAGATCAGGACGCATCACGCATGGCAAGGGGAGAAGATAGGTGGTCACGCACAGTCGCAGTTGAGGGCAGCGCACGATCGGCTGCACGGCGGCGACGGGGAGGTGGCGGAGGCGACGGCGACGGCGACGAGGAGGAGGAGGAGGAGCGGCGACCGCAACATTGGTGGTGGTGCGGAAGAAACGGATTGGACTGGACTGGATTGGTCCAGGACCAGGCCCATCAGCCCATGTTAATGTTGCCTTTGGCTTTGGCGGGCATACCTGTCAGTCAGTGCCGCGCAGAGGTCAAACCCAACTCACTCTCACACCACCAAATGGCGGCGGCGGCGGCTTCTCCGGCCACCGCGCCCTCCTTCCCCTCCACCCGCAAGGCTCGCCCCACGCTCCTCTCCCTCCGAGTCTGTAGGAGAGTCAAAGTCGCCGCCTCCTCTACCGACCCCTCCCCGGCCTTCAAGTCCGTCACGGCCTTCGCGCCCGCCACCGTCGCCAACCTCGGCCCGGGCTTCGACTTCCTCGGCTGCGCCGTCGCCGACGCCTCCCTCTCCCTCGGCGACACCGTCATCGCCACCCTCGACCCCTCCCTGCCCCCGGGCACCGTCTCCATCGCCTCCGTCACCTCCCCCTCCCGCCCACACCTCGCCGACCGCCTCTCCCGCGACCCCCTGCGCAACTGCGCCGGCGTCGCTGCCATCGCTGCCCTCCGCGCCCTCGACGTCCGCTCCCACGCCGTCTCCATCCACCTCATCAAGGGCCTCCCCCTCGGCTCCGGCCTCGGCTCCTCTGCCGCCTCTGCTGCCGCCGCCGCCAAGGCCGTTGACGCCCTCTTTGGCTCCCGCCTACACCGGGACGACCTCGTCCTCGCCGGCCTCGAGTCCGAGAAGGCCGTCAGCGGCTTCCACGCCGACAACATCGCCCCCGCCATCCTTGGCGGCTTCGTCCTCGTCCGCAGCTACGAACCCTTCCAGCTCATCCCGCTCGCCTCCCCTCCAGGCCTCCGCCTCCACTTCGTCCTCGTCACGCCCGACTTCGAGGCGCCCACCAGCAAGATGCGCGCCGCACTGCCCAAGCAGGTCGCCGTGCAGCAGCACGTGCGCAACTCGAGCCAGGCCGCAGCGCTTGTGGCCGCCGTGCTGCAAGGGAACGCGGGGATCATCGGCTCGGCCATGTCGTCCGACGGCATCGTGGAGCCCACCAGGGCGCCGCTGATACCTGGCATGGAAGCGGTCAAGGCGGCGGCCCTGGAGGCTGGAGCGTTGGGCTGCACCATCAGTGGAGCGGGGCCAACCGCTGTGGCCGTCATTGAGGGGGAGGACAAGGGGGAGGAGGTTGCCCGGAGGATGATGGACGCATTTTTCACGGTGGGCAAGCTCAAGGCGACAGCCACCTTCGCTCAGCTTGATAGAGCTGGGGCCAGGGTCATCTCCACATCTAGTTTGGACTAGGAAGGTACTCCCACGGTTTCCTTTGGTTGTTTTCAATTCAACATGTTTTCGGCAATCCAATGCATTGCTTGTTTCCTAACTAACATACCATGTAGACATTCCAGTTTTGAATGTGGAACGGTAGCCAATTTTTCTGTCACTCGCACAAATTCTTGGTTAGCAGCTTCAGAGTGGCATGGATGTCACTTATGTTGAATTCCAACATGTATCATTCCCTCCCTATGATCCAAAGGTTGCATCTTTTTTTTTCATTTGTTGCTCCGTAGAACATAACATGTAGACCTTCTGGTTTAGAATGTGGAATGTGGTACAGAATTTTGTTATCGTTCCACATTCTAAACCGGAAGGTTTACATGTTATGTACTACGGAGTCCGACTTGCTGGCTTGAGTTCTTGGACAGCAGTTTCAGAGTAACATGGGTGTCATTTATTGAATTCCAACATGTATTTTATCATTCCCTGCGATCCAAAGGTTGCATCTTTGTTTTTCATTTGTTGCTCCGTAGATAGTTCACTGTTAAATCCAAATGAGGGGACTTTATAGCTTCACCTTTTATTTATGTTAGTATCCGTCAGATACATTTGTTAGTGCATAGTTATATACCTGAGGTTATGATGCAAGTAGCAATGTACTATCCAGTCTATAGATGGCATCAAGTTGGGTAATTTGGTGGGCACAAGTTTCTGTTGACGGCTAGAGATATCGAAAAGCAGGCAGCATGATTAAATTTATGGAATCGTTTTGCCTAAGTCTCTGGTTGTCACGTTCTTTATTTTGGATGATACTATCTGTCGGGGATTGGTTAACAGCCCATGGGCCGAGGCGAACCCAAGCAGCTCCGTAAACTGGCGAGTGCCTTGGATGCGTTTCCCAAGACGTGCGGATCGTGGGGCGGTCGCGAGTGCGTCACGCCGTCAAATCTCTCGCCCGCGGTTCGCGCAACCATTTCCCAGAAGTCCGGAGCCGATGGTTGGGGATAGGCCCTATAAATACCTATTTTATGATCATTTAAAACGAATTACGTGACATTGCGCTACACTTAGACTCTTTTCATACACACCGAGCAAGCTCTTCAGCCCATTGTAATCTTGCATTCCACAATATACACGCACTGGAGTAGGGTTATTATCCCTCTCGGGAGGCCCGAACCAGTATAAACTCCTGTGTCTTGTCCATTTTTAGTTCATTCACGCCAAGAAATCTTCGACATCTCAAAACGCCATGCTTCGGCAAAAAGGGGCTTTCTGATCCCTCGACCGAGAAATTAGCCCAAAGGGGAATCCGGTTCCCAATCGTCGACACTATGGGGGTGTTTGGCAGGGCTCCAGCTCCAATTTTTCAGCTCTGCTCCACAACTCCGCTGTGGAGTTGATCCACTATGGAGCAGATCCACAACTCCGCGGAGCACACTTCAAGCTGCTCCACAAAAATGAACTGTGAGGGAGGCTGCTCCATGGAGTTGCATGCTCCAAAGCTACGTGGAGTTAGGGCGTTTGGTACTGCTCTGGGGCGGAGTTGAGAGTTGGAACTCTGCCAGACACCCCCTATATTTTTATAGCTCATGTATTGACTGTATTATTGATCTAGATTTTCAATTTTTGTTAGGCGCTAGTGTTATTTTGTTTACTGTTGTGTAGGATAGGGGCTGCAGTTTTAGTCTGTTCCCATCTATGAAATACTGATTTGCATGTGCTACATAATGTACTCGCTCAGCTAACAATAAGATGACAGGCTTGTATGCATTCACATGCGTGCAACTGCACGTTTTTCAGGTTCAGCGTCATGATGTATCATTTTGAAAGCTATTTCTATTGGTGTTGCATATTCTGATATTAGGTGAAAATTTTCCCTAGCTGTGAATTTCTTTGCTTGCAAAAAAACCAAATAGTTAAGATAGAAAAAGCATGTTGCATTCTGAAATTTTTTTTCGTAGCAGTTGATTTTTTTTATCTCCTCCGCTATGTAATTGTGCTATTTACCTAATGGAAAATCATGGAACACCCACAATCTTTGACAAGTAATGAAGTTGATTGAAAGCACGTGTTCATGCAACGGGGGTTTTTTTTTTTTCTGTCTCTATGGAGAGGGTATCATTTTTGGACGTATGCTAATGTTTTAAGCCATGGTGAGTTTGTGAAAGGATTTACTGTTAATGAGTTACCAAGTCATAGTCATGTTTACGCCATGTGTTGCGCCTGCAGATTTTGGACAATCGCCGCTCTAACTCTATAAGGAGGAATGCTTGTTGGCACATGGACAAAAGTGGGAACCCGGTGCTGCTTGTCTGCATTTGTGTAGTTTGTGCTTGGGGTGTGGGTACCGAACTGCTGGGCTGGTGCTCCCATTGATTAGGAGGTGCAGAATAATGTGTGTGCAAGCTTTTGTTATCTTGTGTTGGTGTAATTCGGGGTAGTCCCCTGGTCATTGGATGAATAAAAATGCAGGCATTTCCTGTATATGTGTATATAATAACAGTCAATGCTGTAGCAGTGCAGCGAGAGCAGCGGAAAAGTGGTGATGCACAGACATGGTGCATGTATCTGCAGGGAAAATTGGATGGAAGAAGAAGGGCTAAGAGAGGATGAACATGAAGACGGAGGACCAGAGGGTGAGGGCGAGGGCGGCGACGAGGTAGGTCCAGAGGAAGACGACGGAGCAGTCCTCCTGGGCGACGTCGTAGAGCTGAGACATGGTGCCGATGCTCATGGCTGGCGGGAGCGCGAACTGGATCATGAGCACGTACTGGTAGAGCGGGTCAGGCGGCAGGAGCCCCGCCCGCCGTGCCGCGCTCACCACGCCCACCCCGACGCCCGGCAGGATCACGTACCGCACGCACACGATGCCCGCCACCACCGCCGCCGACACCGCCGCCTTCCCTCCACCACCTCCTCCTCCTCTCCTCAGGTTTCCTCCCAGGATGAGCGTCACGCAAGGGATGGTGCCGTCTCTGCATTGCCAATTGCATCGATCGTAATGAATATATCAACCTGGCATGGCAGCTCAGCAATGCAGAGCTATGAAGAGACAGAGAGAGAGAGACAGACATATCATACCCCAGCAGCTTGACGGAGTCGTAGACTGCTCGCAGGGGGGCCTTGTTGCCGACAAGTGCAGACTTGAGCCACGGCACTGCACCAACGATGAAGCCCACAGCCTGCAGGCAGCAACAGCAACATCCATGGATCATGCATGCATCCTCTTACATCCAAGGTAAGTAGATGTCACGTACGTACGTACCGCCCCCACTGTAGGCGGCGCCGTCAACTCCTCCATTATCTGCTGCGTGCATTGCTTCACCTTCTCCCACCTGCCACCGCCGCTCTTCAGGCTCAGGCTCCCTTCGTCATGCTGGCTACACACCAACGGAAGTAGCTGCGTGCATGCCACAAAATCAACCTACTTAATTCTATATCTCGCTTTACTATGAATAAATATTAAATTACTTTCCATTGTGTTGTATTTGATTTGTTTGGCTCACGTCTCGGCCCCTGTTTCAACCTTTCACACTCTCATCTCCGCTACGGCGCTCGACTAACATCCCCTCTAATGTTGTATATGTTACGGTGATCAAAAGTTTACTAAAATACAACAGGTTAAAAATAAGGAAGCAATATAAATATGATGATTCGGTAGAGTTGATAATACCACCATCTCTAGAGACTTTTAATAGTATAGATATATTAGTTTTGCTAAACCACGGGCGCATGGAGATGCCTTCTTCATCCTTCAGTTGAATACTTTGGTTTCTTTAATTTTTATGATATTGAGGAAATTTTGTCGTCGATTCTACGGGTTCATCAAACTTAATTTTATATCTGTTTTCATAAAAAATCATTCTGCATTTGTTTCAATAGTATTTTGTATTATTTACTAAACTTTTTTTTTCCCTAATGTAATGGATCGATCGGTTTGTCGTAGAATGGAGTGTTCGTTCTTGATCATTCGTCGTCTAGCAAAATTTTTTTAAAAAAAGATACATTAATGAATTAACGTATGTACACGCTTTGGGTGTAGTTAATGCATGGCAGCTATTTTTATTGGTGTAGAGAAGGAAAGGGCGACTTACAAGTTGCTTTTCATGGACGGAGTTGGCCATGGCCTCCTCCTCCTCCTCGGGAATATTAGCCTGAGCCTCGCAAGAGGAAGGAGGAGCAGGAGCAGCAATGGCGGCTGGCTGCTGTTTCTTGATGCTGCGGTATATCTGGCTGGACCTCTTCATGACGCTGTAGGTGTGCGTCCAGATGTAGAATCCCCCGAGCTACACCGTCCATTACGCAGCGCCCGCATGGTTATGACGATCGATGGAGAATCGCATGCTTATAGTATATGAATGAACGTGAATGTGAAGTTGTATATACCGCCATGGAGAAGGAGACATAGGAGAGGCCTCGGTCAGCGCAGCTGCTGCTGTTGACGCCATCGCCAAATGGGTTGCCTTCCTCGTCGCACACCGACGGGATGACTATGAGGAGCAGGTTGCCGAAGTTGGCGGCGGAGCAGGAGGCGATGACGAGGCCCCTCAGGTGCTGCGGAGGCCTGAGGATGTGCACCACTGCCCACCCAAGAAGCCCGCCCACCAAGAAGATGACGCCGATGTTCACCGGCATGAACCACCTGCAAATGCAAATGCATGGATCAGTTACATATTGGAGCGAGAGCGAGAGCGAGAGGTAGCCGTACGGACCAGGAGATGGCGTCTCGCAGCGTGACGGTCCTGGCGAGGCTGGCCAGCATCAGCGCCGGCGTGAACACGGCGTACACCACCCGGTTGATGTCGGTGCGGGCGGCGGGCGTCAGGATGCCGCACCGCCCGCCGGCCAGGTACGCGCCCACCAACCCCACCAGCAGCACCTCCACCACCGGCATCGACGCCACCACCAGCAGCGACAAGAACCCCATCCCCAGATCGATCGATGCTTCAACAACACAACTTAATTACTCATCCATTAATTACCTCGATCGAAATCCAAAGCCTTGTCATGTGTCACCTGTAACACTAGCTAGCTACCTCCTACTAATTGCAAGCCATCCATCCATCCATCATATATGTATATATATAAGGACCATGCATGTCAGCTAATTAATCTCCATTGCCTTTTACATCGATCACATGCATGCACACTGATTGAACCTGCAGCCCGGAAAATGAAATTAACACCCCCCCCCCCAGGGGGTTAACCGACGTTTTGGCCATCACACCGTCTCCGGAGAATGCTGCTTTCCCATTAATCACTAGTCAAATTTATTCGTAAAACCCACTAAAATTATAATATTACGTAAGAAATTTTCTTTAATTAAGACGTATCCTTTTTGTGTGTGCTCAATTCAAATAGTTCAAAAGATATTCTGTCAAGTTATTTGTGACTTAACAGTGATCCATGAAACCTAGCTAGCAATCAATCACACTAGCTACTACCCATGCATGGCATGTGACCTCATGAACAAAATCTTAAAATAAAACTCACGTTGATCGCGCGCGTTGACTACCTATAGTTGCAAGCTAGCTCGCTCTAGATCGAGGTCACACTTGCGGTTAATTGGTTGCTCATATCTTGCTCTGATTTCTGATGGCTGGCTAGCCATACTGTCAAGTACTTATGACGCGCGATTGCTTTTTTTTCCTTTAAAAAAAGTATATATATATGATGATTCCATTCTCACCTACGCACAGTTCATACTAACCAGCTAGTGTGGTTTGGTAGGATTTTAGATGCAATAGTTTTCGCCACGAGAGGATCACGTGATATATTCTTTTACAGGTTTTTAGAAACCATCGCCTCTCAACAAACGTCGGTGATACTAGAGCCTTGGTTTCATTGTCAATCGACCTCCTTCTGCATTAAACAAAACCAGGCACAACCTTTTCTAAAAGGTTTGGCTGAATCGATACAAGTTGAAAAAAAAAGGCGGCATCGAAAAGTCGCTCCATTTGATTCGATTTGTTGTTGACAATCTTTAAGAAGTGGTTTCAAAATTTTTAAGAAACAAGATCGAAAAATCAAAATGTCTGACTTTTGGAAATGGACACAACTTATAAGCTAACAGCTAAAAGGCAAAGCAAAGAACAAGTTGAAGGAATGTACATATATCGCCTATTACCTATATATATATAGACAACCAAAGACATATCACTTATAAAATATCTCAAGGGTCATCATGATTTTTTTTATTTACTAAGAGCGTATACAATAGTATAGACAACATAATGCTATGCATATCACCTATATATAGACATCTAAAGACAACTTATACAACAGTTCATTGCTTATCATGTTTTTATAAACATCTTCTCCACACATAATATTCTTTGTTTCTTGGGTAGAATCAATGCTCGCCTTCTCTCGTTTGTGTCATGTAAAATCCTATATGGCAACTAATGTTGTTCGTGGACAGCTGTCATGTATTGTTCTACATGCTCTAATACAAGGGCACGTACAATAGTATAGTATCCATGTCACCTAGCTATAGACAACCGTTGACACCAAAATTTGGAAAAAGCTGATTATACAGGAAGATGTTAGAATCGGCTAGACAAGCCATCTATGGCAAGGTGTGGGTCGGGCCGAATCAGATATGAAGAAAAGAATCTGTGTTAGCCGGATGGATAAAATAGGTAGAGTCTTAGGATAAATTAGTAAAATATTAAACCAAGATTCATACAGAATACGAGTTTGAGTCCAAATCATCCTGTCAGGAGTTTGTATAAATATGTAGACGATAGCAGCGTGTAGGAGGATCTAGCGATCAATCAATCAAATCTACTATTTTTCCGTCCTTTATTTTTCATCGCATTTAGTCTGGTTTCGCCGTATTTTGTTTCCATCGGCTTGTTGTGCATTGCTTTCTCGATCAGCTTCAGAATACATCTCAGGTGAGTATTGTCCCGGTTAAGTCCGATCTTCTCGCTTGGTTTATCGCAATACTATCTGATTCCATATTGTTGCGTATTGTCGTTTTGACTAGGGGTTAGGTTTCACCCTTGTTGTATCAACCAACACATTTGTTGGCGGTAGTTTGTTTACCCTCGTTTTATCGGCTAGTTTGGCTTTGCAATCTAGTCGATAGCCTGCTTATCTTGTTCTATTGGTTTGATCAACTTGTTGCTTTAATCGACAGTCTGTTTATTCTTCGATCTACTATTCGATTGATAATATCGACTTTGTAGTAGATTGGTTACCTTGGAATTACTAGTTTAGATCTAATCCAAGTTGATAGTTTTGTTATTCTTTTGACATGTTAATTTTTTATTGCTCTCAAGATTATACCCAGGTTCACTCAACTCTTTAAGTTAATATGCTAATTGAGTTGATTAATTATATACCTTGCTAATTTCAGGTCAAATCGGTTGGCACGTCCTGAACCCTTAGGTTTGGTGCTAACGGGGATTCTAAATCCATGTATGTTTAGCCGATTCAACTTTTGGCGTGAACAACAACGCTAAAGACGGTTTATAAAGTGGCTCTTTTTTTGCATATCTTTATAGATAGCTTCTCTGTACACTAGGGACATATCTAGGAAAAAAGTGGTGAAAAGGACACTAGAGTCGCTTGTACCCGGCCCTTATGTCGTAAATCGAACCCCCCTCCACTACACATAATATTCCCGGTTTATTCCTGTGTAGAGTCAACTGCGACGTTAGAAACACGTACTCAATTCTATATGCTCCTCCTCTATGGTTCATCGTATCTAAAATTACACATGACAATACGTGTAACATGGAATGGTTGTACGAGTCCCAGTAGTAAAAGGCTGGAGTTCCTGCCGATCTGTAAAATAATAAACATAAAAAAAACGTGGTGTGTCTTAGCCGGCGGACTGGTACATGCTTGTGACTGCATGCGTACTCAACCAAATCAACCTTTGACCTCTATAGAACCTGGAGGACGTAGCATTAATTAGCATCGATCGATCTGACACGATCGAGATTTGGATGAATTATTTGGGGAGTATTATAAACCAATTTGATTTGCCATGATTAATCACCCGCTCGATCGTACGACTACTACGTATCATTCGTCGGTTCCAGTTGACAAACAAGACTGGATCAAGCTGCCTAACTAGCTAGTATACTGACACGAATGCATGGAATGAATTAAGTAGGATTAAAATCAGACGCAAGTGGTACTTAATTTTCGAGGATCTGTTTTCTTAACTGAAAATTTACATTGATGCCAAAGGGAATTACTCGTGTAGCTAGGAGATGAGATGGATCCACGGAGCACATTCTCGATGCAACATGCGTGAGTTTGACTTTTTTTTAAAAAAAAAAAGATCAGAAATGTTATGTACCGCTATATCTAACATTATTGGAGTATAATTATAGGTTTCACACTAGCCAGCTAGCAAGAGCCAGTGGCTCTCTTTTAAGACATTTAAATTAGAATGGGTCGTCCACTTTATTTTTTTTAAAAAAACACTTTTATTAGATCGTAAACGACAGACTTACAATCATAGAAATAACGTTTATAACACAACTTCACACGATGACCCAACACCTTCTACTAGAAGCAGTACAAAGAGCATCTTGCATTTCTCTTGCCAGAACAAAGAACTTTGCCTGTGAGGTACAGTACTTGCGCTAGTAAACACAACTAGACATTTTACACACTCCCTAAGGGACGTGCCTTTTCTTGGCGAAAGATAAAACTCAAACACCCAAATTCATCTTTCTCCACTAACCTTCTCAGATCTGCTCTCATCGACCTAGCTCGGCCTCACCATGCCTTAGTAGCGCTTCGAGGACCATCATGACCTTTGCCTTCCAAAACGCTGACCTAAAAACAAAAACTAAAGCTCCCACCACAGAAGGAAAAAAAATCCCACTAGCCCACGAACATATCAAGGACCAAGAGTACCAACCCTATCCAAGACTCGAATGAGGAGGATGCCGAGAGCAACCACCAAAAGGGAACTTGTTATCATATCTTGTTGCGCCGCCATCAACACCGCCAGTGGAGACGAAACGACCAGCAAAACCTAGCCCTAGAAAACTAGATGTAACCACAAAATTACCAGAGAAAGGAAAGGAAAGAAAAAGGGTCCTTTCATCTCTCGACGAGATCATTGGAGTTGAGAGGGCAAGGAAGGCCGAGAGGGATTGCCGGAGGAGTTGGGGCGATGGCGGAGTCCAGAGCCTGTTGGTCTTTATTTTCTTTGGAGGGTCGTCATTTTTCTTGACCACCTAATGGTTAAGTAATATTTTAGACTATTGGGTTAAAACAACTGAGCATATATATGTAGAGACGGAATGGGCTTAATTTTACCCATGGTGCATGTGGAGGTAAGCTAGTCACGTCTGGACAAAACATCCGATGGGCAAATTAAGAGGACACGCCTACTCGTAGCTAGCTCCATATATAACTCTCATAATTGCACGGTCGCTAGTGAGGTGCCGGCCAATAATTGTACCAACGAAATCGCAGCCAACGATCATTCTGTCCTCAAGACTAGCATTTCAGCTGCCTGTAGTTTTGTCCTCAGTAAAAGCATTCTCCTTTGCAACCGGCTCTTGTTCCTACTTCTCTTGTCTTCGTATTTATTTTAGTTTTCATTTCTCCATCTAACTGAATATGACAGAGCCCATGTCAAGTGTTAACAAAAATCACAGCCACGGATGTTGCAGCTGCAAGTGCAACCCTTCAGATTAGATGCTACAGTGCATTCGTCGAAAATACTCCAACTCTTTGTATTGCGTCGGCTCTGCCTAAGCTAGCTGACGAAAATTCCTGCAGTGACATGCATGATTGCTTAAGATAGAGCTCACAGCTATGTTTATTATTTTTTTTTTAAAAAAAAAATACCATCTTCTTTGACATGCATGTAAGTGAAACCCTTCTTAAGACTTGGATGGAAGAAAGAGAGGGAAGTTTTGGAGGTGCTGCGCATGGTGATTGGTGACACCTACAAGATCCTGATTCAGCAGCCTCGATCTACAAGTTGGTTTGGAGGAACATGGATTATATATTTTTTGCTGTACTACTTTATATGCATATTAATTAAATTAAGGGAGTAATCGATTTTTTTTGGTGTACTACTTTATATGCATAACCTACGGATGGTACAACTATATATATAAGCAAAGTAGAGTACGTTCAACTCTCGATCGCCGCTGGGCGCTAGCTAATTATTGTTGCTGTTAGGTGCATATAATTGCACGTTTGCTAGTAACTACAAATGATGGCGCGCTGCCTTCTGTCCAATGTCATATTTGTTTGATTACCATCCACAATCTAAAATAAGAAAGATGCAGTAGAAAACTTTTTTTAGAAGAGGGGACACAAACCCAATTCCATTTCTTCGACAGAAAAAAAATAATTGCATCTCATTATTAGAGTTAGACTTCCACATTTACACGAAAACAACAAACTGTCTCTACATTTGAGGAGACTTCATGCTTCGTTGTTGCCATCCTCCCCCTCAAGCTTATTTCCTTTGTTTCCAACGGGGACCAATACTTTACCATCTGAAATAGGTACATCATATCCGGCATATCAGGGAGCATTGCAGTTAGTTTTGGACACCCCATTTAGCTTCATTCCTTTAGTATCTTGACCCTGTAATCATACGTAATATTTCAGCAAAGAGCAAGCAAGATGAACTCCAAAGAAGAATTAAGTTTCTACCTTTTTTTGTACAATACCAGTCTGGACATATCAAAGCAGGTAAAGCAAATAATGAGTAATTCTCTGCCTTGAGACCATATTAAACCAACAGAAAGCTTGATTTGAATGTAAAGGTCTGCAAGCAGTACCAAAGCAAAACGCAACAATCCCCTGTACCACCCTGGCAATAGGGCATCCAAAGAATGAATGATCATTACTTTCAACATTATCACAATTAAAAGTGGCATGTGGAGTCACCCTAACATTTTTTCTTTCCATGGACATCTTTACCTACCACAACACTCAATTTTGTGGGCCATAAAAAAACTAATTTGTACAAGGGCTTTGCATTTCCAAATTCTTTTGCTATCAATGTCAGGCAAACCAATTTCTAATTTATTGCATAGGACAAAACATGGTGACAAATACAATAGACTACCATGGTTTAACGGTGGTATATAGAAAGAGATACACTGAATAGTGCCTGAAAAACATAGCATGGCACAAAATTAATCCTCGCACCAGATGTGTTTCCATGGACCTCTTCACGTGGAACCAATTTTGAATCCTAAAAGAAGCAGACATGACCAGCTCTGTGCCAAGCTGGGAGGATCTGCTATGTAGGGTTTTGCTTCAGCTCGAGACGACATGGATGATTAATTAACAGAAAGAGGGTAAAGCCATTGACACAGAAGAGAGATTGCATGATCAGTGGCTCACTCTTCCTGCACTCCTGATTGGTGCAAAAGAATCCTAGGCGAAGTCATTGACTGTGTAGCCGGCGGCGGCGCCATCATGGCCGTGTTGGCTGTGGGGACGCACCGTGGCTTGTGGATCTAGCGGAGAGAAGTGGACAGCCGCCGCCGGTGGTGTCATGGCCGTGCTGGTTGGGGATGCGCCGTGGCTGGTGGATCCAGCGGAGAGAAGAGGATCCGTGGTTGGTGGATCTAGCGGATTAGACATTTTTCCCTGGCAAAGGAGGCGGGGCTGCACTGTCGGCGGAAGTAGAGACGGCGACACGACGGGAGGCGACGCCGTGAATCATGACCGGAATGGAGCTAAGGAGGGCGGGGGAAGGCTTGCGGCGGAACGGAGCCGGAGCGGAACGGAGGTTGCGGGCTTGCGGCGGCTGGTGGAGGTAGGGGGAAGGGATTAGGGTTTGGAGACACAGCTACATGTGGACGGCAGGTCGATTCACCTAAAGATGAAGGGTTTTTTTTTTTTTCAAAAAGCCTGAGATGGACGGTCGGCCACGCTTAGCCACGAGATCTGATGGTCAGAGAATTTGGGGTGACATGGATAGGCCAAGGGAGCATATGGACTACGAGTTGATTAAAACAATTTCGAGGGTGTTTTAGCAAAACCGTCAGCGCTTGACGGCTGGATCTCGCTGAGCCCGCAATCGGATGGCCGAAGAATTCCAGCCGACGACATTTTAAGAGCTTTAATATATAGTAGTAATAGTAATACCTATTTTAAGGCTTTAATATATAGTAGTAATATATAGTAGTATGCATCCATCCATCGATCACTCTCTATTAGCTGCTATACCCGGCAGGCCAGTAAGGTGAAAACCATTCATTGGCTAGCTGCTCCTGCCTTAATTTCATTGGAGACGCTTTTTTACGGATCGACTGCATTCCTTAATTTGATCGTACTACAATTAAGGGTCTGTTTAGTTGGGTGGATGAGGGTGGATAGGACCATCCCATCCAGATTTTTGGGCTGTTTGGTTTGGGGAGCAGGGTGGATGGAACCATCCCAGGAAGAAAATATTCCTTCCAAATCCTGGATGGAGTGGTACGCCAAAATCTCACGTACGGAGCCATCCAACTTTTTACTCCACTCCTCCTTTCTCCCGCGCGCCTTACCCACGTCCGTCTTCTTTGCATCGCCGCCTGTCCCCGGCCATTGCTCTTCCTCTTCCCCAGCCTTCCCCCTCCTCCCTCTCCTCCTCCCACTCCCTCCCTCGCCTCTTCCTCCGCCGCTCTTCCTCTCCCATGCCCTGGTCCCTTCTTCTCTTCCTCTTCCGTCCGCCTTTACCTCCTTGCTCTTCCCTCTCCCCGTGCCGCTCTTCCCTCCCCCCGCTCTTCCCCACACGGCTTCCTCCACCCTCATCCCATCCAACACTCATCCGGCCTACCAAATAAAAAACTGGCTCATCCCATCCCAGAAACACATGGATGAGACGATCCCATCCACCCTTGTTCTCAAACCAAACACACTCTAAGCTACCTAGAGAGCGGACAATCCGGACCAATATATTCCGATCAACATTAAAATTAAGGATTAATTAGATTCATGCCACTGCTCAATTGCTAAATTTGAGAATTACCATGGCTCAATACGGGATTCTATAACTACCCTCGCTTGTGTTCACAAATTAGATCCATTCCATTACATGAATCTTAAAGCGTTTACAGGTTAGACATCGACGTGACGCTTTTTTCAGATCATTTTAGGCTTGTCACTTTGTGGGTCCTCTTCGGAGCTTCCTTCTCTTTCCCATCTCTCTCCTAAACTCCTCACTAGTGCCGGAACGCCGCCTGCATCACGCTCACAACCAAGAACCAACTTTAATGCACACACAGAAAAGAAGTTCAATAAAAAAAAAATCGCTTTCATGAGGATTTATGGCAGAAATTGTTACTCTCTGGTTTCTAAAAACTCGATGTTTTGTACATTGGGTTGGAAAAATCAGCACTTTTAGACTTAAATTAATCAGATAAATTATAAACACAAACTAATTAACTAGCAGCATTATGCAGCACAAATATATTATAGACGTAGATCAGGGATGGCGCGTGAATGGCGAGGAGACGTATGCACATCACCAGCGATGGTGACAAGATTCTTCGTTACACATGCATCGTCTAATTAATTAGCAGCCATATCATTCGGCACC
Organism: Olyra latifolia; assembly: GCA_036346145.1. Lineage (NCBI taxonomy): Eukaryota > Viridiplantae > Streptophyta > Magnoliopsida > Poales > Poaceae > Olyra > Olyra latifolia. The sequence goes on along the minus strand of CM070524.1, from coordinate 991,354 downwards.
AGTGAATATATGCATGATGTCACCACGCTCGGTTAGTGAGAAAAATGAAAATGTAGCGGAGCTAGTATTGTATCGCAATGGGTGGCACCGACAGGCATCCATAAAAAATTAGGGGCCGGTAAGGATCTGCTTGGAGAATTTTTATTATTTTTAAATTATTTTTTATTCAATTTTTTTAAAATATACATTGAACCGGTAATTTTTCAAAAATAGACGCCCGTCGCCCGTGCGTCGGGCGATCGCCCACTGCACGGGCGATCGGTGCCTACTCCGTTAGCCGCCGTGATGGCCGTGAGGCTACGCGTGGAGAAGGGTTGCAATCGCCCCAGTCATGGACAATCAGTCACTGTTCATCCAGCTGCAACTCACTGTACATTCAAGTAACATCCTTTGCAAATTTTTTTTAAAATTATGCAACATCAAAACGCAACAAAATTTAAAAAAATGGAACCGTAGGTTCACAGGAAGGGTCCACAAAAAGTTTTGTTATTTTTAAAAATTTTAATTTTTTTAAAATTTTGAAATTTAAAAATCATGAAGACAAAAGCTTCTTAAAAATCATATTTTTTTAAAAATAGAACAATAAGTTCATGGAATGTCACAAAAATGATTTTTTAGAAGCTTTTGTTACTTATTGTTCCATTTTTCAAAAAAAATGATTTTTAAGAAGCTTTTGTCTTCACGATTTTTAAAATTTAAAATTTAAAAATTTAAAATTTTAAAAATAACAAAACTTTTTGGACCTTTTCGTGAACCTACAGCCCATTTTTTAAGTTTTGTTATGCTTTTGATGTTGCATAATTTTTAAAAATTTGCAAAGGTTTTACTTGAATGTATAAAATGAAGTTGCAATGATTTAACAGTGATCGACGCCTATGACCGAGGCGACAGAACCTTTCTCACAAGAAGCTCATGGCCATCACTTGGCTAATCTGAGAGGCACCGATCGCCTGCAGTAGTGGCGATCACCCAACCCACGGGCGACGGGTGTCTATTTTTGAAAAATTACCGGTCCAGCGTATATTTTAAAAAAATTGAATAAAAAATAATTTAAAAATAATAAATTTTCTCTGCTTGGATGGCCTGTAATGGGCTGAAAACGATGGATATACAGGCCTATAAAATTTTCCGGTCGGTCTGATTTTAGCTCTGCTTAGATGGGCTTGTAACTCGTTTTATTTACACTCGGTTTGGGCCGGTACACCCGGAAAAATAAAATTGTCTCGTCCGGCCTGAATCAGGAAACGATAGATATAGGGTTTTCCTCGCTCGGGGTCAGGGACTCGGGTCCCCTCTCCTTCCAACCCTAGCGGCAGCAGCGCTCGCCTCTCCTTAGCTGTGGCGGCGTGGGAAGGAGGCTCGACGAATGCAACATGGGAGGGTGAGGAGGCTCGAAGCCTCGGGCAGCGACGGCGTGGGAGGGGGGAGGCCTGGGCTGCGACGACGCAGGAGGGTGAGGAGGTTTGGGTGGCGGCGGCGGTGGCGAGAGGGTGAGAAGGCTTAGGCGGGACTAGGCCGCTTCCATCGGGACTAGGCCGCCCGTGAGGATCACTCCGCCCTCCCCTCTCAACAGGTCTGTGTTCTTCCCTCCTTCCCGTGCTGCCTTACTCTCACCTGTGCTCTGCTCGCTCCCTCCCCACGCGTTCGCTGCCTACTCAGGTCGCCGGGCCCGCAGCGTGTGGCGCCGCTGCTCTGTGACTGCAACAAGAGCAGCCCGAGAAGCAGCCCGAGAAGCAATAGCAGCAACACCATGAGCCGTGCAGCTCTTGTTTTCATACATGCCTATGGTTGGGTTTTTTAGCTTGTTCCCATACGTGCGACTCTGCTGATCCAATTTGAGCTTGGCTAATTAGCTCCATGCTTGCTGCATACAAGAAATTGATAAGAGAACTGTAATGAGTGCTGGGCTAATCTAGGATTCTTGATCTGCCTAGTAGGGTGCAATGAGTGAGCTTCAGAGGCTCGATGATTTGGGCATTTCTTACCAGAGACGATACTCACCTGAGTTGTATTCTGAAGTTGATCGAGAAAGCGATGCGTAACAAGTCGATTGAAACCAAAATACAGTGAAACTATACTAAATGCGATAAAAGGTAAAGTAACAGGTAAAAGTAGATTTGATTGATTAGTGCTGGACCCCTTGCACGCCGCTATCGGCTATATATTTATATAGACTCATGACTCAACCGACTAAGACTCTAACTCGTTTTCCATATTATTTTTAACTCAATACTAGACATATTTATCTAAGACCGCCTAATCTACCGAACAATCTTATATATGCTCATCTTACTATAGCCAATCCAGTCCGTAATAATTTCCTCCGCAATTGGCCCATCTTAACCTATTCTAGAGCCTTCCACTTCGATCGGCTGTTTCCAAAATTGGGTGTCAACAATACGTACGTGGACCTTGTGGAGCCCTTTTGTTATTATATTTAATTGGCTGATCGACCTAGGTGTAGGACCTAATTGACCACACAATCAATGTTAACCTATACGTATGACGATTATGTATTTGTTATCCTAACCGAAAGTCTGCACTTTGCTACAACAAAAGTAAGACCATAGGATGTCTTATACCATGTTGTGATCAATGTGTAACACATGTATTTATCTCTGCTCTATACTCGACTATATCCTACATCTATACGTAGGCTCCATCAGTGGCGTAGTCAGGATTTTAGGTTTGGTTGGACCGATGTTTAGAAAACTATAGAACTTACATGATAACATATAATGATATAAATATAGAATGTATGCAAAATCAAATAAGCAAAAATACGAAGATAATTATAAACTTTGAGAATAGTTTAGAGAATATTATCATACTACTACTACTTCTAAATATTTAATAAGTTGATATATATTTTTTAATATTCATCATTCATATGATCTAAATATTTAATTTGCCAATTTGATAGAGCAATAGAGATATAAGAGATTAATTGAACAATTACCAATTTTAATTGGGGATTTGGGATAGAGCAATCAGCAATAGAGGGCTGGACGGTGGGCAACTATAATCAGCAAATCAGCAATCTTGGTCTTGGATGATGCAAATCATGCAATGATGCATGATCGAACTGACCGTCACGCACTCACGCATAGTGCCATAGTCGCATACCTGGAGCGGTGGCCGGTGGAGGCTGGAGTGCTGGACGCCGGAGCCGGACGCGACGTGCGAGTGCGACGAGACGATGACCTGACGGAGTGACTAATCACCGATTGCCAATCGGCCGGGCGGGCCGGCCGTCCGCGGTCCGCCGTCGAGGGCTCGAGGCATCGATCACTCGATCCGTATCTGCGTATCACCGTATGGGAGTCAGTCCAGGAGGCAAGAGACGCCGAGTCGGCCGAGACGAGCTCACGTGGGCCGAGGCGCGGAGTCAGGCGCCGAGGCGCGCCGTGCAGTCCGTGGGCCGTGGCCCGTGCGTGCGATTTCTACTTGTTTGGGCCGGCAAAATGCTAGTTGGGCCACGGCACAACTGGCACAACCCATAGCTCCGCCCCTGGATGCAATTCTTTAAAGCTTAAATTCCGTTTACAAAAATCCATTCCATTCGCTTCGAGCTTTCATACAGTAAAAATTTGCAAAACCAAACCAAATATTTTCTTCAAGCTCTAAAAGATTAGCCGAACCCAACATTGTAGCTTCTCAAAACTGCTTAAGCTATATTGTAATGGCTTAATTTTAAAGCTTCCACCTTTTACACAGTAAAATTTCACAAAGCCAAGCCAAACCGAGCACTTAAATTTCTCAAAGCCACAGCCGTACCTTGGAGTATTGGGTTGCAAGGTAGCAACAATACCGAATGACTGACAGGAAAGCATTTTTCAATGGTCGTGGAATTGCACAGACAGCACACGCCTCCTCCCCCCCCTACAGAACTCAGGACAAGGAGATCATGTCGGCATGGGCACGAAAAGGAAGCATGCATCAATTTAGCAAATCCAAGGGTTCAGCTGTTATTGATGAACAAATCTACATATATACTTGTCTGGGCAGAAGAAACAAAGCAAAAAAATTGTTTACAGCTAAAAAAAAATCCAACACCAAGGATAGCATAGTACATACTCAACATCCCTGATAAAATCCGAGTAATTACAGGTAAGGAAAATTGGGATGCCACTGAAAACCTTCAGACAGAAAAAGCCGCAAGAAGTCTTGCGCCAAGGTTTGCTTCTGTGCCTAATTCTTGCCCCGACCACGCCTAGGTGACACAACAGTCCACCCATCAGCGTTAGGGACAGGTTTGGAGGGTTTTGTATCATCCACTGCTATCTGCGCTGGCCTAGCTGGTTCATCATGTAGCATCGATGGCTCATCGCCATCATCATCTGAACTATCATCGTTGTCATCAATCATCATCTGCTCATAAGAGTTATCAATTAAATACATGGAATTAGCTGCTAACCGAGTTCAAGCAGACTTGCCAATGGTCCAATTACCCGTTTACCAAAAATATTTGAAATATTTTTATAAGGAGAATATCATGAAGGAACCAATTTTGAGATAGGAAAAATGAGAACTTAAATTTTAGTTGCTACATGTACATATCAAGGTGTATTGTGTATGCTACAGGAAGGTGGAAGGGCATATTGTAAAATGAAATCATGAAGAAACGCCAATCCCATTTAATGGTTCATCATTTCACCTAAATCATTAGATTCAGTTAATTAAGTAGGTGAGATATTAGCTCCATTTGATGCATTTCCCTATTCTCCAAAAATTTGTAATCTACTCAACCTCCCCATCCCCCCCCCCCCCTCTAAATGATCAAGCTAACACCCCCACATTACAATTTTAGGGGTAATTGGCACTATGCCACCGCAAAAAAACATACCTTCGCTATATGCCACTGCATGTGTCACTGACATGTGGGCCCTGAGGCTACATGTCAGTGACTTAATCAGCAAAACCATGATTTTTGGAGTCTCCTACAGCCAAATTTCCCACAATTTTATTAGTAATTCCTCGCAGAACTTTTACCTTTTTGTTGTGGGGGAGAGCCAGAGAGGGGTAGTCATATAATCATTCCTGACAGATAGCTATACTTCGTTACAGAAAGAAACCTAGCAAATTTGAGTTCAAGATACTGTAGGCTGCTGCATCTAGTCACCTGAATCAAGTCCCAGTTCAAGCCGCTTGGATGCTTTGGAAGCTGTGCAACGACCACATTTTCAACTCTGTACCGCCGGACGTCTCGCGCTGGCTCAACGCCTTCAAGGCTGAAGCGCGCTCGCAGGCTCTCAGATTCAAAGTTTGTAAGAGAGTTAGTTTTCTTTCCTGGATCGAGTCTCTGTGAGGTCTTTCCCTTGGTAACCTGTTGTTACCGGGGGGTTTCTCCCTCTCCCTCTCCCTCCCCTTCCCCCTCTCCTTCCCTCTCCACTCTCTCGCCTGCTCCCCTTTGCTGTCCCCCCCTGGTTTCCTTTTCCCTGTTTTCGGCTACCTCTTTTAATAGATTTCACAGTGGGGTTTCCCCTCTCTTTTTGGCTCAAAAAAGTCACAGTTCAAAAAAAGAACCAATCGGTTTTAAGTTGTGCAAATTGTAAGTAGTTCATGTTATAAACAGGAACTCAGTGGTAACGGTAACGCTCAAAGATCACGTTTGCAAATGAGTGTATATTTATGGTTTCCCGAAATTCAAACATGTTTCGAGATAGACAATCCCAAGCTGCCAGCTCTCCCCATCTTCTTATAGACAGGCCGAGGATAAAAAACACACAAAAGCTAGCATTCTCCAATCCTCATGGTGAATCAATATGCAATCATATCAGAAAGACTCCATGTTCAAGAATTCACACATCGAATTGTCAAAAGCATTTCAAAAATGGACTGTGGGAGAACATGCTGATACTAAGTTGCAGCAGAAGTGAGAACAAATGCAGCACAAATTACGCACTCGACCAACCACTTGCTAAAATTGCAACACCAGTAAGTACCTGTCTACTTTGGAAAACAGCATTCCCTTGAACATGTGAATTCCTTAGTTTCTCAATCGATGAATAGTTGCTTTGCAGGCATTCTTCATGCATAATCAACAATTGTTCAGCGACCTATTTGCAACAATAACTATTTAAATCAATAAACATATATCGTGCTTTGACAACCAAAACAAACACAGCTTTCACACAATCAACAGAAAACAATACATTTGCCTTGATTATGGTAAGAAGTTTCTGCTACAGAAGTCTAGAATAGCTACTGTGGAGTAATGTGCTATATAGAATAACCTCTGGTCAAAGGAATATTAGCTACAAGGTAATGTGTTATATAGCTACTGAAGTGCCCAATCCTGACAACTTTGCATAAAATTTTGACTTCCAAAGAAATTTCATGATCATAGCAGGTAATATTATGCACAGGCAAACTGAGGTGTTTTCACATCTTTTTACATGAACAAACGAGAAGAGCACTATAGCTTGACTTTAGTCATGACAAGGGTAAAATCTTCTGCTGCAGAAATGGTAAGAACAGGATTGACTTATGAAATATAGTCAGGTACTATATGAGGTATGAACTACTTTATCATCATAAAAGCAGTAAAAGAGATACCTGCCCATGCTAACAATACTTTGCTGCTAATACAAACATATTCCATTATGTCAAATCAACAACCACCATTATTTTTTAAGAGTAAGTACAGGTCCACACTAGAAATACAAAAAAGTGAAACCACGAAGAACCATCCAGAACCATCTAGAACCAGGTTCAGGGCTGGTAAGTGGTAACTAGCACTAAACATGAAGGGAGCGAGGAAACAATTACCTCCTCAACACTACCATCCTCGAAGTAAGCACCGAAGGACTCAGACATTGTGTCATACATCATATCCTCCAAGTCCCCGATATAATGTGGACCTGGAAAAGAAACCTTGTCAGACAATATTCAATACAAATGCAAGATTACAAAGGGGTGAATCCAATAAATTGAACCCAAAAAGCAATCAAGCATACAGTAAAAACATGCAAGCCATGGAAAAAATTACATTTCACAACCTATGATATAGATTAAGTCACCTGGCTTCCTAAAATAAAATGAGAGTGCAACAAAATGATTTTTTTTTCTGAACGAGAATTCATTTTTAACTAAAAATGTGTAATACGAATAATAAAATTCTACCTAAAGAGCAGATGAGGTTGTGCGGCCACCCTCTAAGAAATGGCTTATCGTTAAAATTTTCCTTTGGAAAAGTAACCAAACAAAGAATTTGCATTTGTTTTTTGCGTTCAAATCCCAGATCATTGAATAGTCATGCACAGCCATGGTGCCGTATAATTGAGCCAAGTAAGCTGTTCTTGCGGTATAAGTTCCGGATGTTGTCAGCCTCCAAACTATGACATCCTCGATTTGTGGGTTCAGGTTGACTTGCCGAAGGGCGACCCATGCCGGATTATATCCGCCAGATGATGCACAGAGTTTTGTATGGGTCTGAATCCTTGAGCTTTCACTCCCATTCTTTGAATCTGATCCCATCTCGCTAAAACATGGTTGGAGGTGTTCAATTGGCTACTTAAACCTGAGTTCTGACAGGAAACAGCAGGAGTTTGGTGGCTTGATGGTGTTGAAGGACTAAGAACAAAGCAGCAGATACAGCTTTCCTAGTTGAGCTTTGAACTCCCACTCTGTGCAGCCTCACAAATGCCTCAACAAATCTCTCTTACCATATCTCAAGTATCAAAACTTGACAGGCTCAAACCACATAGCACTTCACATTTGTTTTACTAGTATAAGAAAGAAAATTTAGTTATTCGGACAAACAAGGCATGGCACTGCTATGATTGCTATCTAGATACATAAGCCTGTCACTCTTGCCACTAGCGGTCAGTGAGTTTGCATTCCATATTTCTAGAAGGCTGGTTGGGTTGATGAGTCCCAGTCTTTCCCATTAGAAAAGCAGGAAGAACTTTCAGGCTGTGGAAAAATTCTAACTAAAAAAAATGACTAATGCATGATTAATTGATCAGAGAAACTCTTGAATGACCTTGCTTACTTGCTAATAATGATGTGACGGGTGGAATTGGAACAGTTTTCAGGCGGCGCGCAGCAAAAATTGAAGCGAAATACAAATAAGCAATGAAACCCAAGTGTAATGCCTAGCCCTAATTAGCAAATGGTTATCTGATGCTAGTAGAAAGGATGTAGTCCTGCAGGCAGATTTGAGCGCAAAGAAACCTCATCCCAGATGATTGCAGTAGTCAGGAGCAGGGTGTTGCATTGTTTAGGAACAAGACACCTTAGTTTGCTCCTCAAGGTGGCGGCATGGCTCCCATCTTAGAATTCCACCCAGATAATCATGTAGACATTCTGAGAGATAATGTAACAACACTACCATGGAGAATGTTTCCTCTTCTGAGTTGTGAGCAGACGATCAAAAGATAAAGTTATGAGAGGGTGTTGAAGGGACGGAGGTACCCTTGGAGTGGGAGAATCAGGAGAGGATAGATGCAGATGCGGCGAGCTGATCCGCCTTGGCGCGGGAATCGCACTGATTCTCCACCGCTAGTGGATGCCGCCATGGTGAGGGAGGAGGAAGGTGGCAGCGGGGAAGAGGAGAGGACTCCACCTCCACTTGATATATTCCCTGAAATATCAACTGCTTCTCCTTGTTCCGGCAAGTAACGAAATTCTTGAGTCAGCCTCCGTAGCATAGTGGTAGTGCGTTCGCTTCGTAAGCGAAAGGTCGCGAGTTCGATCCTCGCCGGGGGCTCTGGTGCATGCGCTGTGGTTTTGTTGCAATTTTGAGACCCAATCCCTTCTCTTGACCGTGCAATCAAACTTAAAAATTTTTTTTTGTAGACGTGGTCGATTTGCACTACCTTTATATAAAATTTGAAATACAAATTTATTCCATATAAAGAGTAACAAAAAAGATAAAATTCTCACAAATTTGAATTCTTGATATATGTCAGATTTTTATCTTTTTTGCTACTTCAAATATAAAATGAATCTAAAAGTGAAATTTTATAAGTAAATAGAGTAGGTTCATAAGTATAACCACAAATTTTCGTAACTATTTTTAGTTTGATTATACGGTGATTGCACGTCAGGCGTGATTGCACCGTAGTCGGGCCCTTACATCAGAAACTGGGCTTATGTTGGGGGATTTTTGTGTTTTCAAAATATAACTTTGGCAATCAAAAAATTTTAGTGAGTCGCCGTTGCAACTGACCACGCTAGTTGAAGTGGCATGTATCGTAAGGAATTGTGGTTGATTACGTCTTAAAAAAACACAAAGGTAAGCATCCGTTTGTTGATTTTGGACGGTAAGTTGGTGACAGCCAACGAATCACTCTCTGCTAAATGCTAGTTAATGTATGCAGTACACTGGTGAGAATGTATAGATTGAGTAGCCTAAAGGGATCGTCGGTCACAAATTAATCCACAGTTCGGATTTAAATCAACGACAAAACGTGAACAATAGTAATATGGGAGCGGACTTTCGATTTGTAGGGGAAAAAAATGGAACCTTTTTTTGAAACAGAAATAATGAACTATTCAAACAAAGCTCAGATAGTATTTTCTCAAAGTTTTTGTCGTAAGTTTTCTATTTCTATATTGTGTCATTTTTGTCAAGTTGGAGGACTGTAACGGGCCGAAAGAATTTTTTTTGTTTACTTTTTTTGGCTTCAGATTTCGATGTATTGTATGCAATAAAAGAACAATAGAACAATTAATAGCTCCGAAAGTTAAGCTTATATCGGTTAACAAAAGAAAAAAAAATCAGAAATCCCAACAATAAAGAAGGGTCCACAAATGAAGCAAGAAAGATCCAAACATTAATCGCCTCTACTGTATGATCAAAGAGTCGGTAAAGATGCACAGGTTTCAACCCATACAGTACAAGGTAGTAGAAAAGATTATTATATTTCTTTCTCTTTTTTTTGTGCTTTTTTTATCAAAACCTTTCCTTCCTCATATTGGCATTTTGTTGATCATTTTTGCCACAACGCCACTGTATGCTAGCCCCCATGTGCCCTTAGGCACCAATTCATGCCCGGTTTGTGCAGTGCGGTCAAAGTCGTCCTTTATTTGGAAGGAACCGCCAAATTTGAAGAGAAACTGCATAGTTATAGCAGTGTACGACGAGTGTTTTTAGCAATAACCGATCCACCAATTCATTTATTCATTTTGAATTCATACGGTTTTTGGGTGGTTCTGTCAGTTGTCGATGAGAAAAACACAATTGATGGTTGAATTTTCAAAGGAAATTAACAAAAGTAGTATTGCGGTGTTATAACAGCTACAAAAATAGCGAAAATATCGATTTATCGGCTCTAGCAATTGTAATTTTGTTCACAAAATTTTGGTCCTTAGCGTAGTGTTTTATGTCCGATGGGCTATTAAAAACATTACGCAAAAATTATGGTAAATTAGAAATTAATAGATCAAAACATCAGGAGGCATCACCATGTTGTTGGTTGCTGCAGATCAAAGCACTTGGAACATTAGAAGTCTGGAGGGTAGAAGACCATAAACAATTGGCGCATTGAGAGGAGACGCGCCCTTTCGTTACAGCAGACCATTTAGAGAAAGCAATCAATGAGAGCTCGTAGAGAGGAGACATGCGTCTGCGTGAGAGAAGAGAAATTGGAGGAACACAACCAATGGGAGCGCCTATTGATGAGACGTATGCTTTCGCAAGATTAGATGACTTGGAGGAAACAATCATGGGAGTCGTGAGGAGACGTGCACCTGCACGAGAGCATACAACTTGGAGGTAACGAGAAGCACGTATGAAGGGGACACGCACATCTGCATCTAACCAAGAAAGAGCCATAAAAGAAAAAAACAATGCACAAAAACATTAATCTTTTTCTTTGACATTGTCGATCCCTTCCATGCCCAAGTGTCGTTGGAAGGGAGACGATCCCTTTGTAGATAGCCCTAGATCATGAACATGTGGATCGATTTCAAGAGAAGAGCTTCATACTCATGTTTGTTTATTAAAGTAGAACTGAAAGGAGTCACCAATTCGCTGTAAAATTATAGTGGGTTCAAACTATAATAATAGGTAGTATTAAATATATTTTGAGTTGGAAGTATGGCAAAGCTAACCGTAAATTAACAAATCTAGAATAGACAAAGCAGGGCCCAGACTCCAGAAGAGAAGAGTCAAAAGTAATTGGTTGTTCAATGCGCGCTCTCTAACGTGTGCGATAAATAAACCAGGGAACAAATGCGACTGCGAGGAAGAACAAATCGTCGTCGTCGTCTCTCTTCTCCCGCAGGCCGCAGCCGCCTCCTCCTCCTCTTCTCGCCGTGGGGTGTGGGGCGTGGGGCGTGGCCCTCTCCTGCTGCCTGCGCCTGCGATCAAACCAAACTCCGGCGCAGATCCGATTCCCTGGAGGTCATTCAGGTTCGTTCCCTTGGGATTACTACCTCGCTCCTTTCCTTTTTCCCCCTAATTCTAATTGTAACGACCAAAATGTACCCTTCCCTCCGCGCCAGTCCATCATCAATTAATTTGTAAACTAGCAAACCAATTAATTATGTTACTCATCATCCATTGAGCCGTACATGCATCTATACATGTTCTGCCTTGATCGATCCATGGTAGGTGACGTGGGAATGGTGAGATGCGCCGCCGATCCGACCGGCGTAGGGAGGAAGGGCACCGTCGTGGGGACTAGTGGCGCTGTCGGCGTTGGTGCTATTCTTATTACTCAGTAAAATAACAACAGTGAGTGAGAAGAATCATAAACCCTAAATTTGGATCGGTATATCAAATCTCCGCATTTAATAAATGTTCATCTTACTCATTCCCCCCTGCATAAATTATACTACCCAAGTATCAATTGCTATCTTGCCCCTGCATATATTATACTACCGAGGACAGTCAGATGTAGTATAAAAAGATCCTAAACAATCTAATCTGTTGGATGGAGAAGTATTGATGGCTCATGTTGAGTTTAATGTACCGTCAAGTATGGACAAGTGCGGCAATCTCTGGTACCCTTTAATTTTATTTTCCTCCCTTTTTCATTTAGTTTCGTCTTAACTCAAACTAAGGAATTAATTACTTGCTCTCAATATTTCTGCTCATTATGAAGATGCTGCTGCTGTATCCAATTTCCTTCCTAATTAGTATTAGTATACCCAAACCAAACAATCCATAATGGCATATACATTCCTGGGATTTGGACAGTCCAAAATTTGACTTGCATCATGTACCTATTCTGTTGTATCATTTGCAGAGCACAACAGATCGATGGCGGCACACAATTTGGATGGCGATAGCGAATTTGAGGACCAATTGAATGAGGGCTACCAAGAACCTGCGTTCGAGGCGTTCATGTGCCCTCTTACCAAGCAGGTGATGCAGGATCCTGTCACCATCGAGACAGGCCAGACATTTGAGCGAGAGGCCATCCTCAAGTGGTTCAAGGAATGCAGGGACAACGGGAGGAAGGCGACGTGCCCATTGACACAGAGAGAGCTCCGAAGCACAGAGATAAGCCCAAGCATAGCTTTGCGCAACGTCATCGATGAATGGAGGGCCAGGAACGAGGAAAAGGAGCTGGAGAAAGCCTGCAGTTCCCTCAACCTGCACTCCGAGGATGACACCCTACGCGCTCTGGATTACATATCACAAATGTGCCAGACAAGCAGCGCAAAGAAGAACCTTGTGCGCAACGAGGGCATCATACCAACGGTTGCTGACATGTTGAAGAGCAGCAGCAGAAGGGTTCGCCTCAAGTCACTGCAAGTCCTTCGCGCTGTTGTCGAGGGCAACGTTGAAAATAAGGTTCTCCATGGATTCAATCTCTCTTTATTTTTGCTTTGATCGGTATACAGGTACAGTGTGAGAGAATTAATTAACACAGGTGCTGGATCATGGTGGTCTTTGTTTGTTTGCAGGAAGAGCTGGGGAAAGGCGACACCATACGCACGATTATAAAGTTCTTGTCCAATGAGAATTTCCAGGAGAGGGGGCTTGCAGTTTCGCTGCTATATGAACTGTCAAAGTATGAACCTATATGCGAAAGGATCGGTGCAGTGTATGGAGCTATACTCCTGTTGGTTGGGATGGGAAGCAGCAAGTCAGAGAACATGGTAGCTGTGGAGAAAGCGGAGAACACGCTCAAAAATCTGGAGAAGTACGAAACCAACATCAAGCAGATGGCCGAGAACGGCAGGCTTCAGCCTCTCCTAACCAAACTCCTTGAAGGTCTGCACCGCACTATCCTCTCCATACTACTAGCTGACATGGCACTATGGTGCTTACAACTTGTGTTGAACTAGAAGCTCACAATTTTCGAAATAAATTACAAACTCAAATATTTTTTTTCCTTTTGGATGGTTACTGAGGTGTTTCTTTAGTTTGCAGTCTTAGGAGCTTAGAGTGAGCTAAAAATTGGTTTTTACACTCTTATTCATGGTAGGTACGGGTAACAATAGATGGATACCGCTGGTCAGATGAACATTTTCAATGCGATATCCCTAATCTAGTTACAGGATGATTACTTGTGTTGAACTAATCCGTTTTGGCATTGTGGTTCTTAGCAACTTACTTGTGTTCCACTAGAAGCTCAGTCACAATTTGGAAGTGAACGCAAATATGTTTGATAAGCTAATTACACTGCAGCTAAGCAGATGTAAATAAAATTAATGACGAATATGAATGGGTGCAGGCACGGCGGAGGTGCAGGTTGGCATGGCTGAATACCTGGGCGAGCTGGCGATAGCGAACGACGTGAAGGTGGTGGTGGCCGAGCAGGTCGGGGCGCTGCTGGTGAGCATCATGAGCAACACGAGCAGCAGCCTGCCGGCGAGGGAGGCCACCCTGAAGGCGCTGAGGGAGATCTCCTCCAACGACTCCAGCGCCAAGATCCTGCTGCAAGCTGGCATCCTGCCCCCGCTCGTCAACCATCTCTTCTCCGTCGGCGTCAGCCCCCTGCACTTCCCCATGCGGCTCAAGGAGGTCTGCGCCGCCATCCTCGCCAACCTCGTCGCTTCCGGCGCTGCCTTCCGCTCCATCCCGCTCGACGACGGGCGGCGCACGCTGCTGTCGGAGGACGTTGTGCACAGCCTGCTCCACCTCATCAGCAACACCGGCCCCGCCATCGAGTGCAAGCTCCTCAACGTCCTCGTCGGCCTCACCAACTCCGCGGACACGGTCGGAGACATCGTGTCCGCGATCAGGAGCTCCGGCGCCACCATCAGCCTCATCCAGTTCGTGGAGGCCGCGCACCGGGAGATCCGCGTGGAGTCCCTCAAGCTTCTGCGCAACGTCTCGCCCTACATGGGCGGCGAGCTCGCGGACGCCCTCGGGGGCCACCTCAGCAGCTTGGTGAGGGTGATCAACGACAGCACCACCCCCGGGGGCGTGACGGAGGAGCAGGCGGCCGCCGTGGGGCTGCTGGGCGAGCTCCCCGAGAGGGACTGGAGCCTGACCCGTCAGCTGTTCGAGCTGGGCGCGTTCAGGACGCTCACCTCCAAGCTGGCGGAGCTCCGGCGGGGCGCCATCCGCGGGAACCGCCACGTCACGCCGCTGACGGAGGGCATGGTAAAGGTGATGTATCGGATCGCGTGCGCGGTGCGGGAGGAGGCCGAGTACTTGGAGTTCGCGCGGGAGGAGGCCCTCGCGCCGCTCCTGGTCGACCTGCTGCAGATGAACGGCCTGGACACGGTGCAGCTCTACTCGGCGAGGGCGCTAGAGAAGCTGTCGGACATGTCGAGGGACCTGACGGCCGTCCCACCGCCGCCGCCGGGGAGCCGAGCGCTGTGCATGTGCTTCGGGAAAAAGCCTGCCCCGCCGGCGGGGGTGTGTCGCGTGCATGGCGGGTTCTGCTCGCTCCGGAGCACCTTCTGCCTGGCGCAGCCTGGGGCGAAGGCGGTGGAGCGGCTGGTGGCGTGCCTGGACCACCTGGACGCGGGGGTGGTGGAGGCGGCGCTGGCGGCGCTGTCGACGCTGGTGGGGGATGGGGTTGAGGACGCGGCGGAGGGGGTGGTGGTGCTGGGGGAGGTGGAGGGGCTGCGGCCGGTGGTGGAGATCCTGGTGGAGAGCCGGACAGAGGCGCTGCAGAGGCGAGCAGTGTGGCTGGTGGAGCGCATCCTGCGGGTGGAGGAGATCGCGCTGGAGGTGGCGGCGGACCAGACGGTGGCGTCGGCGCTGGTGGAGGCGTACCGCAATGGCGACCAGCGCACGCGGCACACGGCGGAGCGCGCCCTCAGGCACCTCGAGAGGATCCCAAACTTCTCCACCACCGCATTCAACACCGCCGGCCCTGCGCGCCAGTGACCCGCCTCCTTCCATTGCCATTCCTTCCTGTGTGTAAAGTGTAAACCAAACCACCTTGTGCATGCATGTATGTATATATATATACGTTGAGAATCATTGATTTCCGTTGATTTATTTGCTAGCTCTAGACACTAGTATATAAACATGTTCGTGATGTTGACCTGATTTATTGAGACCAACAAATAAAGGGAATAATCTTCCCTCAAACATGTACTCCCTTTGTTTATTTTTATTTTTTAGGACATATTTTGATGTGAGAGAAGATCGTTAAATTTTTCTTATTATACACTGTCAATTTCTATAAAATAATATTATATCGAAAGCAATTTGAAATACAAATCTATTGATGTCTTTTGAACACTAAAGATGTTTAAAATTTGACTAATTATTGGTCAAGTTTATGAAGTTTGACTTTTTAAATCAAAATGCGCCTTATAAAAATAAGGAAAATTTGTTGTGTAGCACTGCAAATTGTATATATTTGCTATATACCACTCAATGTATTTGTGGGTCCATAGTTCACATATCATACATACATCAACGCAGTGCTACATAGCAAATACACACAAATTTATAGCGCTACATAACAAATTTCCCATAAAAATAAACATAGGGAGTACATTCGAGAACCTACCGTACAAGAATATGCATTATAGGATTTGTCACTTAGATTGAAGGAGAATTGCAGCAGCAACAGTAGATAGCATCCGCTGGACCTAAGAGCATTTCTAGCAGTTTTCTCTAAAATCAGCTCATTATGCACACACTTTTCTAAAATGATCCCCTTTTTTAATTTCAACCATCTCCAACAACACTCTCCAAATCTCATTCCAATAGAAAATAAAAAACGATATAGGAAGAGAGAGAGAGAGAGAGTCTCTATATTTAGGGAGTGGGCTAAATGATATCTAAAATAGAGAGCGATACAAGAATTCAACTAGAGCAACAAAGAATCTCTAAAATAGAGAACGGTGACATATAGATCATCTACAGTTATTATGTTGATTCTTGGATGCATGGCTGGATCAGCATCACGGCAGAGCTCGCAATGAGCTCAGAGGCGTCTATGTGTGTGCTACAGCTAAGTGGGAGTGAGGGGGAATAGTGCAGAGTAGAGTATGGGTAAGTTTTCTATCTCAAAGGCCCTTTTTTTGTGATATAGGATAAATCCTATTGAACAATTATAGAGTCCGAAAGATTGGACACAGGAAAGGAGGAGTTTTAGTTATTAAAACGGCGAGTTAAAAAAAGTCCCTCGAAAACATTTTAGGCAAAGAAACTCCTCAAGGGCCAGAAAAGAATCAAACATGATTACTCCATATCTGGTTTGGAATTGGATGGAGAGGAAATGAAAATATCTAGCTGCGATTTGGATTAGCCCCCGCTCGCATCACCTCTTCACTGACATGATACCATCCACTCGAGATGCCATTGCCGACGCTAGAAACACAAAACCAAATGAAGCAGATTGTAACAGCCTACTTTAGACAAAATTTTTGAAAATTGCTCAAAATTGAAACAAATTCTTTGTATTTACTGTTCATCATCCAAAATTTTCAGATTTTAATTCAAATTCAAACCAATTCACTCAAATTCATCCAAAATTGAAATTTTGGGTTTTGTTGGGCTTGTCCCATGCTCAGCCCATTAGGGCCCATTGCAGCCCACACCCCCTCCCTCTCTCTCTTCCTCTTTGTTGCGCCACAAGACGTGCCTAACGCTACCAAGCTGCGCCATGTGCAAGAAGATAGCCCTTCAGTGCCGCTCACGCTAGTGGCGCCAGGCCGACGTCCCATCACCCTCTCCCTACCTCGCCGCTTAGCCTGCACTGAAGTCATACAAGACGCAACCAGCGCCATGCACATTGCTTTCCCGCGCCGCTCTATAGAGATGACCCTCTCCACGATCCTCCTTCGCCCCTTTTAACCCACGGCTAGGCCCCGAGCCTCGCCCTTCACCATTTCTGCTGCTGCACCCGAATCACACCCTTTTCTCCCTCTCGTGCCCCAGTAAATCGCAGGTCGATTCCTCACCCGTAGTCTCTTCTAGGGTTGCTCCTCACGACCCTGCTATCAATTTTGCCCAGGGTATGCCGGAGCTCCCGAGCGACACGACCTCTGCTTCGGCCGCCGTCTCGCCCACGGTGATAGCTCCCCTCCGGCCTTTCCCGAGATCGGCACAGCCTCAGGTAGCCTCCTGGTAGTCCCTAGATACTCCCCTCTTGCGAATTGACTGTCGTCCTCACCCTTCGCTGTAGCACCATGCTCCCATGGTCCACCGCCGCCCGCACCTATGGCGCCCCCATTCTAGCTCGCCGCCGGCGATGTTCCGACCATCACGTCCTAGGCCGCCGCTAGCTGAACCCATTCCGACCATAAAGCAGTAGAGTAGTGGACCGTAGCATCGCTAGTACCTCGTCGTAGGTTCGCCGGAATTCGGCCCGAGAAACAGGTGAAGTCGTTGCCTCGCTGATGTCACTCCAACGTCGGCCAGCGAGACTAAGCCAATGACACGCAGGACCCCAGCATCTTTAAATCCCACCGCGGACTAATATTGAGTCACTAACATGTGGTCCCTGATACCACGTGACGGATTTAGTGGAAGCATATTCCTTCGGAAAGTGGTGTATTTCGTATCTAGCATGTGAGCACCCTGACATGTGGGCCCCGAGGTGCACTTGTCGGTCACTTGCGCCATCGCTTTCGAGGCCACTGGCCCACTTGGTCATAGCGACCACAAGTGAGCCCTCAGAGGCTATACGCAAGATCTCGGGCGCACATTACTGTGCCTAGTATAAATAGTAATAGGCCAAGCCCATTATTGTTTATTGTATTTTCAGAAGATTTCTAATTTTCAATAAATTCAGATATAGAAAGTGATTTATTAAAAATAGTATAAGATATCCAAAAATCATTGAAAATCTCTAGAAAATACTAGATGCAGTACTAGACTTAGGAAAAATTAATAATTCAGATTAAATTAAATCTTATGCTCTAGAAAAATGATAGAAGCTTGTTAAACCTTTTCCCTAGTAAATTATTGCTAGAAATCCAATTAGCTTTATTAAAAATATGTAGTGAACTCTAAAAATTCCTAAATTTTCATGAAAAATATTCCAACTTAGGAACAACTTAAGAAAAATGTTTAGTCTAGTTTTAACCTTGTAAAAATTTAGCAAAATTAAAGAAAACCCAAAAGGGCTTTATAAAATTATTATTTATAACACTTTTAATAATTCCATAAGTTATTGTCCAACATGGGTATCTTTTCTTAAGAGTAATTAAGGCATTTTCATATGTACCATACGATGACACGTGAAAATCTCACTACCTTAATTAAGAGATGATATGCTAGGTGTAGATTATCATAATCAAGTCATGCATCCATACATCATCCCTTTTGCATATGTTTATGCATTGTCTTAATTTTCACGAATAGACGTGAGCACCTTGAAAGAATGTTTGAAGGCGCTGAGGAAGAATACCATTCTCCAGGACAAGACGAGTTAACATTTCTAGTTCATATCTTACTCAATTTTTACATAAGTTATTTTGATTCAACTAAGAAATTACATGCTGTGTTATATGTTGAAATAACTTAAACTGCTAGAGTAGATATACCTATTCCTTAATCATGTTGTACACGTCCTGTTCATTGCTATGCTTGATTACCATTCATGATTGTCTTGATTATCATGTCATTTAGAACCTTAGGATAATTACTAGATAATTTGGACTCATAGTCCTTAGGTAAAACTTTCTTAGATATACTCAGGTCTAATCTATGATTTTTACGGGGTGTAATTACCCCATAATGATGAACGATAGTTCACCCTACATTTGTTTACATCTTAATATGAATTGGTATATATCTAAACTGGTATGAAATGAAGGTCTATAAGTAGGTACCATAGAATGCTCAGTCTGATTTGGGCTACGGTGAAGTCAAGGGTTGAAAATTAGGTAAAATGAGGTGTATGTCTGACATGGGATTGAGACTTAGAGGTCGAGGACCTATTTATGAATGAAGCAGGGAGCAGAGTGCAGGATCTCCGGCTCTCGGGCCATGAGAAGAGGGATCAGAAGTGGTTCCTTGAAGTTGAATAGTGTTGGATGCAGTCTGACGCAACATGTGGCTATCATGCGATGTAGAGTTCAGTTGCGTGCTTTAAGGAGACCTTAGAACAAACTCCAGCCCGAGACGAAGGCGGAAGGGCGCCATCACCGAGAGTGATCTAGGTCATGCGCTTACTGGATCTACAACGAGAGTGTCTAAAATCTCGAAATATGATGGCGGAAGAAATGAGGAAGATAAGAACAATGGAAGCAGGTAAATTATGGTAGGTTTGGTCGTACCAGAGGTTTGGTATAAAGGTGGAAAGAGTTGGGTAGAAGATTACTATGGAAACTACGACTCATTCAACGGATACACAACTACTTAACAAGGATTTAAAGTGACTAAGTCACATGTTTGTATTATAAGTACTTTCAACTGGCTTTATGCAAATAAAAGAACCATTAACCTTTCTTTAAAGTCTTTGTCATTACTTGTGTTAGAAGGGTATTAACTCGCAAGTAGTTTGATTGTATACTTACCATCGCACTCACTTATTCTTTAGATAGGGTGCTCACTTATTCTTTAGATAGAGGTCACCCTGAGGATCCTTATGAATATCATAAAGACAAAGATTCGGTCTATGATGGTCAGAATAAAGTTTAGGACGGTCTTCTAGTCATTTGCAAGATTGCATAGCCGCTGGATGATCTTTGTTGTCTTTAAGCTTTTCACATCGACGTTGAACTTTAAACCTTCTTTTGTAATGTACTGACATTTGGCCTAATCGGCCGTATTGTAAACTATTCATCGAAAGACGTTATTTCAGTTAATTAACTAAGACAGCTCTATAACGGTTGTATGCAATTGAACCGACTATATAATAGTGTATACTAGCCTACCGAT
The DNA here is from genome assembly GCA_036346145.1 of Olyra latifolia. NCBI lineage: Eukaryota > Viridiplantae > Streptophyta > Magnoliopsida > Poales > Poaceae > Olyra > Olyra latifolia. The sequence continues at coordinate 971,148 of CM070524.1, read as the reverse complement.
CCAAAGACTAGTATAAGAAACTCCATAGTCCTCAAAGAGGAGGGCTCATAGAGATGGCATGGTATCATCATCTCCAAATGCCATTGCCAATGCCAGAAACGAACGACTCAAAACCAAAGGGTGGAGATGCATGGATATCCATGCCTCTCAAAAGATAGTAAGCTGCTCCATTCGAGTCATGTGCTGCTGATTGCTAAATCAAGCAGGCAGTACAGTATTCAAAGCAGATTTTTGCAGTCCCATAATCAGTTTCGCTGCCTTCAACTCACCTGACTGATTCCTCTTGTATGGTGCCATCGAATCCATTCCCCAAATACTCCTACTGCACTATGCTACGCTAGTAAACATCTCCAATAGCCTGCAGGGCATGACATGAGTTACTCCAGCTCACATCCGTAAAACACACTGAAGCTGTTTATTTATTTCTGAGATTTGTTTTTCCCCGTTAGTACACTATTAATTATTAGCATAACAGCTCCAAGAATTTGTTGGTTGGTCTGATCTAGTACTCTACCACCCTGTAATCCTAGCTTTCCAACATAAAAAAAGGATATCGGAATCATCTGCGAGACTGCGACTACAACTATTCTTCAGTTTGGAATTGGATGGTCAGGTCTTGAATGCCCAGCTCATGATATAATCCATGTACATATTCAAGCACTGATGGCTCATCAAAACCACCATTCTTCACCTACACAAACAGTTCCAATTCAGTCGCATTTCAGTAACAGCCTCTTTGGGTGGCTTCGTGGCAGGCAAAATAATATTTACCTGAATGGAGAGAGAACCAACAGCATGACCTGGTACATGCTCCCAAAATCGACCTTGGCATACTTTAGAAACATCCTCGAAAGCAGATATCTGAAAAATATCCATTGTAAGCGTGTAAGCGCAGTTTTGGAGTCCCTAAAATGATTAAGACTATGCAAACCATGTTTACCTACCTGTCTGCAGCACTTCATGAATGCTGAAGGTGGTACATTGCCAGGTGCAATTTGCAGTAGGATATTACCGGTAGCTTTAAACAGTGGCAAAACAAGCATGAACACTGCCACTGAAACAATTCCCAGGCACAGCACTTCTGCATTCTCAACCCTGACAGTAGCAGAAGAAAGTTCTGTTTAGCCAAGAGTCATATTGGTACATAAAGATCACTGGAAAACTCCCAAAACATATTTACCCCAATGAAAGAAGCCAAGAAGCTAGAATCAAGCCTGCACTGAGAGAGAATTGACAAATGTCAGCTTTAATAAAAGGCAGCAAATATGGAAAAATGTTCCAAGGAATGATGCATAAAAATAGCTGTCTATTTTTTGTACCTCCGTACTGAATCTGCCAGAACATGCAAACAGACAGAGTGATAATTCATATCCTCCGCTCTCCTGTAAACTGGAATAGGTAGGCAGGCAACAATGTATTCATTCATCAGTCCATGTTTCAGTCTGATGCCCACTGGGCAAAATATGTACGCAGTGACATTTGTACCACAAGCAGCTAGGGTATCAGTTAATTCCATACCTATGTTAACACGAGCATAGCTCCGAAAGAACCAAACACCAAGTAAATTAACCAAAAGGTTTGTGACAGCAGAAACAATTAGGTAGTGCCTGAAATATATTTTTGTAGGAAAATAATATTAGCAAAAAACTAATCGGACAAATAGCTCTTTGAACAAGAAATGAGGTGCGTGCAAACAACAAAAAAACCATTCACAATAAAACTCCCAGTTTCTCATGCAAATATTGTATGAGGTCACACAATGATGTTTTCTTCAAGAGCCTTGATCAATATGATATTTCTCCTTTAAAAAATTTACAGACAGTTCAGTTACTCTCAGTGATAAAAGGGACCAACCAAACACATATCATACTGATACAATGTGATGAAGCACAGTACAGCAATTACAAACAAGGCAAGATGACAAGTTCAGACTAGACTGGTTTTCCAAGATAAGCACATCCAATAAACAAAAAGATAGAAAGCAATGGAATGAAGTCATCTTTTAACAAATCAACATAATATCGTGCTTACTTGTGCTCGGATTCATCTTGCATAAATGCATGTAGTGCTTCAACAGCCAAGGAGAAGGAAAGGAACAGCAGAAATAGCTGTCTACACAGGAACCATAGGGAGGTGGTCAAAAGATTAGCACAAAAACAAATTTCCAAAGAGTGCACAACTAAGTGCAAAACAATTAGAACACTCCAAATGGTCACTTTGTATGCACGCACATCAACTGACTGTTTGAGTTGTCATTTATATACAAATTAAGCTATTGTCCTTGACCAATGACAGGGCCAGTGAGCTGGTACTGAAGTATTAGACATGAAGCAAGCGAAGATACACAACAGAAAAAGATATGTTAATCATACTACTTTGTCTTACTGTCTTCTTTCCATTTGATGTATGCACGCTATGGAAGAGACAATGGAATAGATCAAGATGACAGAGACAAGAGGAAGATAGTGAATTGTGGACATTAATGTTATTTTGAGGGACTAGGCAGTTAGCTAGATGGATTGTACAAGTGTATGCACAAATTCCTGAAGTGGCGTGGCAGGTAGAGAAGCTTACGGCATTTGTAAAGGCAGCCAGGACCTCCAATCTCTTATAGCTGAAAGAAAGAAAGCAGGTAAATGGAGCCCTCATAAGTACATAGATCAATAGAGCTAGTAGCTCAAAGCAAACCGGACAAGCGAATATAAAGTTGGCATTCTGGATAAATATTAATGTCTGAATTGGCGAAACATGAATGCAAACGCTGATCTAGGCTGTGATATGCAAGATATGAAGGTGGTAGAAGCTGTTGCGAGGGGATGAGGTACCCGTAGGTGTAGACAGCATCAGGCTTGGTCCGAGAGGCAGCCATGGCGAACAAGGAGAAAGTTAGCAAGCCACATCCAAAAGTCAAATGGAAAGCATCGGAAACTAGGCCTGCAGACGAATATGGGTCAGTTGTCAGTCATGCCGGTAGGCGATGGAGGCAGGGAAGCAGCCGGCAGTACCTACGCGGGCGGTGAATAGGCCGATGGCGAGCTCAGTGGCTGAGTAGGCGACGTTGAGGGCGATGAGGAGCGCGAGGCGGCGCATGGGGCGGGTGGCGAGCCATCGCCATCGGAAGGCGGGCGTAGGGGCGAGGTGCGAGGAGGAGGGGGGCATGGAGATGGAAGAGTCGGAGCGGGCGAGGCGAGGCGTGGAGGAGGAGAGGGAGAGCTGGCGGGAGAAGGCGAGGCGGCGGTCGGCGCTGGCCACAACGCCGTAGTTGGGGTTCCAGGGCTTGGGATCCATCGCCGTCGCCGTCGCCGTCGCCGCCGTAAGAAAGGTAGGGTTGGGGTAATGGAGACGACACGACGGAAGAAGAGAGATCTGATTGTAAATTAGACACTGCCCCTGTCCGTCCGATCCTAAATCCACAGCTCTTCATTTCCTCTCCTTTCTTACTGTTTTCTTTAAGAGACAGAAGAGGCAACATCGGGAGTAGAGATGGCAATGGGATCCGTTCCCTGTTTCTTCCTGGGGAATTCACCCATTAGGGGACGGGGATGGAGAGGTTTGTTCATCATGAATGGATATGGGAAAATCCATTCCCGTCGGGATCGCGATGGGGATGGTGATGGGGTTTTCCCCGCGAGGATTCGTATATGGACCCAAAATGTATATTTGTCACAAATATAATGTGCTGAAACTATTTTTGTATATTCATTGGTGATGTGTTAAACTATTTCATATGTTGTATGTAAGAATATTCATATGTTTTTAGCTTAGAACTTGGAGAATTATTTTTTTAACCCATTCATTTGTTAACATCAATTTAGAACAGTGTAATGTAATGAAGACTAAACGGGTATATTTCCCCACGGGGTCCCCGTATACCTAAACGGGGACGGGAAAGGGGAAATTTCCCCCCGTGTGTGGAAATGGGGATAACCGCGGAGGATTTTTGCCTTTGCGGGGACGGGGATGGGGAGACGATCCCCGGCGGGGATAGCCCCGTTGCCATCTCTAATCGGGAGCGAGTGCTTCCGCCTAGATCCAGCAGTCTCCTTCGGCGTCGGCGGCCCTCGGGCCATGGCCAGGGTCGAGGAGACACGGATCTAGGCGGGGATTGGTTAGTCAGGGGGGTTTGCACCGAAAGATTTGGCAACGACGGGTTTGCGTGGAGTCGGCAACATTGGTCGGCGATGTGGAGGGAGCTTATGGTGTTGCATCGACCTTGCCAAATTGCTTCGTCCAGTTCACCAGCAATAAAGGTAAATAAGTGAGACCTTGGCGACGAGGATGCGGCGGGGGTCGCCGGATCTGAGACGTTGGTAGGAGCAAGAGGAGTAGGTGGAGTGGATAAGCACCCCAACGCAGGTAATGATGGCAACGACGGTGGTTCGCGGTGGCGGTTTTTCGGTTCTGATTTCCTCGCTTTGTGCTGTGACGGACTTTTGTTCCATGATGTTTTATTCTTGATGGTGATCTATCTTACTGTCCGTCACTTATTTCGGCTAGAGGGGTTGATCCAAGGAACACCGAAGCCCTCCATGGTCGTCGTCATCGGAGCCAACGTGAGGAGAGGGGATAGCATCTGTCAGTTTTTCATCCAGGTCTCTAGAGGATTGCAATGTAATTATATTTTTCTCCAGGGTCTGTCTTGTAAGATTATGGATTCTTCGTGAATGAAATTGTGGCTCTTTCTCAAAAAAAAAAAGGAGGAAAGAGATGGACTAGCGGAGCCAATCAAGCCTGCCCTACCAAGCTCGAGCTCTATAAGGCTCGAGTAAGCTCAAGCTTGGCTTGTCTAGACTTGACTTTATATAACTTTATAAAAAAAAAGTTTTGAGTAGGCTCAATAAAGTTCGAGCTTAGGCTCGACTAGACTTGGTAAAAATGTAATTTTATCAAGAAATATAGATTTTGAATAGACTCAACGAAGCGTGAGTAAGTTTAGACGAAGCTCAGACTCAAGTACACTTGATAAAATATTATTTTATCTAGAACAAATAATGTCGAAAAAACTTGACCAAGCTCGGGAGCCGGCTCGGTTTGAGCTCAAGCAGCTTGCGAGCCTCGACTCCGCGAGCTTCTTTTGCAGCCATAGATCTAGCTAGCTCCTTGACTCTGATGTCCTTACCAACATTGGAGGCGGAGCACAACCTGGCTTGATGCGATTGTATGCGTAGATTACTATGATAGCTAGGCTAACTAGATAGGCATGCTTTCCTCGTTGCTGCCATATAATAGTGTCCATGAGGCTTTTGCTCATCCACATCTACTCTAACATTGTTGATGTGTTCTCTTGTGTTGTGCTGCTGAGATTAATAGTGCTTGCCCTTTTTGTGAAAGGGATAGCTTATGGCCATCCTATACAACGGCCTTCATTGTCGTGGCGGCGGAGGTCGATGATTTCGTGGGTACCGGTCATAGTTCTGCTTTTCCTCTTTCGACTCCGAAGAAAAGAATGTCGATGCTTGTTCATGGTACTAAATGTATTTTGATGGTGTTTTCATGGCGTTGGATCTTGCGACAGTCCAATGTTTGGAGTCCTTTAATTGGTTGCATTTGGCGAGAGAACTTGATTTCAGTTTTTCTGCCCTGTTTTGCTCGCCAAAAACACAGTGATGTGAGGTGCGGCGGAGGAGATTACAGCTGAAGAAGATTGCAAAGTGGTAATGGTGGTGCTATCTTTGTAATTTCTTTGTTACCAAAAACCTTTTTTTTTTGTAATTTGGGGATGAATTGTTCTTACATTTTAATTTAACGACCCTCTTTCCAAAAAAAAAAATGCAATACCTACGGCCCGTCTAATGCGATTACTCGTATGGATAGTTTTGGACCTACGGCCTGTCCAATGCGATTCGGAACGAGCTCAATATTGGGGGAGTTTTGATATTCGGCATCGTCCGCGCTGGCTCCAATAATAAAAATATATTGATAGATGGAAGGTGCGATATCAGATATCTGATCGGATTACACCAGGAACTTGAACGATTTCTTCCACGCGTGTCAGCTTATAGCAATACCAAAACCAAAGCCTAGTCGTAACAACTGACAGCTGCTAGCACGTACTAATTAGTGGAGTTGGTGAAACACCCAATTCCTAACTTCAGAAATTCATGGAGTTAAAGTAATGGATACATTAAGCATATTTAGATGAGTCATCTTATTTACATTTTAAACTAAAAATATAAACTTAAGTCACTTTATTTTAATCTATAAACTCCATATCTATGATGAAACTAGAAGCGGGGCTGTACCAAATAGGGTCTAACACGTAAAAAATACTTGGTTATGCTAAAGACCAAAGAGACAACAAGCAGTTCATTTAAGCCACAGCCCACAAAGAAAGAAGCATTTGATTTCACCAATAATTCAGATGCCATAACCAGGTATGTTGGTTTCATCTGCTGCATTTGCGAGTCAAGTAAAGAACTTGTGAGACCATCCAAATAAAGTTTTCACAACTCAAACACGTCAAACCTCCGTATATTTCACCCAATGCTCACCCTATACCACCAGAACATCCATCAGCATGTGTTGGGCACTGATCAGATCCGTGTAGGTGACCTGAAAACAACCATCCGAATGGCAGATGAAAGAAACACACACCAGTAATGATCGAAACAACATTTAAGATAACAAATTCATCGCCTCGGATCATCATACATATCTACCATTTCCAGCGACAGCTAATTAAGAACAACAGGTTCTGCAGCAATATCATCACAACAAATATAGAAGGAAATACAAAAATGGCATAACCTGTCTTTCTGTTCCCCCGTCTTCAGAATCATACTACATTGCCAACACGAAGATCCACTGTTACGCAACATGCCAGACTCCAAAACAAGTCCATGTCGCATGGCTTCAATCCGTCATCGACAAGTATTTACAGTATTGACAACCGTTATTGCATCCCACTCTCCATCTCCCGTCAGTTCCTTGCCAAATCCTCAAAACTGCTCTGCTCACCATTGTCCTCAATGCTCTTGTCTGACCCAGCAGCAGCATCACCCCTCCCTGCATTGTTCTCGCCACTCTCCTCTATGCACACAACACCCCTCTCCGCATCGTTTTCTCCACTCTTCTCTGACCCATTTGCATGAGCCCTCTCCGCATTGTCCTCGCTGCTCTTCTCTGACCCCACGTCACCCCTCTCCATGTCATTCTCTAGAGCTTCCTCAACCGCATTCTCAGCACCACCACCACCGCCAGCACCACTGGGCCCTGAAAAGCGTGCCTCAAGGGCCTCCAGACGGCGCCTCATGTCACCCACCTCCTGCTCCATGAGGAACAGCCTCTCCTTTAAGGTTAGGTTCTCCTCCTCGAGGCGAGCCACATGAGCGTCCTGGTCATACTCATCATCGTCCTCAAGCACATAGCCCCCGGCAGCATCCTCACCCCTCCCAGGGTAGACCATCTCAAAGCGGCTGAGATCGTGGTCAAGGCGCCGCTCCACCTCAACATGCTCCTCGACATCACTGTCGCTGGAGTTGGGGTCGTCATCGTCATCGGAGTTGGGGTTGGCGGGGTGTTGGGGGGAGCGGCGAAGGCGGATGAGGCCCTTCATGGAGCCGTAGCCATCAACGCCCCACTGGGCCTGAGCCATGTCAGCGAGGCCCTCGCGGGAGGGGGAGAGGCGCGGGGTGGGGAGGACGGCGGGCGTGACAGGGGAGGGAGAGACGAGGGAGGCAATGCCGCCGGCGCGCTTGGCCCGGATGATGAAGGAGGTGGTGTTGCGCGGGGCGGCGGCTTTGGGCTTGCGGAAGAAGTACTTGTTGCGATGGTTGGGGTTGGGGTTGGGGTTCTTGAACCAGCGGCGAGCCTTGGCGCGGTTCTGCACCTGCAGGTCGCCGAGGGCGGGGGGCTGGTAGCCAACGCCGGCGGGGCCGGGGCCGCCACCGGGGTTCTTGCGCTTCCAGCCGCGGATGGGCGGAGGGAGGAAGGGCTGCTGCAGCGGCGCGGCGGCGGCGGCGGGGTCGTCGGAGGGCCACATGGGGAAGCTTCGGCTCATCATCTGGTTGGGATCCATGTCCGCCGCTGCAAGGATTTGGCGGAAGGGAAATCCCTTGATCGATCGATGGATCTCCAACAAGTTGGGTAGAGGGCTAGATATTGGAATGGATCGATGGATGGATGGATGCCTGGAATTCGATCGATTTCCGCACACAAACCCTAACCCTAGCAACAGCAACAGCAACAGCAATAGCAATAGCAATAGCTCCGAGTCCGAGAGGAGAATGAATTTGTGTCTCTTCCACTGGGGAAAGCAACAACGGAAATGTGGAGAAGCGACGAGGGGAGGGGAGGGCGAGGGGAATCATGGGCTGTGAATTTGTGACAGGATGGTGGACGGCCCATGACCACCATGATGATTACAAGCCTGCATTGCTAGTGTAATACCCATATGTGAGACCTATGCGGCCTATATGGATTATTTGGTTGTGCCGAGAGCTAATCCAGAGAGAGTTCTACTAGTATATAATGTTATATGTATTCGTTCTACTGGTATATAATGTCATATGCATTCAAACATAGCATCCCGATATAGTTTTAAAACCGGATCAGTGATCAACCAGTCAAACATTTGGTCCATGATTTACTGTTTAAACCGGTTCATACACACCTGTCCATCATTTCCCTACCACCCACCCACCTCTTCTCTTCTGCAGACCACATCAAGCAATTTTGGCACACCAACACCCTCACGACCCAGCGTAACCACCCCTAACCATGTAACCTAACCCTTAGTGCCCACCCATTCCTAGCATACAGCCGTCACTTGCTCTCTCTCCTTCTCCGTGCTACACCACGCCACCCACTCCTTTCTCTCTCATGCACTGGCGCTGTTGCGCTCCCCTCCCCCCGCCGTGCCTCCTTGTCGTGCTCCTCTTCCCCTATCCCCCACTGCCATGCCATCATAATTCCCCCACCCACATCATCGTGCTTCGTCCTCCCTAGCACACCAACGTTGCGCGCCACGCCACGATGGCCTCCTCCCCTCTCTTCCGATGCTAGTGCCGCCATGATGCCCCATCCACCATGTTGTGTCGCTGTGCTCACCCTTTCCATCTCTCCCGATCCGACGCCACGCCACGCCGTCGTCCTCCTCTCTCTTCCGATCTGACATTGTCGCCACTAATTCTTCCCCGTCCGACCAGTTTAGCCATGAATGCCTATTTCAATGGTTTCCAGGAGAACCGATCAGTTCTCTCGGTTTTTTCTGGTCTGCTTGCTTGAATGGTCTTTAAACCAAATCAAACCAGTTGTGACCCCCAGTTTCGATTTTATTCAGTTTAACAGGTGGCCTGTTCTAATTTCTAAAATTGTCATCCTAGGTTAACCTTTTTGGACGAAACGAGCCTCAAAGTCCAAAGTGGTGCTATGCTTGCGTGAGCCAACCCTTTAACTGGGCTACACTCCAAGCGAATTTGGGCCAAGCATCAACTCTAGCTATGTGGGGGCATATGGGCTTAGTGACGCAAGCATACGATGCATGACGCATATGGGTCCGAAGTGGTCACACGACATGACATATGGGTCGTCACTGTAAGAACACAATACACCTATTTTAGGTGAAATCCCTTGCAGGGAAAAACTAAGAGCGCCGACCAGCGAAACTTCACTATATCAGGAGAGTTACAAACACATAGAGATTTATAATGCGATTTATCTTCCCATGCGGCTTACAAAGGACTTTATATATAGTGGCGACTTAAAGTCCAACATGAAAACAAATTGTAACACCCTAGCCCAAATCTGGTTAGAGCCTAGCCCACCTAAAAGGATGGCCCATTTTTGCATAGGACCACCCTTGGGTTTTTGGTCTCGCTTTGCCAAAAATGGTTAACCCGGGCTGCTATGTTGTGATATCCTAATCAAATTATTATGTCACATGTTAGGAATAAAGGAATAAAAACATAAAATAATAATAAAAAAAGTCTCTAACCAGGCTTGGATAGCCTAATTAGGCCCTGGCTAGGCCCAAACCCACTCCCCTAAACCTAGGCCCACTAGGACTCCTAATCTCTATCTAAAACCTAATTCTAGCCCAACTCAAACTCAACCCATATTAGGGCTCATCTAGCACGATCCAAGCCCTATATAAACCCCCTAGAGGTCCCTTGGTCAGCCATCACACCCTAGCCCCCACGAAACCCTAGCCGCCCCTCGATTTTCATGCCAAACCCGAAGCAAATCGAGGTATCTCTCCTATTCCAGTGGCCAAACTCAAAATCTAAAGCCAACACGTTGTAGAGCTCGTCGCGCTGATCAATTTGACTATATGGATCGCTGCTTTTGGTGGAGAGTTGACCAAGATATGCCCCGCCGAAGGTTGGCCGGAGTTCGGCCGCCGCTATCGCCGCCGGCCGAGCCGCCGCCGCCGCTGCTTCGCGTCAAGACACCCATGCACGGCCGCCTAATCCCGCGACGCCACGCCCCACCGCCGCCCGCCACGCGCCTCGCCGGTCGACGTCCGCGTGTCGCGCCTGGCTCGCGTGACCTTGCGTCCCCGCAGCATCGCCGCCACCCGTCACACCACGCAGACGCCGCTGCTGCCACCAGCGCCCGTGGCAACAGCGCCGCCATGTGCCCTACCCGTTGGCCGCCGCTTCGCTTATCCTCACGCCCATATCGCGCCAACCGCGCCACCCACGTCTTGCCGCCGCCGCTGCTGCTGCCCCAAGACCGCCAAGGCGCCCGCCATCGCCGCCGCCCGCCAGCGTGTCCCCGCCGCCGTGGCAAGATGCCTCGCCAACCTCAGCCGCCAGTGTCCCTCAAGCGCCCCGCGTCATCCGACCCGTCCGCTCGGTTTTCTGAGTTTTTCCTCGGTTCCCCATGGTTAACCGCCGGTTAACCCGATTTATCTTTTTCAGTCTTTTCTATTTATTCCAAAACTTCCCGAATTGTTTTGGGAGTTCCCGAACTCCGATTTAGATGATTCCAGAGCCTAAAAATCACAAATAATCCCAAGAATTTTATATATTTTTGTCATACTATTTTCTCTGTGTTTGTTATTTATTTATTTTTATTACCTTTTCGCATAGAACCGATGTGCACCTGCTGTCTGGGAGACGTTTCGGAGCCGTTCGAAGGATGAGAACCAGAACCAAACTTCTTCGAAGGCAAGCTAGATTCATATTGAATTCCTAGTTTGCTAAATTTTATTTAATTTATGTTTATTTAAATTGTATGCTTAAATTATCATCGTATGTGCTATGTTGCTCCTGTTTCATATTAGTCCTTTACTAATATGACGTAGCCTTCCATTGTTAGCCCATTTGGTACTGTTTTACTAGCCTATCCTTTGTGTAGATGCTTAGCGTTGCTTCTGGGATTGGTAGTTGATAGGTTTCACTTATTATAAACTTTTATCCGCGAAGTTCGACTTCGTGGTGTTGTTTTGGATAAACCTAATCAACTAAAATCAACGTGGTGTGTGTTGATTTGAGGAGACCTAGAAGAGGCGAATTTCGGGTTTGTGGTTGAGACGTGCAGGTCTCCTCTGTCATATAAAGACCGTATACTTGTGATTACCATACCGGACCTGAACCGTACAGCCACTTGTGCCTTCTGGCCCTAATTTATTAGCTGTGGAAGCCTAGTTTCCGCTGTACTCGTAGGGGACGGACGTGATTCGCGATTACCGGTTCCAAATGGCTTAAATGGGGGCTAACCTCATATGGTGCGCTATCAGGTCCGGCCGAAGGAGATGCGCATGACTGTCGGCCTAGTCGAAGCGTAGCATGTGGGGGCGCGAAACCAAAAGAAAGGGTACAGTAAGGGACAGGTGAAAACAGTGAACGATTTTGTACTGTTTCTCTCTTTGAGATGAGACATGGCTTGTGGGGAACGTGTACACACTCTGCAGTTAAAACTATCATGGTAGCCGTGCCCGCGGTTATGGGCGGGGAAAGGAGTTTAATTCAAGATAGTCCAATGTGTTTTAAATTAATTATTTGATGATAGTGTAGGCAGGGATTGTCTCTCTTTGAGCTGGTTAGCTGTCCTTTGGCTACGCTCGTGTGTTATCATGTGTTCAATGAATCAAGAACAAATAAACAAGTAGATAGGTGACATTTTAACAAAATAACCGTACCAATCCATTGACCTTGCATTCATTTATTAAGAACTGCTTGCTGGGTAGCCGTGTACTCATTATATGGACCACGGATTATTTATTCAAGTGAAGAACTCGACGTCGGTGCTAGTTGTGACCAAGAGGGTCAAGGTGATTAGCTACGCGTTCCGGGTCAACCTCGGGATATCATCGCACTGAAGTCTTCCGCTGTGTTTTCTTTATGCTATTGAACTATGCCCTGTGCAAGACTATGTGAATGTCTATGTCAACTGGGATGCTATTTATGCTATGTAAACTGTTAAATTCTAGTTAAATTCAATGCCTGCGATGATATTCCAAATATCTTTGAGTGCAATACTAGCTATGATCTTCTGGGACTAGTATTCGGTCACTCAAGCCGATAGAAATACCGGAGTGCACGACATATGTTTAGCTCTATTCGACATTATATGCTAGTGTAACTGTCTCTAAACTAGTAAGGTGGTACTATTCTACCACAACTAATCACATGGGCCACACGAGCCTCACATCATACCGAGTTGGGGTATTACACAAATCCGCTCCAAGCCACCCCTACCTCACGTTGCGGCGGTCTTTCTGTCCCAACAGACTCAACCTTACTTAGAATTAGCACTGTATATCAATAGAGGTTCTAAACATTTGTTGTGTAGGTGTGCTGACAAAGGGGTGAGTGTAATACGCCGACCCGTTAATATGTGTGGCCTATGTATATTGGTTGTGATGGAAGTTCCATCTTGCTAATCTAGAAAGATTTATACTAGTATATAATGTCAGATGGATTGCATCCAAATTAAACTTTTTGGATAAAGTGAGGCCAAAAGTCCAAAAAGTGGGCTATGCTCTGAGCGAATTTGGGCCGAGATGTTATATAGCTGGCTTAAGTGCACCTGTACAATCTACTCCAATACAAGACGACTAGACTAAAATCTCGAGTTTTTTTTAAGGGATTACAACCTGCACAACATCATGTGCACACCCACACAGTAGCACCAAACGCGTCTACCGACCGATTCAAACAAACAAGTCTACGCCAAGCGAAGTGAGATGTATTGTACCTTGGTCGCTTTGTTTTGCTTTTAAGCAGATGCAACAAAATACATGTTGGATCATCAACCTCCAGGCCGGATGTTGTTGGATTGTAATTTGTAAAACAAAAAGAGAGAGGAAGTTTCATCGTCATCATCTCCGTGTCTGGCCTGGAGGGTTGCAATTAACGTGCTTTCTCTTCTCCATTTAGCATTGCAGCATTCTACAAGATAATTTCATTTGTTATGCAGGTAATGCTAAGGAATGAAGATGCACAGAGCTATATAATTTTCCAGTCGGATGGCGTAGATAATTCTTGATGCGATAGTGATGGCTACTCCTTGTTCCTGGTGGCTCGGTCTTTCTTGTGGCCGCCAAGGATTCGGGAGATCTGCAGACCTCTGCTGAAGGCCTGGTTGAAGAGCATCCTGGTCTGGAACTCGGAAACAAACGGGAACCAGGCCAGGAACGCAATCGGAGTGAAGAGCAGGAGCCCCATGATGATCTCGTAGCCCCGTGCAAGCGCCTTGATCGACCCCCACAGCCCAATTCTAACAGCAGCTGGCTTGATAGCTTGTGCAACCTGCGACAGATACCCCACACATCAAATCAGCTGCATCCATATCTTGGACTGAAAAAGCATCCCTCACTTACCAAAAGCAAACCCCATCCAGTTGGCATGAAGGCAAGGATGCAAACAAAGATATCTTGAACTGTCATATGCGGGATTGCTATCAAGATTATAATGATGGAGATGAATGTTATAAATATCAGCCCTTTAATCAACCGGAACACAAGTTGGAATTCCGCGCTGAATTTCCGCCTCCCGACTGATACGGTCTGTAAAGTAAACAACAGTTAGTACAATCAGTGACCTAGATGTGCATTTTCAAACATAACAGTAACACACCCGAACAAGCTTAGCGACCGTTGCATTTGATGCATGCTCCCACAATATTACTCATGGGTATCAAAATTAAAGACTCAAGTAAAATGTCCAACATTGCTTACCTTCATCACGAGCAATATTACAAAGATGACGACCCATGACAAGCAATAAACCTGGAAAGAGCATATAGTGCTTAAGTTTATTAACAGACTGTAAAGCACAAGTTCATAGGCTTTACTCAGATGGACATCAAGTGAGATTAAATCAGATGAGAAAATTACCAGCACGCTCTTTGTGTGTTTGGTTATATGCAAATGATAAACAAGACCATACTGGTAGATAAAGAAGCGCAACGCAAGCAATATTTCAAGAACAGTGCCACGTTTTCCAGAATGTCTAAGAGGCTCCTGCTCTTTCTCCCACCATGACTCCCAACTTTTCTCTGGTGGTACACCAATACCCCCACGGTTGCTGATCCACTTATTCCAATCAGTCCAGTCATCCACAATCTTCTGCCACTCAAACCCAGAAGGATTAAATAGGAACGGTGCAAAGAGCCAGGTGACAACCATAAACCACATGGAAATTGTGATGAAGATGTATGCGATAGCTCCTCGATATGACTGCCCAAAGATTTCATACACAACAAGCAAAATCATCAACTCGATACCCTTGACAAAATGGCTGCGTGAGTACAGTCGATAGTTCTCAGCAAATTTGGCATGGAACACAACAAATCCACGACCAGTAGCTCTATACTCTGCTCCTCCATGGAGGAGCGTCGTTCCATAGTAGTGAGTTTTGGTTCCAAGTGAGAATGTGAAGAAAACAGGTGCTAGCTGCAGCTGCATAAGTAGAAAGTCACTCAAAGCAGTTCTGAATCCTCTCTCTAGACCAATTTCCATCATCATAGGCAGTGCCATCAAGATCCCAAGCTGCACAAAGGACTGTGAAGCAAGAGCAACCTGGAGAGGTTCATTATGTATAAACCTTTTTCCAGTGGCTAGTGCCTCATCAAGGCCACTAAGGACAAGGTATAGACGCCCATAGAGGAATACATAGACAGTCCATACTGTAATCTGGAAAGGGCCAGAAAAACTAGAGATTAGGGCTAACCAATGGTTCAGAAAATTGAGAGGTACAGGGAAAAGCCAGTACCATTGTGCTGAAGTAAAAACCAATTGTAGTATAGTAGCAGGATAACATTCTGAAAAAATCAAAACGATGCCCAAGTCGGTAAACATCACGGCTCAGCGTCTGTTCCCCATTGCCATTTGCTATTTTAGCCTCAAACAGTGAAATCTGATTGAGACCGACATCTCTACCCTTGCCAACTTGCATGTATTCATGATGTGTAACATTTCCTTCACGCAATGTTGAATTGAAACCTGCCATAAAGGGACAGGCATTAACCCTAATTTCCCCCAACAAAGTAATAAGGGCAAAAGATTAATACCATACCAGCAAATATGTCCTCACTAAGATTGATGATCTTGGATGCTTTGCTTACACCACCCCTAGTGAGGTGGAAAAGTCGATCAAAGATATCAGGATGCCCATAATGAAATCGAACTCTGCACATAAAGACAATCAGGAAAATATTTAAAGTAAAGATGGTAAAAGTACCGACAAATGGTGAATAGTACTGTGGAAAGAAACAAAATTAAGCAACTAACTCAAACAAAATAAACATAAACAGAAAACATAAGCATTAAACTGAAAATCCCAATAGTATTTAGTTCATTGCAGAACTAAGGAATTGTAACCATATGGATTTTAGTAAGGAATATAACAAAAACTAGTAAAATAAATCCGTAGAAACATGAAATACTATGAACTATACAGTGATAAAGTTATATATTTACAATAAGATGAATCACCTCAAAGGATTGGCAAGAACACGTTGTCCAATAGTCACAAAACTAGTCTCTTGATTTGACATGAACCACGCAAGAGAAGAAACACTACAAAACCAACCATGTGATAATAGGCAATTTATCCAAGTAAATAGCACCCACAAAAAAATCACATATTTAGGGAGGGGGTAGTGAAATTAAGCAACATATACCTGCCCGTGAATATATGTTCTCTTACACCAAGTATTGATGGATACCTCACACCACCATGCTTCTTCAGAAACTCTTGCAGCAGATTTCTCATTTTCAAAGTCTCCTCCATGTAATGCTCCTGTTGTGATATCATGATATAACCAAATGGCCTAAAATCCTCACAGATAGGGGTGTAAATGGACATGCACACTCGCGGATCCACATTGCCCGTCCGCTAAAAAAAAACAACTTGCAGCCCAGGTGGAAAACTGCAACCTCAATGTGGCTTAAGTGGCCCAACCACTTAAGGCCGCGTGAGTCCAGCGGCTACAGGATCGATCCCCTTCCTTGACGTCTGCACTAGCGCCAGCCGCCATCGCCCATTGATCCCCTTGTCTGTCATCTGCCCTAGCGCCACCAATCTGGCAATTTCTAGCCTCAATTCCCTTCTCTACCCTAGCACCAGTGCACCACAGATCCCCAGCCACGATCTGGTGTTGTCTGCCTCTTCCTCTCACCATAGGCGCATAGCTTTGATCTGCTCATGAGTGCCATGGGGAAGAACGAACTTGTGCAAGAACTTGAGGACCACGTGGAGGGGCTCGACGAAGAGCCACCTGCCCAAGTGGAGGAGCTCGGCGGCTACACTGGCGAGGAGCAGCGGTTGTTAGGCCATGTGAAGTTTGCCTGCGAGCTGCTATCCAAGAAGTGTGCCTCTTTTCCCATTTGTGTTCTTGATTTATTCTCTCTCTTCCCTCTCGTATTCTGATTATTTGCTTTAATGGCTTCTCCCTAATGTTATTCAGCTTGATTGTTGTGCAGACTCAGCAAACAATATATAATGGTTAGACCAGAGAAGAAAAGGAAGAGGCTGGAGGAGGATTAGAGGGAGAAGCTAGAATAGAAAAGGAAAAAGATGGAGGAGAGGAAGAAGATGGGGGGAGAGCAGCGACTTAGGAAAGAAGCAAAGAGCCAGAAGTCTCAAACTCAGGAGGAAAGAAGCAAAGTGGTAAGTGTTCATATGCTTTCATTTTATCTTTTATTTCCCATTTGAATCTCGTTTAAAAATAAATTGCTACACTGTTCTAATATTTGGATATTGATATATCAGAGTATGCTACACTGTTCTAAATAAATTGCTACATTGTTCTAAACTATAATTAACATTTGTGAGCATACTCAAGATATACAAGAAAATAAATTGATGCATGATAAGACTGCCATTATCTTGAGCTTTAAAAGCGCAAATTTTAACACATACTTGATGGGATTGAAAGGGAAGATTAAATAAACAATTCAACATCCTGGGGGTTCAACTTCATTACATATTTAGTACATCTCTACAAGCAGCAGCAGCAATTAAAAAAAGTTGATCAGGGGAGAAATGCAAAAGCCACTGGATTCACCATTTCACCCTAAGAGACATGATTTGTAAATTTGCCAAGAGCACATATATGATGCAGATGACTAAACTTGTTACTCATGGTAAGTTGCTACATTTTTATTAAGTGATTGTTCATTGATTTAGTTTTTATCTCAGTTCTGCAAAATGAACTTATCGTTGTCCCTTGACCAGAGTTGGTTAACTATTGCTAGCATATTTATCTGAATTTTACATATTCATGTGAGTTTAACTCCTTCAGCATGTGGTTTCTTTTGCAAAGTATTTGCTTACCTTTCAGCTGGAAGCATGTATCAGGAGTGGTGATATTGAGGGCTTCAGGTTTGTTCAGAACAAATGGATGTATACATGTATCAGGAGTGGTAACCTAGTTGACCGTTGGACACAAATATTGCCAGCTCTAGCTACACGAGGGTAAATTTTAGAATGTATGTGCTGACCTGAACTTGCAACATCACCTGAATTTTTTTTACATCTCAGTGTGATTGTTAAGCTCGGAATATCCTATAGAGATCAGATTTTAAGCCACATGTGGAAGTGGCAAGCAATTAGCATGTTTAGATATGAATCTCATATGTAATCACCTTTCATTTACTTGTTTGTTCTGATTGATTTTGTATTATTATTTATTTCATCCAAAAGGTTAACCAAAAGAACGAAAAGCTCTGTTCTATGCTTGGTTTATACTTGGTCTATACTTGGTTTATACTTAGTATGTTACATTCACTTTGATATAGGCAAGGTTTTTATTTCCTGATTTTACTATAAGTGCCCCTCTTGTTACAGGCTCTCATGTCACGAAGGAAGCATCAGCATATTCTCTCTGCTTGCAGTTCAATTGTTCTTGAGAATACCAAAATTCTTACATTTTGTCTGTTACTTAATTGGGTCTATTAAATGGTAAGGTGTTTAACTCATCATACTATTTCCATTTTTCTTTTCCCATGGAATCATAATTATGTTTGCTTTGTTACCAATTGATGCATTTGTTTGCAAGTGTTGTTGAGGAAGATGCTGATTGCTGGACTGCTTTTCTTTTGCTATGGATGGTGCAAGGGTTGCAGTGTCACATACGTAGCTATTTTACAGTTGTGTGGATCTATATGCATGATGACCTCTCAAAATATGCTGGAACAGGGAATCAGCATGGAAAATTCAGGACATGGAAATCATTACATAGTTGATGAAAATCGTGACAAAGAAACTAACAATCATGTAGATTTTCTATCTTTCAATGACTTGTTTGTTTAGTACCAGAGTGCCTTCATAATGGAAATATCAAAGTGAAAGCAGAGATTTGAAAGAAGATTGTATAAAGAACAAGTTTTTTAATTCTCTTGTACTTAATCTAGAGAGATATCAAAGCGAAATCGTTTTGCATCTCTGTATACACTATCCGTTCACATGGCCAGCCATTGCGGACAGTGCGGGCACTGTGGATGCTGCTTATAAGCATGCAGCTATGATGGACGACTTCTTCAGCCGGCGTCACCATATATGGACTATGCATGCAAAAGTGGACAAGCCGCTAAATGCGTCGCTTACATCCCTACTCACAGAACAAGAAGCAACCATGACACATACCTGATTCATGTCTATTGTTTGCAGGCCTTCACCTCGAGTGAAAATTATCGCATGGTTCTGATTTTCAGGTTTCCCTTCACCTAGCATTGCATTACCTGGTAGTTTTATCCTGTATATGTCCTATACATAATATCATTCAACACCACAGAAGTCAGGAAATGCACCCGATCCAAATAAGAACGATTAGTGCACTTCTATGCATGGTTGAAAAGTTCTAATGAAATACCACATATTCATTTCAAAACCAAATGCGTATGAAATGCAAATTACACAAATATGGCAACGAAATTTAGCTCCAGAACTCCAAAGTAGAAATGAGCAAGAAATTCGTTTGGAATTTGGATACAATTTCAAGAAAATGATATGAGAAATACAGAACAACAAACTATTCACTATTGACATGGCTATCATGACCAGAGAAATGAAATCTGCAAGAAACTAAAACAAGTAGATAGAAACAGATTTGTTATGTATTCTAGGAAAGAGACCTGCAGCGGCAGCACGGGTGCTGGTCGCGCAGGGAAAAAGAGGGGGACCAACCAGGTAAGGTCCTAATTGCTTGCTTTATTCAATGGCCGGCTTAACCTTTATAAGGTGCGGCTTACAATCTGGATAACAAACTCCAACTAACCAATAGATATAACTAACAGATTTGACTAATAGATAAATAAGCATAACTAAATTTATGGATAAGTCTCCTCTAAGGATCAGCATCAGCTGGGGCTGGACCGGCAGGCCCAGATGCTGCCGCATCAGCTGGGTCTGGCCCGGCAGGCCCAGATCCTGCCCTTGCCGCATGCCTTCTTCTAGAATATGTCAGGCCAAACCTGACATCTCCCCCATCTTCCGTAAACAGCTTGTCCTCGAGCTGAAAATCAGGAAAACGCTGCCGAAAGGAGTCCACATGCACCCAAGTGTTCTCGGAGTCCGGAAAATTAGCCCAACACACCAGAACTTGACAGACACCACGTACAACACGGCCGCAGATGATGTGAGCCGGCTGAGGCAGCACCCATCCATGATCCAAAGGTGGCAAAACCGGTGGTGAAAGCAGGCGGTATCCCATGGAACTTCTTGAGCACACCAACATGGAAAACATCATGAATACGAGCACCCTCTGGAAGCTGCAGGCGATCCGCCACGGTACCAATCCATTCTGTAATGCAGTAAGGACCAACGAAACGAGGGCTGAGCTTTCCCGGAGTATGTGGCAAAGATGCAGCAAGACGGTGGAGAAGCCGTAGCCAAACCCAATCGCCGACAGCGTACTCCACAAATCGATGATAACGATCATAGAACTCCTTGGCATGCTCCTGAGCTTGCAAAAGACGATCACGAATATCTGCCAAGAATAAGTCCCGATCCTGCATGGTGCTTTCCACAGCTAGTACACAGGCATCACCTTTGGTACAGGAACGGATAGAAGGTGGTTCCCGTCCATAGATCACCTTGAAGGGCGTTTCCCGAAGTGAAGACTGATATGACGTATTATAACAATATTCTGCCCAAGGTAGCCAGCGAAGCCATTGACGAGGGCGATCACCCACGAGGCAGCAAAGGTACATGGCAATGACTTTATTGGCTGCTTCGGATTGACCGTCCGTCTGGGGATGATAAGCCGAACTCATTCGAAGCTGAACACCAGCTAACCGGAAAAGTTCTTGCCAGAATGAGCTAGTGAAAACCACATCACAATCACTCACAATAGAGGACGGAATACCATGTATGTAGCTTGACCACATTGTCAAAGAAGACGCGGCTAACAGATACCGCGGTATAAGGATGCGCCATTGGTATGAAATGAGCATATTTAGAAAAACGATCAATGACTATGAGAATGACCGTTTTGCCTCCAACCTTGGGCAGACCTTCCATGAAATCAAGGGCGATGTCACTCCAGGGTTGCAAGGGAACCTCCAATGGAAGCAACAGGCCTGCGGGATGCAAATGTTCTGTTTTGTTGTGCTGACAGACGAGACAAGCTCGAATATGCTGCTGAATCAACTGTCGTGCACGTGGAATATAGAAATCAGTCTGAAGACGTTGTAATGTCTTTTGGAGCCCTTCATGACCCGGATTATGGGCCAAATCAATGATCTCAGGAACACGGGCAAAGGAAGATGGAACATATATCTTTGAGCCATGCAGAATGAACCCATCCCGCACTGACCATGGAGCAGATCGTTGACCCAGGAAAATATCATCTTGGAAGTGGCACCAAGTGCTGTCCGCCTCCAACTCGTTCCTCAAATCTGTGAAGAAGGGCAGCGAGGGCGCCGATATGGCTAGAAGAGCGGCCGTGCTGCTTGGGTGATCTCCATCACGTCGCGACAATGCGTCAGCGACGGTGTTCAGGCGCCCGGGTTTATACTCCACGGCAAAGTCATAACTGACCAGTTTGCTAGCCCATTGGTGCTTAGGAATAGTGGAAAGACGCTGATCAGGAGGAACTTGAGGCTGAAATGGTCAGTGCGAACGATGAAGCGGCGACCCCATAAATAAGGTCGCCAATGCCGGACGGCCTGGACAAGGCCGCTGAGCTCACGCTCATATGCCGCTAGTTTGGCATGTTATGGAGCAATTGGCCGGCTGAAAAAAGCCAGCAGTCCCCCTCCTTAATGTAACACGGCACCAAACCCAGAGCCTGAAGCATCGCACTCCACTGTAAAGGGAAGTGCAAAATTGGGAAGATGTACAGGCGCTGTCGTCAGAGCACGTTGCAGTGCCGTGAATGCGTCCTGCGCCTCGGCCGTCCATGAGAAAGCCTCTTTGAGGAGAAGCTTGGTGAGGGGAGCAGCAATGGTGCCGTGAGGGCGTTTAAGGAGATGGCTGGTGGTGACTCGAGGTCATCTGGCTCCGTCATGTCAGCGTCGCCATTGGCGAGGTCGAGGAAGAATAGTTTCTTGCAAACGTGACCCTTCTCCCACTTTTCATCACAATTGTA
The DNA here is from genome assembly GCA_036346145.1 of Olyra latifolia. Classification (NCBI taxonomy): domain Eukaryota; kingdom Viridiplantae; phylum Streptophyta; class Magnoliopsida; order Poales; family Poaceae; genus Olyra; species Olyra latifolia. The sequence continues at coordinate 949,167 of CM070524.1, read as the reverse complement.
GCAAAGACCCATCTTCTGACGTTCCTCCATCTGTGCACATGTGAGTTGCTTGATAAGTCGTGCTCCCTGCTGGTTTTGGCCATCCTCAGGTGGTAGGGCCAAGGCGGGTGCTGGCTTGGTTACGGCTAGGCCACGATTCAGACTCCTCCCAGCGCATGGAGGTGCATCTTACCGGAAAGGCGGTTTCTTTGGCTTCTGCACAGCTGATGTGGTCACATCTTCGTGATTGCTATGAGCTCATCGGTGACTCACAATATCTTGCATTGTCGCGACACCAGCGATCCACCGCAGCGGGGTGACTCTACAGATGGATGAGTCAGATGCTCGATTTTCTCTGATGTGGCGTCAGCTTGACTCTCTTGATGCTGCGGATGCTGATCATGACCGTCGAACTTGTGCTTGCTGCCAGCGCCAGCAGTCTTGTTTGGAGCTTCGTCGCATCTACGACTTTGTCACACGTCTTCGGCCAGAGTTTGCGCAAATTCGTGCTCAGCTTCTTGCTCGTCATCCTCGTGTCTCTTTGTTGGAGGCTCTGGCAGCTGTTCGTACCGAGACTCGACTTTGTGGTGCAGGCCTCCTGGCTTCTCCGTCTGTATTTGCTCTTCGGACGCCTGCTTCGACACCTTCGGCTTCTCTTTTTTCGACTTCACCGGCCTCGCCGTCTTTTGGAGTGACAACGAAGGCTAGCCTTCACTGTGCCTATTGTGACAAGGATGGTCACGTCGAGCAGTTTTGTTATCGGAAGAAGGATATTGCTCGTCGTCGGCCCACCAAGAGTATCTTGCGGCACCGCATCTGAGCGATTGATCTCCCAAATAAGCCCTCGATCCTTCTAATCGAGATTTTGATGTTATTGCGTCGCATGGCTCTCTTCACTGTCAGGTTCTGCTGGTTCTGTTTTACAGTCTTCTAGTGAGAAACTGCCTTCCTCTACTTGAGGTACATCACTATGGATTCTTGACTCAGGTGTCTCTTTTCATATGACATCTGATTCTACCTGTCTTACTTCCATCAGTCGTTTGACCAGTCCTTTAACTGTTCAGACGGCAGATGGTACCTCTCTTCCTATCACAGGACGAGGCACTCTTCTGTCTTCTTTTCACGTTCCCACAATTTCCCATGTTCCTAAACTAACCATGCAGCTTAAATCCGCCGACCAACTCACTGATCATGGCTGTCGTGTGATTCTTTATACTGACTCTTGTTCTATTCAGGATCGTCGCACGAGTCTTCTGGTTGGTATTGGCCCCCAGCACCATGATTCGCAGCGTCTTTGGGAGCTTGACTGGCTTCGTCTTCCTTCCGCTGCTCCACCAGTCTCTCCGTCTCCGCTGCTTCCTCCACGGCGTCTTTTGCTCAGTGGCATCATCGTTTAGGACATCTCAGTGGTTCGCGTCTATCATCTTTAGTTCGTCGTGGTCTGTTAGGATCTGTGTTTGGTGATGCTTCTTTAGATTGTGCAGGTTGCAACCTTGGCAAGCAAGTGCAACTCCCCTATTCTTCTAGTGAGTCTATGTTAGCTCGTCCGTTTGATTTTGTTCATTTTGATGTATGGGGTCCGGCCCCTTTTGTCTCGCAAGGTGGTCATAAATATTATGTCATTTTTATAGATGATTTTTCTCGCTACACCTGGATATATTTTATGTCTCATCGCAGTGAGGTTTTGTCTATCTATAAAAATTTTGCCACCATGATTCGTACTCAGTTTGATTCTTCCATTCGTGTCTTTTGGGGCTGACTCTGCAGGGGAATATCTTTCTGGGGCTCTTCGCGGGTTTCTCACTGAGCAGGGCACTCTCCCTCAGTTCTCTTGTCCCGGTGCTCATGCTCAAAATGGTATTGCTGAGCGTAAACATCGACACCTTGAAACAGCTCGTGCGCTCATGATTTCCTCCTCTGTTCCACCCCATTTTTGGGCTGAGGCAGTATCTGCTGCTTGTTATCTTATCAATCTTCAGCCTTCTTCTGCACTTAAGGGTGGTATTCCTGTAGAGCATCTCTTAGGTCACACACCAGACTATTCTGGTCTTCGCTCTTTTAGGTGTGTGTGCTATGTTCTCCTTGCTCCATGTGAACGCACGAAACTGACTGCTCAGTGTGTGTTTTTCTTGGATATAGTGCTGAGCACAAGGGCTATCGGTGTTGCGATCCTGTTGGTAGATGGGGATTTCTCGAGATGTTACCTTCAATGAGTCTCGTCCTTTCTATCCTCGTCCTTCTTCCCCACCTTCTACTATCAATTCCTTGTCTTTCTTGACTTTTCTCAATACTCCTATCTCCACTATACACCTTCCTATTTTCTCCTCTCCAGGGCCTTCTACCTCAGAGTCTCCTTCTTCACCGTCTCCTCCCCCTGTTCCAACTCGTTTTGCATCTCCTTATCCTATTGTCTACACTCGTCGTCTTCACCATTGAGATCCCTTGTCGCCTCATCTTCGATGAGACAGCTTCTACCTCTCCTCATTATGCTCTTCGTGATCGCCGATCCATTCGACCCGAAGCGTTTTGGCTTTCTTGGTGCAGCTCTGTAGAACCGCCTCTTCTGGATGATCTTGTTGTTACCCTAAGTGGCGACATGCGATGGCCGAGGAGCTTGTCGCTCTTGGCGACCGGCACTTGGGAGGTTGTGCCTCTTCCCTCTCACGCTCGTCCCATCACCTACAAGTGGGTCTATAAGGTTAAGACTCGCTCTGATGGTTCTCTTGAGCGATTCAAAGCTCGTCTTGTGGCTCGTGGTTTTCAGCAGGAGCATGGTGTTGACTATGATGAGACCTATGCTCCTGTGGCTCACATGACCACTATTAAGACTCTTTTTGCTGTGGCCTCTGTTCGTGCGTGGCCTATCTATCAGCTTGATGTGCGGAATGCCTTTTTTAACAGGGAGCTGCATGAAGAAGTCTTCATGCGGCCTCTGCCAGGGTATTTTGTTTCGGATGGGATGACTCTTCGCCTTCGTCGGGCTCTGTATGGGCTTAAACAAGCTCCTCGGGCCTGGTTTCAGCGTTTTTCTTCCGTGGTCACTGCTGTTGGCTTTTCTGTTAGTGACTATGACCCTGCGCTGTTTGTTCACACCTCGTCTCGTGGTCGTACTCTTCTTCTGCTCTATGTCAATGACATGATCATTACTGGTGATGATCCATCTTACATTGATTTTGTCAAGACTCGTCTTAATGAACAGTTTCGTATGTCTGATTTGGGTCCTATTCGTTATTTCCTTGGGATTGAGGTTACCTCCACTCCAGCAGGTATTTTCTTGTCCCAAGAGAAGTATATTGGGGATCTTCTTGATCAGGCCTCTTTTACTGACCACAAGACAGTTTCTTGATCGAGTGCAGAGGCTGAGTTGCGTGCTGTGGCTTTTTTGACGGCAGAGGTTACTTGGTTGCGTTGGTTACTTGAGTTTGGTGTTTCTGTTACTACACCGACTCTTCTTTTGTCTGACAGCACAGGAGCTATTGGTATTGCCCGTGATCCAGTGAAGCATGAGCTCACCAAGCATATTGGTGTTGATGCCTCCTATGTGCGGTCACAGGTACAGGAGCAGGTTCTCTCTTCAGTATGTGCCATCTGAGATTCAGCTAGCAGACTTCTTCACGAAGGCACAGACTCGACAACAGCATAGTTTTTACCTCTCCAAACTCAGTATTGTTAACACATCATGATTTGAGGGGGGGTGTTAGATATATGTATATATGAGCTTTAGGCCCGCTTTAGGTCCTTACCTGTTATATTTGGGCTTTCCTCTTTTGCCCCTGTATTGTGTATATATACTGGCCCTTTGGCCCTAGATGAATACAAGTCCTATTCATGACAGCATGGAGGACTCTGCTCCTTGTTCCTCTAAATCGATGGTGCACCCGTGGAGCTGTTGCTTGCCTTTATGGCGCGCTGCCAGGGTGCCGTCGGGGTCCTCCAACATGGCCATCCGCTTGTCATGCCGATCCAATCTCATATTCAACGTGGCCAACTGCGCTGCATGAGCATCAGCGGCCCCCTGGAGATCGGCAATCCACCGGTTGCCCTCGTCAATTCTCCAGTTGCTGCTGGCGAATTCCTCCCCCATCTTCTTGGCGAGACTTTCCACTGCGGCAAGGATCTGGCGAGGGGTGGGATCGGAACCCTCAGCGCCACTCATGTTGGCGTCGAGTGAAGCTCTGATACCAAGTTGTTATGTATTCTGGGAAAGAGACCTGCAGCGGCAGCACGGGTGCTGGTCGCGCAGGGAAAAAGAGGGGGAGCAACCAGGTAAGGTCCTAATTGCTTGTTTTATTCAATGGCCGGTTTAACCTTTATAAGGTGCGGCTTACAATCTGGATAACAAACTCCAACTAACCAATAGATATAACTAACAGATTTGACTAATAGATAAATAAGCATAACTAAATTAATGGATAAGCCTCCTCTAAGGATCAGCATCAGCTGGGGCTGGACCGGCAGGCCCAGATGTTGCCGCATCAGCTGGGTCTGGCCCGGCAGGCCCAGATCCTGCCCTTGCCGCATGCCTCCTAGAATATGTCAGGCCAAACCTGACAAGATTACATAACTAAATCGTATCAAGCTAATAAACATTAAATTTAAAACCATTTCACAGTACCTGATCAAGTTTCTGACCAGAATCATCAGGCTTGGTTACTGCTGCCTTCACCAATGCCGAGTAGTAAACCTTCTCTATCTTCTTGTTCCTCTGGGTTGGCTCTTCAACTTCATCAATATAGGCAACCCGAAGTGATGGATAACTGCCATAGAAAAAATCCATATCATTGATGAAGTGCATAGTTTGAATATTACTATATTGATAGAATCAGAATGTATTGCAAATTTGCAATGGTCAATATCAACAAAAGCAACAATGTAGAAAAATTATGGGATGTCATGGAACACCAGTGGCAGTATGTCCAAGTTATATTAGAACCCAGTGCACTGATGTGGCACATCATAAAAAACAAAGGTATTGCATACAATCACGGAAGGCAAAAAAGATCTCAGAACTGGCAAACATACGTGTAATACTTCTATCCCTAGACAATCCCACAACCATAACAAAATTTTCAACACTGACTATACATCATAGTTAATTTCCCTCTGGGGTAGTCTGCCAAAAGAATGTATTCCAGTTGTGAACTGAAGGGGAAACACCCATTTATTTCAATAAGAAACAAAAGCAGAAGTGGCAAAAAGTAATGACTTAATGGACTAGACGTGAATAAAGACTTACGTTGTCATCAGCCTCAAAATATCCTGAGCATGGATATCGCCAGAACGTTTCTGGATACCGTATTGCTGGCATGATACAACATATGTAAACTTCATGTCAGCTATAGCTTTGCATTGAGTCAACAATGATGATTCATCAGATAATATGTCAGCTGCTCTAAAGCCTTCCCTAAGATCTGAGGAAAGCAAGTAAAATCAATGTATTAATCATACAATGTTCAGAATCAGGAAACAGGCTGAGCAACCAAGAAATACCATTTTCTCTGGCCATATCGAGAAAAGCCTGAAGCACCAAAGCTTGTCTGTAGTACATCATCCCTCTTACTGTAAGAAAGTGCAAATATCGTTAAAGGCAAAGCAATAAAACTACCGATCACAATACCATGTACAATGTGTTTGTTGACAGAAGAAAGTATAGCAGCTAGCACAGATAAAGAGGGGTGCATGAAATACCAGTTCTTGTCAATGTTTGGCCCCTATATGATGCCCAAAGGCGAAGCTCATCTTCCAATGGTTCAGTCTCACGGAGTTCCTCTTCGTTCTTGCAGCGCACCCTTTCAAGAAAATTTTTCCATTCATCTGCAAGGTAGGAGAAACAAAACATTGTTTCGATGTTTAGAAGGATTATGGAAATATTGAGACATCTCAATGCAGAAAATTTGACATTTATGATAGTACCTGGGTATATTTTTTGCAAGTAGAAAAGGATAGAAACCCCATCCTCGTTCTGGTCCTCTAGTGCTTGTGAAGAGAAAAGAACGTCTTCTTTGTAATAAGGAGTCAAGACACTGAGGCACATAAGTTCCAGTAAGACGCAAAAAGCTAAGTGTTAATTAGATTATCATTGTCACTCCAACTAATGAAAGCCTGGAAAAAAATTTTTGCAAAGGAAGCACTACATTGGAAGAAGTCTGATGAATACAATATAGCTGTCAATAAATTCAACTAAAAAAGGCTGAAGTAAAAGAAAAGGGAAACTCTCCAAACAAACTAACATGAACAGACACATGCACATGTACTTCACAACCAATATGTCTATTTTTTGTAGGGAGAAAGGCAATTATGAATATTTAAATGATCTAGAAAGATTTAAAGTGGAAACAGACAACAGAAATGTTTACAGTCAAAATCAGGATATAAGATCCTAATATTCAACTGAATGCTAAATCTGAGACATTATTCTTTTGCTGGAGTTGTTAACTATTTTCTTGGATTTGCTAAGAGAAGAGCCTCCTTGTTCCAGACAGAAGAGAAACAACATGTTTATTTATCAACTAACAACTGATATCATATATTTGAAAGCAACAGAGGCAAAAACTCCATTGGAAACTATTGATGATTTGTAACTGATAAAATACACAAGAAAGCTAATCCAGTACATGATGGATCAAGAATAGTATGGTATAAAATAATTTTTGGGAGAATAAAAACGTACGAGAAGGGCAACATGTGCCGCACTTTTGGAGCGCTTGGCATCTCCATAAAAAGAGAGTTAGCAAAGAAAGATATCCGCCTTCTAGCATCCAGGTTCGTAGGAACATCCATAGCAGATTCCTTCACTGTGAGCAGAAGGTGTAGCCTTTTTATCTGAAACCAATAGAAAAGGCATAACCACAAAACAAGAAAAGCATAAGCATAAACCGTAGAAGTTTGACATTTATTACAAAATATTTAAATGTGTGCCTCTTCAAACCTTTTCAGTCCATGCATTTGATTCCTTTACAGGGAAGTCAATAGCTTTAGTGAACAACTGAACTTGTTGATCAAGTGAAGTCATTTCATGCCTTCTGTTATTTCCACCATGTACTGATTCCAGTAGTCTGCCCAAGAGAAATACATATAACAAAAGACGATACTGGATTCATATAACAGCCAAGAATCTAAAGCACACCATTTCCAAACAAATCAATGCAAAACCTGGCATGAGGGTGATAGTAAATTATGCACAATTGATAATTTTACTGTTTTGCCTCTCAGGAATGCCATGTCATCTTAATATTAGTACATAAAAAAAAACAACCAGTGAAGTCAGGCCTACCATGTTAAGGCACCGTTTAATCCTAAAGGATTACAAATTCTCACAAAAAAAAACCTAGAAAATGAAACAACTACCATTACACCCCATCACCCATACTTTACTAACCATTGATTAATATGTTAGATGAAAGCCATCAGATTTTCCAGTTTCTATTGTAGGTGAAAGTTAATTGTGTAGGAATCTCTCACTAATTGGAAATTAAACAGATCGTATAGGAAAAACAAGCTCTAATTGTTATGGCTATTCTGCTAGTTTTTACAGTAGAGTGATAATCAGGTCTCTCACCCACTGAGTTGTTCATCCATTATATCCCTTGTAACCACTTCGAGCATATCCTGGAACAAGATGATGACCTGACCCTGATCTTCTTTGTCATTTTTTTGCTGCATGGAAGGAATGAGAATTAGGTGGTATCCACATGCAACATGACAAGAACCAAGATGGCCAATGTTATACCAGTAAGTCAAGTAGCTCAACAAACTTCTTGCTCAGGATAGGAAGGCTACTCATGTTCAGCTGTTTTATAAGAGTGTCTTGTGCTATATGGTCATCCACCACTGTAAAAATCTTTTGTATAACACTGAAATATATATCATGAAGTTTCTTCAGAATAACTAAAAAACTTTAGAATTGATGTTGAAACTGGTCTTTAGGAATGAGACTGTAGAACATACTCTCTCTCTAGTAGACCAACCACTAAAGTATATATGATGTTTTTGAATGAAGCATAGCATTCCTTGATAGCATAAGTAAAATATGGATCCGACTTCATCCTCTTCTTCAGATCACTATCTTTTCCTCCACTGTCGGCTGCCATATCCAATGCTATTGGAATCTGAAATCCAATCAATAATAAAAATTGAATATGCCTCATTTGATTAAAATAAACAATTAGGAAAATAGGAGTTGAATGAGAAATTGAGAATATATACCTTGCTAGCAAGCAGGAATGGTGGCCATTGGATTATATCCATTTCAAGATCTTTGCAATATGGAACAAGTAGCAGGTCCTTCTCTCTGCACAAAAGAAAATTAACAGCAGTTTAGCAAGAAGGTAATATAGGTCGTCCATATATCAGAAGGGATGAAGTCACACCTGTTATTTATCAGATCTTCCTCACGGAAGCTTGTGATAATTAGATTCCAAATCTGAGCGAATCTTGCTGCTATTTCCTTTTCATCTTTGCCATCCTCAGGAGTCTAAAGTAGTTTTAAGTGCAACAGGTGAGTGGACAAAAGAGAAATGTGAGTGAATACATTTTCATGGCAAGAATCCACACCTAGTGTGGTGTCAAATAAGAGAGGTGTAGGGAAAAAAATCCACACCTTAGAGGGTTTACTGGAGAAAGCATAGCGAAATCCTCTCCTCTTATTTGAGTCAGATGGAATCAAGCGTTGATTGAAAGCCTTAGGCAAAGATTCGAAGCGGGATCTTAACATTCCTAAGGTGCGTATCTGATTTAATGAAATCAATAACAGCAATTACCATAAGTTACTTTTCTCTTGTATAATAAACATCCTAGAAGAGCACAGTAGAATCCAAGAGCATTGTGCATATGAAACAAGTACTGGTAGGGTTCATTCACAAGAAAAAAGGTCAGCTTCACAACCTAACCTTCAAGCCTACTAAAATGAAGTAGGATACTGGTCAGCTTTACTAACCTCACCAAGACGGCGACATGCTCCATAGATGCCACCAACTAATGTTGAGAAAATTGCATACCAGATTTGGGTATCCATGAAATAGACCTAGACCATTCAACCAAGTAAAATCAAAATAGGAACAACAACGCCTTCTGTTCAAAAAAAATAAGGGACAGAAAGCATACAAGAATGATAGGAGCCCAAAGCACAATGACAACACCGATGTTGTTATTTGCTGCAGATAGTAAAACAAAATATAAGAACATGTTACAGACTAAAAAATCACCAACTCAAGAGAGATACCATGTGGGAAAAACTCATGCCACTGAAATGTCCGTATTGGCTCTTTCATTATATCTTTTGTTGGTTGCACAAGTGGCTTGATCTGCAGGCCAGGGATAGTACAATATGAGTGACCAAATTTTTACACATTAATAAAAAAAAAGTAGCAATGTCATCTTCCTCAGTGACCTATTACATGCAAGAGTTTTTCTATAAGTAAATGGGAATGCAGTTTTTTAATCTTAGGCCCCAAAACTTTAATGAGACAAGAGTTCCTTTGAAATGTCTAGCTGTTCAACTGGACAAATCGGTTGCTACCTTTCTTGTTTTAGAATTACTTTCATTGTGAGTTTAGCATGTTGAGTTAGCCTTTGTGCTACTCTTTTCTGTTAGTTGATAGTACCTTGAGTGTTATGACTGGTACATACTATAGCCGCCGCCGCAACGTGAATCAGCAGGCCTCAACAGCTGCGCCGGCTGGGCCAGGAATGGCAGCAATGTGACGGCTATAAGCAGATGTTTCCTAGTTTGTCTCAGTTTGTTGCAGTTTGTTAGATGAATAATCTCTCTTTATTTAGCTAAGGTTTGTTAAGAGTTTATTTTGGCTGTTAGTTGGGTTGTAGCCAAGCCTTGCTGGACATAAGCTTGTGCTGGCAGTATTATGGAAGGCAAGCAATAAGAATTTATTTCCTATCTGTTTCTTCTTGTTCACTACGTGTTGCTGCCACTAGCTTCATCTGGTCAGCAGCCGCTGTTACAAATATGAGATGTATATTGATCTATAGGCCAAAGGCCTGTATATATAGGGTACAATAGAGAGCTGTATAAGGCAAGGATTCTATCTCTATCTAATCTATCCATAAATATATATGCTCTTATTATATCTCTAATGCCGCCCTCAAATACAAGGCGTATGCAATAGCATTGCATTTTAAAGAGAATAGAGTAAAAAAAGAAATATACCCTCCTCAATGCAAGGCGTATGCAACAGCATTGCATTTGAACGAGAATACACTAAAAAAAAAATCCAAAGTCCAGGTCTTGCAAATGTCATTGTAGTCGTCATAGCATGTAGCCCTATTGTGATAAAATGCTGACATCCAGAAGAACTCCATCTGTCTGAAGATAGAAGATAGCCAAGAAAGCACATGCTACAAAGGCAGAGTCTACCGGAACAACCTGACAAAAGGAGACGAGGAAGGCGACATAATACCAAAGTGTGTCAAATCAAGCCAAGAAAGCGTGGCAATAGAGGTCGAAGCCTTCAAAGTCGGTTACACAAAAGACAACGCAATGACCAGAACAAGATGATCTACAAAAGCTCAATGAAAAGAGCAGGCAATGTAGGCATGCATGAAGAAAGTTGATTGACTGTTGTGGACTCACATGGTATAGACAAACTTAGAGACAAAAGAAGCAATAGACTAGGATTGACACAGCGGAAGCAAACACTAGGAACCTAAAGAGGACTCAAGGACTGCATCAGAGGAGCAATAAGCATGCAGTTTCAGCAAAGAAGCAGTAAGCTGAACATGCAGCAACAAAAGATGCTCCACCACCAAACAAAGGAGAGCCATATCCAACCCAATAGCACATCACGTGAAGACACACAAGGCAGCAGTGCAGAGCAGAGATCGTTAAAGCCCGCAAGGATGAAGGCGAGAGCATGTGGCAGTGAAGCCAGGCATCCATGGCAGGGCAGCCCGTGGACGGGAAAGGCCAGGCGACGACAGGTGGCTGGATCAGGTGGCAAAGGGACAGTGGAGAGCCCTAGCATGTAGCTTCAATATGGATGGCAACGGTGGCCCACGAAGAAGAGCAGGCAGCAACAGGACAGTCCTGAGCAGAACAGCGGATCCAATGCTGGAGCCCCTGTACCACAAGAAGAGCAGAGAGCACGCTGCAACCAGAGCCTGATGAGTCAACGTGGTGGCTGCCCCTGGGAATGAAGATTGCTCCTCCCAGGGGCAGCGGTGGTGGAAGATGTTGGCGGCGCTAGGGTTTTGGAACCTGGCGATTTGATACCAAGTTCTGAACATGTTTTGATACCATGTTATGAATATGAGATGTGTATTGATCTATAGGCCAAGGGACCATATACTAGGATACAATGGAAAGCCATCTAAGGCAAGGATTCCATCTCTATCTAATCTATCCATAAATATATATGGACTCATTATATCTCTAACAACCGCCACACCCATGACCAGCCACTAGCCACAATCACAACCTAAGGAGTCGGGGTCTCTTACCATTGTGCCTTTTGTTTTGGCCCTGCTTTATATTTAGGTTTTACCTTCTGGAGATTGTAATATTCTGGTTTCGATAATTGAATCCAGGCTGGAGTAACCCTTCTTACCAAAAAAATATAGGCATGGAGAATACAGTAGATTGCACTAGTCCTAAAACTCATATTGATCTCCATGAACCGAGTACTCAAATTTTGAGTGCCTTGTCTGTTATTGTGCCTTTTGTTTTGGCCCTGCTTTATATTTAGGTTTTACCTTCTGGAGATTGTAATATTCTGGTTTCGATAATTGAATCCAGGCTGGAGTAACCCTTCTTACCAAAAAAATATAGGCATGGAGAATACAGTAGATTGCACTAGTCCTAAAACTCATATTGATCTCCATGAACCGAGTACTCAAATTTTGAGTGCCTTGTCTGTTATGCAACATAGAGTTGAACCAGTTACGGAAGTTCTGGGACCTCAATGTTGATTCACTTATTTAACTCTGTACTGCCCTTCAACATGCATAGACCTGACCAAAGTATGTCACTTATGGAAGATCTAAATGTAGAGCTCTCAAGTTTGTGGATCTAGGTAGAAAATATGTACAAGCTGAAGAACCTACAATACAGTTTACTCTTTCGAATATAAGTGTGGGGTATGTGGTATCATAGTTTTGGTAACTTTCTTTAAATTTTGGTGCTACAGTATCAACCTTACAGATATATGAAATTGCCAAAATGTCTCACTCCACTCAAGGCATACCCAGGTGTCATGTCTAACAAAAAAAAAGAGTGATGAGATTAGTTAAGAACAATACCTCCACATAGAAGCTCACTATCAGTTTTGTGGCTAAAAGGAGGACCCAGAACATCGTATACCTAGAAGGACAACAATGCTCAGAAAGAGAATGTGTAACATAAACAACAACAAACGCTTAGATAAGAAAACATACTTGAAAAGGGAGAATGCGCCTTCATGCATTCCTCTGCCAACAAATAAGCGAGGCTGTAGACAATCAATGCTTTGCATCTTAGCACAAAAAGGGTATCAAGAACCATCAACTAAAATATTACTTCCAAATGGAAAACTACCTGTGACCACCACATCATGAATGTTATGACATTAACATTTGATCTCTCAAGAGCTCTCCTGAGGACAGGGAAAAGAAATAATGCGGCTGACAACATGCTTGGTGCCAAATATACTGCAACAGCCAAGATGTATAACGATGGTCGGTTCTGGCCATCACCAAGCCAACTTTTGATTGTTCTCGCAAGACCAGTAGGATTCTCCCATGTGTATGCGTAAGTTACTGGTAAAATTATAACCCATGCAGCAGCTGAAAGTAACTTCAAGATGTACCGCAGTTTAACAGCAAGAGACATGCTTCTTCTTGCTTTCCAGCTCAAGACAATGTCCAGCATTGCTGCATTGTAAGGTACTATTAAACCAATATTCTGTACAAAAACTGTACTTCCTAAAGAAAAACCATGCTCCTCTGGTTTCATGCTAAGTAAATTACGCTGAGGAAAATCAAATATATTGAGTAAAAAAATTGAATAAAAAGTATAGTTTTGTACTTTGCTACAGAGTATAGGGCATATCCTTTATTTCTGGTATCACTGTCGACTGTCGTGGATCAGCAAAAGCTTCTTCTATTCAGAACTTAAGGTAATTGTGGGCATATAGGAAAAAGGGTACAATGAAAAGAGAACCATTCAAACAACCATGAATCTATGATCAATTCCTAGTTTCCTACCCAGTGTGTACACGCTTGTGTTAGTGTTAGAACATTAGAAGGCTGTTCTTTTGGTACTGATCATGATTCATGATATGCCAATCTAGCACTTTGGTAACAGACAAATTTGACAAATGACACCATTTACTACAAACTACAGGGTTACAAAAATTGTTTGCTCGCTCCGACTTCAAGACTTAATAGGCTGTCTGGTTTGAGGAGCCACTTCATTCTTAATGGATACGTTTCTCCCATGAATTTTGGTGGGATGACACCATTCCTCATTTTGTATTGGATGCTAGATGAGGTGGTGATGGACAAGCTCATTCCATTCCTCAAAACCAAATTACCAAACAAGCGATTGGTCAACTCACCATGCCATTCCTCAAACCAAACAGCCCATAAATGACCCAAATGGAAGTTGCATACAAGGAGGACTGGGTGACTGAAGTATCTTACTATTTTAATGAAAGAGGGGACTAGGGTTTTCAGTACTGTTGTCATCCATTTAAATTCCTAGGATGAAAATCCTAACAGAAACAATTAAATGCGATAACTAACATCTATAACATAGTAAGGTGAACCAAGCTGGTTGTTAAGAGCTTCCATAAAACACAATAACCCTAATGTAACCATCATGTTAGTGTCACCTGCCAACCAAAAATACCACCATAGGTCAATAGGATTAAAAAAAACTCATTCACCTACATGGTAAGCAAAGCAGCCAACTGCTGTCCCTTGTCAGCAAATCATAAGTAAATAGCGCAAAAGTAATCATAGTAGAACCGACGCAATTTCTCTAAGGGAGCAACCAAGCACTACATCATTAAAAGTGCTACAAAAGGAAGTACGGCTAACTATATTTGCTCATCAGTCCTTTTCTACTGAATAACAAAGCGACCTATACAAAAAAAATACATACTATTGTGTGCATGCAATAATATTCAGGGGGTTTACCAACATACCTTGACACAATTTCAATATTGCAGCAGTTATAAATATGCTCAAAACCTGTTTAAATACTCCTGCATCAAAGATATCACTTGGTGTGCCACCATTCCAAGCAATTATAATCATGGCCTGTGTGAAAGATAAAAACAACAGAAATTTATTCATCACAAGAGATAGTAGGGCTAAGGAAACAAAAGGCATCGGAAAGTGTAACCGGAAGAACCCAAGCAACACACAGGTATGAAATCACAACTAACCTGTAAAGATAAAATTAAGAAGCTCCACATCCTGTCAAAGCTACGGAAGATGTGCCAAAATGACCGTATCTCGACAAAGTTAACTTTTCCCATCCAATGGTCACTACCAGCTGGTCTGTTCTCCTGGACCACAATAAGATATATCAGTACCAAGAGGGCCCTGAAGACATAAACTGCAACATTCATTTGGCTTTGTTGCAACACATAACTATACAGCTATTTAACCAAATGTTTATTTTCTGTGCTAGTCTAAAGACTAAAACACATATGCCAGAAAAAAAAATATCTTCTAATTTGTGCCACAAAAAAAAAGATCTCCCCATTTGAAGGTTGAACAATAATTAAAAAGGCAGAGGGCAGCTTATGTCTAGTAGCATGAGTAATGATGCATACTCAAACAAATTTTTCCATTACCTAAAAAAATGTACTGAGCAGTATCAGATCAATCTAGCTCCACTGCTGCCGAATCAAGACCATTTTTGTATTGTCAAGAAAAATGCAGTACCAAATGATATTTATTTTCTAACAGATAGCTAAACGCATGCATATTTCACAATTATTATATTGAAACGTTTGAAAAAGTGCCCTTTTATCAATTCTTTTATTCCAAAATGCTAGTAGCTAAAAAGTACTGACATGAATCTACTTGTTTGCATGAAGGTAATGTAAGTATGTACATCGTATCACAACGGACTTACTCCATTATTGTGGTCAGAAGCATCGTTTGAAGTCTTGAAAAAATCTGCTTCATCTCTCATAGGCCATCCTAATCGGAAACAATCTCTTGACCTGAAAAGCAATGCAGAAGTAATTGCATGGGTTTCCTCAAAACATTGGCCCACAAAAAAATGAATGAAAATAACAAGTTAGGATAGCATTTACCAAAAGTATTCATTGAGATCATCATAATTTCTCCAATGTGAGTGCTTTGATTTTATTTTTTTGCTCCGTTCAGCTTCCTACATAAAAATTTAAGGGCATAAGTTGATTGTGCTTGAATCACAACATTCGAAATAAAGAAACGTACCATCTCTATAACTTTATATATTGGAGTCACAACTTTCTTTAAGAAGGCTTCTTCTTCGCCACCATATGCTGGTTTAACATTTTCACCAGTTGTTGGGCTCACATTTCCAGTCAACATACCATATAATTCAAAGGCCATCTGCAATCAAACAAAATAACAGTCATCAGTCGCAAATAAATGAATCATCCCACAAATGAGTTATGATCTACAAATATAGCATTGTCCCTTGTCAGAGCTACACTCTTCACTCTTGAGCTGTGGCCCCAGGCACCCACCACCTCCCACCGCTCCTGCTACTCCAGCAACCCCCCCTTCGCCATCTCCCAGCTCATGAGTCCTCATGCCCCTCCTACCCCCGGCCCCCTCTCCCCCAACAGCGCAGGCTCTGGCTCCAAGATGTCGAAACACCTCCAGTGTCCCCTTGGCCCTTCCAGAACCAGCAGATAAGTGGAGGTGTGGAAGGTGGGATATGTGGATCAAGAGGGGTCGCTAGCTTGGCTTGGAGGAGATGCGAGAAATGGGAAGAGTGATTTTGTCTAAAACCCTAGGAGAATGTGGAGAAGGCGATGGCATAAACAGGTGGCAAATTGCTGAATCAGAATTCAGACAGGGAGCTGCTTGTTTGTGGTTATTGGTTGGTGCAATATTCCTTTGGTCCAAACAACCCTTTTTTTCCTTATTTTCCATTCCTCTGTTTTAAAATCTCATATCTGTCTAGTTTACACTCCACCTCATCCCTATGTTCTGATTCCTTTGTTCCAAACAGGTCTTTAAGGTGAAGCTGTATATCACAATTGTTAGAGATATATTAGGATATATTAGGAGTCCTTTATCATATTAGGATAGATTAGACCCTTTTCGCTTATATGGACTTTCCCTGCCTTATCTATTCTTCTCATGTACCCTATATATACAAGTCCTCGGCCTACAAATCAATACACATCTCATATTCATAACATGGTATCAAACCTATGGTGCTCAAAACCCTAGCTGTCACCGCCAACTCATCTTCCACTGCCGCTGCCCCCAGGAGGCAATCTCTGCTCCCGGGGGCGGCCACCTCATCGGCTTTCTTCTGTTTTCATCACGCAGCAACTACACCGGCTGTTGTTGCTTGTGCTGTGACTCATCTGGCGGAGATGTATCAGATCTGGTTGCAGTCGTGGTTCGTCCTCCATGCACCGCTGCTCCTCCAATCGGCGGCTACCCTGTTGGCTCTTCTCATTGACTCGTCGTCCTCAAGGCAGGATTTGTGCTGTCCCGTTGCACCAATCTGAAGCATCTCATCACCAGGCCCTGTCTTGCTGCGTGCTTCTTGCACCACCGCTGTCGTCCGTCGGGTTGCAGTGCCGTTGAGGAAGCCCCAAGCTGCAGCCGAATTTTGCCTTCTCTGGCCACCTCGTGCGCTCATCCACGCCGCTGTTGGCCTCCACAAATAGTCCCCTCTCCATGACCGGGCTGTCCCTGCCCTGTGCACTGCTACCAAGCATTTGGCACATAGCTTTTCTGCTGCTAGATGCTTGCTGCTTCATATTTCCTTTACTGTCTCTGGCCTGTGCACTGCTACCAAACATTTGGCACATAGCTTTTCTGCTGCTAGATGCTTGCTGCTTCATGTTTCCTTGAGGCCGATCCAGTTTTGCTAGAGCTGGTCGTTCTTAAAAAAAAATCCCTTTTCCTTGTCCACAAGCCTCTGCAGTTTTCTCGCAGATTTAGGAGTTTGACCGGCTTCTCTCTTCCGCTGCCTCTGCTGGTTTCTCCGTCTCTTCCTTTTCTGCTGCATGCATCTTCGGTCTTTCTTTTAGGGTTTTCTAGTTGATGTTTTCGTTGCGTCCACCCAAGTCCGTTGCTTCCTTTGTCTCTAGGCTCGTCTATGCTGTGCGAGTCCGCAACAGTCAATCAACTTTCTTTTTGCATGCATGCAGTGTTTGCTCTTTTCTGAGCTTCCGTTGTCATGCTTTCTTGGCTTGATTTGATACTTTTCGATATCTTGTCGTCTCCTTTATCCTTCTGGATGTCGACATATTATCACAACAGGGCTACATGCTCCTAGGGCTACACGCTATGACGACTAAAATGACATTTGCAACACTCGACTTCGTTTTTTTTTAGTGTATTTCCGTTCAAATGCAATGCTATTGCATATGCCTTGCATTTGAGGGGGTACTTTTTTTAGTCTATTCTCTTTCAAATGCAATGATATTGCATACGCCTTGCATTTGAGGAGGGTGTTATATTAGGGGTCCTTTATCATATTAGGATAGATTAGATCATTTGCCCTTATTTGGGCTTTCCCCGCCTTATCTAGGCTTCTCATGTACCCTATATACAGGCCTTTGGCCTATAGATTAATACATATCTCATATTCATAAATCATAACAACAATCATGCATGGTGCGGATAAATTTTTGGCACAAATATAATGTATCAACTTCAACATTTATCCCATTATTGTCTAACTGGAGAAATGGTCGACTCTATTTTATTACTTTGCAGATTAATCCTCATACCTAAGATATATTACATCCAAATCCAACATATATGTCCATACTGTGGAAGTCAACAGAATGTGATTCCTCGTAACATGCCAAAAGCTTTGTGCCAGTCGAGGTTAGATAAGATAAATAACATGCTAACGCCATCTCCACATAAATTTTAGTGTAACCAGACAATCGGATAAGGAGCTTGAAGTCCCCTAAGGTCCAGTTTCACTTGTTCAGTCCCTTATATGTTTAATTTGAGGAACAAGGAAGGAATTGGTCATACATGATGATAGATGTAGCAGAGACACTCCGGCATAAACCTCAGGTTAGCCGCCTCACCCCATATGAGCAGATAAAGGCCCATGTAAAGAAGCTTGCGCTGCTGTACTTCCTGTTGAATAGTTGGCAACCTATAAAAGAAATGATCAACCAGATAGTCAACCAAGGGATTACGATGAGCATATAATTGCAGCTCTCAGAAAAATCATGGAAGCATAATTCATCTAAATTCTGTTGAAGATTAGATATAATACCATAAACTGCTTTTGCGGCCAAGGTACTTGCACCATCTCTTGTAGCTCTTAAATAGCTTCTTCATTACTGCATCCAGCGCACGGTCATCCAACTGAAAATATTAGCCATGAGGAAATGAGTAGATGCCATCATAACACAAGTATACATGTCCGCACACTCACGCATGTTTATGTTGAGAAAGGGGGCACCTTTAGTTGTTGCTCAGGTTTGGTAATCTGCCTTATATGCACGTTGGCAAGCAAGAGTATGAGATGTTCCCTTTGGTTGGATACATTATCTTTCTACAGAGTGACAGTAGAAGTTAGTGAGAATGTGTCCAGAGTTCACAAAGAAATCATCGGCATGAACATGCCTGTCATGAAAACAATAGGTTAAATATCCACCGCAGCATGATAACCTGAAATCCAAACATAGCCTGAAGCCAACCAAGAAGATCTGCATCAGGTTTCTTTTCATGTTCCTTTGCATCAGGTTTCTTTTCATGTTCCTTGGGCCATGGCAGACCTCTGGTATTACGGAGAGCGTGAAAAGCAGCTTGAATCTACATAATGATGAAACCAGTAAGCCATGCTACGATCGTCTCATCAAAGTACGATAAGATCTTTGGAAATTCGGTATAAAACCCAGGAACCAGGATAGATAGGAACCTCAGGGCATTGCATGATAGCCTGATTAGAACTGTCAGGATCAAGTGGGAGGATATTATAAGGAAGATACAGCTTTTGCTTTTCCTCAACTTGGCTGTGTGTCTCCAAAATCTGCAACGATTATAGCAGGAAGGTGAAGAAAAAAAACACACAACTATTTTGTCAAAAAGGATCGCAGTGCGATAGGAAAAGAAAAAACTACAGGTCCAGCATAGGAGCAAGGGAACAGCAAAGCTAGAGTTTACCGCTTGATCAACTTCAATCTTCTGTGAGACATTGACGGCTTTTAGGACCTCAAACAGGACAGCGGCAGTTTGATATGCTTTGGTGAGTTGAGCACTGAGCAATTAGAAAGGAAAAAAGAAGAGGTGTCAGGAAGAAGTAAAATGATGTAGCAGGAGCAGAAGCAGAAGACAGTTGCTCACCGGTCAGCTTTATCCGCAGCATTTTGAAGAGCTTGGATGTACTTCTTGTAGTAGTGCTGGTAGAAACTCTGCATCTCTCTAGCATCACTCTGTTTGACCCTTCCCTTCAACGTAGGGTCGTTTTCCTACAAAGCCAAAAGCCAAACAAATATGGAAATTGTGTTTTTTTAGTGCAGTGATCAAGCTTTCGTTAGCATGCGTAGCTGTTTGGGTTTATTCAAATTCTCTCTTTTTTGCATGCGAGTAGAGAATTGAAGAGTTGAAGGCAAATCTTAGATGGTTTTTGCATGCAGATCAATGTCTTGCTCAAAGTAAAAAAAAAAGGTGGAGGATTTAGAGGTAGGAAGTAGCAGGTACAGGTTTGCATGGATGATGTTGGTGGTTTTATATATAAAAATAAAAGGTTTGAATTTGAACTGATAGTAGCTCACCCTTTCTAGCCTCTGGAGGAGGGCAGTTTTGAATTGACGAACACCTCGACCGCTGGAGGTTGGGTCAAGGCGATGGGCCTTCTCGAAGGCGTAGAAGCGACCTGCATTGATCGCAAGCAGCAAATTTTGGTTGGAAACTCTAGTAATTGAAAAGCGAGCAGAGGGAGGAGGAGAAGGAGGCGGGTACTGACAGAGGTAGGCGACGCGCGGATTGCTGGCCTCCACCTCGTTTGCGACACGAAGGATGGGAGCGATCTCGACGAGCGAGGAGGGCACCACCTCACTGTCGAAGATGGACTCCCCCAGGTTGCCGGCGGTCTGCGTGCGGAGGATCCTCCTGGCGGAGGCGGGCGAGGCGGAGTCAGCGGCGCCGCCGGGGCCCGGGCCCGTCCTCCTCCCCGAGGACGACGCCATGGATGCTGCTTTGCACCCAGGGCGGGCAAGAGAACGGGGAAGAAAGGAGATCTCGGGACGAAGGAAGGAAAACCCTAGCTAGCTAGATTTGGTTGCCGCTACGACACTGGAGGTGGAGGTGGAGGTGGAGGAGGTGGGAGGGGAGGGAACTGCCTCCAAACCCCAAAGCAGCAACCAGCAAGCTCTGCCTCCTCCTCTTCCTCTGCAAGACGGAGACAGGCGAGCCGAAAGGTTTTCTTCTACTTTCCTCACTTCACTCGCTCTCCCCTCCACCTCCTCGGATTGATCCGTGTGCGCGTGTACGTACATTTCTTTAACCTTACAGCATGCAGCAGCAGCTAAAAAAACTCCGGTTCATCTTACTTTTTTTTTCTAAGGAACGGAGTGCTCGATAGAAGAATGAAATTTTTAGAGTGTATTATAAAATCTAAAAAAATTTAGACGATAGATAAAGCATATAGAAAATAGTGTTATAGAGGAGATATTTAAAGCATTTGCTGAAGATGGTCTTACAAAAAAAAACCACCTATCCCACCTACCAATGCTTAGTGCACAAGTATTATCCTGGTCTATCTATGTCCACAAACAAAGGAAAGGGGCATGCAGAATAGAATCCACGCCGCACCTTTCTTCCTTTCTTTCCCCGAAAGTATTTTTTCCATGCTTTGTAAAAAGGGATATTCGTTTCAGACATATGAGTTAGGCTAGAAAAATTACTTGCCTTGCCACACAAGAAACACATATCTTTAACTTGAGTTAGATTTTCCGAGATGAGTGGTGCCGCTAGAGACAACAATGGGGCCAATTCAAGTGAGCAAGAGCAAAACGGAGAATACCCCTTTCCATTGGCACGGTGCAAAAATGAGTATGATGAAAAAAAAACTTTTGTCCACCCCAATCTCCTTTCAACCTAGCCCGAATCACCTTCTTGCCCTAGCCAAACTCCCTTTTCCTTACCCTAATCCTCCACTCTCCAAACTCTAAACCTCACTCCTCCGTACCAAACCGCTAAGCTAGCCAGCTGCCTCCCTGAACCTTTCCCACCAAACCTCCTCCTCACCACACACATGCACGTCTTTTTGAGCTTGCTATAGCCTTACAGGCATAGCTTTTCTCCTAACATTGTGCGACCCTCCTCTCGAGTCCTAACACCGTGCCCTCCCCTCCTGTCGCCACACCGCCTCTCCTACCTCTCCTTCCAATGTTGCAGCGTCGCATCGAAGCTTCGCCGCCCCGGTCTAAACACCATACCACCGTTGGTGCTCTTGCCAGTTAAGTAAGTCCCTGGTTCTTATCAAATATGGGAACTCGTTGAGTACCCGACCCTGAGAGATAGCGGTACGACAGAGAAAAAAATCATCCCTAGGCCTAGGGATGGGACAAGAACAAGGAGCAGGGGGATTTCATTGCCTACTAGAGAATGGCTCCATTCTAAGCACTGACCATCTATGTTTGGATTGGTTGTGTTGAAAGACCTGTTAGATAGGTCACGGTTGAAGATTGACTTTTAGGTGCAAAATTACATGGCTTTTTTAACCACGAAGCCTCGTTCATAACGTTTTAATTTTAGTCAGTAGAGTAAACGGCCATAAGCTCAATCCAAACATGTAAAAACCCTTTTTTTAAGGGTAAAATCCCTTTTTTTTGAAGTGCAGTAGTTCCAAAACGTGGCCAGGCTGAACGGGGTTGCTATGATCCATGGCAATATGGCATTGATGAGAGGAAATAATGGGCCGTGTGGGAGAGAAGAAGCCGCGGCCCAGACCGGCCCATGGTGCTGCTGCTGTTAGGCTATTCAGCTTCTCTCCGGCGTCGTCGCCTTCAATCCGAAATGGAGACTTCTCTGCGGCTGCGCGGCGGCGGCGGCGGTGGCGGCTCCAATGGTGGTGGCCTTCGCATCCACGCCAAGGAGAGGCTCCCCGTCGGCTCCAACGCACTCCTCCAGGTCCAGCTCCAACCAAACCATCCTGCTCCTCCTCTACTCAATCTCAATCTTGCGCCGCCATGGCTATGCTAGCTAGGCTCATGCGGAGGTCGACACCACCACCGGAGCTCCAAGCTATCTGGCTGTCCTTGTGAGGCACTTCAGTCCCCAGGTATTGTATTGGTAGTTAACCATCCTCTCCAAGGCGTATGTACAGAATGGAGCAGCAAGGGATTGGGTTACTGATTACTCCACTAACCATCTCCCCTGCCTCCTGTAGTTTTCAGCCAACATAGGAGTAGGCATCCACTTACATTCACCCGCCGCCGCCGGCCATGATTTCACCTACAGCCTTCGCGCCAAGAAGGCTATCCCATTCACCTCCAAAGGCTTCCTCGGGATAATCCTCAAGGCGCGCCTGCTTGCTGATAAACAATTCAACCCGGTTAGTCTGCTCTGCTCTACTGCCCATTCTCTCCCTTGTTGATTCAACTTGCCATTCTTGCATTGCATCGCAGACCAAGAGGACTGGGGCAGTCGAATTCGCCTGCGACATATTTGACTTGAGAAAAGACCAGGATGTCAGGCTCAAATTTGGCTACGAACTCTACCACAAGGTAGCCATTTCTATCATTCTTATACGCACATCAGCATCCATACAGCTCAACTAGCTGCTTGTCTTTAACAATGGCCTTTTTTCATGCACGAAAGGACACCGGCTTTGCAGCCTCTAATCCACTTTTACCTACCAGCTTCTTTTATGCACATAGTCCTGTGCTGTATTTGTCCACAGAAGTGTCTATCCGCCACTGTTTTGTTTTCCCTCATGGTCTGCTAGGATTTGCTGGTTGTCTTTTGATTATTGACCACGTCCCATTAAGATCTCTCTTTCTGTCTCAACTATTGTAAGCAAGCAAGACAACTCTTGGAATTCATTTCTGAACTACTGTTAAAGTGCAGACCAAAGCTCTTTAAAGAAGAAAAAAACTTGAAACCCGTGATCAGTTTATTCTCACCATATATTCACTGAAGAATCCTTAGGAGATAGCAGAATATTGGTTGTATTACTAGTAGCTTAATGTGCCTTTAAATTAATACCCTGCATCTCCTCGTTGTCTTGTTAGTTGTTATTGAAATGTTTTTAGAAACAGATGAAATATGAGGTACCGTTTCTTCCATTTTAGTTTGTGCCTTGTGTTTTGCAGATGCCTTATTTCCAGCTCAGGGAGAGCAATTGGACTGTGAATGCTTACATGGACGGGAAATGGGATATCAGATTTGATATGTGATCTGAAATCCATATGTGGAGGGGATTTCTCTGGTGATCATCTAGGCCCTTAGCCGTGTTCTCCATTTTTATGTAACCAGAGAAGAGTAAGCTGCTTTCATGTGTGGAACTAGAAGCTTAATCATCGTAATTATGGCCGTTGTTTGGTGGAGTCTGGATGTTAGCCAATTTTAATTCTCTATATACCAGTCAGTGTGAGGACATAAGCAGAACCAGCAATCAACATTGTCACTGTCAGAAGGACAATACTAATGGTGCTGCCTTCATCGGGAGCGCAGATCAGCCACCAATGAATGATGAAATAGTTTGTACCATTGCTCAAAAAAAAAAATAGTTTGTACCAAGATTGATAGTACCGTATTCCCATGGGCCAAAAACCATGTATTCAACAGCTAGAGCACACGCTTGCCCTTGTTTTGGCTACGCATGAGTATTTTGGCTGTTGGTATGGTTGCGACTCCAGAGAGTAATGTCAGTGGGTGCAAAGCAATATATAGCTGTTGCAGCAAAGACTAGAACTAGCTATATATGTTTCCGCAAAACAACATCCAGAATCCATCCAAACATTATTCCATCCATAAATAATTATTTGTGGTGTGTATCTATCGTCTCACACGATATTCGTTGCGTACCAAATTCGATTTACGTTTGTGACCGCTACTACCCCTATTCGTATTCTTATTTGGCATTACCCACGTGGCCACGTCCTACTTTAATTCGGACCACACAAATCAAAATAAATAAAGTTTTTATAGCAAGAGGTAGGAGCTGTATCGCAAAGTGAGATGAACCCAATGTACAGAGTCGCATCGGCCATACAATCCAACGTCTACTACCGTATGACCATAGCATACCGTCGTCTCAACGCCAGAGCACTAGCTTGAGAATTGATTGCGCGAGGGCTGTCGACGCCGATGGAGCTCACCGAAGATGGGAGGATGGAGGAGGGGAGAAACCTGATGACAAATTCAGTGTAAATTTGAAGAGGGTGGAAGGATAAAAAAGTCTACAATGGCAAAACGCATGAGACTTGGCACTTTGCGATGAGACGTGTGGCCAGTTTCAGATTTTATAATGGCATATACATGAACCACAAACTTTATAACGATGCGCATCTAATTAACCGAAAAAAATGAATATAGCTTGGCTCAATGTATTTTAAGGCATATAATATCTGAAAAAGGCAAATTCGTGAGAAACAAACTCATATCAACTATAAAGTGTAAACCGGTAGAGAGAGAGAGAGAGGTGGTGACAGTTTTGTGCTCATTCTGCTGTCACAGATTCAGGGGAAAAAATTGTCAAGCGTTTATTGTTGGTCCATTCCCGCCTCTTTTTGGAGATTTTGCAAAGAAATAGGAGTAGAATGCAACACAGATGATCATAGCATAGCAGGCACACAAGCTGACGATGAACTCCGATCAGATGCATTGGTCGTCGTCGAGCAGCGGCAAACCCTTGGCTCCGACGTTGAAGAAGTCGATGATGACCTCGAGCGGCAGCCCCTTGGTCTCCGGCACCCTGAGCGCCACGAAGGCCAGCGCGGCGCAGCAGACGACGGCGTAGATGGCGAAGACGCCGGCGAGGCCGACGGAGTTGAGCATGAGCGGGAGGGTGTAGGTGACGGCGATGTCGCCGAGCCAGAAGGTGAGCGAGCAGATGGCGATACACAGCCCTCGCACGCGCGTCGGGAAGATCTCCGCGCACAGGATGTTGGGGATGGGCCCGAACCCCATCACGAAGCAGCACAGGTACACCACCACGCTCCCCGTCGACAGCGCCGCGTGCGCCGCCGCCGCCATCGGCACCACGTTCGCCACCACCAGCACCACCAGCGACACCACCAGCACCGGGATCGTCCACAGCAGCAGGCTCCGCCGCCCGGATACGTCCATCAGCCGCATCGCCACGCCGATGCTCGGCAGCATGAGCAGCGTCGTCAGGCCGCTGATGAGGATGGACGCGGAGTCGGAGCTCAGCCCCAGGCTGGCCAGCAGCACGCTCACGCCGGCCTGGTCCAGGATCTGCGGCGTGTAATAGAGCACGCCGTTGATGCCCGACAGCTGCTGCAGGATCTGGATCATCACGCCGCACAGCAGAGCGTGACGGACGCCGGGCTCCAGCAGCTCGCGCCACCTCGGCCTGCCCGTCCCCTCCTCCGCCGGGTGCCCCAGTGCCACTGCCGGCTCACCGGCCAGGTCGTTGCAATTGGTGTACAGCGCCGACCGGCTCACCAGCGCCGCCGCGTGCACGTACTGCCCGTCTCCCCCCTCCGCGGTCTCGCCCTGCTCCTCGTGCAGGTACATCCTCTTCACGGCGCTCTGCCGCGTCCCATCCGGCCCGACGTTCTCCGTCCGCTTCCACGCCAGCTGCCACCCGCCTCCGATGCCCATCGTGCTGGCCGTCTCACCCACCAGGCAGCTGCTTTGCCTCCTCGCGTCCAGCAGCGGCGCGCGGAGGCCCACGTCCGCCGCTGTCGGCTCGTGGTCGTCAGACCGGTAGCCGCCAATCTTGTCGTCGTCGCCGCCGCCGGGCGCGATGTTCTCCTCGTCCCAATCGATGGGCGGTCTGTCGTGGACGCTGAGCGCGCTCCCAAGGTTGGGGAAGAGCGTGCTACCGGTGATGGAGGAGTCCGCGGGGGGCTTCATGTCGTGGAGGCTGCCGAGGAGGGCGACGACGGGGTCCTTTAGGTGGTCCAGCATGCTGCCCTGCCGCGACGCCAGGCTGATGGCGCTGCCGACCATGCTGCCCTGCCCTCCCAGCGCCACCGGCTGCGCCACCCACGACATCCCGCGCTCCGGCCCGTAGAGCGTCACCTTGCAGGCGGCCTGGTCGTCGTCGGCGGGCGGGCCGACGATGTACTCCTCGATGGCCGTGTCGGCGCCGGTCCCCAGCCCCTCGACGAGGAGCGCCATCTCTCCCGAGATGTCGTCGCGGCCCCTGAGCATCTGGAGCACGGCCGTCGCCTCCTTCATCCTGCCCTTGCTGACGAGCCAGCGCGGCGACTCCGGCAGGTAGAAGAGGGTGACGGCGAGGTAGAGGAGCGAGGGGGCGGAGAGGAGGCCGAGCATGAGGCGCCAGTTGGGGTGCGGCGCGAGCGTCATGGCGAAGGCCATGCAGTAGGAGAGGAACATGCCGCCGGAGCCGGTGAACTGGGGGAGCGTGTTGAGGAGGCCGCGGATGTCGGGCGGGGCGGTCTCGGAGATGTAGACGGGGACGATCGTGACGGCGAGGCCGATGGCGAAGCCGTCGAGGAGGCGCGCGAGTAGGAGGAGGTAGACGTTGGGGGAGCAGAGCATGGCGAGGCCGGCGAGGAGGTAGAGGAGGGAGGAGGCGATGAGCATGGGGCGCCTGCCCAAGGAGTCGGAGGCGGGGCCGGAGAAGGTGGTGATGATGGTGGCGCCGATGAGGGACATGGCGACGACGAGGCCCTCGAGGGCGGGGTGGCCGTGGAGGTTGAGGTCCCTCCGGATGTAGAGGAGCGAGGCGGCGATGGTGGCGTTGTCCCACCCCTGCAGCATGTTGCCTAGCGCAGCGGCGACGGCGACCAGCACGGCGCCTCTCATGGCGGCTAGCTTGAGCGAGCTTCCGAGCTACAAGGATCACATAGTAATTCACACACAGAGCGCGCGCGCACACATATATATATATATACTCGGTGGGATATCATCGTTGGTTGCAGTTGCAGACTTGCAGGCAGGCATCTCATTCTGAGAGGATGCACGATGATGAGCTCTGCGGCTCTGCCTCGACGACTCTGACATGGACGTCGTGCGCTGGACTACGGCCGCGAGGAAGTGATGGTGATGGTGCCCACCCACTCCTTTCCACTGTGAATCCATTTCTTCGGCCCCGTTTCTTTTTGCAAACTCGGCGCCGGCGGTTTGCTACAGTAAAAAAAATTTTATATTCTTTTTTTTGAATTATTTAAAAAAAATTTCTAAAAACTTATAAATTTACTACAGTAAAACCGCCAACCGCCAGAAACCGCCAAAAGAAACAGAGCCTTCATCTCGCCACGTCATTCGTGTCTCGCCCCCAGCTGAATACGGAACAGCAAATATCCAAATTCCCTTTTTAGAATGTTTATACAGATTAAATAAAAACAGATAAATTTTTCCATAAATGGCATAACCACTTGAGGCAGGGGCGGACCCACCACTCAGGCTAGGCGGGCCGTGGCCCGAGCTAAAATTTTTAACCCCTCTTATACCTACTTAGGAGTATACAGAGTAAGTCCACCAAATTTAGGCCTAGGCAAGACAGTGCAGAGCAGCGGCAGCCCAATCTGCGTGAGGCCCAACACTTCAGGAGACACGTCGCGGCCCATTAGCCCAATGAAGATGCGTAGTCTAATGAAGATGCGTAGTTAGTTCGCTGTCTATCCCCCGTTCGCAACCTCGCACCAAAAATTTCTAGGGCTAGTCGAGCCGCCACCGGCCGTGGTGCCACCTTCGCCCTTCGGTCTCGTGCTCTCGGCTCTCGCTGTCTCGGACCTCTCACGCTTCGATCTAGACTTCACTCTTCAGTCTTCTGCCTTCACTTCTTCAGTGATTCACCGGCTGACCAGCGGCTTGAGGTATACCCGTAAGGCTGTAACTCATTGGCCATTGCTGATTGCTACTTTGCTAGACGCTGCCTTGAATTAGATTATTAGATGACCTTGACTGCTTGAGCTATTTAACATTTGTAGCTATTTAACCGTGAGCCATTAGATAGACCTTGAATCCTTAATCGGTTCATCCAACATTTGTAAATTAGTAGATTTGTAACTGTAGCCATTTAACATTTGTTACATCTTTTCATTATTTAGATATGAGGAGATTCCTAGTTCCGAGACCAATCAATTCCAATCAAGGTAGTTCAAATCTAACTCCAGCTGAACCCAATGTGCAAGAACAAGCAAATGTTGGAAGAGAGTTCAATGTAGATGAGATAGTTGGAAATCCCGCACAAAGAAAGCAAATTGAAGAATAGCATGCTAATGTTCAAGACCAAGTGAGAAGGGCATATATCTTGAAAGGTCCAACTCAACCAACCGGGTTGAATTATCCTTGCAAACAATATGGTAAAAGTTCAAGAAGCTTTCAAGAAATGTGGTATAAAAAATTTAATTGGTTGGAGTATAGTGAGTAAAAGGATGCCGCATTTTGTTTTTATTGCTTTCTCTTTAAGCGACCGGGAAGAAGTGATAAATTTGGACATGATGTGTTCACGAAACTTAAGTATGACAATAGGAAGAATGCATATAAAGGGTTGATCGACCATGTTGGAGGTGTTAATAGTGTGCACAACAATGCTAGGCTACATTTTGATGATTTTAATAATCAAAGGCAAAGCATCTCTAGTGTCATGTCTAATGCTAGTCGTGAGGCCGAAGAGTTGTACAAAATTCGTTTGACCTCATCCTTGGAATGTGCAAAATATCTTTTGATGCAAGGCTTAGCTTTTCGTGGTCATGACGAGTCATCAAGTTCTTTGAACAAGGAAAACTTTCTAGAGATGGTAGATTGATACAAATAAAAAGAAAAAAGAAGTGAGGAATGCTTATGACCATGCTCCAAGATCTTGCATTATGATTTCTCCAAAAATTCAAAAGGACCTCACAAAATGTTGTGCCCAAGAGATCACGGAGGCTATTATTGGAGAGCTTGGAGATAGGCAATTCTCCATTCTTATTGATAAGTCACGCGATATATCGGTCAAGAAGCAAATGGCGATGATATTGAGGTATTCAATTCTCCATTCATGCTTAATTCTACATTGTCATTAATGTTCCTTACTAAGTTTCATGATTTTTTATATTGTAGGTTTGTGAACAATAAGGGGCAGGTTGTGGAACGGTTTCTTGCTCTCCAGTAAGTCTCGGAGACTACATTAGATGCACTACGGGAAGCTCTTTTTGGTCTTCTTGATCATTATGGTTATCTATATCCAGATTTAGAGGGCAAGGCTACGATGGTGCTTCAAACATAAGAGATAAATATAATGGCCTGCAAAAGAAGATTTTAGATGAAAATCCTTATACTTTCTATATGCATTATTTTGCCCATCAATTACAATTAGTGATTGTTTCTGTTGCTACTAGTAGTTGTTGCCAATCTATTCATGATTTTTTTTTAGTATATATCATTAATTGTGACCGTCACAATCTCATCATGCAAAAGAAGGGATGTAATAAAAGAAAAGCACCGCAAAGATATTTTGAATAGACTAGAGAGTGGTGCAATTTCTCTAGGAAGAGGTTTGCATCAAGAAAATAATCTTGCTAGACCTAGGGATACTAGATAGGGCTCACATTTTACAACTATAGTTCGTTTGGAGACAATGTGAGACTCTATGATTCATGTTTTTGGTTTGGTTCATGAAGATGGGCGTGTACCAACACAAGCAGTAGGTTTGATAGAAAAAATAGAGAGCTTTAAATTTGTTTTCATTTTAAAGCTTATGCTCAAGCTATTTGCTATTACAAATGAGCTGCCACTTGTCTTGCAAAGGAAAGATTTAAACATTGTCCATGCTATGGAATTAATTGATGTCATGAAAGCTCGGTTGGCTATTATGAGGACATAAAGTGGTTGGGAGGCACACTTTGATGAAGTTAAGACCTTTTGTTCTTTGAAAGGCATACCTGTGGTAGACATGGATGAAGAAATACCGGTTAGAGGTTGTTCAAGGCGTGATGGGTTCACAGTCACTAACCTTCACTATTATCGTGCTGAGATCTTCTTTGTTGTTATTGATAAAATTAATTCAGAGTTGGGTCATCGGTTTAATGAAGTTTCCACTGAGCTACTTCTTTGCTTCTCTTGCCTTGATCCAAAGAATTCATTTGTCAAGTTTGATGTCAATAAACTTGTTCGTCTTGCTGAATTTTATCAAGAAGATTTTTCTATCGAAGAACGTACAATTATAAGGATCAACTTGAGACCTACATCTTAGTAGTGAGGAGACATACTTCTTTTGTTAATAGCGAAGATCATGCATCTTTAGCTATTAAGATGGTTCAAACTAAAAAACACATAGTGTTTCCATTGATTTATAAGCTAATTGAGTTAGCATTGTTGTTGCCCATGTCAACGGCAACCGTTTTGAGAGCATTTTCAGCAATGAATATCATCAAGTCTAAATTGCGCAACAAGATTGCTAATGATTGGTTGAACGACTTGATGGTATGCTACACCGAGCGGGAGTTATTTAAATCACTTGATGATGAAACTATTACCCGGCACTTTCAACGCATGAAAATTCGAAGAATGAACTTGCCTCATACTCTTTCGCCACCCACCTGAGTGGTATATTTGATTATTTTCAATGTAATATATCATAAAAATTTTACATTGCTTCACTAATTTACATTGTTTTTGTCACAGGTTAGATTTTTATTGATGCGGTTATCTACATATGCTTGATGCTTGTTTGTAGTCTTCATCAATAGACAGGTATCACTACCATGTGTCCATATCATTTTGTTAGTAAATTTGACCGTCCAATTGATGCGATCTTGAACTTGTGTAATTGTTTGCTTTGTGGCCTACATTTTTATAAGTTTATGGTTTATTAAGTCCATGACGGACGTAGGTTAATTTAGGCTTGCCCTACCTAGATTTTCATCCTGGGTCCGCCACTGACCTGAGAGAAGAGGTGACCCAGTGATGACGACAAGCCATTGAGATTATGTAGTGGCATACAAAAGGTTATCCTTAAATATTTCTCAAGCCATGCATATTGCCAGGGAGGAAGTGAAACTATGAAAGAAACATAAGATTCCCAAAATACAATGCACGAGATTAATAAACGAGACCAAATCAAGAGCCGGATAAGTGCGTTCCTAATTCTGATAATCACCTTCCTCAACTTGGAGATAACAATATCAAGTCATGTTTCTAAATATAGCGGTAACACCTAGTGCATTGTTTCAACGAGTGTCACATCGTATAGAGACGACTATGGATAACCCTCCCAATGTACCGTATCTAGCAATTTGTTTATTCTTTATCCGCTCTTTCTATTTATGAGTTTTATAGAAACGACTTAGCGTTCCCATGGAGATTTCTCCTCATTTCTTTTTTTCTAGGAGACCTTGCACTCTCTCTCCTCGTTAATACTGTTGGGGATTGGATAAGATATCCTGGCGGCTAGGTTCCGTGTGAAATATAACATTTGAGCACATACTTAGGGAGAATGAGCCGAGCATGGTAAGCTCAGACCGATGCTCTGGTGATTGATGCTTAGGAGTAGATCTCTTTGCTTATGGGCCGATATACATGTTGTCATAGGCCCTGAGGAGGTACATCAAGATGATTGGCCCGATGTTCTCGCTGACTTGGGAATTCTTCCATATCTAGAGCTCAAAACATTTCGGATATGGATGTTTTTTATGGCTCAAGTTAGCATGTTTATAGAATATATATCTTTAAATCTAGTAGGATTCTAGATTATCCGGATAGATTTTTTAGGTCGTGTAGGACC
The DNA here is from genome assembly GCA_036346145.1 of Olyra latifolia. Lineage (NCBI taxonomy): Eukaryota > Viridiplantae > Streptophyta > Magnoliopsida > Poales > Poaceae > Olyra > Olyra latifolia. The sequence goes on along the minus strand of CM070524.1, from coordinate 917,165 downwards.
CGGACTGTGTTTACGTTTTACTATATAATCCCTCCCTATGGGAAGGGGAGGAGGGAACCGACAGACATAGAGATCCATTCTCGCCGCAATAACACAAACGCATATGTGCAATCGGAGTAGGGTTATTGTTTCTTTCCGAGAGGCCCAAACTAGGATGAATCTTTGTGTTTGCTTTACTTTCCATCTCGGTAAATCAGTACATCCATGACGAAAGCCCTTTGCCAAAAAATGGGTTGTTTGGTTCCTCGATCAACAAGTAAGCTCGGCGGAAAATCTGTTTCCAATCGTCAACAAATATCCTCCACCTCAACAATATTGTACATTGCAACTATAGAAACATTGACATCATTGCATTGGGAGTGCCCTCAGACTTTATAATAGGTAGAGATTTGTATTATAAGATCCGTGATTTTTTTGAACATATGTGTGGAAAGATATGGCTCCGATTTTTGAATTGTAGGAATGATCATGCTATTAATTAAAAAATATAGTGATTTTAATTGATTGGCTTTGTAACATTTCCATACCTCGTCTACCTACTTCAATATTCCATACATGAAAGATGAAACTCAGGAGGATTAGGGAAAGAGAAACAATGATCATATCATGGAAAGAGAAACTTATTATTAATTGCGATTTCGAAATTTGAAAATGACGCATCACTCACCATTAGCCTCTTTTTAATAGTAGAGATAATAGCTGTAATTTTAAACGCGAGATGTGGCTCGATAAATTATGAGGCTACTTTATAGAGAACCCGTGCGGGACCTGGATGCCACAACAATCGACAAGAACAAAAGCAATGGACAATGTAGTCATTTCATATTGACCATAGTAAGCTCTATAATAGCTTATCTCCAATCCCGTTATACACCGTTATATTATGGACCGAATATGATCGATGGTATGGATGTTATATACGGAAAATAAATTGCTTATTTTATTTTTGAATTTAATTTTTAGGCAAGGATATACAAATCCAACCTACTGGTTTTCTTCAATTTTTATGCGGTATTTTGTTTTACTTTTAGTTTTGTATACAAATCGCAATGTTAATTTTTCTATTAATTTTTTATTCTGAATTGCAACTAGTTTTTATTGTGTTGATATGAGCTCTTTATTTTTATAAAAACAATTACAAATTGGGTATGCTCGTGTTGTGTTTGACATTAATCTGTATTTTAATCTAAGCACAACTCTTTCTTTTAATCTAGGGTGATTTAGATTTATGCCACTCTAAAGTTCGCGTTTCGAAATATGCCATTCGATGTGTCAATGATATATGGGTCCCGGGTCTACGTGTCATTAATATATGGAGTGATATATTTTGAAATGCCGCACTTTGTAATAGCATGTATATAAATATTCCTTTAATTTAATTTTGTAAGCCAATGTAACTTGGGTCCGCACAAATATATGACTAGATCGTTCTCCGATTAACGTGAGAAGTTCTAGCCTTTTAGAGCCAAGTAGCGGCTCTTTTTGCTCGTGCTTTAATAATATAACGAGCAAGATGTCCGGTGCATCTTTGCGGCTAGATTTGTTATCAATGTTTAAGAGACCTTTGCATATGTAAGGATTCGTAGTCATATTAGCTATAATAAACTCTAATTAGTCTATGTTGAGCATAGCTAAATTTTCTTTGGATACACAATTGTATTAACCATCGTAAGCTTCAATATATTCCCTAGATCTTTGATCTCTTGACGGATCAATGTGGGTGCTCCTTAGGTATATATGTTTGGTGCTTGCGCGTATCTTCTCACGGATTCCCGGTTGTGTTTATATGTGTTGATGGTTTGACCGCTATTCAATCTTTAGCTCCTGCTCATCGGATCATGGTGAAAATCAATTAAACATATTTGGTGTCTCCATGGTTTCACGGGTCCCTAGTTCGGTCTTGGCAAGAGCACCAAATTGATTCATAGGCTTAGCGGTTCTCTTTATATAGTGATGAGATAGTAGACATAGAGATAGAAATATAATCCAATTTGATAGGAACCGCCATAGAGATAGAATGTAACCACAAAATCATGTAGGTAAACCCTAAACCAAAATCAGTATTATCTCTTTCTATACTCCATCTTAATCTCTATGTACTACTACTGATTATACTGAAGAAACATCATACATGTATGCATGCATGCTGTGACTACGAAAAATAGAATAGCAATTCACAATATTGTCCTTGGATCCTCATGCTCTGAGTCTCAAGCACAACAGCCAAATGGCTGAATCCATTCAATGTCTGACTTCCCCATGTGTATTGGGGAGCACTTGGAATCTAAAAGGTTGGCCGCTGGTACATTGATATCATATATAGAACATACCTATATATAATGCTCTTTAAAAAACTGTACAATTTTTGTTTCTCATGAGTCAAGTGCTCATGATCAATAAGAAGCTAGAATAGTCTTTCTGCAAATATGTGAAGATAGAGTATAGCATGTACGCATAATCGATCAGATGTGCTCGGGAGCTCCTTGACCAGCATTTGCTGTTAATTTTCAGTTTTGAGATGGAGTATTATCTAGTGTGGCTCTCAACCTTAGAGTAGTACTAGTAATTAAAGAAAGGGAAACAAAATAAGTACCATCATCTTAGTTAATTAAATGCACTACAAATGAACAACTCTATGCATGTGTGTATATAGAGATCTGGAAGCTAGGAATCATAGTTTAACTATTTACTTGATAAATACCTGTGTGAAGTATGCCACATATACAGTTTTGATAAAAGTGAAGTGCAGCTAAGCAAATGAAGGAGGATTATTTCATCAATGCACACTAGAATATATGAATGAAATAATGCTCCATTTGCCTTCAATTAGGCAGGAAGGTCTCCTTTCATTTTATTTCCAAGATTTAGTCCTGGATTTGTATGGATGAGGAAGAAAGCTACGTTAGGCAGCCCGGTGGAGAAGGCTGCCGTCGGAGGTGTTCCTCATGGTGAGCCTGCCGTTCCCGATGACGCCCTTCTTCATCATGGCGACGAACTCGCCGTAGTCGATTCGGCCATCCTTAATTTGGATCGCGGAATATATAAGCTAATTAGTCTGGAAGAGCAGATCGATGGAGGCGGATTAGCTGTTGCATGCTAATGCTTACATTGTCCTGGTCGACCTCTCGGATGATGTCGTCGATGCCGACGTCGGCCATGTTGTGGTCCCTGCAGGCCTGCTCCAGCTCGTCGACGGTGATGTAGCCGCTGCCGTCCTTGTCGAAGTAGGCGAAGGCGGCGAGCAGGTGCTCCTCGCGCTCCAGCTTGTTCATGTGCACGGTGGCGGCGATGAACTCGTCGTAGTCGATGGTGCCGCTCCGGTCCACGTCGGCCTGCAGCAGAGAGAGATGGAGATGAGCACCTTGAGCATGCATGGAAATGGAAATGGAATTGGAAGCTAGGGACGTCCGTACATACCGCGTCCATGAGGTCCCTGATCTCCGCCTCCTTGAGGTTGGAGCCGTATCTGGTGAGCCCCTCCTTGAGCTCCTCGAAGGTGATGGCGCCGCTGCCGTCGGCGTCCATGGCCTTGAACATCTCCTTGAGCCCCGCCAGCTCCTCCTCCGAGAGGCTCTGCGCGATGACCCGCAGCGCCATCTTCTTGAGCTTGTTCATGGCGGAGAACTGCTTGAGGCGCGACAGCACCGCCGGGTCGAGCGGCCTGTCGGGCGCCACCCCGCTCTCGCACACCCAGGGGTGGCACAGCACCTGGTGCGCCGTCAGCCGCTCCGACGGCGGCGACCGCAGCATCCCGCGGATGAGGTCCTTGGCGCTGGCGGAGATGCTGGGCCACGGCTCCGACTGGAAGTCGATGGCGCCGCGGAGCACGGCGTCGAAGATGCCCTGCTGCGTCTCCGCCCAGAAGGGCGGCACGCCGCTGAGCAGGATGTAGACGATGACGCCCGCCGTCCACACGTCCGCCTCCGGGCCGTAGTGCTTGCACAGCACCTCCGGCGCCACGTAGTAGGGGCTGCCCACCACGTCCGTGAACACCTGCCCGGGCTGGAAGAAGACGGACAGCCCGAAGTCGATGGCCTTGAGCTGCATGTCCTGCTCCGGCCCGCCATTCTCGAGCAGCAGGAAGTTCTCCGGCTTGAGGTCGCGGTGCATCACCCCCAGCGAGTGGCACGCCTCCACCACGCCCACCACCACGCGCGCGATCGCCGCCGCGCTGCGCTCCGAGAAGTAGCCCCGCTCCACGATGCGGTCGAACAGCTCGCCGCCCTCGCACAGCTCCATCACGATGTGCACGTAGAGCGCGTCCTCGTACGCGCCCTTGATGGTCACCACGCTCGCGTGCCCCGCCAGGTGGTGCATGATCTGGATCTCGCGCCGCACGTCCTCCACGTCCTCCGGGCTCAGCAGCTTGCGCTTCGCGATCGACTTGCACGCCAGCGCCGCGCCCGTCGCCACCTCCGTGCACAGGTACGTCGTCCCGAACTGCCCCTGCCCGAGCTTGCGCCCCACCGTGTACAGCTCCCGGAGCGGCGGGGTCGCGTGCCCGAGCACCGCCGTGGGCGACGACAGCAGCTGCTGGTGCCCGCGCATGGCGCGCTGGACGGGGGGCCACTGCCAGGCGCCGGCGCCGGAGAAGGAGCTGTTCGCGCCGCTGGAGGAGCGGGAGCCGCTGCTGTAGCAGTAGTCTGCGGCGGCGGCGTAGGTGGGAGTGGAGGAGCCGCGGCAGGCGTTGCCCATGCAATGCATCAGAGGCACGCGGCCGGGGGGCTGGAAGAAGCCATGGCCACGCCTCGTTTCGGCTGCGTCGGGCTCGAGCGGTGGGGAGCAATGGTAGGGACGACCTCGACGCTCTCGGACTCGGATTGGCCTGTAGCCTTCCTTATTTCAGGGAGGCAGAGGCTCTCTCTCCCCTTCCCCTTGATGCATGGCTGATGACGTGCCTGCATGTCGCACCGGACGTGCGTGCCAGTGTATGCCAATGAGGCGCCTGGGCTAGGCCATACGTTGGGCCTTTGATCCATCACTTCGATCGTTAATTCTTCTTTTCTCCAGTCCAATGTATCCACAGGCAGCCGGCCCTGATTTTGTGGACCAGAAACCTCCATGCCAATTGCACTAGCCCAAGATCCATCGTGGTAGCGCGACCAAGGTTTCAAAAATCATGGCAAATCGTGATTTACCGTGAAATCGCGGTGGCTCGATATCGAAAAATTGTGAATTAAATTCAAATTTTTTATTCAAATTTGAAATCGGTTTGGTTTGATTTATCGAAGAAATCGGTCGATTTATCGAAGTTCGGCTTGAGATTTCGAAATCGGTCGATCTATCAAAGAAATCGATCGATTTATCGATAAAATCGACCGATTTCTCAAAAAAACACAAGCGATTTCTAATTTTTAAACCTCCGGTTGATTTATCGAAGAAATGGGTCGATTTATCGATAAAAATCACAATTTTTCGAAGTTTGGCTCGAGATTTCAAAATTCCAATACCAATTTTTCGATTTATCTAAGAAATCGGTCGATTTATCGAAAAAACAAGCGATTTCTGATTTTTTAAACCTCCGGTTGATTTAAAATTCAAAACTCAAATTTCAACCTATTTTCTGCGATTCGCGGCAAATTGAAAATCGGACCTAAGCGATTTTTTGGATAAAATCGATTTTTCAAACCTTGAGCGCGACACAGTTATAAACAGAACTGCCGCGTCATCTCATACATATGTCACATTAAATTTTATTACATTAAGCAAAGTACATAGTGGCTCAGTTTTGATAGTCCATCTGGTCAAAAAATTACAATACCAAAATATACTCTTAACAATGTCCAGCAAATACAAAAACATAAATAAGATAGAAGTGTCGGGTCTCAAGGTGTCCAATCCACCGTGTAAGTGACTGGAGTCCTGCCTAACACTCGTCTTGCATGTTAGCCTTCTGGATCTCCTTCTCTTCATCGCAATAGTCCGAATCTTCATCATTGTTGTTTTCGCCTAAAAGAGTGAGTGGGTGCGAGGGTGAGCATGCAATCAAACCGCTCTCGCAAGCTAATACCCACCTAGTGCATTTAATGATACAATCTTGTTTGGTGGGGGTATGATTCTTTTCTTTGAATAATGCCTAGGTTGCAATAATTCCATAACTAGAAATTCCTAAGACTTAAATTATTTTACCGAATCAATTTCCAAAGATATACCGTGCTAATAATATGCAGTGTTCAAATTTTAGGGGTTTCAAATGGCGACACCGTATCCATCACTATGGCCTAGGTGTCCCAAAATACGGTGGACTCACTCCTATCGCTATGGGATTATATCTCCGATTCAGCTTTATACTCACTCCTATCGCCATGGGACTATGATCCTTGCCTTGGTGAAAGGATCCTAAGGTCTATAGGAGGGGTGAATAGGACAATTTTAATTTTTAAGTTTTTTTGAATTAATCAAGCAAGATTAAATCTATGTTACAACAGTAACAATTATAAGTACTCACTGAGCACTCAATCCAAGAACATCCAGGAATTAAATGCGAAAACATAAAGAGAGAGAGAGAAAGGAATGCTCATGAGGTTTTTTTTAAAGTATTGGAAGGTTGGCGTCTTCCACTAGTCCTTGTTGGAGCACTCTCTCCTTAAGAGTGTCACTCTGACTTAAGCAAATCAATTTGCTAAAGCCATCCACTTGTGGTGTTTCTTCACTGCTCTAGTGAGGTGAACCCCGAACCTCACACAGCTTGGTGGCCTTCCACAAGTTCTCCTCCTTGGAAGATCCTACCGGCACTGTCTCCTAGCCATCTAGGAGTCACCAACCTCCAAAAATAATAAGAGTGAGAAGAACCAATCACACTAGATCAATTTCCATCTTGATGCACACTCTTGGAATAATTTGGGATTTTAGGGTTTAGCCTCTAGACAACACCTCTCAGCTCACTAGTCAACTAAAACCCTAAGAGACACAAAAATTTGCAAATGAGAGTCTCATCCCGAAACTGCACTACAAGAGACACTTAAATAGGCGCAACTGCGAACTAGCCATTCTGACTAGCCGGACTGGTCCGGGTGGCCCGGACCACGCCGGTTTGGTAGCATAACTTCTTTATGGCCAGACCAAGCAGTCAGACCATGGCACCACGGGCGGACCGGCTTGGTCTGGTGGCATATACGTCGCCTTATGCAACTGAACCACGCCGGTCCAGCGACACAGGGGCACCCAAGGAAAACACCTACTAAGTTTAGGCTGTTCATTGAAGTGGGCCCATTGGGCTAGCTAGTTCTTTTTTGCATTTTCCTTTTTTTTTACACTAAAACATGTTTCAAAAAATTATTTCATCAAGTTTTAGGCATCAATTTTTTTTAAAATGTTATCGTCGAGTATCGGGTACTAGGTATCGTCAAAAACCGACTATTGTCGAGTACTAAGTATCCGGCATTGTCGATCATCAAGTATCGATGAGTATGGGACATCGTCAAGTATTGTGTCATCATTCGAGCGTAAGTATCATCAAATATTGTTGAATATCAGGTATCATTGAGTATTGAGTCATCAAATATCACCGATCTTAGGTATTATTGAGTATTAAGTATCATCGAGTATCAAGTTGGGTGTCATAGAGTATCGGGTTGGGTATCACAGAGTATTAAGTATCGTCGATTATCAAGGAACGATCATTGAGCTTTAAGTATCATCGAGTATCTGAAAGTATTGCGATATCGTCAAGTACCATCAAGTATCGATAGTACGAGAAAGTATCACAAAGTATGGTTAAGTACCAAGGTATTGTCTAGTATCATGTCGATTATCAAGTATCAGGCATTATGATCAGGTATCACAAGTTATCAGGTGTCGTCATGTGTCAGTGTGGGTCCCAGCCCCATAGGATAAATCCGTATCCCATTTTTGTACACATAGTGTTAGACCAGAATCATGCTAACACCACACATGAATATTACAATGAGCTGGAATCAAACTTGCCATTCTTTACAGATTAATTATACATAAGGTCCAAAAGTTTTTTTTTTTGAAAGTTCAGAGTACAAGGCCAAGTAGGGCCTGTTATTACAAACTAATACCTAAAACTACCTATGGGCAGCAGGGCGAAAGTAGCGGGACAGCAACAGGCATGTGGCTGAAGTCGACCCTTAACCCTCGCTTGGGTCTTCATCCTCTAACTCATCTTCTCCACCGTAACAATCATATGGGTCCTCGCCGTCATCCTCCCCACCTAAAATGTGAGTAGGTGCGAGTGTGAGCACGCAATTAACCGCGCTCGCGAACCAAAATCTTGCCGAATGCAAATCAGAATGCAAAGCCATTTTTGTGGAGGTTGGATATCTTTTATTTGATCTAAATCATGCCATAAAACTTTAAAGTTAAAAACCCTAACATATGGCATTTCCAAAATCAAAGTCGTATCGGGCCATATGTGTATGCCAAATTCTTCAGATATTAAATTATCAAAATGGCGACCACGTATCCTTAATCAAGGAACACATGTTACACGTGGCAAACACATACCATCGCCATGGTCATGATCTCCACAATCGGCAGATTAGCTCCCATCACCATGGCGAGCCATCCTCGACAATATGGCGAATCCGTGCCCATACTACAACCAGCGCACGATTCCCATCTTCTGGCGAACCCGTGCCCATACTACAACTGGCGCACGTTTCCTAGGCAGTCGCGGAAGACTCACCCTTTTTGCCAAGAGGCGTGATCCCCTTGAACTCAACTATGGCCAGGATCCTCAGATCCAGTCAATAAGATGTCAGATGGTTGTGACTTTGTTCACACTCAGGTTTTGCAGATACCGGAGTGTATGGATTGTTTCTTTGGTCTGTCGAGTGCAAGGAATACTCCGGAATGGGGCTCGACACATTTTCATGAGATATTCATTAAGATTAGACTGCCCAACATGAAGCCATTCAGATGCTTCAGTGTTGTAGTCTTGATCAAAGGAAATGTAACTCTATCGTGGTACAGGTCATGCAAATGATGGGACCGTACCATAGAGGTACCTGCTCCGCGTACGGTGTTTGTCGGGATCAAATTGTACCGTTGATAATGCGCTATACCGTTGTTCTTGCACCGTTGATAGCGGACGATGCCGTTACTTAAATTGACCCGTCATCCTAGAACTGTACCGTTGACAGCTAAGAAATTGATCCATGGACTCTAGACTTAAGCTGGTCTAAGCTATGTTCAAAGACTTATTAGTCGTAAAATTAATGACCTCAATCTTAGGTTAACAATGGACAGGATAGGAGAAAGTCAAGGAGAGGTTTGTGCTTACTAGCACAGCTTATAGAAAGGAATAGCTAGACAGGGTTTAATAGCACTTGAAATTACCATAAGATATTTGAAAGTCCATTTGACATGCAAACTATCATTGGAAATCAACATAGTTCAAATAAAAATTGGGCAAAAGAATGATCAAGAGATTTTGGCTCGCCTGTTTCTTCGTAGTCCGGGTCTTGTACTTGATCCTTATCCGGCAGGTCGTCTGTTGTCTCATTCTCTAGAGTATTGAACAATTCCAAGTAAATATTTTGCAATAGATGGATAAGGGTTATTAGGAAGGGGGTTACTTAGGATCTCGCGCAGATTTTTCCTAATTAATTATTTATACAATTTATTTTTCTTATTATGTAGGTTTTGGGGACAAGAAATGTACAGATTATAATTTTAGCTTTTTATTTAATTAAATATGTATTTAAATAACCTTATAAATACATATTTTCACTCTTTTGGTTAGTTTCTTTTTCATATGTATATTATTTTTGTGGGTAATATTATTTTAGGTATTTCTTAAATAGCTTATACTTATTTAGATTACCTAGTTTTTAATTCTTTATAGATAATAATTCAACTGCAAACCTCTTTAAATTATTTTTATTAGGCTCCTTGAATTTTGTAGTATTTTATAGAATTTTTGCATAATTTTTGGGAGGGTATTTAGTATTCTTAGAAATTATAAATCACTATATAATATTCTTTATTTACTAAATGGGTTAAAATTTCTGAAACAGTAACGGACCCAGCCCGTTCTTGTTTCGGTTTAGTCAACGGGGAAGGACACGGCCCAAGGCCGAACGACCCATCTTGGTCTGCTGGCTCAGTAGTGAGCCGGCCGACCAATGGGCTCCATCGATTGGCGATGGATTCAGAATCGACGTGTGGGCCATGAGGTCCCACGGTCGAGACGAGCGCGGCCGGTGAGCGATTACCGCGTCGTCTTCCACGGTGGAAGGCGGCTCTGGCATGGAGACGTGGTCACTTGAACTGACGGGTGGGTCCTCAGGCCCACATGTCGGTCTCTGGTGAGAGGGGGTCACGAGAATTTTAAATTCCACGCTCAGTGGTGCTGGGCCCCGCCTAGCAGAGAGGGAGAGGACAACGTCGTGCCGACGTTAGTTCGTCGTCTCCTCTGGCCGAGCTCCGGCGAGGTCTCCGGCGTCATTCCTAGGGAACTAGAGGGCTTGTCTCGGCTGCTTTATGTTACCTATGGGTTTAGGACATCTAGGCGCAGGTCGTCTTGCCAGGGATTTGGCTGGCGACGAGCTGGGACGGCGGCGCCATGGCTGGAGCTGTCCTTTGCTACGACATGATGGTGTTAAAGCAATTTGGGCATGCTCAAGCTTGGATTTTGAGTGGGGAAGCTTCGGGGGGCTATTAGGATGCTTACTCGAAGTCTAGTTGGGGTTGAGGTGGTTTGGAACAGGCTGGCGGCGGTGAGGCCGGAAGTAGACCAATCAGGGTGTCATCAGCGGCCACCTTCGGTGGATAATAGCTTGAACTCGCCCCGGGAGATGGTTGGCGACGGTCTGGGAATGCTTCAGGTCGAAGACGCGGGCTCGAACGGCTACGGCTTGCCGGAATTTGGAAAGGGGGCAATTTTGGCCGAGTGGAAGAAAACGGCGAAATTGGGCATCGGGCCCCCTTTTATAGGGTTGCCAGCGTGGCTAAGGGCATTCTAGACATTCGCACAACGAGGACCACGCCGGAATTTCACCTAGCCGGGGTGGATTTGGCCGAGGTAACACCCGAGGTAGCCACTGTTACGGCGGTGAAACGGGCTTTGCCACCGAGAGCTCCGTGATGATGGCGAGAGGGGTGAGGTGGCGCGGCCTGGCGACTCCCCCATGCTGACTCAGTCAGGATGGGTCGGACCGGGCGGCGCCGGCTGGCTCGGTCGGGCGCGTCGGTGAGGAGAACGAAGCAGGAGGAGGAAGAAAGGAGATGGGCGTCAAGTGGGCTTGGCTGGGCTGGTCCGGCCTGGGCTTGTTGGCCCCGGTCACCGGGAACCTCGGTGTACCTGTGCTAGCCTAGGATCTTGTCTTGCTAGCACGACACCTTTTACAAAATGCTGGAATCATCTCATACCTGCGATAAAAATTATTAATATTATAGAGTTCAATTACAACATGGCTCGTTTTTGTAGGCCGAAAAGGCCAAATCTACAAAACAAAAATGAACTCTTACTAGAGTTTAGCAAAGCGGAAACAGAAAGAAGAGGAGGGTCTCAAGGCTGTGCCTAACCCAATCAGGCAAGCGACTGGAGTCCCACCTAACCCTCGGCCTTTACGTCAATCTTCCGGTCTTTCTCCTCCTTGTCGATATCATCCAGGCCAAAGCCCTTCTCGACGCCACCTAAAAAGGTGAGTGCGTGCGAGTGTGAGCGCGCAATCAAACCGCGCTCGCGAACCAAGACCTCACCTAATGCTATGCAATCATGAGAGACTTTCTGGTGGAGGTTAGGTTCATATGTTTGCTTGAAATCAAATATGCCTATTTTTAAGTTAAAATCATAAGACTTAGCCTTTTCATAAACCAAAGACGTACTGGGCTATATATGCCAATTCTTTATAACCAGGGGGTTTCACAGTGGCGACACTGTATCCTTAGCCAAGGAATACGTGTCCCACGTGGCAGATCCATACCATAGCCATGGTCATGGTCTCCACAAATGGCAGACTAGCTCCCATAGCCATGGCGAGCTATCTCCAACAATATGGCGAACCCGTGCCCATACAACAACTGGCGCACGTTTCCCATCTTCTGGTGAACCCGTGCCCATACAACAACTGGCGTGCCCATACAACAACTGGCGCATGTTTCTCAGCTTCTGGCAGACCTGTGCCCATACAACAACTGGCGCACGTTCCCAGGTAAGTGGCGGTAGACTCACCCTCTTAACCAAGAGGCGTGATCCCCTTGAGCTCAACAAAGGCCAGGATCCTCAGATCCTAATCTCAATCACAGGAATCAAATGATTATTGACTATTTTCGCACTCAGGCATAAATGATACCCGAATGCATGGACTATCTCTTTAGCTTATCGAGTGTAGGAATGCTCGGAACAGGGCACAACACATCACCATAATGATGTACTCGGGATACGCACATGCTGATTAGACTGTCCAAGGCACTGATACAGTGACAGTGTAGTCTTAATCATGGGCGATATGGTACATCTTTGCTACACTATGCTTTACCAACAATCGTGTGCAAAGAGACTAAACCCTGTCGTGATACATATCATGGTAACGATGGGACTGTACCATTGAGGTACCTACTCCGCATACGGTATTTGTCTGGACCAAGCTGTACCGTTGATAGCGGCTATGCCGTTGCATTGCACCGTTGATACTGGGCTATGCCGTTACAAAAGTTGACCCGTCATCCTAGTATCGTATCGTTGACAGCCAAGGTCAAACCCATGGACTCTAGACTTAAAGCATGTCTAAGCCATTTCAAAGACTTAATAGTCAAGGAATTTAACCTCTATACCTTAGGTTATCAATGGACAGGATAAGAAAATGTCAAGGAGAGGTTTGTGTTTATTAACACTGCTTATAATATGGAATAACTAGACTTGCTTTGGTAGCCTTTGTTTCCAACATATTATACTTGGAAAATCATATTGCATGCAATCTAATATATTAAAATCAACATAATTTAAGTAAAACTGGGTAAAGAAGAATGAATTAGAGGTATTGGCTCGCCTGCACCGAATGCGTCGATGTCTTGAGTCTGGCCTTCCAGCTTCTCTTCTGAGTCATCCGGTTTTATCGTATAAATGCAAATAACATTGATAAAGACACAGAAGATGAAATATGAATGATGCATGATAGTCGAATGTTCCTATGGTTTTCGCTCGGATTTCTCCTACTTGAGAATTCGTCGTCTACATTTCTTCTATTTGTATTTAATTTAAAATAAAGATAAACCAATATGCTTTAGCGAGTATATTTTTACTCATGGTTTAATATTTTTACTAGGTTCTCGACATTCGTATTTATATTAAAAGTTTCATAATTCTTAGATATCATTTGCTATTTTAATTAAATTCTAGAAGGGCTCTCTCTTCTACATGAAATAATGGTTTCAGAATTTTACCTAAATTCATCTCTAGGGCTGTCTTTGGGTCGAACCGCCCTGCTGTGGCGTCTACGGGCCGTCTTCGGGTGTCACCGACGCCTTCCGTGCTTTCCGGCCGAGCTGACGCGCCCTACATCGGCCGCGTCGTCCGCCTTGCCACAGCTTCACCGAGTTGTTGCCTGCTCTTCTACACCCAGGCTGGCCACAGTTGCCACCATCGTCACCGTCGGCCATTGCTTGGCTGCCAGCCTCGGGTCTTCCCAGTCGCCACCGTCTACAGGCACCATGCCAGATGCCGTCACCTTAAGATGGATCCAAACGCTGTTGTTGCCGCGCTGCCTTGACGCCGTCGCCACCAAACGCCGTCGTGCTTCACCGTGCCCCGTGCCGCCACCCTGGGCTGCTGTTCCTGTAACTGGAGTCCCGCCTCTGTTGGAATCACTCCTCGCTCAGGCAAGTGTTTATCACAAACAATCAGGCACTCACTCTGGTGGATGCAAACACACAAGAACTGAGTAGCACAAGCTAACAAGCTTTGGTTGACGCCACACACAGCTCACGTCGTTTTTCATTCATATATAAACTCAAAAGTACATGCAAAGAGATAAGACCCAGCCAAATCACTCGGCCAGCACTCACGCCACCACTAATGACCATGCACACACTAATCAAGAGGCTAATGACCGCATGTGGCCAGCGAGTCTCACGCCACCATGCATGCAGATTCCATGCATGAGCCCAGGTCGCAAGACCTATTCCTTCGCCACGAAAATCACTTCCGTGCGCACTGCAGCTCATGCATCTCCTTGCCACACGTTCACATGCAGTTACATCTCCTGATCATGTCTATCCCCTATGCACTTCACACACGTATGCACTTACCGTGTCACACGGCACACCGTGCGTACGTGCCGGCTCAAGGCAACAGCAGCTCACTAGTCTCACACGTTTTGCTACTATGCACTTAATCTGCCGCTGCGCATTATTTCTAGTTACACATGTATGCAAATAAATAAACATGCAAAAGCTAATGACAAGATTAAATCTAACAGCCTCCTCACGCTATGCCGCGCCGCTCCGTCGGCCTCGTTGTCGGCACGACGCCTTGCCACTCGGCACAAGCTCACCGCCGTTGTGCCCCGGCTACTTGCCGTCCTAGGCTACTGCTGCACGCCTCCTGCCAAACCATCGGCCCGGGGTGCCACCGCCGAGCCGGAGCTGTCACTGCCGTGCCATCGCACGCACACACCGCCTGCACCGTCCCCAGGCCGGAGCCGTGCCCTGCTGGACCACCGGCCGAGCACGCCGCAGCCTGGGCGTCGTCTCCTGCTCCGTGCCGGCCAGGCCGCCGTTGGCTCCTGGGCCGAGCCGCCGCCGTGGCCGCTGCTCGCTCGTCGCCGAGCTCCGCCAGCTGCGCACGCGCGCGCCCACCAGCCGCTTGCGCGCCGCCGCGCTGCTCCGCAACCCACCGCGCCGAGCTGCCTCCAGATGCCGCCCCACCGTTGGCCTCTCTCTCTCTCTAACCCGCCGTCGCCGAGCTCCACCTAGCTAGCTCCGCCGCGCATGCGCGCCAGCTCGCCCAGCCGCCGTTGCCGTGCCGTGCTTGCGCCGCCGGCCGCCTGCACGCTTGCGCGCGTGCCTGGGCGCTGCCCTGGCTCCGCCGCGCTGCAGCTCTGCTCCCGCCGGAGCCGCCACAGGCGTCGCCTCCTCCTTCCTCCCTTCTCTCGCCTTCTCTCTTTCCCTCTCTCTCTACTTCTCCTTCTCTCTCTACCCGGTTTCTTGCTTTGCGTGTGCTGTTCTCTGTGCGTGAACTCTCCGGAAGCCTCAAGCAAGGGATGATAAGGATTGGGGTGGGTAGATTTTTAAGTGATTTTGCATTTTAGCCCTTGAGCTTTGATAAAATTTCATGAGACATTAAGTGGCTTTAGAAAATATGATAAAAATATATTTGAACTCATAAAATTATGAGGATTCCATTTTTATAATTAGTCTTGAGATTTCACGAGTATTTATTTTATAAAATTTCTAAATCATTTTACTATAGTTTCATTAGTCATAAATAGTTTTAGTCTATAGAAAAATATATCGTGGCCGGGTTACTTAGCTGCGAAGTAACCTAACCGATTTAAATTTTCTTCCTCACGAAGTAAATTAGGATTATGATAGGGTCGAGAAAGATATTTTTGGGACATTTATATTTTAGTCCCTAAAGTTCTTTGAATACTCAGGAGAGCATAATAAAAATATGTTTGGGTTACTAAAAATGTTATTGTTTCATTTATTTGATTTGTTTTTGATAGTGCATCTAGGCCCTTGTTGATTTTGGTGATTAATGACAAACAATTTATGGACTAATGAGTTTTATTGAGAATATGGACAGGTACAAACTTCTAGTTGTTTTTTGGTTGAACATGCACATTGTCTATGAAGGTTTTTGGTGAGAAAGTTGTCTCAAGCCTAGTCCTTAGAACTTAGTGCTAATTGTTTTAATTTTGAGTCTAAGGACAAGCCGTACTATTAAGGGGGATGCGATGAAAAATGGATTTTTAGATGATTTGTGTGCTTATTGAAAGAATCTTGCACTTAGATTTCATCCCAAACATTTTCCAAGTCATTCGGGTATTCTTCACATCGGAGTATCCGATGTCACTCCGATGTGTATCCGATATGACCTCCTCTGTCTCTATTTTTTTTTTGACATCGGAGTATCCGATGTGCATCCGCTCCGATGTTACCCGCTCTGTCTGAAATCTTTTTAAACATCGGACTATCCGATATGGTTCCGATGTTGACCCCTCTGTCTGGAACTCAAGAAAACATCAGAGTATCCGATGTGACTCCGATGTATGCTCCGATGTGACCCGCTCTGTCTTTTGACATCGGAGTATCCGATGTGACATCGGATACTCCGATATCTTTCAATCTACAACTCTCTGTGAAATTTGGTATTTAACCCTCCTCACCTAGCTCAGCTCACAACGGTTCATTTCCTACTCTCCCACGAGCATCTTGAGTTCTTGAGCTTCCAAAACTCCTCTCTCTCACTCCGTTGAGATCTAATCCATCCCATCATTTAGTGAGTTGGAGAGATTGAATCTTGTTGCAAGATCTGAAGAACTTCATCTTCCTCAAGCACTCTTCTCATCTTCAAGTCGTTTTTCCACCGGATTTGTTACCCTTGGAGATTGAGGGCTCTAGACGGCTAGAGTCATCCTCGAGCCACCAAAGCTTCGTGTGGTTGGTAGAGAAAGTTTGTCTTGAGTTGGATTCCGCCTCCGAGGAAGGAATCAAGGAGTAAGCCCGAGAGTGCATAGTGCAACTTCGGTGAGAGAGGGTCAAGAGAGACCCGGGCTAAAGTGTGACCTAGCCTTCCTCAACGGAGAGTAGGATCCCCTCAAGGATCCGAACTTCGGGAAACATATCCTTGTGTTCTTGTGTTCATTTTTCAACTTGCTCTTGTTTCGTTTTTTTCAGATCTACTTGTGTAGCAGGAGCGTGTGTGCGAACAAATTTGTTGCAGGGGCTCTACTTGGTACCACGAAGCTCAGATTTGCTCAGATTTACTTTTGCCCTAATTTCATATCGGAGTGTCCGATATTGATATCAGATAGTCCGATATCTGATATCTACATCGGACAGTCTGATATTGTTTTTCCGCTGTGCAATCTTATAATTTGAGTTAAAATTTATAATCGCCTATTCAACCCCCTTCTAGGCGACATCTCGATCTTTCAGTTTTGATGTCTTAAAATATATATTTTATGCAAGCATTAAATAATATTTAATGCTCCTCATTGTTGGCAAACCTTAAAATTATCATAACATACAATTTAATTATGAATAGGTCCATTGTTTCAATTTAATTAATATATGTGGACATGATTCTATTTTATGTTAATACACAATTTCTTTGAATTGTCCGAATTTTATTTCAAATAGTGTATTGACTGGTGATTTATTATTATTTTTAACGAAAGCAAAAATGGGATGTTACAGGGCTGCGGCTGAGGCTGGCCCAGCTCGGCCTGGGAGGAGGAAAAAGAAAATGTTGGCCCATTTGGGCATTTGATCAATTTATCCAGAGATTTATTTTTTTTCTGGATTTTTATCAAATATATACATCTATATTTAGTATTAATTTCTTCCTTGAACTCTTAAAAAAATCTTTTTGTCTAATAGATTTTTCTATCTTAAGTTTTTCCTATATGCTTATTTTGGAATTTTGAGTAATTACCCTTTCTTTATTTTGATATTTTGCTTAAATTAGTTTCTTTATTCAAAGTATAAGTACAACTTACTTACACATTTTTAATATTTTATGTTTATTTCTTTTATATTATCTTTATTATTTTCTTTTTCTTGTTTCCTAAAAATTGGTGTGTTACAGTCAGGCATTATGATCGGGTGTCATAAGCATTGTCAGATGTTGAGTTGGGGTATCGTCAAACATCAGGGTTATCGTGGAATATCGGGTTGGGTATCGTCGAGTATTAAGACGAGTATCATCAAGTATCGGGTCTCGTTAAGTACCATCAAGTATTGTCAATTATCGGACATGATGAGGAAGTATCAGAAAGTATCGTTGAATATAAAGATCATCGTGTATTGAGAATCATCAAGTATCAGACATCATGAGCAGGTATCATAAGTATCATTGATTATCAGTGATCTCATTTAGTATCAGTCATCAATTATTGGGCATAATAGAGTATCAAAGAGGTACCATTTAGTATATTGTCGAACCTTAAATATTGTCAAGAATCAAGGGTATTGTCGAAATATCGAAAATACTTTTAAAACAAAGCTAATAAAAATGGAAAAATAAAATTAATTCATAAAAATTATAGGGAGCTAGATCTTGATTTTAGATGAATTATGAATTTTTTGTGTTAAAGAAGTTCGTATGAAATAGAAATAAAACTGTGAAGTTAAAATCAACTGAAAAAATGTTTCTGGTCCATCCAGGTGGACATGCACGTGCACGTGCACGCGTGCTGAGGCTGATTTTTATAGGATGACATTGGGAAGCGCCGACGCTACACCGTCCGTCGGCTGAACCGGGCTAACGGGCCTGTGGTTGGCCCGGTTAACTCTGTGGGCCTCGCCTCTGCACCTAGGCTTAAGGCCCGTTGCCCACCTGTATATAGCAAGAAGCCGCGACTCGACAGCCTTCGATTCCCCTCCTCTCTCTCTCTCTCTTCCCCCCTCTCCGAGTCCGCTAGGGTTTCCCCGCCGTCGCCCCTCGCCGCCGCCTCCGCCTCCGCCGACATGTACGGCCACCGCGGGTAAGCCCCTTTCTTCCCCTCTACTAGTTTCGCCCCTCTCTGGTCTTTAGAGCCTTTCCGCGGACGGGTAAGGTAGATCGCTACTTCTTGTCTTCCATCGATTCGATTTGATGGGATCAGGCTGTTGCGCTGCATACGGATGTTTTTAATCTCTTATATCAGACAAAATCATGTTATTGGGGAATTGCTAGCTTTGCCTCATGTGCCTGTGGTGGCTCCAGTTTTAGACTTTTAGGTAGCTTTCATAACAAAGTCCTCTTATAGTATGCCATCCTGTTAGTTTATTTCTCACTTTTCAGATGGCTACTTCTCTTATACTGTGATAGATTGACCAATTGCCACAGCCTACTTCCCTTCATGGGATGAATTTTGTTTTTGTGCCATGTCTTCTAGTAAAAATGGATTACTGTTGTTATTCTATTCTGTTGTTACAAAATCCATAACGGAATCACTGAAGATAAATTCAAATTTTCGTCTTAGCCATATTATTCGAAGCTAACAGACTGGACAAAACAATTGTACATATAAGAGATGTCTGAATTCTAGTCAAGCAAATAATGCTATCTGATGCCAGTCAACTGTATTTTCCCCCCTGCAATTAAATCTGGCCGATTGGACAAGTTCCACTCCACTGGTTCTTTCCATATGTGCTTCCCTTTTGTCTGCTTAAACTGGTATGAACAATTAAATATAATTTTCAGCTCTATTTATTAAAGTCAAATTAGAATCATCATGTTTGTGAACTCAAATATATCTTTTGACTGTTCCAGAACTTGAGTGCTAGTACTAACACAGCAACTGCTTCTAATTATACGTTAATAACTCAACATTTAGTTTGATGGCTGTTCCATAAATGAATGTAATCGCATTTTAATTTTGTTTGCCTATCAAATCTTAATTTGTTTTGCACATTATTTATTTTGTGAGCAATTACTTTTATATTTGGGTTATTTCTATTAAATGGGGATTGAGAGATGGGGGGATATTCTCCTTTTCTTTTTTCCTTTTTTGGGACTGGATTATCTGAAGGGCAATGATGGGAGCCGGGGGGGTTTCGGATGGGTACGAGGGATCAAAGAGGCCACGAATGATGGAATCGAATCCATACTTCGCAGTGACCGCAGGGAGTCCATTGGATGTCTCAAAGAGGGCCAGGATGATGGAACCAGCCCCCCCTTATTTTGGAGCCATGGGCAGCAGCACTGGTGGTGGCAGCGGTGGCTTCTACCAGCCCTTCAGCGGCAACTTAGCTGGAGCTGGTGTTAACAGTGGCATCCAAAACTTTCCAGGGGTCCGTCTACGAGGGCTCCCTTTTGACTGTGATGACCTTGACATATGCAAGTTCTTTGTGGGGCTGGACATAGTGGACTGCCTCCTTGTTCACAAGAATGGCCGCTTCTCTGGTGAGGCTTTTGTTGTCTTCCCATCAGCGATGCAGGCTGAATTTGCCCTGCATCGCAACAGGCAGAACATGGGTAGAAGGTATGTTGAGGTGTTCAGATGCAAGAAGCAGGAGTACTACAGTGCAATAGCTGCTGAGGTGAACCAGGGCGGTTTCTTCGACTCAGAATACCGACAGTCCCCACCTCCTCCACGGCCCAAGAAGCCGGCTGAAGACAAGAGCAGCATGGAGTATACTGAGGTGCTGAAGCTGCGTGGGCTTCCCTACTCTGCTACCACGGAGGACATCATCAAGTTCTTTGTGGAGTACGAGCTGACAGAGGAGAATGTGCACATTGCATACCGCCCAGATGGGAAGGCCACTGGTGAAGCCTACGTTGAGTTCCCAACAGCTGAAGTTGCAAAGACGGCTATGTGCAAGGATAAGATGACCATCGGGACAAGGTATGTGGAGCTGTTCCCATCAACCCCGGAGGAGGCCAGCAGGATGAAATCGCGAACGAGGCAATGAATCTACTGAAGCTATATCCAACCGAACCGTGGGTGGCTGTGATGTTAGCAGCTGCATCCTAGTTTAGATTTCAGTCTGCAATGTATGCTTAACTGTATCGATCGGTGTTACTGCTAGGTTGTGTTAGTTTGCTTCGTGTTACATGTCCTGCTGCTACTAGTTGGTGTGGTGACTTCTTATTATTTTCTGAAAGAAGAGATTCTAGCGGTGTATGACAATGTGACGCTGCGCTTGTTGTCCGTCCATCCATGAGCATAAATTGCTTTTTTCTTCCATTTGTTGATGTTGTTCTTCTATGATCGTTTTGGTGAAGCACGATGGGGTTGTTAGGATTGAACGAAGGAATAAGCTAGTTGTGTTTATCGCATCATTTGGCAGCGAAATGAGGCGAGTCTATTCTGCTGCTGCTAGAAGTAATGCTTTGGATGAAGCAAACAAAACAAAGGTGGAGATGGTCAGACGACGCTTGGCTGGTTGGTAACGCATTCTATGGCTAGGTACCTAAGGGGACATTTTTTTGGGCTTATCTAAAAGTCTGATCTGACTTATCTCGTAATTTTGAGAATTTTCCGAGATGGTCTCGAGAGTTGGATGGCCTTGATTTTTAGAATTTAGAGAGCTTTTAGACACCCCTACGAGATAAAAAAAAAGGATTCAAAAAATAATTAAAAAATAAGATAAGTCAATATTAGCCACGTCTTATCTGACTCAGGGGTGTTCTTTTGGGTTTATGAGATTTGATTTATCTGTTTTATCTCTAACTTCGAGAATTTTTCAAGGTCGTCTCAAGAGTCGGATGGCGATGAAATTTAGGATTTAGAGAGCTTTTAGGCTCGCCTACGAGATAAAAATAAAACGGATTCAAAAGTAATAAAAAAAATCAGATAAGTCAATATTAGTCAGATAAGTCATGAAATTAAGTCAGATTAGATAAGCCCAAAAGAACAGGGCCTTATTTCGTGACTTATCTGACTAATATTGACTTATCTGACTTTTTTTTGTCACCTTTTGAATTCTTTTTTTATCTCGTAGACGTGTCCAAAAGCTCCCTAAATCCTAAAAATCAAGGCCATCCGACTCTCGAGGCCACCTCGGGAAATTCTCGAAGTTACGAGATAAGTCAGATTAGACTTTTAGATAAGCCCAAAAGAGCACCCCTAAACCCTTGACTCTCCCTCTTGATTGGATTGAAGTTTCTGCAAGAATGCTCCTGTCCTGCAGTATCCTTCACTCTCCCCCTCTTCTAGACTTACGATGACCAATTCACCCAGTAGCTTGTGATGATGGACTCCCCCTCTCCTTTGCTTATTGAATTGTATCCAATGATCAATTCATCCATAACTCTCCCCCTCTCCTGCAATTACTCATTGAATTGTATGCAATGACCAATTCATCCAATAGCTTACATCAAGGTTATAAATCGCGATTTTTGTGGTTTGGTCTGAAAAAAGCTATCGTGGACTATAGCAGAAGCTATCATGTAACCAACGCGCGTGGTTAAAGACCACGTTTATTGTAAATAATGGTGATTAATTAGGATGGTTAATAGCCTCGTACGTTAGCTTCCCTGGAGCCTAGATACCTAATATTTTTTGTAAATGAAGGGAAGGAGAAGCAACATGCTTGCACATCCAAAAACATACATAATACATACATGCTGGAGTAGGACTATTATTTTATTACTGAGAGGTCCGAACCAGGGTAAAGACCTTGTTTTGTCCGTTTTATCATCTTATGAATTCATAGCATCTCAAAAGCAACATCTTAGCAGGAAGGGGCTGTCTTTATTCTTCAATCAAGAAATAAGCTCAGCGGAGAAGCTATTTTCCAATCGCCGATAAGAACCTTGGCTTATATTGATGGACTAGTCCACAGATTCACCCAATAGCCAATATCTTATGCTGATGGAGTAGTTCAGCCGATAGTTTTATGTTGATGGAGAAACACGAGCTATATACTTCAACGTTCCCCTCGAGTGTAGTCCTAGCCTAGATATGGGCTTGAAGTCTACCACAATTATTATTTTTAACAATGGGTTAGCCGGTTTGAACACTCTCCTCACAATTGGCCTCTTAGAGGCCTAAGGCACAGGCTTGAAGTGAACCATAATAGTTATTTTTAACAATGGGTTGATCGGGTTTGAAGTTAGTACTTCACTTCCATACTTTATTGAATTGCATGCGTTCACCAAAAGCTTAACGGATGGAGAAAAGCGGGCAATACATGAATGCTCTAGCTGGACTGACAACCTCCCTCAGAGAGACACAAATAAGAGCTTGCAAGTGCATGATTGGCCGCAGAGCTTGGATTTCCCATATGTACATGGAGCAACGCGTGGCTCGCCACATATACACGACTATTGTAATAACTGTCTTTTTATGATGTACAGCCTGTGTGGTTCGTGTGGATTGGCTGTGGCATTGGATTTTTCATATATACATGGAGTTACATATACATGTGGGAGCTGTTACATTTAGGGATGGCAACAGGTGCATACCCGCTGGGTATTGGTACTCCATACCCGTCCCCGTTAGACGAAAAGTCACCTGTTAATTCACCCGTACCCGACCACGGGTAGAACTTCTCCCCCATACCCGTCCCCGTTCGGGTCCCTTTCACCCACCGGGTCACCCGCACCCGCTGTTCAGACTATTACCTGGCTGGTGTTGGTTCACCCACACCCGCTACCCGGACCGGACTGGGTAAATGTTACCCGATGGGTCACCCGCACCCGTCAAATCAAATATGATTATGTGAGTATGTGACATGCTGTACTACTGCTGTGTCAAGGACCACATACACAATACAAGTTCATCACCATTCACAAATAACAGCACAAATATGACCTAGGAGTAGCCACTAGTCAACAACATAATAACACAAATACACTTATACACAAACACAATATAGGATTACAGGTTCATCATCAATTCACCATTGACCAAAGTCCTTACACCATAGTACCATATACGAGTAACCGACAACACGAATAACAATTAACAACACAATAAGTCAATAACACAGTACACTACAGGTTTACCAATTCACCAGTGGCATACTGGATTACTGGCAAACCACATACTAGTATAGTCCATAGTCCAAACTCCATGAGTAGCCAACAACACAAATAACACAATACAAGTTCATTAGTCATCGCACATTACTAGTTTACTACATTAGCCATTTCATGACCAAAAGAAGCTACCGACTGCCAAAATACATATCACTTGTATTCATCCACTATCCAAGCCATACATCACTTGAATTCTCACAAATTCCATTCTCCCAAAGTCGATCCCCATTCCATGCTCCCATCTCATAGGTCAAATCTCAAGTTCCTGTAGTAGCACATATACAAAACTAGTAAACTATTTAAAAAGGCAGAGAGCACAAAAGAAAGAATGGATATTGCTGAATAATAAAGTGATAAACAATCACCTGAAGACCCTCTTGAGTGTCTTGGAGACAAGACCAAAAGGTAGTAGCTTGATTTTCTTTCTCATCAACTACAAAACACAAATGGATTATTAATTTGCATCCACAGTAAGGAAAGTAAGAGACTATAAATTACACATCACATACTTTTGTATTTGTTTTGAAGCCAATCTTGTGAGCACATTAGAGCCTCTATCATTTTAGTAGTGAGCCTGCTGCGATGCTCATTAAGCACTCTTCCACTAGTGCTGAAAGCAGATTCAGAAGCAACTGTGGTCACAGGAATTGCAAAAATATCTCTTGTTATCCTCCTCAGAGTAGGATAGCGTGTTCCAGCCACCTTCCACCAATCTAAAACATTGAAGTTCTTTATTGACAATGGAACCAATTCATCCTTCAAGTAGCGATCTAGCTTAGATTTAAATCTCATGGCTGTTGGCCTCATACTTGCAACTCGTGCATTAAAGGATGATAAGACTTCCATGTTGTCAATGTCAATAGAAGATACTGGCGATTTGGTGTTATCTTCACCCTCCTGACATGGTACTCAATCATCAAATCACTTAGCAACTCTTTCACTTTAGAGACCTCAACATCACAAAGTTCACCAATTTCACTGAGCAACCACTTAAAGCACATAAGCAACATGTGAGCTTTAAATCGAGGATCAAGAACAGCTGCAATCCCCATCAATCCTTGAATATCAGACCAATACTTATCAAACTTGGCTACCATATTAGCTGACATGGATTCTATTAAAGGATTGCCACAAGTTGTCCACTGCCTAATTTTTCTTTTAATCTCACAAAGTTTGGTAAAGAAAATATTAGCAGTGACATACTCAGTTCCAGAAAATAGTTCAGATATATCATTAAACATTCTAAGCCTTTCCACAATATCAGATGCAAAAGCCCATTCTTCCTCAGCTGGGGCACAAGTATATTGTTTATCCACACGACTTGCTCTCATGAAAATAGCTTTGCAAGGTAATGCTGTACTAAGCATTTTAAAAGTTAAATTCCATCTAGTTTTGCAATCAAGGGCTAGCTTATTTTGAATCTTAACGTTGACATACTTAGCTATCTCCTCAAACTTCTCTACCCATTTTGGTGTGGCAGTCCAATAAGCTACACTATCACGGATGTTCTCAATTGCACCTACCATCTCTTCTAATCCATTCTTAACAATTAAATTGAGAATATGAGCACAACAACGCATATGCAACACTTTACCATCATTCATGAGCTTACTTATGCCAATCTTCCTCACAAGTAAAGGAATTACCGCATCATTAGTTGTACAGTTGTCGAGAGTAATGGTGGATATCTTCTCGTGGAGATTCCATTCAACCAATGATTCATATAGTGCATCACTAATGACTTTAGCAGTGTGAGGAGCAGGGACATATATGAACCTACATATTAGTAAACAATATATGCACTTAGATTGTATATATGCACTCATATGTAATTAAGTAGACCAGAAATTAGGACATGTATATAACTAGAAAATTTACCTCATTATAATATTTCTTAGTGCCCAGGATTCATCGATAAAGTGCGCTATGATGGCCATGTAACCTCTTTTTTGGTTGTGAGCCGTCCACATATTAGTGGTGATAGCCACCCTTGATTTAATTTCGGCCATGTACTCAATGGCTTTCTTCTTCTCCTTCCCATATTGAGACATGATGTCCTTCCTAAAACAATCATATATTCAGATCAGCAAGTTCCTTTCTAGCTAGCAAGTTACAAAACTAGAAAAGCATTTAACAATCATATATTCAGCTCAACAGGTTTCTTTCTAGCTACCAAGTTACAAAACTAGCAAAGCATTCAAAACAAAACAATCATATATTCAGATCATATGTAGTCATATACCTTATTGTGTTCCTAGTCCCCATCTTGAAAAGTGGTTGAAGTGCAGCCGCAAACCGTTAAAAGCCAGCATGGTCCACCATGCTTAATGGATACTCATGCATCACAATCATAGAAACAAGTTCCTTTCTAGCTATGTCTTGATCAAACGTGTAGTTCTCCACCGAGACTTCCCCGGCATCCGTGGAACCAAACCACAAATTGGATTGTGCCAATGCCTTGTTTCCCATCATCTTGATCTTTTTAAGTGTGCAGGACTTCAGATGGTCATGAAGGTGTTTAGTACCATTGCTTGATTAACCAGAAAGCTTCTTGAAACAGTGCATGCATTTGGCCTTCACTTGGCCATTGTATTTCACCCGCGTAAACTCCTTCCAAACAGCCAAAGTTAGCTTTCTTTTTGAACCAGCATCTACACCATCTTCATCTTCGTCATCATTTAATTCTATCTCCTCGTCAGATAGCTCAATAGCTTGTGAGTCATTGGTTGACTTAGGGTGTGATCCGGACAGCGGAAGTGACTCTGAATTTGCTTTTGATGCTGGAGAGGATGGAGTTTGGGCTCCTTGGCTAGTACTCCCGCTTGCCATTGACATTTTTTTAAATTTGTACAAGCAAATATAACAATCAAATAAGTTTATAAATCAGCTTGTTGTAGACATTGTTATGTAGATACTAGATAGTTAATAGCTTGTCAATAGGAAAAGATATAGGTGATAGGTTGCATCTCTGATATAGTTCTGACAAGATCATGTACAAACAACCATATGAGGCATTTAATTGATCTGGTCACAAAATCAACTAAATAAAATTACATAATCTAGAACAGACAATCCTTAATAGTTAATATCTAACCGCAGATAAAATATTTGAGAATAAGCACTTAACTAAACAAAAGGAATACAGATCACAGGCAAAAATAAATATAATGTTTTTCTTACACCAAAGAGTGCATGATGTTGCCGCTTGCAGTTATTCTAGAAGTAGGAGAAGGGGGTGGCCGACTGCTCCTGTTGCTTCGCTTCTTTGTTGCGTCCACGACTGCGCCGACCTCTTTGACAAGAGGGGCCGAAGTCATTGGATGATTTGGATTGAAATTTGTCTCACCGTCGCCAATATTCTTCGGATTCAGTGGCTGCTGGTCACCTTCTTCCACGACCACGCCCATTCGGGATGGGAAGGGACGGCCGGGGTTACCGTGGTTAGTGGAATAGTGGTTAGTAGATGAATTGAGGAGGAAGGAGGAATGGAGGATGGCTACTGCATTTGAGGATCTACAAGACAAAGAAAGTTAAAGAGAGAAGAAGAAGAAGAGGGGATCACCGTGTGCCGTCGTTGGTGGAGGAGGGGGGGGCGCCGCCATGTTCTCTATTCTCTGATCTCTTTCTCTTTACTCTCTCAGACTCTCACCGACTCACCATGTGGTGCCGTGGCGGGCTGGCAGAGTGCCGGAGGCCGTGGAGACGTCAGACGTGGAGTGGAGCCGGCGGTGGCTCGGATCGGAGGCTCGGAGGTCGGAGCTGTGGAGTGTGGAGGTGTGGCGCCGTGGCGGGCTGGCGGTGCACTGGCGGACGTAGAGTGGAGCAGTGGAGGTGACCGGAGGGCTGGAGCCGAAGGCTAGCTGCGCCGGCCGGAGGTTCGTGTGAGGGCGTTAGGTGGTGGCCTCCGCCGGCTGGATTGCAGGATTAGGGATTTAGGGTTAGGGACGGCCTGTGAAGTGAAGGGCAGGCATGTATACATCTATGGGCCTACGGCTCTATGGTTGGGCTGGGCTTGGGGAATTGCAACAGGGTCATTTGCTACACGGGTATGGGTGGCAGTACCCCATACCTGTACCTGCCATACCTGATGGGTAAAGGTTTTTTCCTATTAACATACCTATGGGTATGATTATTGAACCAGACCCGCACCCTAATAGAGTAAATACCCATCGGGTATCGGGTTTTGGGTACCCATTGCCATCCCTAGTTACATTCACTTTAGGATCTATGCTGCTCGGATCTCCACATGTACATGATATACATTTACACTATTGTAATATCTGACCTGTTGTGGTGTGAGGCCTGTAACATAGCATTCTAGGTTAACACTTTTGGACAAAGCGAGACCGACATGTCAAGAATGATGCTATGTATGTGTAGACTAACCTTTTAGGTGGGCTCTAAAGTAGATTTAGGGTGTTATAGATGGTATTGGATCATAGAAAATGACACTACATACATGTAGGGTTCTGGCTCCTAGGGCCGTGCATTTACGTCCTCCCATTTTTTTAAGCACACAATGACAATGACAATGACAGTGACAATGCCAACGCCATTGCCAGCCCAGGGCCCTGCAGGGTGGCATGCGGCTGTCATCTTCCCCTTCCCCCTACCCCATCGTTGCCATGAACCGGCCGCTTTCTGAGCTCCATGAGCATCCGCCTCACGGTGGGCGGCACGACGCACAAGTTCACGCTGGCGCAGCTGTTGGATTGGATACTTGCATACTGCTTAATTTGCCTTCAAATTGCAATGACATCGATTCAGGTATCCCAACAACATAACCATTGTTGGATTGGATTCTCTCGTTTTTGTCCATAATTGCGTACTCCAGCAGAGCATTCCTCTATGCATTTCTTGCATTATATATATTCCTTAAAAGATCATCCCTTCCTTCTTTTGCTCATTTGCTAGCTAGCCTTGTTTGATTTGAGTACGAGTTGACTAGTTTAATATATTCCAAAGGATTCCGATTGACCAGCTACTTGTTGTCTTCCCAATCTGTGCGCGCATGCTTCACTTAAATTAGTTAGTACGTTCATTCTCCTCTTTTTATTCTTAATCTCCTGTCAACGTTTTGCTTGGTTCTCAGCAGTCAGCACTCCCTGTTCAATTGCTAGATAGCTGCTCCGCTTCTATTTCTATCTTCACCATTCATGGCTATCTATTCTATAGGTTGTACAAGACCAGTGGAACGAAATGGCAAGCAACAGCATGCAGGCATTGCGGTTGCAGGGCAGGATATCAAGGAGCGTAATATCCACTCATCATCTACATGTGCAGATATTAACGTGCTACATGGATGCGCCCTTGGATCATCATAATCAGGAAACATGTACAATTTTATCTGCACTTTTGGGCGTGGCTGGTGAAGTGTGTTTTTCTGTTGACTAGCCGGAAATTGAGAGCCATGAGAGTCTTGGTGAACTGAACTGCAAGCACAACATTGGTTTCAATTCTAAATTTATTTATGTCCCAAGAAATCTTGCTGCTTTGCTTAACTCAGCAGACTTAATTACTTGCTTTAAAGGCCATCAGCGGGTTGATAATCTCCATGTTCATCCTTCCACAAAAAAAAAGGTGTGCTCATTTCCATGTACTTGCAGCTAGTTTCATTTTATTGTCCCTCCCTTTGAAATATAAATTTAGAGTTTTGTTTTGGACAATTGATCTACCTTGATCCCTATGGGGGGGTCATATATCCCAATTATAATGTCATCCCAATCCCACCAAATGAAACCATGGAGATTATTTTCCGCTTGAGCGCCTGGAGCAGTTTAAGCTCGAGAATTCCGAGAATGTGCTCAAGGATCCTGAATGGGTGGGTATTCATTGAATTAAACCCATTTTCATGTACGCGGTTCGTCGCCGTTGAAGCCAACGCCCAACGGCCGAAGCAGTTCGCTCAAACTGAGCTTGTTTGCATCTTTATCCAGTAACTGATGACGAGACTGCAACAATCACCGCGAGCTAGGGATGGCAATGGGTATGTACCCAATAAGTACCACCCATCTATATCCGTACCCATCAGAATAAATTGTACTCACGAAGAAACTCATACCCATGCACGGGTACAATGTCCTACCCATATCCATACCCATGTGGGTATCGGGTACCCATGGGTTGCCCATATCTGAGGCAATATCTCAGGCTCTCACTCTCAGCGCATAAGACAAATAGACAATAGTTCAGTGCATAAGAAACTGCGATTCAAGTGTTCAGCTCATGATCAACATTCCCATGGGTTGTAGTTGGGCTGTGTTTTGGGGTATCTTTGAGCTGAGGGATGGGCTAAATTTAAGGTGCATATAGGGTATACACATACCCATGGGTTTGCGGGTTCGGGTACTGCAAAAACCATACCCGCACCCACAAACCCGATGGGTATAGCTTCTTGCCCATTAACATACCTATGGATAAGGATATTTACCCATACCCATGCCCTAATGGGGTAAAAACCCATCGGATTTTGGGTTTCGGGTACCCATTGCCATCCCTACCGCGAGCGCATACACAACATTTTACCCGATCAACTTACACATCCCAAAGAAGGATAACAAAAATCAACCTGCATAATTATTCGTTCAGTCATTTGACTACTGATAGTGAGTATTAACTTGTTCGTGCGCCTGGAAGAAGGCAATTCTGCACACATGGATGATGATACAATTAAGCAAAATAATGCCAAATTGGTTTGCATGATTTTATCCATGCATGATCTGGGTTTTGGTTTCAATCACTTGTCCATCTTCTTGGGAGGTTCGATCCAGCTCAGCTGGTATCTCTTTTTCATGGCTCATTTCATGCATAGTCATGATAAACATTTGTGTTTTGAACTGAGCTCACTGATAAGTGGGATTGCTGCACAGTATCACGCCATAGAACCAAACTTCATAAATCTTTTATTAGGAATTTTTTATATTGCGGATAGAAAATACCTCTTTGGTTTTCAATCTCGTCCGACTGCGCGGCGCCGGACGTCTGTTTTTTTTTTAATAATAACAGACAGGATATTATTTTGGAATAAAAATAAATATAAAAAATTCCCTGCCTTCTTTCAATTATCCTCCTGTGATGGTCTTCCTCCTCTGATCGTCTCTCCCCCGGGGATCCCCTGCTGCTGCCTCTGCTGCTGCTTCCCAACCCACCCGCGGGCGGCGCAGCCCAAGCATGAGTACCTAACGGCTACCCCTGCCATTCCTACCGACATGAACCATCAAGCGCACGCGCTTGTCTCGGGACACCCTACCCGGCTATCCCTATGCCTAAGGACTAGGTTTGCTTCTTCTTCGTCGTCGTCTTCTTCCCTAGCACTGGCACGCCACTGCCGCGGCGCCTCTTCTCCATCAAGATCAACAAGCAACCTTGACCTAGCAAAGTTGCCTCCCCTGGGCACCATCCCTTTTGCCAATTCCAATGCTGCCGCCGCCGCCGCCGCCGCCGCCGCTGCTGCTGATGACGACAACGGGACCTCCTCCTCTCGTGCTTGTGCTCCTGCAAAGGAGGAGGAGCACCTGTAAGATTCTCGACTTCCTTCCTTCCTTTCTACTCTGCCCCTGCCCCCCCTTTTTTTTTTCTTATTTACACGGCTGAGCTGATGCGTCTTGTTGGTTTGCCTCATGACCCCGTCCCCGTAGAAGAAGTGCAGCTCTCTCTCAGCCATCACATTTTTTTTTGTTTCTATCCTACTTCATGTGCATAGGTTTGCAACATGCAGTTCCTGAAAATTTTTACATTGCATATCCGCCATGGCGTTCCTGATGAAACCTCCAAATGCACAAACCATACTTGCACTAGTTCAACTTCTGTGTATCATACTTGTGTCCGCTTTCCTTTACTCATTGTAATCTTTCTTTACATTTCTGCATATCTTTATACCTTCACAACAATCGGGGAAATAAACAGCTGCCTGCATCCCGCGGGTGCCACAAGTGACCTAATTCTTCTAGCTCTACCAGCAGTTTTTGGTCAAGCTATTGATCCATTGGCACAACTCATGGAGACTGCCTACATTGGTAGATTAGGTACTTCCTTTCTGCTGCTAAATCCTCTACTTCTTTTCACATAGTGCAAAACTGTTACTTCATTGCTGAAGTTTAATGACAGTAGCCCAACCTATCTTCTGATCTGTTACTCCTTTTTTTGTCGTTGGAAAATGGGCGTTGTGGCTCCATAAAAAAATCTTGTAGAAACTGTACCTGCACTGTTATCTACTATATGATTGAAGTCAATCTTGTTTCTTTTATGTCAAAAACTATGTATCAGAACTATGTTGCATGACAAGCCCACATCGTGCCTTTTACTGCATCCTGTTGATTTAATGGAATGGGGGCATGCTAATGCTTGAACTCATATGTGAGCTAACATGTTGCTATATATTTTCCTGCATGATTACTTGAAACAACACAGCCTTTCAATGTGGGTGTGGTAGTTAAGCGCACATCACAGTATCACATGAATTTTATGAAAAAAAATGTTAAACTTATTTATATGGTATGAGGCTGTGTTGTTTGTGAATTACTACAGGATGCTGATTGAAATATGTGGAGCCTTAGGCATTTTACTGCATGAACACAGCCAGCTCTGCTTTCCCTCTTAGAGATGTCTTGTAACCTTCTTTGCTATGTGAAAGCAAGCTGTTCTTTTCTGGCTCATTTTTAGCATATGTTCTGAAGGTGCTTTGGAGCTAGCATCGGCGGGTATTGGCGTGTCAATTTTTAACATTGTGTCCAAGATTTTCAACATTCCATTGTTGAGCATTACAACCTCTTTTGTGGCAGAGGACATTTCCAAGAATGCCGAACATTCTGGTTCAGGTAGCACGATCATCATATAAACACCAATTTAAGTTCTTTTATAGTTGTATATTGATTGTGCACCTGATTTATTATTCAGGCAATGAAACTTGACTCCTGGTAACACTGCAGGCAAACTGGAACTGTCATCTGTATCATCTGCCTTGATCTTAGCTGCTGGAATCGGTATAATTGAAGCATTGGCATTGTTCCTAGGATCAGGATTGTTTCTTAAACTAATGGGCGTGTCACCTGTATGTTTATATTGTGATGCCTGTTCTCATCTTTGAGTTTTGCTTTGTAGAGAGTACTAATTTTCCTTTGTTTTCCCTTTCTATGCGCAATATGGGTCACAGATCTTTAATTGGATTCAGAACAATTAATTTCCACTTGTTGCAATTAGCAGAATACCTCAGCTTAGTTCTTACACAGGCCTCCCCAATGCATAAACCTGCATGTCTCTTTCTTTCATTGAGAGCCTTGGGAGCACCTGCAAATGTGATTATGTTAGCAGCCCAGGGTATCTTCCGTGGATTCAAGGATACCAAGACTCCTGTATTTTATATAGGTAACTACCTATATATGCTCATCTTTTGCACAATTTCATTGGAATGCAAAATATATTTTGATGCAAAAAATGGTGTACTGTTCTTTAGTTTTTGGTGATATATTCCTTCGTGTTCCTTGAAAATATTTTGCAGTGATGCACTAATACTTCCTTTTTGTCTGTGGAATATATTATAATGTCTAATTGTCCATATCAAATGTCCTTTCTTTTCTTGCATCTGATTATTCATGCTTCATGCGTAAATGTTTTTTGCAAGCAAGTTCGTTGAATTTGTGATGTTCCAGACTTGTCTCTGATATCAACCATCTCTCTTCTTCAACTTCATGATTCCTGTATCATTTTCTTTTAAAACCCCTGTAGGTTTGGGGAATCTTTCAGCAGTAGCCCTTCTCCCTTTACTTATATATGGCTTTCGACTTGGCATAACTGGAGCCGCAATTTCTACAGTTGCATCCCAGTAAGTTTTCTACCATTAACCAGATCCATGCCATCAGAGCACAGCAAAAATTATAGAAGACAACAAGACACATTTCATATGAACTTACCAGCAAATGTCTCAGTTCAGTTTCAACATGCCAATCATTTGTTATAGGCATGTTGCTGAAATAATCAATGTGTTATTAAGCTTTTAAACTTCCTTCATCCTGATCTGCTTCGCTCATATGGTATGTTTTGTCATGAATAGCGACTTGTATACACCTGAAGGCCAAAAGGCCAGTATATATACACAGTACAAGGGGCAAAAGGTTTCCGTACAAGGGGCAAAAGAGGAAACCTCAGAAAAGACCTAAAGCCCATATACATATATATCTAACACCCTCCCTCAAATTCATGGTCAACAACATTGAGTTTAGAGAGACAAAAGCTATACCGCTGTCGGGTCTGTCCCTTCGTAAAGAAATCTGCCAGTTGAATCTCTGAAGGCACATGCTGAAGAGCCACAACATGCTCCTGAACCTGCGACCCTACGTAGGAAGCATCAACACCAATATGCTTGGTGAGCTCATGCTTCACCGGACCACGGGTAATACCAATAGCTCCTGTGCTGTTAGACAAAAGAGAAGTCGCGTAGTAACTGAAACACCGAAGTCCTCAAGTAACCAGCACAGCTAAGTAACCTCGGCCATCAAAAGAGCCATAGCACGCAACTCAGCCTTTGCACTCGAATGAGAAACTGCCTTCTGCTTCTTAGTCTTACAATCAATGAGAGAACAACCAAGAAAAACACAATAGGCAGAAAGAGACCGGCGATCAGAAGGATCCCCAGTACAGGTAGCATCAGAGTAAGCATGAAGTTGTAAAGAGTTGGAGCTAGGAAAGAAAAGACGACCGGAGATAGTGCCACTCAAATAGCGCAAAACACGAAGAAGATGACTATAGTGGAGTTGAGTAGGAGCAGAGACAAACTGACCCAAGATATGAACATCATAGGAGATATCAGGACGAGTGACACCATTGTAGACAAGACTACCAACGAAGTGACGATACCGAGTAGGATCCGAAAGAGGCTCCCCATCGGTGGGTCAAAACTGAAGATTAAGCTCCATGGGGGTCTCAGCCGTCCGATGATTAGTAAGAGAAGCCCGATCAAGAAAATCTTCAATATACTTCTCTTGGGACAAAAAGATGCCCTCTGGTGTGGAGGTAACCTCAATCCTAAGAAAATAACGAATAAGACCTAAACCAGACATACGAAACTGCTCATTGAGACAAGTCTTGACAAAATCAATGTATGATGAATCATCACATGTAATGATCATGTCATCTACATAGAGCAGAAGAAGAGTGCGGCCACATGGCAAGGTGTGAACAAACAGCGCATGATCATGATTACTAACAAAAAAGCTAGCAGCAGTGACCACTGAAAAAAAACGCTGAAACCAGGCCCGGGGAGCTTGTTTAAGTCCATATAGAGCATGACGAAGGAGAAGGACCATACCTTCAGAAATAAAATAACCCCGCGGAGGCCGCATAAAAACTTCTTCATGCAGCTCCCTATGAAGAAAGACATTTTGAACATGAAACTGATAGATAGGCCACGTATGAACAGAGACCACAGCAAAAAGGGTCTTAATAGTGATCATGTGAGCCATAGGAGCATAGGTCTCATCATAGTCAACACCATGCTCCTGCTGAAAGTCACAAACCACAAGACGAGCTTTGTAACGCTCAAGAGAACTATCAGAACGAGTTTTAACCTTATAGACCCACTTGCATGTGATTAAACGAGCTTGAGACGGAAGAGGCACATTCTCCCAAGTGCTAGTACGCTCAAGAGCAGCAAGTTCCTCGGCCATCACATGCTACCACTCGGGATGGACAATAGCATCACGATAAGAGGCCGGTTCAGCAGGAACAACACCAGCAAAACCAAAACGCTCAGGAGGTCGTATGGAACTACGATCACGAAGAGAATATCGAGGAGAGGAAGAAGCTGTCTCATCAGGAGAAG
Organism: Olyra latifolia; assembly: GCA_036346145.1. Taxonomy (NCBI): domain Eukaryota; kingdom Viridiplantae; phylum Streptophyta; class Magnoliopsida; order Poales; family Poaceae; genus Olyra; species Olyra latifolia. Next base: position 881,745 of record CM070524.1, on the reverse strand, counting down.
AGGAGGGGCAGTATGAGAATCCTCAACTGGTTGCTGACGACGAGTATAAACAATAGGCAAGGCAGAAGCCAAATAAACTGGTAGAGGTGATGATGAAGAGGAAGATGGTACAGAAGGAGACTCTAAATGAGGTGACTCTACAGGAGGAGAGGACACAGGAGGAGTAGGAAGGTGTGTAGTGGAAGAAGAAGAGTCCAGGAATGTTAGAAAAGAGGGACTCAATAGTAGAAGCTGAAGAAATGGGACGAGGATAGAAGGATCCCAACAACGATATCCCTTATGCTCAGCACTATATCCTAGGAAAACACACTCAACTGACTGACCAGTCAGCTTAGTGCGTTCACGTGGAGTAAGAACAACATAGCACACACCCGCTCTGATACCATGTCATGAATAGCGACTTGTATATACCTGAAGACCAAAGGGCTAGTATATATACACAGTACAAGGGGCAAAAAAGGAAAGCCCAGAAAAGACCTAAAGCCTATATACATATATATCTAACATGTTTAACACTGACAGCGATTCAGCATACATTTAAATTGAAAAAGGCATATGCGATTTTGGTCTTGGAAGTTCTATGATAGTATCATTGGTTTGGTTATTACTTGTTATAGCATATCCTCTGCTATTGTGCCATGCAGTTTATTCATTATATTTTGATCAAAAGATACAGTGTAACAGATTTGAGGCTGTTGGGAGCCTCATCCCTTTTTGCAGTTTAAATGTGAGCTTGTTTCTTCCACATGTCCTAACTTTGTTTCTATTCACGATGTAGGTACATTATTACAATTTTGCTTCTTCATTCTCTGAGTAAAAGAGCTGTTCTAATTCCTCCAAAGACGGAACAGTTAGAGTTTAGTAGGTATCTAAAATCTGGTGAGTAAAATGATGCTACTTATTCCTTCATTACATTCAGTTGTGGTCCATGCCAAATCAAATTCCTTTATAACATTTTTATTGGCCTTCAGAGAATGGATTTTATTCATTCCACACTGTAATTTACCAGAGTCTCCTTTTCTTTTCAGGGAGATTTGAGCTGTTTTGGTCAATTTTTAGAAGTTTGTCATTCCAAATATTTCATTTCTTTCTCCATGTTGCATTTAATTTGGTTCAAGTCAAATCTACGTGCACAGAAAAAAAAAAAGAGATAGCAACTGATTTGGTATATTTGTCAGATAAGACTATCATCTTTTCATTGATAGATAAAGTTCTCATTTCTGGGCTATTTCATATCTTCTCTATGACACAGGATCTGTGGGCTAGCCAATGGACATCATAACAGAAGATCTTTTTGTCCTTATTGTTTTTTCTTTGATGCCATTTTAAATAGGGTTATTTAGATACATGTAGGAGGCCCGGTCACCATTGCATGTGGGAGGGGCATTTTGGTCTGAAAATGGCATTTATCAAATTTCATCAACTTTGCATCAGCGTCTTTATAATTTCTGGCTTTTCAATGGCATTTCTCAAAGTGCCTTAGCGGTGGCATGTATCTAAATTACCTTTTAAATATATAGTCATGTGTTCAGTACTAGCAATACAAGACCGAACAAGCTGCTAAGACCATAAGATCTCATGTCATCTCTCCCTGCACTCATGCTATATTTCCCTATTTCCTTCATATAGTCTTTATTTGCCCACAGCGTTAATTCTATTGTCTATGTACTCTCTAAATGCTTAGGTGGCATGCTGTTGGGAAGAACCCTCTCAATTCTTCTAACTATGACCATTGGTACATCAATGGCTGCTCGACAAGGCCCAACAGCTATGGCTGCTCATCAGATATGTTTGCAAGTATGGCTTGCTGTATCTTTGCTTGCAGATGCTTTAGCTGTTTCTGCCCAGGTATGAATTTTTAGTTTGAGAAATCATTCGTGCTTTTAAATTAGGTTCTTTTTTTCTTGCTGTCATTATGTATTGCAATTTGTACAGAGCTATAAACTTTTAGGACATACTAACCAATACAAATGTTGTTTCTGTAGCTTGAGGGTTTCATCATGGTTTATCTGTTCTGAAAGTCCAAACTAACCTTGCTTGCATTTGATAGGCACTGATAGCAAGCTCTTATGCAATTTTGGACTACAAAAGGGTCCAAAAGATAGCAATGTTTGCTTTGCAGGTGATATTTACTTCATTTGTTTTATTGTAAAGTTCAATTTATCTACACAGATACACATTTTTACCCTTTTTATATATTTATAGATGCAATTATTGTCTTTTTTAAAATATAAAACAGAAATTGTTGTCTTCTGCAGATAGGAGTAGTTAGTGGATTAGCTTTAGCCGCTGGCCTGTATGCCTCATTTGGTAACATAACAAGACTATTTACCATTGACCCTGAGGTTCTAATGGTTGTCAACTCTTGTGCACTGGTACACCTTCCTACTACTTTATAATTTGTTTGTTGCATCATATCTAGGCTTTTTCTAATGATACTTTTTATTTGGTTTCAGTTTGTCTGTGCCAGTCAACCAATCAATGCCGTGGCATTCATCTTTGATGGTCTCCATTATGGCGTCTCAGATTTTGATTATGTCGCTCAAGCTACAGTATGGGAACTAGTCCTCGCTAGCTAGTATATATCCTTTTTTCCCCTATTATTCATTGATTTCTTGGTTTTGCTTTGACTATATAGATTGTGGTTGGGGTAATGTCATCATTAGTTTTGTTATATGCTCCATCTGTTTTTGGCCTGGCTGGAGTTTGGGTTGGTTTGACAACACTTATGGGATTGCGCATGGCTGCAGGCATCCTGAGGTATGTTTCTTGTTCCAGGGGTTTCCTATCAATTGGCACTAGGCAGCATTAGGGTTCCTAAAATTTTCTTTATTTCCGTGGATACAATTCTTGGTAGAAAAGGAGCATTTTGGAGTTATGTTTGTTTTCTTATATGGAGCACATTGACGCTTTTTATTCCTTTTTAGTTGATGTGATCCTTTATGCTCGTTTTTACAAAATCCTTTGACACATATCAGGTTGCTATGGAAATCAGGACCTTGGTCATTTTTGCATGAGGACCGAAAAACACAGGTTTGTTAACTATTAGCTTGTCTCTTTTACAGATTATTACATTTCAAAAGTCTTGTAGTATTCTTAAGTAAATGTTGTTTAACTTGGGGGATATTTATATCTTACTGGAGATAAGGCACAAAATTATTTCATCAAGCGGCTTGTGAATACTATAAAAGTGCAGCCATTTGCATAATTTCTGTGCAGCCGGTGTATAGCTCAGCTGTTTTACCACTGGTAGAGCTGCAAGAGGGAGCTGCGATTGAGGATAAGGTGAAGTTCAGTTGAATTATTCGGGGGCATTTTTGGTGCGTTGTTGGTCGTTGGATGCTGCCAAGTGCCCAAGCTATTTGTTGGCTGGTCCAGCTACAAGGTTTGGAGGACTAGGAAGTATGTTGAAGACGTGCAACATCTCTTTCGTGCCTAATTTTTTAGGTACTGAATTTTAATCAGTTATCACCATTGGTGCCATATGGAGTATCTGTAGCAAGGAATTTCCAGGAGCTGCTTTGTTTATTTCTGGTGGTTTCGGCACCAGCCTTCTCTGTTTTTCTTGTCATGGATGTTTGCCCTCTATGCAGTACACACGCATCCATACATATTGGAGCAAAATACAAGAGGATCCATCCATACAAGTATGCCTTTGGTTCGTGTGATTTTCAAATGGAATCATAGGAATCATGATTCCATAATAATAGCTACCGTTCTTTCATTTGATGTAGGAAATCCTATAAATCAAGGTGTCTATGTTTTTTTTTCTTCTATACACGTGTTTTTTTTAAAAATGTAGTAGCAGATGACATCCGTGATCTGTCTCGAAACACACCTCTCAGATTAATGGGGCAATTTATGGCTCAAGTGTTTAGAGAAATAAGTCAAATAAACTGGGAAGAACAAATCCTTAGTTTGTGCCTGCATTTTTATTTGTTTTTCAAAAAGTCTTGTACCATTAGAAAAGAGCCTTCCGGCGGCGGAATGGAAGGGGAGAGAAGTCGGAGCTGTAGGGGTGAAGCGAGGGGAGGTGGCAAATAGTCTCCTATTACCCGAAGGAATAGGAGCAATTTAAACAAAAGAAATAGAAATTGCTGGCCTAAAGGAATATGACAAAGGAATTCGAAAAATAAAATTCTGTAGGAATCTAACATTGCATTGCAGTGTCTACTCTTTGATGACAATAATATTTAAAAACCAAACACTTTGCATGGGTAATAAATAAAAAAAGTAAAGAACACTTGAAGATTGCTTCTAATAAGCAGCGTCAGCGTGGCCGTGTTGCCCAACGGTTTCGTTTCACTTGACATTTGGATCGTGGCCTGCGGTCGTCGTCTTCGCCAGAGCCAGAGCCAGAGCCAGACTAGCTCAGCCATCCATGCCCATGGCGATGGCGCTCAGCCTCCGCCAGAAGCAGCTCAGTAAGCGCCGCGCCACCGTCTCCAACAATCCATTCCTTTTCATCTTCCTCTCTCTCTCTCTCTCTCTCTCTCTAACAAATCAAGGGCATCTGGTGATGGAACCCAGATCTGATCCTGCGGATGCTGCACCTGAACCAGCCCCAGCCCCGCGATGGCGGCGAGGAGGAGGAGGCGTACAAGATCCTGGTGATGGACGCCTTCTGCCTTGCGCTCCTGTCGCCGCTGCTCCGCGTCGCCGACCTCCGCAAGCACGGCGTTACCCTCTACTTCCCCATCGACAAGCCGCGCCAACAGGTCCCTGACGCCCCCGCCGTCTACTTCCTCCGCCCCACCCCCGCCAACGCCGACCGCATCGCCGCCGACGCCGCCGCCTCTCTCTACGCTTCTTTCCATCTCAACTTCTCCTCCTCCCTCCCCCGCCCCATCCTCGACCGCCTCGCCGCAGCCACCGCCGCCTCCAATTCCGCTCACCGCATCGCCCGCCTCGCCGACCTCTACCTCGACTTCCTCTCCCTCGAGGACAACCTCTTCTCCCTCGCCCACCCCCGCTCCTACGTCGCCCTTAACGACCCCGCCTCCGCCGACGCCGACATCGAGGCCCTCGTTGACGCCCTCGCCCTTGGCCTCTTCTGCGTCGCTGCCACGCTCGGCACCGTCCCAGTTATCAGGTGCGCGCGCGGCGGCCCAGCCGAGATGGTTGCTGCCGCGCTCGACGCCCGCCTCCGTGATCACCTCCTCGCCAAGCCTAACCTCTTCAGCGAGGCCGCCTCCGCCTCCGCCTCCGTTGCCTCCTTCCAGCGTCCTGTGCTCTGCCTCTTTGACAGGAACCTGGAGCTCTCCGTGGGGATACAGCACGACTGGAGCTACCGCCCCCTGGTCCACGACGTCCTCGGCCTGAAGCTCAACAAGCTCAAGATGCCTGCGGACAAGTCGGGGCCGGCAAAGACGTATGATTTGGATGACTCCGACACCTTCTGGGTAGCCAACAGCTGGTCACCATTCCCCAAAGTGGCCGAGGAGATCGAGGCACAGCTCGCCAAGTACAAGCAGGACGTGGACGAGGTGAACCAGCGCAGTGGTGGCAAGGATGGGGTTGAGTTTGATGGCACGGATCTCATTGGCAACACCAAGCAGCTCATGAATGCAGTAAACTCGCTGCCGGAGCTGACGGAACGCAAGAAGTTGATTGATAAGCACACGAATATCGCAACGGTATTGCTTGGGCATATCAAGGAGAGGTCGCTGGATGGATATTGTGACCATGAGAATGATATGCTCGTCAAGGGCACCGTCGACCGGAACACACTGCTGAGTCTCCTCAGGGAGAAGGGCACCAAGGAGGACAAGCTCCGGCTGGCTGTGATCTACCTCCTGTCTTTCGAGACGCCACCACCATCCGAACTGGAGCAGGTTGAGATAGCGCTGCGGGAATCTGAAGTGGACATGTCCGCTTTTCAGTATGTGAAGAGGATAAAGTCTTTAAACACGCAGTTTGCTACCTCATCAAGCACAGCAAGCAGGAGCCACATTGTTGATTGGGCAGAGAAGCTTTATGGGCAGTCCATCAGCGCAGTGACGGCGGGGGTGAAGAATCTCTTGTCAGATGGGAGGCAGCTTGCCTTGACTAGGACGGTTGAAGCTCTTATGGAAGGGAAGCCAAGCCCAGAGGTGGACAACTACCTGCTGTTCGACCCACGGGCCCCTAGATCAGGAACAGCTGGGCAGTTCAAAGGGCCCTTCAGAGAAGCCATTGTGTTCATGATTGGTGGTGGGAATTACATTGAGTACAGGAGCTTGATGGAACTGGGGGAGCGCTCACAGCCGTCCAAGCATGTGATATATGGAGCAACAGAGATTCTTAACGGGGTGGAGTTTATTCAGCAACTCGCAGAATTGGGGCAGAAAACGGGATTGGGAGGTGGCAGCAACTACCCACAACCACACTAAATAGGATCGTTTTGACGTTAAAGAGCGATTAATTCAGGCTTCAACATTTACCAGCACCAAATTTCCCATCCTGCTTTGGGTTTGTGATGGATACATAGCTGTCTTGTTATTTAGACTTGGTCGTCACATATGATCATCTGAATTGTGCATTTATGTTTGTTTTCTTGCACCATCTTGTGTTTACTGCTGGTTTTGGCCCCTGCCAGTTTGGAAGAAGCTTTTTTAGTGTCATTTATACAATTTTGTCGGATGGCCAGGGTAGCAGTGATTGGGAAGAATAACTATGGCATGCTGGTGTGATACATGGAGCAGCCAGCAGGGTGACGCTTGAAAACTCCATTGTGAAATTTGGATTGTGGATTGGCAGTCGTGGTTGTGTTGTGTCGTTGCAATATGGAGCTGCTGATTGTCATTGCAAACGGAGGAAGGAGATTCATTTCATCTGCCTCCGTCCGAGCGGCCCCTGATGTTTTATTGCCTTTTGTGCCATCTGAGGATTAGATATGCACAACGGTCTTCTGTCGTTCCCTGTCGTTTCCTCTATAGTACTGTTCATGGGGCTGTATCCCCGTGATGCTTTCACGCGGTGCGAATGGAGCCTCCTAGCAGAGGCTCCATTCGGTGCTTAGCGGATAGAGGGCGCCGCCGTAGCCTCCAAATTTGGAGGGCAAGAGCGCAGCCTTCATCCCGAGCTTCCTCCGCTTCATCCCAACTACCTATTTGTCCTGCACTCGTGAGGAAGTGTGGTCGGCGGCCTTTTTCTTGGCCACAGGCACTCCAGAGGAAGGAGCGGTCTAGGCGTGTGTACGGAGCAAGCAAATGACAACGAAAGTCGCCCAGCATCGGCTCAGACGGAGGAGCCAATGAGTCGTCGGCCGTGGATCGGCTGGAGGATCGACTGTGCCCTGTCGATTCGGGCCATTCTTCGTCGTCGCCGGTGTTGTCGTGCTCCGTGACCAGCCGGTGAGTCTTACCAATGCCCAGATCTAGAAATTTTATTTGCATTCATTCCATCCCTCGCCCGTATTTTGCACGATTTGTACATGAAATGGCCCGGTTGGGGGAATGTAAGCCAGATCTAGCAAGCGCATCCATTCCTGCCCCGTTGGGGTAGGGACTACGTTGCTGGAAGGGATTTCATAGTTATCTGTGCATAGCAATTTGTTTGGTGAAGAATAGGTCTCAGATCTCGTAGTTCCAATGTCTTTGTTCATCATCCAGAGCTGCCGTGGTAGTACTCACAGGTCACAGCCTTTGTCGTCGGCACGCTGGCACCATAGATCGCTTGTCCCTAACGTCTTCCTCCTCAGTCTCTCCCTATCGGTCTCCCCCCGTGTCTATCATTCTCATGGTTTTTAGGCATGTTCTGTTGCGTCCTATCGTGAACTCGCAATCTATTGGCCCTGCGCGGCCGTCTCGGTCTTTCTTGGCCCGCTGCCATTGCAGTCGTTGACCTGTCCAGTGGAGGCGTCGCTTTGGCGCTGCAGCATACCAACCATTTTGGCCCGAAACTTGTGGAATGACGAGAAGATTGTGTTTGGTACAAGTTACTGTCCAATTTATCTTTCTCAATCCGTTCGTAAATGCATAGCCGGAGGTAGTCCAATTGCTCTCAGTGCCTCATTGTACAATAACAGCGGTGTAAAGTGAAGCGGTAAATATAGCTCAATGAACATTACACAAATTAGATATTTCTACATTTTTGTTAACCATGGGGTTTTCATTTAACATAGGGATTGCTATGCCGGGGAGAATGATTCGGCGAGGCTACTGGCACTGCTGAATGGGGCATTAGAGGAAATTGAGAACACCGCTGAGGCGATTAAGGGCATCATGAACAATAATTTCGATCCCGGGTGTTCTCCAAGGTCCAACAAGCATAACTGCGGGCTGTACGATGTTGAGTGACTAGCAGAAGTCCTGGACATGCTAGTCATTCAAATACGTAATGCAATTACAATGAGGTCGGCTGAGGAAGGTAGCAATGTGGTGCCATACAGCCTTGAGCACGACGTTAGCCTAGATGATGTCCTTCCGACCGACTACAACCAGGCGGAAAACGAAAGCTCACATGACTATGATCCTTTTGATGACGACCCTTGGGAGAGGACGACGCCGACAATGGATCTCCCATTATGGGGTGAGGGGATGGATATTACTATTAGTATGTATGTTGTCCAGTGCTGTTTTACTATGATCCTTTTGATGACGACCCCTGGGAGAGGACGACGCCAACAATGGATCTCCCATTATGGGGTGAGGGGATGGATATTACTATTGGTATGTATGTTATCCAATGCTGTTTTAACGATGGTCTCATTTGTGTACCAGTAGTACCTATGTGTGACATGTCGTCATCTCCAAGTGAGGTCATGTGTGTCATGTATGTGTTATGGCGACTGTCTGTAAGTGTATTCGAAAAAACCTGTTATGGCCTTATTGCCATTTAAAAAAAAGGTCGAACATGGCAGTATTATTCCCTTCTTAGTCCTAATTTACTGACATGTGTATGCCCCTTGTAGTCGATGCTATATTAATTGAGTTATGTTACTTGTTTTGCAGCCGTGTTGCTATGGATCCTTATCGGTATGGTGGCTATCTAAGAGGAGATGTTGATGAGCTGAATTGGTGAGATGTTGAAAGGGACGCTCACCCGGCCGCATTTCTCTCTCCAGAATTTCAAGCCGAGGCGTATGTCCACTTTGCGATCGGACAAGGCACGACATTTGGGCAATCGTCTTTTCGACAAGCGACGGGGGATGACGGTATGCAATCTTGCGGTTCTGTGCAGAACACGTCGGCTACTGAGGCAACGGCTGCAGGTCGAGGCCCCAATTATTTCATCGAGAAGGACAATTTGCTAGTATCTGGCTGGCTCAACACCACTCTGGACCCAATAACTGGCAACAACTAAAGTAGGGAGGTGTACAAGGCCAGGATGGATATATACTTCCATGAGAACTGGGCCGTATCATGGGAATGCAACAAAAAGTCATTGAGCATGCGGTGGGCATCGATCCGATGGGAGGTGTGCAAGTTTACGGGAGCGTATGACCAAATGTGCAGGTTGCATCCTAGTGGGATGAATGAGCGTGACTTGGTATAAATAGCATTTCTCTTCGCCTGTTATTTCCATTTTACTATCATCATTATTCAAAAAAATACTAACTGGTACATGGTGTTACATGCAGATTGAGGCCGCTAAGCAACTATACGCGGATGAAGGGAAACAATTGCTCTTCATGCATTGTTGGCGTCTACTCTAGGGAGAAGAAAAATGAAAAATGTGCTGCTCCATGAAATGAGGTAACAAAAAACAGTAGCCGGCTCAAGCCCAGGTATGTCTACTGCTGTGTGAGGTCCACTGGTGCCGATGACGATAGGGTTGGAGCTGTGAGGCCAATCGGGCGGAAGCAAGCAAAGTCCAGGGTGAGGATGAACTGCAGTGAAGGTGCCTCTGCCTGTAGCCCTGCCTTTGAGTTTGTTTTAGAGTGGAGGGCAAAGAAGGACGAGACCGATGTGAAGAGGACACAATTGTTGGAACTACTGGTCGTTGCGGAGGAGAGGAGCAAGTGCCTTGCGGAAGAGGCCATTATGACCAACAAGGCACGACTGCGCATTAAGGAGGACCGGCTAGCACTGGAGAAGGATAGGGCGCGTGCTAATAGAGATTATGACCATCTGTGGACAATATGGGCTCCAGATATTTGGAGACAGACGATTGGACGCACCGCCTCCTTGGGCCAAGTCGCATGGATCTTCCAGAAGACAGACTTGGTGGACGGCGCGGCCTGGCTTGCTCTACAGGGAGTAGGATCCTAATTCTACTCGAATACGTGGAGATAAGCGTAGCCGACTCGGTTATATCCCTTATCTTCCTTATACGGATTAGGGAACCGATCTGTAACCCGACCCCTTACACTATATAAAGGGGGTCAGGGGTCCCTAGTTAGACATCTTGATCGACATCATCCACATCATCTATGTTCTCGTGCAATCTCGGCGAGAACATATGATCATTGTGATCATCTTTTGATCATTGTGATCGACACCCCATAATACAAATTCACGAGCACAGAAGTAGGGTATTATCTCTTTTCGAGGGCCTGAACCTGTATAAATCCTGCCCCTGTGTTACCATCGAGTTATGATCTTTCGCATAGTCCTATAAAATATATTGCCGACAAAATTCGTCGACACCATCGACATGACACACGTGACGGATGTGCAAAGATGATACTAGGCTCAGTTGGAAGAAGAGATCCTCGCCAGGCACTCCGCTTCGGGGCCTTCGTCTAGCTAGATATTGTCTTTCACAGTGTTTTTTTAATTTAATGGTGCTTAGCAGATTTGTGAGCTACATGTATCGGGGCATTGATTGGGTGTGACTTTGGCTGAGACTCCCGTACTTCATGAATTGTTATGGTTTATTTAGTTCCTGCATGATTTTCTAACAATTTGAATAAATGCTGTTGTCGAAATGCACTGGTACAATGCTTGTGGAGTTTGAATGTACTGTTTCGATGAATGCTGAATGTTGTGAAGCCCTAATTTAAATGTATTTGTTCAAATTGTCATGCTAAAAGGTGTCATGACAATAGTGCTACAGTGCATGCACTGCTTTTTCCTGATAATTGTACACCTCATGCTTACATGACATACATATAACAAGTTCACATAGCTTTGAATGCGCCTCACATAGGGAAGATGGAAGGTATAACCTGGATGACATGGTGCACATACATAATAAAACGTACCGAACGACGTAAAGATAAACTTCGGACATGACAAATTGAAGAAAGAGGCCTACTCCCCGTGCATGCCCCAAAGGTGTTCTACGAGATCAGCTTGCAGCTTATGGTGTCTCACGGTCCCGAATCCCTGCGTGCATTGCTATGACCTGGACAACTGAAGGTGTCGATGCATGGAAAGGCTCTACAGTTGTACCATCCACTCGTATGTCGATGGCATACGTCTTAAGTCTCTCTCATATTCGATTATCATGTTGTGCAGAATGATACATGCAGTCATGATACCATTCATTGTGTTTGTGTCTCAATAGTGGGACGGTCCCTAAGTAATGTGGAACCTGGCTTGGAGCACACCGAAGGCGTGCTTGATGTCCTCTTGTGTGACATACCTAACTTTTTCTCCCATTTTTAGCATAAAATTTTTTCACAAAAGTCATATTTAAGTCATTCCAAATATCCTTTTTTTTGGGGAATTTTTCAAAACCCAATTCCTATATATTCCCTAAGAAAAATACCTTCCCTTTATTTTTCCAAAGATATTCATTCGATAAAATAACTAATTTTATTCTAAATCTGGATTCTCCTCTTTTTCTAGATTTTTAAAAATTTATTTCATATTTTTCTGAGCTTCCTATAATTTTCTATGAATTTCTAAAACTTTATTCAATTTCTAGAAAATCATTTTCCATTTAGATTTAAATCTTTCCGTTTCTGGAAATTCCGGGGTATGCTTTCCCTTATGGGAAGATGACTTCTCCCACCCCGCCTCCAGCCTCTCTCCCACTGACCGGTGGCCTCCACCCATCGGCCTCCGTACTCAATCCAACGGCGCCTCCCGATCCGGCCCTGGATCCAACGGCGCCCCCTGTTTCTCCTTCGTCCCAGTGTGGCACCCCTGTTCAACCCACCGGCGCCGTCGCAGCCCGCCGGAATTCCTCACCACCGCCATGTCCAACCGCTCCCTGCCCCTGTTTTGCCCCCGCTAGAAGGCTCTCCACGTTGCCAACCTCATCCGCCACCTCCTTTCCCTTATCCTCTCCTGGCGACTCGCCAATTCCTCGCCGCCACCGCCGCCAAGAGCTCGCAATGCCGTGCCTGCCACTGCTCGCTAAGCCTATAAAAGGGCCCCTCCCGGCGCCGCTATGACCCAAGCCCCCTTCCCTGCTCCTTCCTTCTCCTCAACTGCCCCGAGCCATCTCCACTGTCATCTTCTCCTTCAACTCCAGCGAAATCCCCCGCCGCTACTCCAGCCCACCTTTGACTCTAACCCCAATATAAAAAAGTTACCACTCTCCACTGCGAAGCTGACCCTGCCATCCCTCAACACCGGCGATCATCAGAACCTCCAAGCCGCCGTCACCCTGCCGTGCCGCCGCTTCGACCTTGTCACCAGGCCATCCCTCGCTACCCCGAGCTCGACCGCGACCCCTAAGGTACCCTCATATCCCCAATTGCCTAATTCCGCCACCAATTTCTCGCTGTCGGCCACCCATCACCGGCGCTGTCATCCCCTCCGCCACCTCCCATTTCCCCCCTCTCTAACTCATTGATCACCCTACCAATCTATCACCCTCTCGTCTCACTTCACGCTTCGCCTCTCTCTCAAGACTGGACCCGGCTCACACTCATCATCGCAAGTGATTGGGCCGAGCCTAGTACTGTAGCCTGGTAAAATTAAAAATCCCTTTCAATTTTCCTATATCATTCAAGCTTTTGAATTTTATTTCAACCGTCAGACCCCTTCCAAAAATTCCACAAAAATTTCCAAAATTTGAAAATGAAGTATAGAATTTTATAAAAATATGATATTCCATATCTTTATTACAAAATAATTCAAATAAATTCCTTTTACTCACTTTCTTATATATAAAAGCATTTAAAAACTTTAATAAATTATAAAATTATGAAAAATGCTAAAATATATTATAGCACCCAATAATTCAATAAAAATCTATTTTCAATTTTACACCCCTATACCTTTGATAAATTCCATCTCAGAACTCCGGCAATTTTTGTCGTCGACCCCAATCTCTAAAAATTTGTCGATCCACACTTAAATTCACACGTACACCAGTGTTAGCTTCATGCTGTCCGGAGGAAATGCCCATTTTTACAATAACACCCCTCCTCTTTTTTCCTTTAGAAACTATTCCCAAACCTCTAGAAAATCGTACAACCCATCACCTATTCACCTCGAGCCTTTTTTATGCATTCTATGCATAATGCTTCTCCAATTCTTATTTGAATATTTAGTGAAATTTCTTTTCCTCTTTTTGGTATTTGCAACGTATAAACAACGAACGGATCGTCTTCGAATCTTTTGAACAAGAATATCCGGGAGATACTTTTGAGCTTGATCCGACTGCCGAAGAAGGCAGGTTTTCCATTCTTTGGCGCATATTGATTTCCTAGTTCCCTTTATTATATATTTATCGCATTACTTTCTAGTTATTTAATTGTGAATTATCCTTTATTTAAATTTTGTTATTTAATATTTTTATAGAATAGATAATCCAAACCCCACAACCAAAAGCCCACCCAAAAATGATTAAACTTGATAATACCTTAGTATAGGGAAACTAGTTATATGGTTATTTCAACAGGTAGGATAGTATTTATCTTGTCTTTTAGATAGACAATGTGATGAACAGAAGACGAAAAAATTTAAAAGTATAGGCATGAATTACCAGATGGGTAATTTCATGGGCGAGATATTGCTTCAATGTTTTCGCAATACTGAGCATTTGGGATGCTGGCCAAGTAGTCACCGGTAATGATCGTGCAGAGGACAAACATTTGCCAGGTTTTAGGATATTGGGCCAAGTGATTCACATGTTATCGACTGTGTCTATGCGGAAGACAATATCGCCAGAGTTTTTCCTCAATGTCTGTGTCTTGTGCAAAACATTGTAAAACTTAGACTATTTTGAATAGGAATGACATAAATACTGTCCATCCGTATTATCGGCCATTTTACGGGTAAAGCTAGACAGGTTTTGCAGAGCTGGTAATAAAATCATTAATGGACCTTATTTCACTTATATGAAGTTATGTCAAACTGGGTGATGCTTATTCTATTCAAGTAAATCCATGAATTTCAAGAAAAGATAATGGTTGTCAGATAAGTTAAGGATGGAGAAAGGAGATAATAATTTACAAACTCATTTAAATGTTTTAGAAAACAATTTTGAAATATAGATGCTGAGTCTTCAAATATTGCATTCTATACTAAGTTAAATTACAACCTTACCCTTCTTTGAAATGTTTTACATATAATTAATATTTTATTTCCTATGAAAACTTGCAAGTACTATTAATGTACTTACCTGTTATGTGGAAACTATTTATGATAAGTGAATAGATCCCTGTTCCGCTGCAGATCATGACTTTGACTTTTCAACAGAGGATATCAAACTCACAAATATAAAGTGGTTTTTATAATACTAGATCATGGCTTAGAATACTAGATATTTCTTAAACTCACAAATATAAAGTGGTTTTTATAATATCACAATTTTGGTATTGTAACTGTACATTGATTATAGTTAAATAACATGTCAAGGTTGATATCCTGATTGTGGATCAATATTTATAATAGTAGAGGAGACTAATTTTCAATATTATGTATTGAAAACTGGTCTCTCACATCTTGTTACCTTGGGGAGCAGAGATGGTCTTCACGAATGTTGTCTACTTGGGATATATCCTGTCGGTAAGATAGTAGCCATGTTGTACGCATGGCCATTGATGATGAAGTCAACGTGTGGTGCGGCGCCCGAGGGCAACCTATCAAAAAGAGAAGAGCGTTGTAGGACGTTAATGTTGTTGTTTGATTTGGGAACACCGAAAAAGGCATATCATATCCAAAGGTCGTAGGAGGCAACTGTCTCCAGGATGATGCTTGGGTCATTGGCGCAACCCGTGTACTGTCCGATCAAGGTAGTGAGTCGGTTCTTCCATTGCTAGTGTATGCAGTCGATGCTTCCAAGCATCCCGAGGAAGCTACGCTGCTCTGCAACAGCTAGGAGCCTGGCAGTGTCCTTCGCGGTAGGGGCTCAGAGGTACTCATCGCAAAAAAACCTTGACTTTGGCCCGAACGAAATGCCTTGTGCTCTGCAAGACGGTGCTTTATGCGATACGGAGGTACTCATCCATAACGTCGGGAGCCATTCCGTACGCGATGGTCCGGATGGCGACTATCAACTTCTGCAGAGTAGAAAGACCGAGCTTCCCGGCGACGTTGCGCTTCTAAACAAAGTAGTCGTCGTGGGCCTCGACGGCTTGAACAATGCGTAGGAATAGGGATCACCTCATGCGAAACCTAAAACAAATATTTCGCGGGTTAGAAATGCAGCGGGGAGAATGAGGAATGAACACATGTGGACCATGACTTCAGCAAATTACCTTCTATAGAAGACATGGTCTGGGTACACAGCGTTTGGCGTGAAGTAGTCCTTGTACAGGCGAGCATGGCTGTGTAGTCTATCACGATGAACCATGCGCCGACCAGGTACTGACCCCGCATGGCGCCGGGACTATGACTCCTCCCACTGCCTCTGTTCCTCGCTGATGATTTTGAATGCGGCTGTGTCGTCGTCATACGACTCGTCACCCTACTGTACTATGAGCTTTCTCATCAGCTGCCTACGTGCCCTACCGTTGTTCCAGTTGAAGGGATCCATCTGGAAGGATGGAGATCCATCTAGAAGGATGATGCACATTGCCATCACCATTCTACCCCTTTTTATAGCTGGGTTGTCTTACGTGAGAAACCAACCAATCTTCTTGGAGAAGACTTCCTTCTAAAAAAAGTTATTCGCGAATCTTGCGATTGAAGACAGCCAACACTGTTTACCAGTATTTCAATTTCTTTATGTGCCAATAACACGGTAATGTTAATATGTTAATTTATTTATCAGTATTTCATTTTATTTATTGGTACATGAAATTATTAAACTAGTATGGACGTGCATACAAAAACACACATACGAAGATTTTCGTGTACGAGGTACGCAACTGGGGTATGGCAGTTATGGACAATGAGTTTTATATTATACAGGCTTTGACATTTGGAGTGTCTGCTAGAGGTAGTAGAAATAAAGATAGGTGATAATTTTAGAGGTAAAAGCAATAGCACATTTGGAGTCTAAAATTCAAATTTTAGAGTATCTTCTGGATTTGCTCAGAATGCTACTATTTTGTTGCACTTTACTCACCTTCTGTAGTATGCACTCTTTAAAATATCACCATTCACGGAAATTTCTGGGGGGAAAGTTAGATAATCATGATGCATCAAGCATCCTGCAAAAATTCAACTGAAAGCGTGACGAAAATTATGGTAAACCCAAAAAGTGGATTGTTCAGTAAAAAAAAGCCTTATGGGCCGTGGATTGTATCCAGGGCTTGCCAAAAATCGGATAAAATTCAAAATCTAAAATTTGGAACCTATATTACCCAAAATCGTTAGGGTTCACACGAAAATCGCTAGGATTCAGGATTTGGCCAAAACATATGAATAATTGCTATTTTAAAAGGAAATCATGTCTGATGCTTTAAACACAGTAATATTGTTTTTAGAAATTTATGTGGATTTTTTTTTCAGAATTTGATTAGAATTAGAATTTTTGGATTTGGACCTATTTCGAAACCGTAAATCGAGTGATTTTTCCCTCTGATGCATGCGATAATCGCGCAGTTATGATCGATGTTGTGAACACTGGTCGCAGCTACATGATGCCAGTACCCATCCACGCCTGGTGTTGGAATTTCAGGAGATAAAATTTTGAACATGGATATGTTGTTTGGTTCAAGAGATTAATTTTTCAACATTGTTTGATAAACAGTAATTTCAAGCAGCAATAGGTCAGATTCAAATGCTAATTACGGAAATGCAAATGGACAGATCAGCATCGGCTGTGAAATGATTTGTGGTGTGTCAACCAGAATAATCAAGAGGCATGCGCAAAAACACTGCTGCATGCTTCTGAAATGAAAATTTAGCCCTGGCACAAAGGTAGTATCACCAGCACGCGTTTCTTGATTCCAAGCACAGCCATTATGATTATATACAACGAAACTCACCTGCCCACTAAATCCGTAAAACAAATCGCCAATTGGCATTGCTCCTCATTATCCTCCTTCCATATTTTTGTCATTCAGCTGCATCTTTCATTATTTGTTACACGTTCCAACAAGACGTGTAACAGAATTTGGTTACAACTAGCTAACAAGCCAATGTAGCATCGTAGCCGCAGATGCACCTAAACATATAAATTTTTCTCTTCCTCTTAACATCGTAGCCGCAGATGCACCTAATATATATTTGAAAAAAATCTACTTCACCCCAAAACTATTCCACTGGGCACATTTAACCTCTCACCTAGACCTAGTAAACCAGGTATTTTAGCCTTCAATGTATTTGAACTAGTGTACTTAACCCCCTATAGCTGTTTTGCTAGGAGATTTTCCAACGTGGACTGCATAGTGTATACTTGGCCGTTTTTTCCCACAAGCAGTACATGTGACTTTTTTTTTGTTTTCCAAAAGATTTTATAACAGCTCGTCCACACGTCAATGTATAACACCAGAAAATCCCACTAGTCATCTCATCCTCTTCCTTTCTGTCTCCAAGACCGAGCAGCATACCCTGGGCCTCCTGCCAGTGGTTGCTGGCGCCCTGCCGTCGGTCATCGCACGCAGCCCTCCCTGCAGCAGCCTCCCACGCCACGCCCTAGAGATGGAGGGAAGGATCTCCAAATCTGGCCAAGGATGAACTTGGCAGCAAGCCAAGCAGCGACGACAGCTCATCGTCAAGGGTACGCAGCTGCGGGAGATGCAGGCGGCAACCACATTGGAGCAGGGGCATGGTCAAGGCAGCAGGATTTGGAGATGGTGGGCACGACAACACTCGCGGAGGGCAGCATGGTGAACAAGCAAAGGTCGATGCCGGGAAGGCCAAGCGATGGTGGCATTGGCGAGCAGAGTAGAGCAGCTGAGGCGGAGCAGAACGGTCGTGCCAAGCAGAGCAGAGTAGAGGAAAAAGAGGCAACAGAAGAGGAGCGGAGGAAGTGGAAGACGACGATGACTAGGAGCCTAACATGTGGGGCAGCATTGAAAACAATTTAAAAAGAAAGGAAGTGCCACTTGTGCTGCTTAGGTGGCAAAACCGTTCAACAAAACCACTTTAGGGGGTTAAATGCACTGGTTTTAACACTTACGGGAGCATAATACCTAGCTTTCTAGGTCAGGGAGCTAAGTGTACCAAATGCAATAGTTTATTGGGTGAACTAGACTTTTTCCAATATATTTTGAAAGTAAATAGTGCCTCAACAACCAGAGACAAATGTAAATTCACTTAGTATATCTGTGCAGGATTAGTGTTAAAAACATGATTGAGTTCCTGCCAGAAGCACATGTTGTTTGACCCCCACAGGAGTATGTGAGATCAAACAGAACCCAAAGCTCTTACTTTTGGCCAACAACAAAATTGTTATGTGAATTATCAAACCAAAACCATGGTATAATATGTGGAAGGCATGAACTAGAGTATCATCATCTAATATATTTTGAAAGTAAATATTGCCTCAACAACCAGCGGCAAATGTAAATTCACTGTGTATATTTGTTGCAGGATTAGTGTTTAAAACATCATTGAGATCCTGCAAGGAGCCCATGTTGTTTGACCTCACAGGATTATGTGAGGTCAAACAGAACCCAAAGCTCTTACTTTTGGCCAGCAAGATTATTATGTGAATTATCAACCAAAACCATGGAATAATAAGTCAAAGGCATGAACTAGAGTAGAACTAATGAAAGAAGCAACCCATGTAGAACATGGCATAATCTACAAGGCATTTTATAACAATGGTACAAACTTGGCATACCCTGATCAAACCAAAGCATACATATCTCATAGGTAATAAGGCCATTTCTCTCCAATTATCACAACATTTTAAAAGCCAGTAATCGCAACTAATCAAATCAGTTAACAATTCCCAGCAATGGTGAAACCATGACAAACAAAGAATCGAAAGAAACCTAAACTAACATTCCCAAAGTAATGGTGATTCCATATATGAATCTAATATATGAGTGTCCATCATAGTTGCACTGCAATTAGGTGTGGAACAATAGTATAGAAAAACAACTGGTCCTCTGAAATTTCATATCCAACTATGAAGAAGATGGAAACGTGAAGCAAGTGAAAAGAACAAAACTGAGGTATGTATTGCAAGTTGAAAACCATACACAAGATCTTAACCAAAGTTGTTATCGGCACAGGATGTCATCCATCCATTCATATTCAGTAAATGTGAAAATAAAGCATTGTCTCCCTCTAAGCACATACCGAAAACAAACTTCACACCGAGAAAGCTTTCATAGACAGAATTGACATAAAACAAGTATACTGACCTATCTCCCTAGGATGCATACTGCGGTGCCTGTGCTGCCATCCTGGCAACCTGAGCCTGCTGCTGCGCACTGTTTACCTTGGTGCACAGAACACGTTGGAAAAACTGATCCCGTGCCAGTGCACGCACGCTCCTTAGGTAGCCGTCAAATGGCACGGAGCCTTCCTGAACGGCTTTGTCAAGGGCATAAATAGTATCCTCCAGTGCCAAATCCGTGGCCGTGCACTCAAGCATCTGCCTGGACAGTACATCCGCTGGCTCGATGGCCTCCTCACCTTCAGCGGCAGCAGCCCCCTTCCTATTATCCATGACCCAGGCCTCCATGACGTCTGTGGCCATCATCACGTCCTGCAGGCGGCGCTCGAGCGCCTCCTTTTCCTCCCCCATCCTGCGCACCCCATCAGCAACCACCTCACCTCGACCGCGCAGCTCTGCCTGCACGGCGAAGAGAGCATCCACCTCAGTCTCGCGCGCGGTGCGCAGAGCGGCAGCATCAGCGTAGGCCATGTCGACGAGCTTGGCTACAGCATTGCGCCTGTAGACCTCGGCAGGGTCCTCGGTAGGCAGGGGGCGCGCGGCCAGCTGGGGCGAGGCCGGGAAGCGGTAGGAGCGCGGAGGAGGCGCAGGGGTCACAGGGGCGGCGGAGGAAGGGGTGACGATTGCAGGGGATGGAGGGTTGGGACTCCTGGTGAAGAGGGGCGGGTCAAGGCCGAAGAGGTGGGAGAGGGATCTGACGAGGTCGACGAGGTTGGAGGAGGGGAACACCCAGGAGCGGAGGTAGGGCGCGTTAGCGACGAGGCCGGAGCGGTCGACGAGGGGGTGGTGGGGCTTGATGAGCATGTCGCGGGTGGGGGAGAGGAAGACGAGGGGCGGGGAGCGCGGGTAGGGCTCGGGAAGCCAGATGACAGCGGGGAGGTTGTAGGAGGCTCCGGCGTGGAGGATGGGGATGGTGCCGTCGGCCTGGAGGAGGTGGGCAGCACGGCCGTCGTTGTGGGTGAAGAGGGCGGCCTTGGGGTGGAGGGACGGGAAGGCGTCGGCGAGGGCGACGAGGTGGTTGCGGATGAGCCACTTGACGTCCTCGGCGTAGGGGAGGGCGGAGGGGCCCCGCTGGGAGAGCGCGGTGTTGAGGAACTGGTGCGCGTACTGCGCGCCGCCCGCCGGCGGCGACGGCGAAGGAGGCGGCGGAGCCATCGGATTCAACTTCTTTCCTCTCTCTCTCCTCGCCTCCGCCTCCGCCTCCGCCTCTCTCCTCTCTCTCTCTTAGGGTTTCGGTCTCGGTCGGGACTCGGGATCTCTCGTCCTCTCTCCTCTTTTTCTTCTTTAGAAGGAAACGAATACGAGAGAATTTGCTTGCCTTCTAAGCAAATGATTCAAAGCAAAGCAAAGGGCTACGCGTGCATACACGAATTTTAGGATAGTTCAGACTTCAGACCTGGACAATGGGCCGACCCGGTTCGGGCACGGTTTGTTTAGATCCGGTTACTATGCAAACCGGGCCAATCGAGTTAATGGGCCGAAGGCTGAGTTCATATTCGGTTTTATGGTGTGTTTAGTTGTTTGCATACACTGAGATTTGGTTCTGAATATACAAAATCGACCTATTTAGTTGCTTGTAGGACATTCCTAGCCTGCTCGGCCAATGCAAATTCTTCCTCCTAGCCTGGTCTGTTGGAAATGTGGAAATGAGCCGTTTCCATCGGGCCATGCAAGAAAAGATGCAATCCGGGACTGAAGAGCGACCAGGTCCCGGTACTTACCCACATCGGCGTTGCGGGTGAAGTCCTGCCACCCGTTGATTTCGTAGAATGGGTAACCCCTTCGACGCAGGGGTTGATCCGGTGCACGATGTAGTCCCGCGCAATCTTCTTCTTGGTCAGCCCAAGTTCCACAAGTGCCATGATCTTGCTGATGAGGACACTCTCCTCCAACTGGACCTCAGGGCGCGGCGGGGCCTTCCCCTTGTTCGGGACGGCACCTAGAAAGGCGAGGGAGCTCTCCTCTAGGCCCTTCCAGGCATAGAACCACCGATTCGCCCACCCCGAGATAGAGTCTTTTAAGTGAAAAACAGGGTAGGCGAACGGGGCGCTGGTGCATAAGCAAAAATACGCACACGCTGCAGGCTGATCTGAGTGGCGGAACATGCTGTAGTACTGCAGGAATAGGCTCGCTATCGGCAGTGAGACCAAGAAACCTCACTCAGATGTGTGAAGATGGAAATCCTACGGGAGGAGTTTGGGTGGAGATTGATTACCTCCACCTCGCATTGCATCAAGAGCTATGCGGCGAAATCGCTTTCCGGCGCTCGCAGCCCGTTGATGGCGTAAAGTTCGCATGACATGAACTCCCCGTCACGGGGCTGCGGGTATGAGTTGTCCCCGAGGTAGTGCCACATCCCAGCGTCGAGGTGACCCTGCTTTTCCAGTTCTCGTAGGCACGCCAGCGTGATTTGGGTCTTTCCCAGGATCACCATGAGTTCCGGTAGGAAATGGGAAGCAGATCGAAGACTAGGGTTCGCCGATGGGACGCGACAGGAAGGGGAGCAAGAGAGCACAGAGAGCAGGAGATGAAAGGCTTTGGCGCGAGGGAGTGAAAGTGATGGATCTATGTCCCCCTGTGCTTATTTATAAGTGTGGAGCAGTAGAAGGCAGTAAAGGACGCGTCCCTCAGACGTGGAACGGCTGAAAACCGCTGCATGTCGCGCGGCGGTTCGGCCTCCTCGAATCGCTGCGGCGGTTCATCTTCTGAAAACCGCCCCTGTTTTGATGTTCCGTGTCCAACGGCTCATAAACCCTGATTTATGGCCGTTAGTAGGAACAACTACTAGCATTCACTTCCCGGGGCGCCGTGAGGATGTTGCCCGGTCGTATTGTTGCTCGGTCCGGAGATGTTCCTTGCCTGGTCCAGGCGTGACGTGGCCGGTGGTGTGGCAATTGCCCAACTCTCGTTTGCGATGTGTCGGATGCGGCTGCAGAACTACGTCGCCAGAACCAATTCCTCTCTTTGTGGTTTAAAAGTCTCAAGAGGAATGCCCTGCCAAGTAATTTTTCACTTGAGCCTCTGGGGCTAATTGTCGGGGATTGGTTAACGGCCCATGGGTCAATAAATAAGTTCGATGGGGAATCTGATTCCTAATCGTCGACATCATTCCTCTCGATGTCTGCTATGGTCCAATCCCCTTCTTCCCCTTGTCATCGATGCCCTCTCCATCCGCCTCATTGCCGCAATACTCTGCACCTGCACTCGCTGTTGTGGCAGCCTCGCCATGGTCACCATGACTTGCCAGCAATCTGGCGCCCCACGAGGACCCCAATAGCCAGGAGTCCCATAAGGATCCCCGCGATGAGGAGCCTGCGTCCATGCGGCAGTGGGTCACATCACTGGATCCGTTTTTAGATCCTTCGGTGTGCGGCCTTGCCAACGAGGCAGCGGCGAAGGAGGCCACCCTCGTGTTTGATGAGGACATCGCTACCTTGGATACATCCATGGGACAAACAACAAAAGACTCTCCTAGTGACCCGCGACCTTCGACCAACATTCAATAACCAATTACACGGGCCCGTGCGCGACAACTAAATAACTAGGTAAATTTTGTTTCTAGGGTTGCATAATTGTACATTGGAAAATACCGCTACCTAATAATATTCTCATATGTAGGAACCTGGGCAAGGATCATCAAGAGAGTATTAATTCGCCAACATAAGTCATAAAGTAAGGTGGGAATACAAAAGGTTTTAACTTGACCTCTAGTGACCAGTCCGACACTAAAAGGGCATAGAGAATGCAAATTGACTCTCTTTGAGAGGTGTGAGCACTTGATGGAAAATTTAACTCCCACACTTTTCAAGAGATCCAGTCTCATCTTCAAATTTGTCTTGAGCTGGCCATAACAATAAAAAAACATTGGTGATCAGATCCAGTCTCCAACTCTTCGGGTCTTGCGCCACCATTAATTTCGGCTGAGTTTCCATGTATCTCCAGCAACGTGAGAGCACCTTCTAGTACCCATCTCCCTGGCTATATATTGGACAAGTCCTCACTATTTCTCTTCAGGTTTTGTTTAGATTAGTTACCCATGTGTAAAACTTCATCCTTGTTCTCTTGACTTGGGTAGAGCAGAAGTAAACAAGTTCAGAAGCTCTAATTGTGTGTGTGCTT
Source organism: Olyra latifolia (assembly GCA_036346145.1). Lineage (NCBI taxonomy): Eukaryota > Viridiplantae > Streptophyta > Magnoliopsida > Poales > Poaceae > Olyra > Olyra latifolia. Next base: position 858,057 of record CM070524.1, on the reverse strand, counting down.
TATCATTGTTCTTGCTAGTTTTTCGATTGCTTGTAAGAATAGACCTTCGTGGTCAAGTCATCTGTGTCTTAGCATGGTTGATAATAATTAGGAGTGTGGTTTAGCGATTGTAGTCGCTTATCCATATGTGGTTTGTAGCCGGATCGTAAAAGTTATTCTCGGCCAAATCGAAGTTATTCCCTCACCAAAAGATCAGTCTACCTCATGCGTTCATCAGTGTCAAAGGTGAAGGAGTCGTCGTCGGAGGCGACCAGCGAATATGGCACTTGAAGGTTCGACGACGGGGTACCTCCCTTGAAAACTAGCTAGACTAGAACGGCAAGGAGGCAGCAGGCCACAACGACGTCGGTCGCTACTCCGACCTTGAGTCGGCGAGCGACGCCGCCGCCGCCACCGCCTTCATGTAGATAACCAGCTAGCTAAAGTTGTACAGTACATAGGTAGTAGTAGCAGCCTAGCTAGCTAGGCTAAATAAAAAATATTTTAAAATGTATCTGTGTGTTCTAACCATAAACCGACATAGATGACTAGTCATATTAGTGCATGTTGTTTTGTGCCGATTCAAAAACTGACACTGATGACTTCTTCTATAGTAGTGAAAGGTAATATCAACAAGAGGAGATTTAATGAAAATTAAATTAATTACTCACTGATGAACACTTTAATCTTATTGTTTGACTCCATCTACTGATTTTACTCACCGGTGGTTGAGCAAGGAGGTGGCGACGACTGTTCTTTGCACCACCAACTACACAGAAAGCATGGAGAGAACATATATATGAGAGAAGGCGAGAGAAGACGATGTGGCTCACGAATGGAGGACAGGTCAGCGGGAACCTCACATGTGGATTGCCTTGTCATAAAAAATCAGCACAAAACATTCTTTGACCGGTTATGACATCAAAGCAGTCTGGTTTTAATAGTTGAGTCACCAGTTTCACTTGGTTTTACATCTTATAAATCAAAATAGGTTAAGAACCATAGTTTAGAAACATATCAATACTTTTTTCTAAGTTAGAACGGGCATCTTGACCCGACTTTTTAGGCCATAAATACAGAGGGTTATAAAAAAAATAGATGGTTCATATTAGCCATTTGAGTTTTAGATTTCAAATACATCGTGGTGTAGCCCAACTAGTTCTCTATTTATTTATTAGGTATACATATAACTTTATCACAACATGAATTATCAGCAATTAAAATTCCATAAATCTTGAATGACATAACTTGCATAACTTGAACTTATATGATGGTTATGTAAAATTTATTACAACACAAGTACATTCAACTATATTTATGTAAAATCCGTTGCATCACACGAGCAACTCGCTTAGTAAATAAAAAAAATACTACAAAACAATCATATGTGCCCTTTTTTATAGCATGTAATTCTTTTCTCAATTTCTAATATATTTTCTTTCATAGTTTGTCATTGGGTTACACCGGACAGATAGATTCAGGGGCACCCCTTCTCAGAGTCATGCGCCCTACAAAGTAGCGCGTTGCCTCAACAGGGAATGCAACACTTGGCTTAGCTTGACACTCTAAGTGTATATTTCTTTTATAATTCAAGGTCTTGAACTCCTTACATGTACATGTACTTCCTTATTTATGGGGGAAAATTTTACATCGATGGGACCAAAATATCCGTACATATCTACAAAAGCAGGGTTACATTAGTCCTTCTTGCTAAATGATTAAGTTGTCCCTACTCAAGAACTAAAGCAGTACTAGAAATGTCTTTAGATTCCTTTTTTTAGAGACCTTTGTACTAGAATGTCCTCCCACCGTCGTACTAAAGTGAAGACATTAAGGTGAATTCCATCTCCTGGACGGTTACAGCATGTCCTCTCCTAGAAGGATCTAATGATGCCTATCATGACACAGGCGTGGGCCTTCCTCGTACAGTTTATTTCATGAGTTGTCTTGCCCGCCAAGTTGATCCCTTCGCCTCGCACCTTCACCTCGTTGGATGGTTCATGCATCCTTTGGGATCAAGGTCAAGCAGAGCCCTGACTCTGTTTCGCTCCAATATCTATTTAAAGTGGACCTTTTTTCTCGTGGGCCTCGGCGAAGCTCACGTAGTCCTTTCGCTCTGCTTCACACTTGGAACCATCATATCAGAGGGGTAAGGTAAGTGTATCACCCCAACAGCAATAATTTTATACATGCTTTTTCAAAAAAAAAAAATTAGGCCAAAAGATTCGAACCTAGCCAACTGCCCAAAGTTCCTAAAGATTGGTCGTGCCTGCATGTAGGGCTGGCACTTTAGCTCGTAGCTCGCGAGTTACTCGTGAGTAGCTCGGGATTTAGCTAACGAGCACGAGTCGAGCTTTTATTCTAGCTCGGTGGAAAAACAAGCCGAGCTGAGCCAGCAGGTAGCTTGCTCGTTTAGACTCGTATATGGCCCAGTTTTTAAATATCTTCTATATTGCATGCATAATATGTGATATAGTAGGCTTTTATTAATAGGTGTTGCATGTATATTTGTATACTTATATAAAATAGTTGTAATTTTAATCTCTCCTAGACAATGAGTTAATGATACTTGGGATCTCTCTTTTGCCTCAGACACTATTCTGCTTATTCTGTCAATAATTGTCTAGCTCGCGAGTGCTCACGAGCTAGTAATGAGCCGATCCGAGCCTAGTTTTTGGCTTGGACACCTTGCCTAGCTTGGCTCAGCTCAGCTCGGTAGTGAATGAGCCGAGCCGAGCCAGCACCTGCCTCGCTCGAACTCGGCTCGTTGCCACCCCTACCTGCATGGTATAGTCGGACTCGATCCTTCCATGCGGACGTGTCTAGGCTAAAAACCAAGCCTACGGGTTGGCGCAGCGTTAGGGAAGCAAATGGTACAAATAGTTTTATATCAACTGAATCGATTCGGATAGCTATTTGGATAGTTTTACGGATATCCGACTATTTTTGCGGATACGAATACGGATAATGACGGATAATATCTGAAAAAATATGTATAGTATCCAACGAATACTACTCATAGGCAGACGACACTACTCTGTACTGAACAATACAAATGAATATATTATATTGTTGATTTTTCAAGTATGCATTTTCATATATTATCCGAGCAATATCCGTTTCGAACTATATCCGATACTATCAATCTTATATGATCCGTATCTCGGTACCCGACAATATACGTGTTCCTATCCGGATATGGCACTATTCGTATCCGTATCTGTATCCAAAGAAATATGGATCCGCATCTGACACTATTCGACCATATCGGATCCGTTTGCACCCATTTTCAGCATGGTCAACCTGCTCGTTTGGCCACGTACTCTTGTCCTTGCGTTTCACAACCAAATTATTCGCGCCATTGAAAAATAGCGACAGATATTTTTAGCCTATTGAAATGACGACAAACTATTTTCATCATTTGAAATGTGAACAGAGACTTTCGATCACAGTGATATCCCTTGACCAAATAGAAAAAAATTAATTACAAATAAATTCCACCTCCCTACGGGCTGAACACAAGCGAATACGAGTTGAGCACATAAGCGAAGCTAAGAGGGTAGGTAGAAGCTTGTCGATCACAACGTACAAGGAAGCACTGTAATCATCTTTTTTTTATAACCAAGCATAAGCATTCTGCTAATTGTTTTAAATGACCCTCGTGTAACATAATTAAAAATGATATTTAAAGAAGGAAAAAGTCTACTTATCCCATCAACTATGTATGATGGTACACTTAATTTTTTGTCTAGAAAACTAGGTATTCGTCTCCACAAGAATACGAAGTGGTGTACATAACCCTCTACTGACGGTTTTGAGAGCGATTTTATCATCGGAGCTGCCCAGGTGGAAGGTACTGGCACGTAGATTGAAACACATGTATTTTTGTTTTATTAAAAATATATTTTACTATGGGTCCTAGATGTCAGACTCTTAACTCATATCTTCTTCCTCTCTCCCCCCTCTTCTCTCTCTTCCATTGGCTCTTCTCCCCTCCCCCGACCAGCTCCGTCCTCCTTCCTCCCCTGGCTGACCATCCTCCTCCTCCTTTTTCCCCTCCCCGACCGCCTCGCCACCGATTGCCCTCCTCCTTCTCCCTCTCCTCTCCCCTCTCCCCTCTCTCGTTCTCTCTTCGGGACGGGGCTAAGTGGTGGCAGCCGCTGCGGGGCTGGAAGGCGGCGGCCGGTGTGGGGCAAGAAGGTGGTGGCCATGCGGGGTTGAGTGGCGGCACAAATCGGAGCTGGACAGGAGCTTTGCGACCGATGCGGGGCAGAGCGGTGGTGCCGACCAGAGCGAGGCTGGAGCGCGATGGTCGACGCAGGGCAAAGCAGTGGCACCAACCGAAGCGAGACCGGAGCACTCCAGCCGGCACAGGGCAAGAGCGGCGGCGCCCGCGTAGGATGTAGTGGTGGCGCCGGTGTTGGGCCGAAGGGCAACGGCCAGCGCAGCGCAGGAGCGTGGCTGCCCGCGTGGAGGTAGGAGCATAGCAACACCGATGTGGGGCTGGAAGGGCGATAACCGGCATGAGGCAGTTGGGCGACAACCAACACGGGGCTAGAGGACGGTTGGAGTGGCAAGAGGAGGAAGCAGGGGGAAGATTATAAGAGAGGAGGAAGAAAGACAGTGGAAGAGAGAGAAGGGAGAGAGGAAGAAGAGAGAGAGACTGATATCTAGGACCCACAGTAAAATATATTTTTAATAAAACAAAAATACCATGTGATTTAATCTACGTAGCAATACCCTCCACTTAGACAGCCCAGCTAGATAGCCCTGATGGCAAAACCACCATTAAAACTACCTATAGAAGGCTATGTGCACCACTTTGCATGCTTGTGGGGAGCAAATACCTGGTTTCCTAGACTAAAGAATTAAGTGTGCCACTATGCATAGTTAAGAGGGCAAGGGCAAGTACACCTTTAAAGAAAGTAATGAATTCGTGCGTGACACATAATGTCGCAAGAATTTCACAGGAATCGGTTCAACTCCTATCATTTCAACTTTGTTTAGTGTTTCATTGAATCCCCCTGCTAGATGGGATTGCATATCAACTTTGTTTCAGATGTGCCTGATTGCCTACTCATATCATTCGCTACAAGGAGTCTAGGAGTATGAATATCTACTTGGCAAAAGAATACACAATGCATGCCTAACATTTTATTCCCCCGAGCCTTTCCAATGTGGTTCTGTGGGGTAATCCATGCCACAAAACAATGTCCATACAGACCAAACCTCCTCATAGACTCTAGCTTTCACCTGATCATCCTCAACTTTCAAATTTGCTTCCCTCTCCTCTGCAGCTATATATTTTCTCCAGGTGGCAGCTCAGCTATCTTTGTGGCAGCACCCAGCACCTTTTCCATGTCAAACCGCACCTCTATATTGCGGATGCTGTACCCAACAATCATCAACCAAAACAGCAAGTTGGCTAGCTGATTAGCACTTGTTTCCGAAACTGTTGTCTGCACTCAGAACATAAAAAAAATATATACAGATGGATATTAAGTAAAAATTCAAGGTGTAATGGCATTTCAAACTCAGAAGCAATCTTATGGAATGCTGGATTATTCCAGTTGAGAGTTCACTTCATAATAGTTATTTCTTTATCTGCTAAGAATCTTGAACATAAATTAAAAAAGGAGTGTAAGCACATCTCAGTGAGCGGCATCACTCAACAAAATGCAAGCATACATGATTCGGCAAAAGCTATTCAAATAATAATAAATGGCCTTACCTTCATCTGTGCAGGGTCAGAGACAGCCAAAAGACGCTTTATGAATGCATTCATAGCAAAAACGACATCCTCACCAGCACTATTTGCCAGTTCCTGCAATGGTTCAGAATAATAATTGAATCAACATGTATGTAAAACAACAAAATACATAAATGATCAACCATTTCTAAGCAGTGCAACATGTTTAATCAAATTAGCTAACAGATGACAAGAAGGATGCCATAGCAAAGGTCAGGTTCAGTTACATATATTATCTGGCCTGTAAGATGAAAATTGGGTGTTTCTTGGAAGAGATCATAAATATTAATGGAATTCCTAGATATGAAATAGAACTGTAAGAGTTCACTTAATATAACAGAATCAAGATAATGAGATATACCTTCAAATTTTGTGGTTCTAGAGTTTTTAAATATTCCAGGAGTTCATTGCTTCCTTGTGATGATTTTCTAGCGACTTGACGACTCAACTCATCGATTTCTGCTTCAAGTAATTCAATATATTTTACAGCATCAATTTTTTCTGGTCCAGTGGCCTTGTTCCATCGGATAACTTCTCCAGTTACCTTTTTCTGGGTTCCAGGTGCATAATCTGGTAAATCCTACAAATGCCACGCGTGCATATTAGACAATTTCCATATGAAACAAAATAACTAAAATTACAGGCAGCACATTGGGAATCCATGTTTGTTTTTCATGAAATTTACTATCTATAAGAACCAAAACAGCATAGAACCACATGATATTATGATGTATTGTTAACAACAGTTTCAAAATGGTCAAACACCGGGAGCATAGAAAGCAGATGGGCATGATTCTGGAAGCTATGACCAGTCAAGTAACAACTGTAAATACATCAGTCAGTCAATCGACTTTCACCAGCGATCACTTTGTAATGTTAAACACCAATCAGCAAGTATAGCGACACAAAGTGCTAGTACAAAACAATATGGATGTACTTTGTGCTATGACCAATGATACAAATCAGGCAATTATAGGCTGCTGAGGAGTCTATGCAGGCTAGCCATCTTATAATTAGTGGCAACATCTTATAGTATGCCTGGATGTGTTCTGTATCCCAATCTAACACGAGAAATGAATATTGCATCTCTCTTTCCAGTGTCTTGCTAAACACCAGGTACCAAAATAGTGACTCAAAAACACTAGTAATTATGACAGCCTGATTGGTTTTCTTCTCAAACAGCAGAACTAGTAGTCCATATGAGATAGCTTTATGCTCCTCAGGTAATGACAGATAATCAGGACAGTAAGCTTGTCTATGAAAGAGCTCATTAATCAACCACATCACCATAAAGACGCACTAGCATCTCTCTTTATAGTGCCCACAACAACAGAAAATAAATACTGTCATGCAAAATAAGATAACCATGCAGAGTTTAATAATGTGCAATTAATGCCAGCAAAAACATGACACTTTTCACTCAATTAATGTAAGATGGAAACACTTGTTAGTTGTTACTCGTTAGTAATTTCAGAGCAGCTTTCAGTGAGTAACAATGAGTAATTCGCTTAAAAAATAGGCTATATCAAGGTTTAACAAAATCGTTAATCAATTAGTCAGCATACATGATATGCGTAGGATCTCATCACTCTGTAGTCTATAATCATTTACAAAGGTAGAAATATCAGCACAATAACCATTTCTTTGATCACATATCCTGTTAGAAGTAATATGTCAACAGTGGTGAGCAATTACCACCTTCTCTTCTTTTGGTGCAGGAAGGGCAATCTGCTCCAAACTCTGTTGCAATTCCAGACGGTATTGTGCATTCCTGAACATGTATCCAGTCATCAAAACACTGTACATAAGCTGGGCCAGATTTTCAGCAACCTGTGTTGATGAAAAGATAATAAATGAAACATGTTACAGATGAAATGTACATATGTTCCATGGAAAAAAACAGTTTGACATGAATGTCTGTCATGGCGTTAGGACTATGCACCAGCAAGGCCATGAATGAACAGTGCCATGGTACTGTTGCATCAGGTCCTGTGGTAGCCATACACAGTAGAGTCCTTCCAAGGTAAGTTATACATTCCTATTCAAATTAGGGTTAATAGTCCCACTTAAATTAGGGATAGAGATATGTTTGGTATGGATTAGATCTATTTATCGGATCGTATGCATGGTAATCAATCAATGAATATTGAATAAGCAAATTGTTTAGTTGATCAGGCCTCAGAACCTCTCTACCATGTCAGAGAAGAGCTCTAACGGTGGGTAGATGAGGGCGAATGCCCTAACTTTACCCTTGGGCCTTGGCCCTCAGACCCAATCAACCTGCCACACAACAATGTACTTAAAAAAAAACAAGCACCAATAATTGAAAAGATGGCAGTCCATTACCGTTGTGACAGTTACAGCAAAAAATTGAGGTGGCAGAGTCCCAATCATATTAGTCACCGTTTGGCGCATGGCATCAACAACCTTTGAGTTTGAGAAGAAAAATATACAGGTAATGTCAGCATATAAGGATGTTTTAAGCAATTATCAGTATTTCTGGAACAACCTTCATATCTGAAAGCGAAAACAGATAATAACCTGCGTTGGAGCTCTTTTTATGAAAAGCTCCATAAACTCGGGCTGGACGTTTTTCACGTATTCCAGGAGAATATCCCTGCGATTTTTTGGCTGCAAAAAAGCATGGGTATTAAATACAGCTGGATGCTAAAATAATATTACAGATATATGGCTTGAGACTTGAGAGGAGGTATTAGAGCTATTTCTTTTCATTAATACCAAATACAATAAGAGACATGGGGTTAAATTGAGAACTAGAGGGTACTGAAAGATATGGATGAAAGGATGACTTATTATCCAGTTGGTTTACATACTTCCATTAATGCAATTATACAACAAAACTAAAAGGATTGCAGGTCATGTATATGATATATGTAGAGAATACACACTGGAAGATGCAGATTAAACTTTAGCATGGTGATAAAAGAATGGTGCCCTTTGTAGATATACAATTACATAATGCAGTAGCTTGAATTTTTATTAAGCTCCATGCCTTGTTTACCTGCTCAAACGTTGTGCAAGATAATCTGAACTGCTAGTTTGTATTGTGAGACGATGGCTTATCTTGTTAGGGTGAGGAATGATTCATGTTTCTTGGGGCCACTTGTGTTATGTCTGAATGTCCCAAAGTAGCGATACTCCATCCATCAGAACCATGTCCTGCATTCTCTTGAGTTAAACCCTAGAGGATTTTGTGGATTTCTCGTACGATAATGATGATGCATCCTGAAAGCTAACTAGGTTGTTATAGTAGAAGAGCAATTCTTTCTGAGTGGAGGTTGCTTAAATCAAAACTGTGGCAGGTAGTAGCGTCGAGAATTCAGAGTAGCTGAAGATATTGGTAGGTAGCGACGGCCATAAGGCAATCCCGAACAGCAGGAGGGGAGGGGATGGGTTTACCAGGTTGGTGCCAGTCCCATTGGGCGGCTTGGCGTCGCCTTCCTCAGCACCGTGCGAATCGGCGGCTGCGCACGCGAGGCGGAGGCCGACGAGGCGGGTGCGGCGGGCGGGGAAGGAGAGGAGGAGAGGCGGTGCGGACCAGCGCGGGTGCGGACGAGGCGCCGGAGAGAGGGGAACCCAAGAGGTAGAGGTAAAAAGTAGGAGGGACGGAGGAGACATGGCGGCGGCGGCGGCGGCGCAGGCGCAAGGGGATAAAATATACAGGTCCAGGAGGCAGGAGCTTCATGGACTGGACGGTCAGGATCTTCTTCTTCTTTTCATTGCCAGTGACGTTGTACGCACCAGCCAACTGGGGCGGGCTGAACCGAGCAGCCGCACTGTTCACCACGGTAGCACTAAAAATAAATATATTTTTGTACATCTATTTCCTTACTATATATAGTCCATTTATATAATTTTTAATGTATTTTATTTAACTTTTTATTCAATTTGTTCAGGCCCGGTTACAGCCCGTTTGTAACTGGGCTGACCCGAGTCTAATACGAATATGTTTTGGGCTCAGTTAGGCCGGTCTGGTAACCCGGCCGAGCCAGGTTAGCCCGTTACCTGCCACTGCACCTGTCGTTTTCTCTTGCGCTGTTTCCAACTCACCGAGGACCGCCGCCACCGAGAGCGCCTCCTAGACGAGCCCCGACGTCGTCAAGAATGCTTCCCTGTCGAGCTCGGCCCCATGACCCCATGACCTCCTAGCTGCCTGCCACAACAACACCACCTCAACGGTAATATCCACACTCTTTGGTAGCTAGATCTTGTTGCTTAGTCAAAATTTTTGAATATGAGGATGTCAAAATTACACATAATCATTCAACATTTTATATTGTGTAGATTTGAGTCGTATGCTAATTCAATGGTCACCAATGAGCATGATAATTAGTCTAAATCGTTGAATTGTCCTTGACAGAGGAAGTTATCAAACTTCCACTTTTACAGTTGAATTGTCACAATGAACATGTATTATATCATAGTTTTTATGGCGCTCTTTATTCTAAGTAGTTGTGGTAGATAACCAATTTATATAATGAACACAATTTTGACTACTAGCCAGGTTTCTAAACATGTCGAGGTTTTCGGTTCCGAAGACTCCATAAAAGAACTTTCCTCAGCTACTCCACATATGAGTAAAAGTCTAGGAATACTTTGAACACAATCTAATGGTAGTGGATGCTGTCCCAAAAGTTGTTTGTAAATATTGAGGCTCACATGTAACCCTAAATCTGGAACAACTAGTCTTGGAAGCCATATTGCTTAATCATGCCTAACAATTAAGGATGCTAAAAGAAAAAGGTTTCTAGCAACCATGAAGAAGCAACCACCACATGGTTCATTTGTGTTTGATCCTAAAAGAACTCGTGAGATAATAGCTAAGTATTTTTATCAATGCAGAGATTCCATTTCAGAAATGTGAGGATTCATACTCTAAGGATTGAATGAGCTGCATGCAACCAACCTTTAAAGTTGTTGGGTGTCAAACTATTTGTAATGATTGCTTCAGTTTGTATGAGCGAATGAAGCAAGATTTATGCATTGAGTTTATCTTTGGCTCCATCGAAGCCATGATGCTAAATTTGATAGACTTAAAAACTACTGGCAGTCTGGCATCCATGATATAAATGGGCAGCCAGAAAACTATGATATGCAACTGTGTATACAATTTCTCTGTGCTAGTCTATGTTTACACTCATAAGGAGAGAGACACTGCTTCAGTGCTCTAGGTTCACTATTTTTACAAGTTGTGTTGAATTGTCATTTGTTTTAGCTCCAGGAAATAAATACAATACACGTTATGTTGAAAGTTCTGTTATAGATTCAGAGCAACCTGATCAGTGAACATAGATAAACTGATATTACAATTCCTGTCCAGAAATTTACAATTTTCTTGAATGAAAAGCTAATGCACCTGTTCGTTATTTGATCTGATGCACCATTTTTGTCAACATTCTTTTTTAGCTAAGGTCAAAGAAGAAGCTGGACACTATTTTTTTTCAATATGAAGCTGGACACTATTTTTTTTCAATATTCTTTGATTTGAAACATTGGAAAGTTTGTTTTGAGCATGCACCAGTTGAATGACTTGTTCCAGCACAATGAGTTATGAGAATCTTCGATTCAGCTTTGCTTTGTATTGTTCGGAGTGGCTGGGCTTAGGCTTAAAGCTTAAGCATATCTAAATTAAAAAAACTAAACCCTTTGAGTCTAGCTTTTTTTAATCATGAAATCACCTCTAAAAACTTTTAAAAATAACATAAACGAAACAGACCAGTTTTGAGAAGCAGATTGAAGAACCTCTCAAATCCAGCTTATCATTTAGCTGAACCAACTTATTTATTCAGTTCATCCACTCCGAACATGCTAGGCTTTAAGCCTAAGCCAAGCGAAAGTTAAACTTTTGGCTTTTTTAGTCCATATTTTTTAATCACGAAGCCACCTCTACAACCCCTTGAAGTTTCGTCTGGTTGGAAGTTCCTGCTGCGTATGCTTTCGAATACTTGGGCCTGGTTTGGCACATGGCACTGCCGATACTTCAAACTTTACTGATTTTTATTGTGATGTAACCTGATGTAATCTATAAATAGACTAATCTCTATGCCCTTTGGTATTTTTAATGTGTTAATTCACTATCTGACTAGAATAAATGATTTTTATTTTCTTTTTTGTTTTTATAAGGTTTTCATACTTACTACGATCAGCACATAGTATGGTAGCATGTACAACAGACGTCGCTAGCCAGTTGAAGCAGCAGAACTGCAGAACCATTCCTTGAAATGGGTTGAAACCGAAATATTGAAATGGGTTGGTGTGGTCTGGATGTACACTGTACAATGCTTATGGGTTGGCCAGCCGACGGCGGCAGAGAAGGTTGTTTGGGCAAATGAAATTGAGGAAGAGAAGAGAGGTGTTTTAGAAAAATGCTAGCCGATTAGTGGAAGTGATGTGGGCGCTTAATTGCATTAGCCGTATTCGGATGAAAGTCGTTCAACTGAGATGAGATGGTTCTCCCAGGCTGTGTGCATAGATGGAGGCGCTAAGGTTGGGTACTTGCCTCTACTTATTTGCCTATCTTTGTTTTGAAAATACTAACACTTTGATATTTTTAGTATGGTTTTTACATTAAATACACGTTCCAAAGCTCTAGAAACATGTCGAATAAATTGCACAGACTCTGGAGGTCACCTTGAAAGAACGCCCCCTCAGCTAGTTTACGATATTGTAAACCCTGTATGCAACACATGCTGATGCACCCATCATCCGAATCGAGTACAAGCCACACATATCAGTTCCAATCAATTATTGCTGGTCGAATGAAAAGGAAAGCTCAGTCTGATCTCTCGTCGTCGTCATCTAGTGGCTGCAACGGATAGAGCTCGCGACAGTGGCTAGAGAATGGGGATGGAATGGGAATACTTAAGCTACACTCGCCAATCTAGCTAGAACTGAGTGGATGAGGTTCTTTTGAGGGAGCTCTTAGCTGCTGCAGGCTGGAGGAGTGCAGCCATCTCCGTCTTGAGCTGCGAGCGGATGTGTAATTATACATAATGCACGCAAATAACTAATGAAGTATATATCTGCAGAGTGAGTGGATTACTTGTTTGCACTGCCTCTTGAGCCTGAGATTCTCATCCACCAGGCGACGAACCTCCTTCTCCAGCTCCTGCACGTACGCTCTCTTCCTCGCCCTTGAGCGCAGCGCCGACTCCCTGTTCTTCATCATCCGGATGTTCTTGCGCCCGTCGTCGCCGCCCACCTGCAGATCCAGCTCCAGCTCCAGCTCCTCCTCGCCGCCGACGCTCAGGGACAGCCGAGGAGGCAGCTGCAGACGAGCGGCGCTGCTGCTGGAGAGGGAGAAGAGCGAGCTGCACCCGCTCAGGCTCAGCTGCGGGCTGCCGCCCCCCTCCGACATCTGCTAGGCTACCTGCTCTCTCTTGTCTCGGACCGGAGCCTATTATGCTGCTGCTCGTAGCATGTGACCATGCGGATGCCTCAATCCTGTTGGCCCAGCTTCTCTAGCTACACACACAACACTCGCTCTCCCTGTTTGGTACTCAGAAGAAGAAGCTTACAGTGGAACACAAAAATTACTCACACGCACAAGCACTTTGTTTATTGAATTTCACAGCACTACACACTCTATTTTTCACACCAGCACACACCGGTATTTAAACACAAACACGCACCATGCCTGGCCACATCTCTTAGCCGCAAGAGCACGTCCTCCATCTGGCCGCAAGACCCGGACAAGGCTAACAGCTGCATGCAAGTGCTCACGGTGATCACCACTAATCCCGCTTAGACTCTCCATGCAGATCTTGACTCCATCAGCAGGTTCACCTGCGGTCACTCCCATGCACACTTGGTCCAACTGCTCCTGCACTTGCGCTGAACCACACCAGCATGCCGGTCACATGTCCGCAGTCCTGCAACACAACTCGTTGATCTACATGCACGCATATACCGGTACACGCACACTACACAAACACGTCGAGCCACACAACTCGGCCAGCACTCACTAACACATACTAAAATTGTAAAACAACAAGATTATCTCTAACAAATCCATGGCCAATTGGCCATGTCTTCTTCTTAACGCAGCTGCGATCCGTGCACCCACCCCTACGATCAGACGTGGACAACGGGCCGGCTGGCTTGTTTTGGACCCGGTTACCATACGAATCGGGCCAATCAGGTTAATAGGCCACAGTTTAAGCCCAGATTCGGTTCAGATACAGACATGGTCAATGGACCAGCCCGGTTTGCATATTAACAACCGGATTGCTACTATGGGAATCTAACCCTGACGGACCGAGGGTTAGACCGAAGCACGGTTCGCTGAACCAAACCGGACTAGGCCGGTTCGTTCTGTAACTGAACCGGACCAAGCCGGCCCGACGAACAGTAACGTACCGCCCAATTCAGTTTGTATGATACGGCTCAAATGGCCAGCTCTACCGACAATCAGATTCCTTTTGGTAAAAGAGCTCCTGCTTTTCATTCTTGCAAATGCAAGATAGAAAAACAAAACCGAAAACAAAACGCTGCTATGAAATGCTCCCATTGTTTCTCATCTTTTTGGGTGGAGTGGATTAGTGCGGCTATGGCATGAGTGGATGCAAGGGAGGCAGGGCAAAAAAAAAGATGCAAAAGACTTTGCTTTTTTTCTTTCTCAGTGGCCTCCGGCTCCCTCGTTTCTCTCCTTGTTGGACCGGACCTGATTTTTTCTGCTGCATTGTCTGCAGTGCAGCTTCATCCATCCATGCACCTAGGGCACTGCGCCCAAGCTGGTCAACGAAGAGAGGGAACTTCACATCCATTCTATCAATCCACTGAGCCGAGCTAGTGGTGAGGATGTTAATACGAGAAGCACTCTAATATATGCCATTAAAAGAGGCAACGTATCCCATGCACAGATGCACTCAGCCATCACTATGCACTCAGCCCATCACAGCCGGATAAAGTTGACCAAACGGTTGGGGGATTTTTCACTCAACCCCTCAATTCTCATCTCATGAGCCCGCCTCAGCCTTCACTTCCTAGGCTCCTAGCCCTGCTCAGCCCCGATGGGCTATCCACCGCATGAACCCTAAGCCGGTGCCACCCCTCAACCCCTTCGCCACCGCCCTTCAACCCCTCTGCTGCTGCCCCTCCAAGCCCCTCGCGGCGCCTCTCCAACCCCCAGCACCGGCCCTCCACTCCTTCAGCGCCGCCGCTCCACCCCCTGCGCTGCTCCTCAACCCCTCCGCTGCCGTCCCTCCAAGCCCCTCGCGGTGCCTCTCCAACCCCGGCGCCCCTCCAAGCCCCCCGCGGCGCCTCTCCACCCCTTTTGCGTGGCTGCGGCGCCCCTCCAAGGTCTCAGAGACGCCCCTCCAAGGTCCTGGCGACACCCCTCCAAGCTTCCTTCAACATGAAGTGAATTGAGCTATTCAAAAGTGAATTTGACACTTGAAGACTACAAGAGTTGTTTAGAAATGGTGCTTTGTATGTGAATTTGTTGTCGAGTGCATGGAATTGTAATCTAAATTGAAGTGTCTTGAGGCTGTGAGGCACTAATGTCTAAACGAAAGTCTGAATTGAGTCCGAAGTACTCTGAATTGATGTACTACTCTGAGCTGATTGTAATCTTACTATGCAAGTTCAAAAACTTGTCTTCATGTATATATGGATTTAGGGTTCAAAAGTTTGTCTTCCTGTACATGAATTTCAGATTGCAAAAGAATGCCTATTTGTGAAGTTGAATTCCAGATAAGAATTTCAAAATTCTATGCCATTTACAAATCTTGAATTGTCATGAATGCTTTGAAAATGTAATTGTTGCTTCGTTGCTCCCTGTAATTCAGAAAATTGCTTTGAAAAATGTATCTATAGAATTGGAGAATTTCAAAATGTATCTACAGAATTGTGCCCTGATTTCTTTGCAGTATTGCCTAGCAAAAACATGTTTGGGGTTTATGATCTCAAACAAATCTGCCTGTACTAAGAACGGTGACAAAACTTCTGTGAGTAAAAATAAAGCTTCAATATTGCGACAGGACCATAAGAGGACTACATACTACAAAGAACAGTGAAGATAACACTTCGGTCTTACATTAAGTTTCACAAAGTGAAAATAACACTTTAGTCTTAGATTACAAAAACTGGCATAAACAATGAAGAGAACACTTGTCCTGACATAATTGCTTGGTTTTAATTATGGCGTTGCCTAGTCATTATTTGCTTGGGCAGTTGCGAGCATCATGAAAAACCATTTGTTTGCAAATCTTGCACAAGCGTGGCACTCTTTCCTTGCCTCCTGAATTACTACTTGACTTGTTTTCCACCTTATTTTCCTTGCTTCTCTTAATTCTTTTGCTTCTCCCTTTTGAATGAATATCAGTTGGTGGGTGTATTTTAACTTCATCAGGAATTTTGCAACAAACAAAAGTTTTGTATTCCTCCTGCCTAGTGTGCTTAGTAACTGGTACTATTTGGTCTAGAGGCTCATCTAGACTAAATACACTCGATAATAAGAAGTCCATGCCTTCATTAGAGTTTTGGTTTTTTCAATTAGATCTTCCACCTTGTTGCTTAAATTCGAGATCTTCTTTCTCGTTGCTACCTCTAACGAGTCAATGGGTTTTTCCTCTAATAGGTTTCCTTCCCCATCGTAGACACTTTCTCTAAAGAAAAAGTTATAGTTAGTCAATCAATCTTTGAAATATTAAGAAAGTATAAATAAGTACGATATTTAC
This sequence comes from Olyra latifolia, assembly GCA_036346145.1. Taxonomy (NCBI): domain Eukaryota; kingdom Viridiplantae; phylum Streptophyta; class Magnoliopsida; order Poales; family Poaceae; genus Olyra; species Olyra latifolia. Next base: position 841,629 of record CM070524.1, on the reverse strand, counting down.
CTTTTGCACCTTTTCCCCATCTTTTCATAATGTAGCTGATAGATAATTTATTTTTTTCGCCTCTCAGTACTAGAATAATATGTTAGCATGGGATATCATTTGACTCGAATAGCTTGCACGAACAATTGGCAACCATGTTTGTTGTGTGGAGAGACGCCGCGGGGGACTTGGAGGGATGGCGCCGGAGGGGTGGAGAGGCGACGCTGGGGGTTGGAGAGGCATTGCGGGGGCTTGGAGGGGCGGTGGTGAAAGGGTTGAGGGGCGGCGCCGAGGGTAGAGGGTCGGCACCGGGGGTTGGAGAGGCACCACGGGGGCTTGGAGGGGCAGCGGCAGAGGGGTTGAGGGGCGGCACTAGCGCGGTGGAGAGCCCATCGGGGCTGAGCAGTGCTAGGAGCCTGGGAAGCGGAGGCTAAGACAAGCTCGTGAGATGAGAATTGAGGGTTTGAGTGAAAAATCCCCCGAGTCATTTGATCAACTTTATGCGGTTGTGATGGGCTGAGTGCATGAGTGCATAGTGATGGCTGAGTGCTGGTGGTCAGTGAGTGAGTGCTGATAGTCAGTGAGTGCTGGTGGTTGTCATCACCCATATCGATCATCAGTCCTTTAATCCAATAGGCTACACATCTGTTAACACTTGATTTTGGAAACCTGATTTTGGAAATTAGCCGATACTCTGAAAACTTCTAGAGACCGGCTTAGGCCTGATGGAGTACGGGCCAAATTGTGTACAAAAAGGAAGTCCAAATCGATGTAGACAAGTTTAGGGAGATAAGACTGAATCGGCTAAAGGAGGGATAAAGAAGAGTTTGAGTTGACTTAGTACGAATATATTAAGTAGTGTTCAATGTAATAAGAAGATATAAGGTCGAGTTCGTATAGATTATGAGAGTAAGAGTCCTAGTTGAATGAGTCTAAGGTATTGTATAAATACTTAGCCCTTGGGGCGTGTAATCCATCCACGAATCAATCAAACAAATCTGCTTTTACTTCCATTTACTTTTCGTCACATCTAGAGCAGTTTCGTCATATTTTATCCTCGATTGACTTTGTTATGCATCGCTTTCTTGATCGGTTTCAAGGTACATCCTAGGAGTTGACTGCAAGTAAGTACTGTCTTGATTTAGTTTGATCTACGGGATTGCATCGGCTTTTGGTCGAAACACTATCTTAGTCGATATTGCTGCACATCACCGTTTTGACCAAGGGTTAGGTTTTACCCTCTTTCTATCAATCAACACATTCGTTGGTGGTAGACTATTTACCCTCGTTCTATCGGTTTATAACTTGCTATTTACTGATAGTCTATTTACTCCTCATTTTATTAATTAAACGATCTAATCGGCTAGTTGGTATTTTGTTTACCCTTCAATCTGCTACTTTGTTGGTTTGCCAGCTTTATAGTAGATTGTTTACTTTACTAAACCTATTGGTTTAGATCTAATCATAGCCGATAGTTCATTACCTTTCACTCGTCTGGATCTCGTCTGGATCTGCTTTTAACTGTTGCAGATTCACCATATTATATTATAGATTTAATAGGCTATTTTAGCAGTTGCAACAGCCACCAAGATCTTCTGTACCTCTCAGATGATGGCCTCATTTTCTTCGTCTGATCCTAGGACTTCGATGATTTTGGCCTTCTGCTGCTTCACAACAATGATACAGCCTTTAACTTTTTGCTTCTAGAGCAAGGTAACAGCATCGGCTTCTTCTCGATCCTTGAAGGCTCTGGCAAGTTGCTCCTTAGCAGCCTTCAGATTCTCCTCCAGGATGGCGATCGAGGTTAGGATGACGTCAACAGACTTGGCGGCATTGGAAGAAGTTTTAGCAAGCTTCTTGTAAGCGGCCTGCTAGGTGTTGGCATCGGCTTTCAGGGTCCTCAGGTGGTCTTCTTCTTCTCTTTGGGTCGCACGCCTGACTATCCTCTCGTAGGCCGACGCCACTCCTTCCCAACGAGTGTCGAGGTCGTAAACCAAATAACAGCGTTCTGTGCGACTTTGAGAAGGACCATGTCCAAGTCTTGCACGGTGCTTCGAATTGGCTGTGCATCTTGGAGGAGGGCATCGGTGTTAGAGGTGAGGAGGAACTCCAACTAGTGAAGCTTCTCCAAGGTTGCGGGAGATAAGCCGGTTGAAGCCGATACTTGTCCAGCTTCCTTAGAGATCCTGGACAAATCTGTCACAGGTCAGGAGTTGATGACTTCATCATCTTCATCCTCAAACTCTCCCAGTTAAAAGTACATGAGGTTTGTAAGGTTAGAGATGCCTTTGATCGGCTTGGGGGAGCCTGAAAGAGGAGTGTAAGTTCGAACAATAAAAACAACAGATTTACCATTAACTAAAAAGGAAAGCCGATGCATGAAGGAATTTTGAAACATGATTCTCATATTCTAAAACTAGGGGCATGTGTTAACACCCAATTTTAGAAATAAGCTGATATCTTGGAAACTTCTAGAAATCGGCTTAAGCTTGGTAGAAGACGAACAGAGGCAGGTATAGAAGGAAGAGTCCGAGACCGGTCGGTCTGTAACACCCCAATTTTTTTAAAAAAGAAAAGAAAATAATAAATATAATATAAAAGAACTAAACACAATATATTCTTAGAAATGTGTAAATAAGTGCTTAAATATGAATAAAGAAAACTAAATTAAGCATTTAAGTGGAAAAATTTAAACAAAAATATTAAAATAATGAAGAAGGGGTAATTACTCAAAATTTCCAAAATAAGCATATAGGAAAAACAATGTTAAAATTACTAGCAAAAAGTTTTTCCTAATAAGGTTTTAACAGAAAACTTAGTGGCATAAAAACTTGGCAAATTTTGAAAATTTGAATTTTGGAAAAATTTATTTCCGTAATAGGCGTAGCCTTTCCTTTTCCCCTCCCAAATTTTCCCTTCTCAGCCCGAGCCGAGCTAGGCCGGCCTCGTCTCCCTCGGCCTCGCCTTGGCCCAGCTGGCCCAACCAGCCCACCCCGGCGCACCCCCTTTCTTCCTCTTCTCTGCTTCGTCCTCCCCATCGGCGCGCCTCGTGCCCGATCGAGCCGACCCGGCGCTACCCGATTTGACCCATGCCGATGAGTCAGCACCAGGGAAGCCGCCACGTCGTGCCACCTCATCCTCTCGCCATCATCACAGAGCGCACGGTGGCAAATCCCATTTCGCCGCCGTAACCGTGGCCACCTCGGGTTACATCCCCGGCCAAATCCACCCAAGCCCGGTAAATTTCCAACGCCTCCCTCGTTGCGCGAAGGTCTAGAATACCCCTAGACGTGCCAAGCACCCTATAAAAGGGAACCCGACGCTCAATTTGGCTGTTTTTTTCCACTCGGCCGAAATTGTCCCCTTTCCAAATTCCGGCAAGCCGTTGCTGTTCGAGCCCGTGTCTTCGACCCGAAGCATTCCCAGACCGTCGCCAACCATCTCCCGGGGCGAGTTCGAGCTATTAGCCATCGAAGGAGGCCGCTGATGACACCTTGATTGGTCTACTTCCGACCTCACCACTGCCAGCCTGTTCTGAACCACCTCAACCCCAACTAGACTTCGGGTAAGCATCCTAATAGCCCCTAAAGCTTCTCCACTTAAAATTCGAGCTTAAGCATGCCTAAATTGCCTTAACATCATCATGCCGTAGCAAAGGACCGCTCCGGCCATGGCGCCGCCATCCCGGCTCGCTGCCGGCCAAAACCCTGGTAGGACGACCTGTGTCTACCTAACCTAAATCCATAGGCATCATAAAGCAGTGAAGACCAACCCTGTAGCGCCCTAGAATCGATGCTAGAGACCTCGCCGGAGTTCGGCCAGAGGAGATGGCGAACTGACGTCGGCACGACATCTGTCCCACTCCTACTGCCAGGCGGGGCCCAACGCTACGGTACAGGAATTTAAAATTCCCGCAACCTCCTTTCACCTAAGACTGACAGATGGGCCCAAGGACCCACCTGTCAGTTCAAGTGACCACGCCTCCATGCCGGAGCCGTCTCCCATCGTGGAAGACGCATGGGCGAAGTACGCCTTCTCCCGAGCTGCGCTCGGTCTCCGACCCATGGGTCCTTATGGCCCACGCGTCAGCCACGACCCCGTCACCGACCGGTGGGGCCGGCTTGTCAGCAGGCACAAGCACGAGAGCGCCCGCCCGCGTGGGCCGCTTGGCCTTGGGACGTTTTCTTCCCCGTGGACCGAACCGAAACGAAAACGGGCTGAGCCCGCTACTGTTTCAGAGGTTTTAACCCATTTAGTAAATAAAGAATACTATATATTGATTTATAATTTCTAAAGATACTAGATACCCTCCCAAAAATTATGTAAAAATTCTATAAATACTATAAGACTTAAGGAACCTAATAAAAATAATTTGAAGAGGTTTGCAGTAAAATTTATATCTTTAAAAATTAAAAACTAGGTAATCTAAGCAAGTATAAGCTATATAGGAAATACCTAAAATAATATTACCTATAAAAATAATATACTAAAAAGGAACTAACCAAAAAGGTGAAAATATGTATTTATAAAGTTATTTAAATATAAATTTAATTAAGTAAAAACTAGACTACAATCTGTACATTTCTCGTCCCCAAAACTTATATAATAAGAAAAATAAAATGTATAAATAGTCAAGTAGGAAAAATCTGCACGAGATCCTAAGTAAATCCCTTCCCCATCAACCCTCATCCATCTATTGCAAAATATTTACTTTGAATTGTTCGATACTCTAGAGAACGAGACGACAGACGACCCGCCGGATGAGGATCAAGTACAAGACCCGGACTACAAAGAAACAGGCGAGCCAAAATCTCTTGATCATTCTTTTGCCCAATTTTACTTGAACTATGTTGATTTCCAATGATAGTTTGCTTGCCAAATGGACTTTCAAATACATTATGATAATTTCAAGTGCTAATAGAGCTAGTCTAGCTATTCCTTTCTATAAGCTATGTTAATAAACACGAACCTTTCCTTGACTTTTCCTATCCTATCTAATGATAACCTAAGGTTTAGAAATTTAATTTTATGACTAATAAATCTTTGAACATGGCTTAGACCTACTTAAGTCTAGAGTCCATGGATCAATTCTTAGCTGTCAATGGTACGGTTCTAGGATGACGGGTCAATCTAAGTAACGGTATAGCCCGCTATCAACGGTGCAAGTGCAACGGCATAGCACGCTATCAACGGTACAATTTGATCCCGACAAGCACCGTACGCGGAGCAGGTACCTCTATGGGACGGTCCCATTATTTTCATGACGTGTACCATGATAGAGTTACATTTCCTCTTATCAAGACTACAACGTTGAAGCATCTGAATGGCTTCATGTTGGACAATGAAATCTTTGTGAATATCTCGAGTACATGGTTATGAAAATGTGTCGAGCCCCGTTCCTGAGTATTCCTTACACTCAACAGACCAAAGAAACAATCTATACACTCGGGTATCTGCAAAACCTGAGTGTGAACAAAGGCACAATCTTCTGAGATCTTACTGATTGAATCTGAGGATCCTGGCCATAGTTGAGCTCAAGGGGATCACACCTCTTGTTGAAGAGGGTGAGTCTACCATCGCTGCCTGGGGACCGTGCGCCAGTTGTAGTATGGAGACGGTTCGCCAGAAGATGGGAATTGTGCGCTAGTTGTAGCATGGGCATAGATTCGCCATCTTGTCGGGGATAGTTCGCCATGGCGATGGAGCTAGTTCGCCGTTTGTGGAGATTATGACCATGGCAATGGTATGTGTCTACCACGTGGGACACGTGTTCCTTGGTTAAGGATACGTAGCCACCATCCTAATACATTAATATTTGAAGAATTTGGCATACATATATTGCCCGATACGTCTTTGATTTTGGAAAAGCTATATATTAGGGCTTTTAACTCTAAAATTTTATGGCTTGATTTAGAGCAAACAAAAGATATCCAACCTCTACCAAAAAGGCTTTGCATCTCTGATTTGCATTCGGCAAGATTTTGGTTTGCGAGCGCAGTTGATTGCGCGCTCACTCGCACCCAGTCACATTTTAGGTGAGGAGGATGACGGCGACGACCCATATGATTGTTACAGCGGAGAAGATGAGTTAGAGCATGAAGACCCAGGCGATGACTAAAAGTCGACTTCTGCCACATGCCTGCTGCTGCCCCGCTACTTCCGCCATGCTGTCCATAGGTAGTTTTATGTTTTAGTTTGTAATAACAGGCCCTACTTGGCCTTGCACTCTATGCTTTCAAAAATACTCTTGAACTTTATATGTAATTAATCTGTTAAGAATGGCAAGTTTGGTTCTAGCTTATTGTAATAATTATGTACGGTGTTAGCATGATCCTGGTCTAACACTATGTGCACAAAATGGATTACGGATTTATCCTACGGAGCCGGGGCCCACAAGATCTGGATTGGCTAGACTGGATATAGAAGGTAGAGTCCTAGTCAGTTTAATTAAATATAGAAGAGTTCAGATCTGCTTAGAATAAGTATATTAGGCAATACTAGATATGACGCGGAAATATAGAGTTGAGTTCGTGTTGGTTACAATAGTACGTTTGAGTCCAAATCCTGTAAAATACTTAGCCCATGAGGCGTGTATTAGGACCACAAACCAATCAATCAAATTCACTTGTATCTTTCCTTTACTTTCCATCAACTTTAGTCTAGTTTAGAGTAGTTTTGCCGTATTTTGTCTTCAGTCGACTTGTTGCACATCGCCTTCTCAATTGGCTTTATGCTTGTGAGCATGGAAAATTTAAAAGAAAGATTTTGCAGGCGTGCCAGTATATAAAAATACACAAAAGAAAGAAAGAGACAGGAACACTGACATTCTATTATTGTAATAAAATACAGATTCTCGTGGAAAGATTACGCGCTGTAGACTTCTGTCATTGACGATCGTGGAGATTCCGGATCCTGGGGCCTCGGAAGGACTCCCAGTTAATTACATCCGCGAGTTGACACGCAGAACACCTCCGATTAAACTGCTGAGTCATCTTCTTTTCTTCTTCGCGTTGTGGATCACCGTGCTTGTTGGTGTACGTCGGTGTGGCGACGGTAGAACACATGGGGTAGATTTGGGCCCATGTGATGCCTAGCGGAGCCGTTGATTGTTTGGCTCCGCCCGTCCGTGTCGCTTGATCTTGTTTCGTCAAACGCCACATTGAATTTGGTGTTGATTGGTTGCACGGCTCTGCACTTGGCTTGGATTTGAAATTTGACGACTTTGCTGGCTTCATCGGGAGTATTATCGCATGTCCAGTCTTGGGTGTGGACGTTGATAGCTTCTTGATCATCGAAATTGATGGTTGTGTTTTATGTGGCGTGGCTGGAGATGGTCGTCTGGGAAAACTCGCCGAACTTCGCATGGCTCGATTGTTCACGAAAATCCTCAGAATGTTGATTTGTTGATGTTGGCTGTCCAAGAAAACCCTCCGAACATTGAGCTGTTGATAGACTAACTGTTGTGTTGAGATTCCTCTGAGCGGGACAGCTGTCACTTGGAGACATGGAATTCACTTGAGTAGAATAACCATTGCTGAGTGGTTGATGAAGTATTGATTATCCGGAAAACTTGCCGAACGTTGATTGTTGATGTGGTGAAAAGTTCTTTTGAGCGGGATAACCATCGCTCAGAGTATTTTGAATTCATCTGAGCAGAATAAACATTGCTTGGGATATGATTGGTGAATTGATTTGGAGTGATTGTCCTCATCTGTGAGGGATGAAAATCGTCCATGCCTATAAGGAGGGAGTAGCTGTCTACGGGAAAAGCATCCGCATACAAGAGAAAACAGTAACAATCCGTCCATGAGGGGAAGCCGTTCAGATCTGTGTCCATGTGAAAAGAAGGATATCTGCATCTCCTTTAATTATTTCATTATCTCCTTCTTGCGTGTGTGCACATGCATAAACATACGTGCATTATCCTTTCATGTACACATATACGTACACGTGTGAGTTGCTAACTACATCTGATGCATCTCCACTTGATTTCTTTAGTGACGTGGAGGCATTCAGGACAGTAGCGGAATGGCGGGGCCTAAAGTCAGGCAGGTCACAGCAGGGCCGGAGCCGGGCGCGGCGCGGCGTGGCCGAGTAGTATGCTCGGTGGGCAGCGAGGCCACGACCACGGAGCAATGGTTCAGGCTCTAGGCGGTGACGAAGTGGAGGTCCGGGCGTGGCGGGAGGTGCATCGCACAGCGCGTGGAGCAGGGCCCGGGGCAGGCACGGTGCGTGGAGCGCAACGGAGACAGCCCGAGGAGCTGGAGATCGGACCAGCGAGAACGAAGGCCGGGGACGCACGCGGTGACAGGAACAGAGCCGGGCAGCGGCCAGGGGCAGTTGTGACGCGGCGGTCGGAGGAGCGGCGTGTGGCAGCTAGGCGTGGGGCTGGGCAGGCATCGGCCAGGGCAACGACAGGGGAGCCCGGGGGCAGCGCGCGGCGGCGGCGGTGCAAGGCTGAGACGGCGAGGCGGTGTAGCGGCCAACGCGCGCGTAGGCCAGGGCGGCATCGGCCCAGGACGGCGGCGGTGAGGAGACGCAGGCGACGTCGTGCAGCGGCCGGAGGCGGCGGCCCAAAGGACGGCGGCGCGGCGGCCTGAAGGCGGCTCGGCGGCCCAAAGGACGGTGGGAGGCGTCCAGGAGGCGGCGGCCCGAAGGCGGCGGCCTGGGAGGCTCAGCGGCGGCCGCACGTTGCATGGAACGGCGGCGGTGCGCTGGGAAGCGAGAAACAGGAGCAAGGAACGGGAGGCACATGCTCAACGAAGAAGATAGTAGAAGATGGAAAAGAATCTGGCATGCAAGCACAGCAGCACCATCCTCTTTCCTTCCTATCAATTTTTTTTATTCTGCATGCATTGAGTGACATGCACGCAATGGTTCAGGAAAGAAAAAAAGAGCTAGGTGGGAGAGAGAGATTTGACCAGGGAGAAGAGGGCATGCATGGGAAAGAGCAGGAGGCTACGTGAGAGGATTTCACCTTTTCTTTTTTGCTTCACGTGCCCTCCCGTGTGATCTGATCTGCTTTGTGCCTGCCCTGCCTCCGTGTATATGCATGCCTCCGGCTTTTTTCACCGTCTCCGTGCGTGAGCAGAGTCTCCCGATCAGATGCGATCTGCTTGCGTGAACCTCCCTCCGTCTGCTAGTCCTCTATTTTTTTACCGGGTCAATCCGTGCGCGAGGAGAAGCCTTCGGCTGCTTTTATAGGGTGCCTAGGAGTAGTTGGAGAGGGCTACGAGATTAGGGGAGATCGAGACGAGGTTCCCCGGGAACTAGAGGTAGGATGGGATTAGAGGTTGGAATTAACAACAGATTTTTCTCTTTATTCTTTTCTGATTTTGGAGATAAAAATTAATTCCGCTTTAAATTAAAAACAAAATTAATTACTACCTTTATTATTTTATTTTTTTATTCCAACAATGATACACCCCAGTAGTTGCTTGCAAGTAAGTACTGTCTTGATTTGGTTTGATTTATGGGCTTGCATCGACTTTTGGTCGAAATACTATCTTAGTCGATATTGTTGCGCATCGTCGCTTTGACTAAGGGTTAGATTTTACCCTCGTTCTACAGATCAACACATTCGCTGGTTATAGTCTGTTTATCCTCGTTCTATTGGTGTCGGGACCCAACTAAAATGGCCAAACCCCTTTATGCATTTCATACTAGTTCTCAAGAATCGACAGCTAGTTTGCACAGTCCAAACAAAGTGATACATAACAACAAAAATAAAATATTACATAACAGGGTATAACCCCAATACAGTACAAACATGGCAACACACAGGCCGCAAATTAGAGTAAGGCAGAATACAACACATGGGTCCCACACAAGAGTACACTCTAGTGCTACTACTATCTCCCATAGGCAACAAGATTGTAGGAAGTGCCATAGTCTTTCGGGAAGTCCTCATAGTCTTTCTCCTTGTAGTCAGCATCTGCGTCGTTAAACTGTGGGTCTTTGCGGACTATCCCTCGACTGGAGTTCAGAAAGAGAAAGAAACACAGCAAGGGTGAGTACAATTGTACTCCGCAAGTCAAGAAAAATGGGCAGCATGGGGTTTAGTATAAGAGGAGGCTTAGGAATTTTTGTAGAATTGCCAATTTTTCAAGTTTTATCCTAAGATGAGAGGAAAGCAGTTTTCAAAAATGTTCTGAGGTGGAACAAAATTTATTTGCATTATTCATTCCTTTGTCAAACGGCATTTGCAGGTCCATTTGCAAAACCATTTACTCTTTCCAAAACCCATGTTTCTTCTTGAAAAGAAGGATCTACCATAAGAATACTCCCTTCGCATGCTTTTAACCTTGAGCACAGCTATCATGATAGTTTTAACTTTGCAGAGTGGACACACTTTACCATCAGGAGATTGCGCACCGAGGGTATGAATCACAAAGCCGTTTGAGCTAAAAGCCCTAATAGCAATTACTCCACGAGTCATTCCTAGGCACCTATGGAGGATCAATTCCATGGCCCTAGTCCTCACGTTGTATAGGGAGGCCATGGAAAAATGGTCCAAGGCACCGACAAACGTGGAAAAAGGTCCACGCCCGTACAACCCAAATGTCTATGAAGGACATCTACACCAGCAAGTTGCTACTAGAGATTAAAAATTAATAGGCTAGGTCCGTCCCATAACAGAACTCGAGGCTGTACTGTAAGGCTCAGTTCATAGGATGAACAGTCCTTAAACTAGGGGAGGAGTACCAACACGAACCCGAAACCATGCATAGCCTGCGCCAAACTGACAACCTGGTCTTCCCTAGTTAGAGCATTTAAGGGAAGGATAGAAAAAAATCCCAATCCCAACATGTTCCCATTGCCATATTTTACCGAAAACTCCTTTACAAACATTGCGGTAGCATGTCAACCGTAGTATAAGAATTTAATCCGTATGAAGCATTTTTATCCTACTCCAGGGTAAGCAAGGCATCAAGATACTTTACATTTAGTCCTACGGTGCAAGATTAGTATGGGTATAAAAATCCTTTTATATTTTTCAATCATAGCTAGCACTAGAAACTACTTATTTTAGAGTTCGCATGCAAGTTTAAAAATTCTATAAATCCTTTTAAATCAGACAATGATTCATTCAATATGCGTCAAGGGAAATTCCCTTGGTCATACTCTTGGTGTGGGTAGTCGTCTCCAACAGGGGGCTCCATCAACTCCTCAGGTCCTACCCTCGCACACGACAACATACCAATAACACACTCAGAAACTTTTTGTAAACATTTTTCCAAAATTTTCCAAAGTAAAAATATAAAGGTTTGGCATTTCAAAAATTCATTTTATAGCTTTTAGAGAGTTATTGCATTTTTAAATATGTTTATCCTTACTGGTTTATAGGTGCGGTATTTTCCCTAAGTCCAGCAACATCTCTAGTTTTTTTATAGAATTTTTCTAAAATTTAGATGTTGTTTGCTATTTTTAATAATTCCATTTGCCATCTCTGATTTTCTAAACTAGCTAAAGGCTAGAAAAAGCCTCTGCACATCTTGGCCTCGACCCAAGATCAAGACAGAGCGGCTTTGCTGCGCGCGATCTGGCGGACGCGCTGTGGCACGAGGATGCTAGCGCGTGGGGGAAGCGTACTCCAAGGAGTACGTTTCCACTAAAACCGATGGGTGGGTCTTTAGGCCCCACTGGTTAGCGATAGGAACGCGCTGCACAGGTTAATCCCGTATTTAAACCCAGCGGGTCCTGCTCGTCGGCAACACACCGCGGTCTAACCACAACTTAACGGCTAATTACCCAGGCCTACTGGTCAGCGACTCAGATCGGAGGACATGACGCCAGTCGCCGTCATCGTCATTTTCCTTCGGCCGAGCGTGACCAAGCGGAAGAATTCAACGGTGCGCCAGTGACTCTGGCCACCACGGTCAGCGACCGCCAGGAATCAGGTACTAGGCTCTACAGCGACCCTACGGGAAGCGACGACGTTACCGGAGATGGTCTATCTCGGTGGCACGACGAAAGGAGGAGGTGGCGATCATGGTTTATTGTGGTGACGGCCCATCCGAGGTCACTGGCTATGTGCGGAAGGCACATAAGCTATAGGAGAGTGCCAGGGGGTTACCTGCAGCGACAGTGAAGACAGGGGAGGGCTGGATCGTCATGGTGTCGTGGAGGTTGGCGATGGTCAGAATAGAGGCCTTGTCGGCACAAGCTCTAGTGAATCCTAGGCCAAAATAGGGGCACGGGGGTGAGTGCAAAGCTTCAAGGATACTTCCAGAGTATTGGAATGGCACTCACTGAGGTTGGCGCAATCAAGAAGGAGGCGATTCCTGGCTGGCAACGATCTACGGCACTCCGGCGAGCTGCAGGGCAAACAATACTGATTAGAGGGAGGACGACAGAGATGAGAGGGAGGGCTCTCTGCTGAGCTCAAGTTTGAGCATAATGGTTCACCATAGCGCGCAAGAGATAGAGCTGGAGCACGACAGTGGATTTTAGGCAGAAGGGGGAAAGTAAGAGGTGGAGGTGGTTTGGACTTTAAACGACTTGGGAAGGGGTAGGGAGAGTAGGCGGCGATTCAAGGAGCTGGCCCGTGGGCCCGGACGACTAGGGAATGGCACGGGCGGCAATGTCGGTGAGTGAGGCCCCGACATTGATGCCTTGTTGCCGAGCAGGAGAGCTGTCGTGCCAGCGGAGCGGGGCAGCGAGTTAAGACGCAGTGTAGGAAGGCGAGGTGTGACCCATGCCATGAGTGATAGGTGAACTAAATACAACTAGATAATCAAGATATACAATTAAACACACAAAATAAATACTGTGAGAACTAGCACCAACTCAAGGTTATATCAATGAATATAAGAGCACAAGAAGCAAATCACAAGTAACACAAAGACTTTTTCTGTGGTGCTCGGAGACTTGCCGATCTCCCCTAATCCATGTTGGGACTTGATCCTCGCAAGGACCGACTCCTTCTCTGAGCCAACCGTCTTTACTCTACTAGTGGTTGCTAGTTCATCCCCTCCGGAGATGGCAAGCATCAACGTCACTCACACGGTTTGTCCAGACCTTCTCACACACTCCTTAATAAGGTCATCGGCACATGACCCCTCCCACGCCGTCTAGGTGCCGGCAAGCACCAAGAGTAACAAACCGAACCAGCTTGATCGCACCGGATCAAGCTCAAGAGTGATGCATACAAGACACACTTGGCCACTCACTCTTCTCACTAGGGTTTCACCAAATCCACCCAATTTGATGCATTCCCTCTTTCTTACCCTCTATTGGCACTTCTCACACTTTGGGACACACCCAAATCTCAGTCTAAACCACTTCTTCAACACCCTAAGGCTCTCACAAGCTCATCCAAACTCCCCACCAAATGAGCCACGCAAGGGTTTATATAGGTCTAGATCTGAAAAACTAGCTGTTGGAAGAATGATAGTACTTGGCGAACTGATGCGCACAGGGATGCCCGATCTTCTGGTGAGATGGATAAATTTAGTTTGGTGGAGAGTGATCTTGACGATCTGGATACCAACTACACAAGGATGAAGAAGATAAATAGCAATCTGAAATTGCAAATAGGAATTAGGCATAAGATAAATCAACTCTAGAACAAGGGTGAGGTTCTGTTTCTCGTGTCGGGTGGTCTAGTCGACACATGCGACCACGAGGAGGGACGCACACGGGGTCTACCAAACACAACAAAACCTGAGAACAAACGACGGCTATATATAGCCTAGTGGGCGGCCAAGGGGGTGGACGTGAAACCCTAGGGGTATATGGGCCTTGGGCCCAAAATTGAGGTGGCGCAACACCTGGCAGATTTGGCCTGCTTGAGTTTTTCATTGATTCCAGGAGACTCAGGATGAATTTAGAGGTGAGGCTAAATCCGTTGGAAAGCTTATCTCCTAAGCTTTCCGTGAAGTGGTAGAACATCCCAAACAGAGTCCGGATGCCTGAGTTACGCCCATTTGAATATGCGCTGCTCCTGGATGGCCGAACCGGGTTGGAGGACTACTTGGGTTTCAAATTGGGCCTTCCTTAGAGCATCGAGATTTGATAAATCGTAGGATTGAGGTGCTGATCCACTGAGGGAGGATTGAATGGCATGGCACATGGATTGAAGCCTCCCTGTGACAAAGAGGAAGTAGAAGATGGAGCGGCGGTCGTAACTGTGTGGGTGATGTCCTCATCATTCTCCCCTTCTTGAATTGGAGTCGTCCTCGACTCCATCACATGCTCTTGCAAAAGGTAGTACAAACAGGGTACAAAGGAACATGCATATCTTTTGACTCAAAATAAGAGGAGCTCAACATAACATTACTAGTGCTATTGTCATCCTCTAGTTGGTCACATTTTTTATAACAAAAGGTGGTTTCAAATTTGAACAAATATATACTCGATGCATCATATACTCTCCTTTATCCTTATACTTGCCAATAACATGAAAATTATTTCTATACAACTATGGAAATCAGAATGTAGAGGAAGTTTCTCCTTTAAATTATTTAGATCATATAGAACATTGAATTCAATGTAACCTAAAGTATTCAAAGAAGACAATAGTTTCAACTCATCATTCTCACTATCAATGTGAATAATATGCTTGTTTTGAGAACAAGTGTTCAATTCTAAATTTAAAGTAGCATGTTCATTCACTAGTTGTGTTATAGATATAAGTGAAGCATTACCACACAACTATTCTTTATCACAAGGAACATTAAGCAAATTATCTTGTGACACATGTAAATCAGGTTTATCCAACGGTTTCTCAATAATAGCATCAATGGTGAATAAATCATCAGAAATATTCTCATAATGTGCAAGTACATCGCATTTTTCTTTACCTTTCATTGTCTCTTCAGTCAATATAGATGCAACTTCAATGATATCTCTTTCCTTAATGTTCTCCCTTTCATCCTTTTTCACTCGACAAGGCTTATCTTCCTACAAAATGTTAGCTACAAAAGGAGGTGCTACAATGGGTACCTCTAATGAAGTTAAAAATTCTTTGATTGATTCGGTAAATATACTTTCAGCTCTACAGGCACATTTGAACAATTGTGAAAGAGAATTGTATGTTTCATGAACCAGAATATTTTGAATATCCTCGTTAAGTCCTTTCAAAAATCTATTTTTAGTTGCCTCTTCACATTCATTTAACCCACTAAGTCTTAACAAGATTTGAAATTCCTTATAGTATTCTTTTACCTTCATCTTACCTTGTTTTAAATATTTAAAATCAACATAAGCGTCAAACTCATCATATTCATCAAACTGAGTTATGGAAAAAGATGGAGCATCGTACTTCTTCTCATAAGAATGAGAGATGTGACCTGCCATAGTTAGTAGCAAATAAGAAAATGCAAAAGTATATATTTTTCTATAAACTACCAGAAAGTGGAGCTTATCAAATCACTCACGCTCAAGCTACTATCAAGTTCTTACTAGTTCTTACCGATGCAAGTAGGTGGTGCAACCGGTGGCTGGTTCATGATAACCTAAAACTCAAGTGATCGCAAAGCGATTGCAAGGTCCTTTCCTGTATGGTTAGTAGAAAATGGAGCTTGGATAGGCTGTTTATATGTAGAACGTCAATTCAATATCAGTAATGCAAAGTTGAATAATAGTCCAAAGTGATGATCGATGTGCTGGAACTAGCCTAGACTTAGACCTAGCTTAAGCAAACAACTAGCTATAGAAAGGACAATATCCAACGATGTACAACTGAAAGTTTATTCTCTTTGATTCTCTTTTCTTGTTTGATCTTTTTTCACCTTTTTTAGTACGGCTCTTTTGTATGCACTTGCCTTTTTTGTGCGGCTTTTTAATTTTGCACTTGTCTCATTCTTTTTTCTCAAGTTTTCAGACTGGACAGCTGGAGCAGAAAGTTTCGGCGATGTTTTTGGCTTCTTAACTGCTTCAAACGGAAAAATGTATAACTGCAAAGTTGTAGATCGTTTTGTGCTGATCAATTTTCATATATGGAATGCCTATTTTGGATAAGGGAAGTCAGAGATATTGGCCCCGAAATTCAGACTGCTCAGGAAAAATCTGGGACAAAAACATATTCACTTCTAACGTGATTTTGGGCACGAAACAAATGTTTTCCAAAATTCTCACAATGGACAAAGTTGTAGATAATTTTCCAAGCTTTCCAGAAAGTACAAGAATATCAAAATCTGAGTTCGTATGACCAAGATATGATAAAAATACCGAACTGGACAGCGGCAGATTGGAATTTGACGCGACGACGTCGAGATGAAGTTTGACAATTCTAGATGCAACTCATGCAAGACTAAGATCAGTACTAACAACCAGCACACGGTATGATAGACTAAAATTCAAAGATGCAAACTAACAAGAATGATGCAAAAGCTAACGATGAGGGTTTGGACGACAGGTGAGAAATCTTTTTGTGGGGCAATTTTCTGGACTATAGGTATGAAATCAATCTACTAAACAAATAGATGAATCTCACCAGTCAACCGACACTCTGATACTAACTGATACGCACAGGGGGCCCGATCTTCTGGTGAGATGGATAAATTTGGTTTAGTGGAGAGTGATCTTGACGATCTGGATACCTACACAAGGATTGGAATCCGGCAATCGCTAAACCACACTCACGAGTTGTTATCAACCGTGCCAACACGCAAGAACAAGAAAATAGCAATTTGAAATTGCAAATAGGAATTAAGCACAAGATAAATCAACTCTCAAACAAGGGTGAGGTTCTGTTTCTCGTGTCGGGTGGTCTAGTCGACACACGCAACCACAAGGAGGGACGCATACGGGGTCTACCAAACACAACAAATCCTGAGAACAAATGATGACTATATATAGCCTAGGGGGCGGCCAAGGGGTTGGACGTGAAACCCTAGGGGTACATGGGCCTTGGGCCCAAAATTGAGGTGGCGCAGCACCTGGCAGATTTGGTCCACTTGCATTTTTCATTGATTCCTGTTGACTCAGGATGAATTTGTAGGTGAGGCTAGATCCGTTGGAAAGCTTATCTCCTAAGCTTTCCGTGAAGTGATAGAACATACCAAACGGAGTCTGGATGCCCGAGTTACACCTATTTGAATATGCGCTGCTCCTGGATGGCCGAACCGGGCTGGAGGACGACTTGGGTTTCAAATTGGGCCTTCCTTCGAGCGTCGAGATTTGATAAATCGTGGATTGAAGCCTCCCTGCGACGAAGAGGAAGTAGAAGATAGAGCGGCGGTCGCAACTATGTGGTGATGTCCTCATCACGAACAGTCTGGAAAAAATCCTGGACTATTCCAAAATACCTGCCAAAATACACTCGCCAACACACAGGAAAGGCCGGACAGTCCGACCCCAGGCCGGACAGTCCGGCCCACAGTTCCCTGTCTTCCGCGGACCGTCTGGCCTCTTGGCCCGGACCGTTTGCTTCTCTAGCCACAATTCTCCACGGACTGTCCGGTCTCCTGGCTCGGATCGTCCCCCTGACCACGGACCATTTGACCCTACTCCCGGACCGTTTGCCGAAGCCTTCCAACCTTCTATTTCCACCGTTCTTCTGGTCCCTTGACCCGGTCTTTCAGCTGGCCGGACTGTTCGCCCCCTGGCCTGTAGCATCCCAAAATTTTGAGTATAAATTTTTTTGTGAATTAAGACATAAGTTGCATGTATTAAACATGATGAGTGTTCTAAAGGTCATTAGGACATTCTCTTTATTTTGCAAAGCTTTCTATTAATTTTTATGCAATAAGTGATATTTGTTTCATAAACTAAAATCTTAGCTATTATAAACATCTAGAATTACTAGTAACATGCCCGTGCGTTGCAACGGGAGGCAAAAAAATTATCTAATCAACTGTAACGACAATAACATCCAAAGGGGCGAAAAAATATCCCCAATTTAAGTGTTTCTTTAAGTCTACCATAACATGTGCAACAAAACTTGATATTATTTCAAATAGATTACTAAGACAGTTTCGAAAAAAAATACAACACATTGATAATCTAAAACATGTGTTGTGTAATTATGCTAATAATGGTTTGTACAGCTTGTGGAATATTTTTCTTAATTTTGTTCTTGTAATACTTCAATGCTTCTATCACAAAATTCCTTCTTTCTCGACCTGGTTCCTACGTAATTACGGCACATGAAATGTTAAGAATCATAATTAGAAAACTTTTATGACCATCATGAGATTCTGTGTAACTATGAAATGAAAAAACTTACTTTACAAATTTTTGCAGGTTGTAGCATTTCTCCATTCCAAACGCGCATGAACTCGATAATTAAAAAACCAGAGGATTCCCTACATTTTAAAATTTAATAATAGATTATTACATTTACACTTCATAATGAGGATAGTCATTACATGTTTATAAGAAAGTTACCAATCATGGATTTGAGAAAGATACGGATGGATTTTAATAGGCCACTTTGAAATGTCATCATTCCATGAGGGGTTTGCGATTTGCATACCAAGCTGAAAGTAGTTGGCAATCTTCTGTTGTATACTAATGTACCTTTTTTCTATTGGGAATTTACTTGATCCACTATTAGGAAGCAGGTCTAGAACCCAAAAAATCTTTTTCTCTATATCTAGTGCAAATAGTCGATATAAACCACCGGAGGAAACATGGGGTAGAAGGATCTGCAAATGGTAGGTGCTATAAAACTATAAATCAAGATAGTATTTAACAATATCATGTTGAAACCTTACCATCCTATACTCAGAGATATGTATGTTTAAGCTAGGCCATCCATCAAATGTTTTTGCCAAACATTGAACATCGAGCTCTTTACGTAAAGAAGGCAATCTACTGAAATCAGATAATGTCTATTGCAATATATAGGAAGAAAGTTAGAAACGACCATGCATAAACGGAGAATGACTTTTTAGTAGAGATAAAAGACTTACGCTAAATTGCAAATCCATCAAGTGCACGTGGGTGTCGAGGAACCACCGTGCCTCGTTGCACGCATGCATCCATACAGACATATTAAAACAATCCTTATCCATTCCCTTATCCCACATGAGCGCTTCCTGTAGTTTTTTAAGATTTAGGCTAATTACATAAGGCTCGAAGCTCCGTATCCATTCTTCCCTGTAATAATGCGTCCGAATACGTTAGTTGTAATGAAACATAAAAAATATTCTTTTAATAACATATTTCTCTAACTAAATATAAAATTGTCTTACTCTAGAATATCGGCATTGTCAACGGACATAATATATTTGCATAGACCTTTCGCCAACTCGTCTGCATTAACAGACGCAATGACAGCTTGCAAAGTCCACATTGACTTATCAGCTAAATTTAATGGTTTCATTTGTTTCGGAGGATTATTTAATATCTCCACTTCATCCAAGTCCACGAGTTCATTGCTAATTTGCTCGATATATGGGCCTCCTCTCCTCTTGTTTAGCTCCGAATCAAGAAGGATGACAGCTAGTTTTTTTCTGAATGCATTGATATAATCCTACGTAGTAGTGATATAATTAAGCCTTCAATGTTATGCAATAATAGATTCAACAATTTTTTCACACGGCTGAAATACCTGAGTTATGTTGCTAGACAAAATGTCCCCTGTCCAGAGCTCCATGTACTTCAACATGAACAAACCGCACGATGTCCTGTATAGTTAAAAAAAATCATCTAGTTAATTGTTCGATCATATTCAATCAATGCAAGAAAATTATTTGGGAATAAACATTATTGAAATGTACCTATCTGTCTGCATTGTCTCTGTGAATTCTATTTCTTTAATCGGCCATTTATCAACCTGAAGGTTAGACCACTTCTTATCTTTCATCTCGTTGAAGTGTGTTGTGATGTCTATTTGTCTCTGTAATCCTCCTATGTGTCAAATTAAATAAAAGTGGTCATAATAAGCATAGTTTTATTTCAACAACTTTTTTCAAAAAATGGTAAAACCAAAGGAATTAAAGCATGAGTGATATAACAATACATACTTTTAGTAAGGATAATATCCTCACGACCAAATAGAGTGCCCAATGAATCGAGCACTTGTATCTCACACTTTCTAGCATTGACAACCGCTAGGTACCAGTGTGTGTTGTTCATATTGATCGGAATGAACACCTGTCTCAATTATTTATAGGTAACGATAATCAGAAAAAATAATGAACATGTTACAAATGAAGTGCATAAATGAGAATATTATTATTACCATATCATGTGCTAGGTAATTTTTTACCCTTTCTTCTATAACGTCCTCCTTTGGATTTTTTGGCTCACTCTTTCCATCCCGTTTGAGAAGATTGGAGATAAATGTATTCTCAAAGAATACATTACCATCAGACCTCCGGTGCAAATGTTTCATAGACCTCAATATGCTAATATATGCAGTTATGACCTATAGTTAGACGTAAACAACTCATATTAGGTACAAAATATTTGATTATATTTATTAAAGATTTGATAAGTTGAGATTCTTGTATCATCATTCACGTATAGCTGCTGAAAAAGGTATTCCATTTGCTTTCTGTTTAGGAAAGAATCATCAATATCCACAACTCTTTCATTTCCAGGATGCGAAGGTATAGATTTAATGGTGTTTATTATGGTAATGTCACTGTCAGTGCACATGTATTCTGAAGGATTGCATAAGGGACCAATTATATAATACATACATACACACAAAAAAAATACATAAAGGAACTTGGGAAGGAACACAAGGCAATTAAATACCTTGTGGAACAATTATAATTGACATCTCCTCAATGGGTTTGTCATTCAGCGGCATATCTTTTAATCTATAATCAGGGGAAACCATGCATAGATTTATGGTGGGAAAAAAAGTTAGGTTAATTATTCTATCCCATGTTTGAAATAAATGTCCTGTTCAAAGTGGATGTGGCTTCAACAATGCAACTGGATGGCTACTCTTCAAAAGGTTTGTTTTTCTAATGCAAGGTTTGGTAATTGTGATGAACCTCTTGTAGATTCTGGGCTATACGTACTTTGTTTTCTTATGTGCTTGTAAGGCTTCTTGCGCATTGCTCTTATGAAATTCATTTGAAGGATATTCCCTATTGCTTGATTCAGATCGTTCCTTTTGCTTTGAATCAAATGGATATTGTTATTTAAACAATTTAATTTGGTAAACCTTGCTAGCGCCACCATCTTCCTCCTATTCATTGCTCCTAATTTATGGTCCATTTTTTTATAGTTCACTGTCCCATGGACATTGTTATTTAAACAATTTAATTTGGTAATTTCTTCAGGTGGTGCTAGATAGTTATCACTACTTCATACTCATGATATTGAATTTTATAATGTGTAGTGACTAAATTGAACACTTTGCTCTTTTTATTTGCTCCATAGCTCATAATTACTTTTTTAAATAATTGATAGTTGGACACTGTTATTACATTACAAAAAATGGAGAAGTGGCAAATATTGATAATATCAGTACGATTTGAGAAGTATATAAAACTTGAATCATCATCTCTATTACTTAAAAATACATAAAGAATATTGTCCCAAGAATATTTGTTTACAAATAAAATGACATATGAAACAAGATTTAGCATCAACTTAAAAAACACAAAAATAGAAAAGGAAGCTTAGCAAAAAATAGTAAAATTACTTCTTTAATCTGGGAAAACAATTGTTCAAAAATGCGAGCTGTCGATCCCATCTCACTGACCATTGAATCTTTTTAGATTAAGTATGTTGTCACTGACCAGTTCAATCTTCAAGGTCGTCGCTCTCTTCACCAAAAACACCCGCAAGAATAAGGTCTTTGTTGCTCTCCTGCGACCGCACCTGTCGCTAGAGTCAAAAGAAAGATCAGAAAACCGACAAGGGCCAAAAAAGAGCAACACACAGCGTGCACAATACCACTCGACCCAATGAAATTACATACTCAACTGAAGACAAGCAAATAGGCAATTCATTTACAAAATAAAGTGCATAGCTACAAAAGGACATGAACGCTCTTAGGCTGACAATACGCCAACAATTCATACATATGGAGAATTCATCAAATACAAGGCCATCAGCCCCACAATTCATACAATATCACACACTTGGTTTCCTAAAAGGCAATCTCATAAACTTGATTTTATAAAAGACAAGCAACTCTTAGTGTATCATTGCACCAAAAGCACCAACTCAGAAAAAAAGACAACAAATTAGGGCTTATTGTCAACAAATTAGGGCTTACTCAGAAAAAAAAGACAATAGAGAGCTCTAACCCTCTTTGAATTGAACATCACGCACCCTATCAACGCAGCATGGGTCTTAGTAACAACCTTTTAATAGCGCACCAGCATTTTTTTTTGGCAGGAAATGAAATGTTGCATTCCCGCTCAATTTGTTATGTATTTGTCACTAACAAATTCTGATGTGTCAACATATTTAAATGATGAAATAATAGCGTCAATAGAGTGTTGCATTGCATGCACGAATGATACATTCCAAAATAGCATCCGTATATTTAAATAGAAATAACAAAAAAAAAGAGGATGAACGATGACAATTAATTTACTATGAAATAATTTACTAACTATGAAATAATAAGCTATCTATGGTACCATAGTATTCAGTCTTGTGGAAAGAAAATAGCAAAGTCAATAGCTTCGAGTAACTTGCACCAAATCAACTAAGGTAGATTTTGATTTGTCCTAGGAGATACTTAAAAATAAGTTACATTGGTATTGGTATTGATACACAATTATGAAGGACACTTATGCAATTATTCGAACACAAACAACTATGCTTAAAAAATAGATGGAACCAATATTTTATTTATTGATATTGACACACAAAACAATCAAATGGTTTCACACGAAGAAATCACATACTTTCCAACCTACATATCTTTCAAGACATAAGTACTTCTCTATACACAATGTTTTTTGTGAATGTTCCACGTAAATTCCTTGACTTCTTCTGCTTAGATACGTCCTTGTCATTCACGGCGAGTACAATTACATTACTTTTTTTGTAGCTCTTGACAACGCGACATATAGCTGGCCATGAGAGAACACAGGGTCCGGTAGGTAGACTCCCACAATTGGTATAGTTTGCCCCTGGGCCTTGTTTATTGTCATCGCGAAACTGACTCTAATCGGGAATTGCTTCCTCTTGAACCTAAACGTGAACATTTCTTCGTCCGAGGGGCAAAGAGGTATTCAAGGCAAGAAAACCCTCCTCCCAGCGTGTTGGCCCACAACGATCTCAGCATCAATAGCATTTCTTTGAAAGCCTCGAACCACCAGCCTAGTCCCATTGCATAGTCCATTCGCTGGGTCGATGTTTCATAGAAGCATAACTAGGCAATTGATCTTTAGCTTTAGTACGTGTGGAGGGAGCCCATTGGGGGTAAGTGTGTTCATGAACTCAGGAGGGTAGTAGCCGTTATGATCATCCACGGCACGATCAAAGCTATGATACAAGATCTCCTCTCCAGGAAACAAGTCAATCATCCTCATGTTTATCCTATCAACAGGCTCATTTCGAGTTGCAAGAATGGCACGTGAGGTGATGTAGTTTGAATCCGTTATATTTTGTTGAAGCAGCGGGAAAACACTACTTACCAACCTGTCGATATCAGCCTCCTCTCCTAAAGATGGATGACACATCTCCTTGGGGAGCCTTATGTAACCCTCTTCATCTGCCTCCTCCACTCCATTGCCGATCCGCAAAAGGTACTCCGCGAACTCAGGATCGCTTTGGGATCTCATGTTGTGGACAAGCCTAAGCTGTTGCATGCAATCCCATAGTTTTGACCTTCGTGGGGTCGAGTCTATTATCTCAGGCCTTGTTCCTTTTCGGACGACAGGTAGCACTTGTCTGAAGTCTCCGCCAAACACAACTGTCTTCCCCCTGAATGGCAGGTCATGGCGTCCCATGATGTCCCGCATGCTATTGTCAACTGCTTCAACCGCTTGCCTTCTTGTCATCGATGCTTCATCCCATATGATAAGAGACAATCTTTGAAGGAGTTTAGCGATCCCACTTTGCTTGGTAAAAGTGCACATGGCACCATTATCAGGGTTCAGCGGGATTTTAAATCTCGAGTGTGTGGTTCTTCCACCGGGCATGATGGATGCGGCGACTCTAGACGTCGCTGTTGCGATGGCTATCTTTCCTTGGGAACGAATCTTGGCAAGTAATGCCTTGTACAAAAAAGTTTTTCCTGTGCCTCCTGGGCTATCCACGAAGAACACACCTCCATGACCATTTTGAACTGCTAACATAATCCGATCGTATGCAGATCTCTGCTCTGGGTTGAGAGACTCTGAAATAGCGAGGTGCTCATGCTCTACCCCAACGTTCATCTCATCAACGATCTCTTGTGGATCCCCTCCCATGTGGTCGTACGACTCATCAATTCTAGGAAGAAGAAATGTTTCTATGTCCTTCCCCATTGCCCGAAGCATACGACGGATATCAAGAAGAACCATTTGCTCGATCGTATGTGCGGAGGAGTGGGAACGCTGATAGTCCTCCGACATTCCATCTAGATGATTGTTCCATAGCTCACAGACGTTGCTGGGCTCACAGAAGACTAATATGGTTGCAAATAGCCTCCACAGGGACCATGGCATCTAGAACATCTCAGCTTCGCTTAGACACTCATCTATGGTGTTGTCCGCCTCGATGAGGCCTCTCATTTCTGCAGCCTCGTGAAAAGAAGGGCATATCACACCATCCACCGTCCTCAGGTGTTCGAATGAGGTTGGGCCGGCAACATGGTTTAGCAGTATCCTTAGGTAGTACCGTTCCCCTTCAGCTGGACTGGCTGACACAATCCTCCCGATTTATGTCCCTCTCTTCCTTGGCTTCCACGTCTTGCGGTCCATGCCACTTGTTTGCCAGGTAAAACTCACAGGAAAATCTCTATAAAGGATGCCTCGAGCCCATTCATGTTGCATATTTGCTTCAAAAAATGCTATCAACATGGTCCTCTCAGAGCTTTGTCTATCAACGACATTACGAAGGTCATGTCCTGCATGGAAGCAGACCATGTGCATATTAGGGAGGTGGAGCTGCATCTGCTTCACGGGTGGAGATATCTTGCTTAGATCGAACCCGAATATCCTCCAAAGGGCTTCCGGGGGGTGACCCACCTAGCATCCCTGTACTGCCTGATCTCATCAATTGTTTCGTTGCTTTCAACTTCATCGAGAGAAACAGAAGCTCGATCATGTCCCTTGTCTATGTACTTGAATAGATATTTGACAGCCTTAATGCTAGAACAGACCTCAACATTGATGTGGCAATCAAACATTCTGAGAAGGTAAGGATTGTATGGCACGACCCATCTATTTGAGAGTTCGGCCTTCCGAACCTTCACTTTAGACCCATCATCACGTCTTCTATATAAAGGGTAAGAGTCTTTGCCTTGGATAGTCATAGGATTAAAAGGGCGCAGGTAATGGCACTTGCACTGACCATTTCTTATGCAGACATTGTTCATATTTAGAACTCCACAAGGGCCATGCATCATGTGCGTCACAACCATCCTATATAACTCCGGGTACTTGGTCTTATTAGGCAACTCAGCCGAGATGATACAGTCATATTGTTCCGGACATGTTAGTTTATATTTTCTGTTCATGATGAGGAGGAAATGTGCATGTGGAAGGCCCCTTTTTTGAAACTCGACCACATACACATAAGCAATAACCTTCCCAATAATGTGCTTATCAAAGAGTTGCTTCTTAAGCTCCTCTAGCTTTGCCCTGAACACGCGTGCGACGAGATCAGGATGATCCTGTGGTGTCTGACCCGGCATGAGATTGTCTATTATCTCCTGCCAGCACGGGTTGCAGGTCATTGTCAAAAATATGTCTGGCTTGCCGTACTTCTGAACCAGAGCCATTGCATCCAGGAAACGACACTTCATGTCACGACCTCCCCCAATGAATGACGGCGGGAGCACAATCCTTCTCCCAACCGCGCCAGCACGAACCTCGCCTATACCGATGCTATCGAGCAAGCCCTGATATAGATCGGCCCTTATGTTCTTTTGGTTAAATCGATGTACTCTAGTCGAAAGCGCCTCTATTTTGATGTACATATCAATCGATACCGCGCAGAAGACGTGTCTCGAAGAGTATAGGGTTGAATATATCTTGACGCATCTGAAACTTGTAGCAGTAATACTCTATAGCTGTTACACAACGACTATTGGTGCCTGCGAAAACCATAACATCTTAGAAGTTTTATTCTAAGTTTAATTAACTAATCATATATATTATGTGTAGTTGGCTAACCTTCTTCATCTTCGTTATCCCCACGATTTGCGGCCACCTGGTCTATACTGAAACCAACCTTTGGGATATCTGGATGCCAACCAAGTTCACCCTTAGGGAAAAAAAGAGGGTACCACAATGGATCGTAACAACTAAAATGTGGCTGAATAGTGTGATGTGTATTGTTGTTTCCGTACAGATTAACACTACGGTTAAATCCCAAGCGAGCCTCATTACCCTCGACCCATATGGCGGCAACCTCAGAAGTTATCGGTACATTGTATGTCCTTTGGTCCAACCTAGCATCGAGGTTCAGGGTGATACGATAGTCTTCGAGGTCTTCTACCTGCCCAAGGTTCTTGAAGGTTTGAGAGTACGGGTTGCCACTTAGAATGTTGACAAGATTTCTTATTACATTCTGGTCCAAATTAGGAGACCGATGAAATCGATGGCTTAGGGTGGGATCATTGTCATAGAAGTACAGCTCGAGATGCTCTGGACCAGAATCGATCCCTAGGACCGAAGGAGTGTACATTATGATAAATCTGGCCATGTGCACAAAATATGTATGTACCAGACCTCATGTTGGCATAGGCTTCGTCTAGGCTGACACCAAGTGTGGTGAATGAAAAATACCCAGTAAAATATCTAATATTCTCTCGAAAATAAACCGCATCTGGATCTAAGGTCGTCCAAAGTCTAACAAGATCTGGTATTGGTTCCGGGTTCACGAGACCGATCTTTCCATCTCGACTGCAGAAGCCCTTGGGCTCGTACTGAAACCTTTTTGCATGACACTTCTGACAGTTGGGCTCGGGCTTTAGCACGTTAGTGCTCTGAGGTAAGTTACTATACACATGATCATATGGATCAGGTAGACTCTGGCCCATTTCGGTGATTTCTTCTTCTTCAGTCATATCAACATCACTGGGGCCGTTATTAGCTGAAATGGTTTAAGAGTTTTGAGTAAGCTCATGGTATTTTTTGTTGTAAATATAAGATTGATGAAACATGTGATATCAAAAATACCTTCGTGATCAAAAACATAAGTCTCCTCATTTAAAACATCGTCACTGATGGTTTCATCGTTGCCTATTTCACAAAGGATTGAATTCCATAAGATATTTTTTTTTATGATTTTAAAGAGACAATTCGAATAAAGACGAGGCCCTTACATTGTAAAATAGATTGTTGTGTTGTCTGATCAACATATTGTTCAATGGTTGATTGACTATTGATTGAAGGGACAACATCATTGGCAACACCTGGGCACCGCATGGCAATTGACTCCGAGCATGGGGTATCTCTTCTAGATGCATACATGCTATTTCTATAATCTAAAAGTGCATGTCTTTCCTCATGTGAAAGACTATGTCTAGCTGATCTTCGAGAGGCATTGATCTCCGCCCTCACCTCGTCAGGTTGGTTTCGTCTGGCTAATCTCCTTGAGGCGTTGATCTCCGCCCTCACCTCGTCAGGTTGATTTTGTCTAGCCAATCTCCTTGAAGCATTGATCTCCGCCCTCACTTCCGAAGGTTGATTTTGTCTAGCCAATCTCCTTGAAGCGTTGACCTTTTACCTAACTTTCGGTGATTGATTTTGCCTCGTTGCTCTTTGACGAGCATTTCTATCTTCTCTTTGTTTTGAGGTTAAATTTTGCCATCGAATTTTATCACGTTCCTGCCTTAACTCAATTTGTTCTTGTGGTCGTCACCATAATGTTTGCACAGCTTGATGTTTGGAGAGGTCGTTTTCTTGCTATATAACAGTTATAAGCGACATCAAAAATATTGTTTTTGGTATAAAATTCTAAAATAATTTATAAAACAATTAAGAACAAATTCTAATTTAACTCGGTTTACCAAAATACTCACCATTTGAACATTCAACTTGCGTAGTTATTTGATTTGATGTCAGTGTGCTGTTCACATCAAAAGAAGATTTAAAACTTGATGGCACATTTTCATCTCCGAAGTCAATTTGATTTGGCGAATGTCCGGTCTCGCGAATACACAACGGTATATTTGCATTTGTATGTGTATTAATATCACGGCGAGACCGCTTTGGTACATTATGTCCAAACTGCACTGCATTGATATATAGAATATACCCTTATTCATGGTATTACTAGTTGAGTGCCCGTGCTTTGCTACGGAATCTCAAATGGAGTAAATAAACTCTTAAATTATACACGCTTTTAATATTTATAGAATTAATTATTAATTGCAAACATCTTAAAAAACAAACTGCTAAACTATACTGAACCAATTATAACTTGTGATCGATACGTCTTCTTCATATTTGCTCTAGGAAGAGATACATCCTATAGGTAATAAATTTTGGGCACTCATTAGCAATTAAGACCATTCACTGCCAGAATCAAGTCTAAAAGAAAAACAGTTCTAAGGTTTTTGTAACTTTTATTCTTAAAATAAACATGATGACAGGGGTATTGCAATCTGAAGAACCATGCTCTAGCCATTCTATGTTATGATGGCTAGCAGTCACAAATGCCATAACCTGAAGCTGTCAGATTCCAATGTTTAACACTCACATACATGCTAAAACAGAGCACAAATCACATAGCTATGAAAAAACCTACAAAATTAAGAGAAAATCAACCATAAGCCATTTTTTGATGATATGAGCTTATTCTTCTTTGAGTTTATAGAACCATCGACATCTATTACCATACCAAGACATCAACCATAGGGAAAAAGAGTAAAAAGACAGCCACAAATTATCCAATGCATTTTGGAGAGAGTTGTCCATTACATCACATTGAAGCAAACTTTAAAATCCAAAAGAGAGCAAGGTCGCCGTACATTCCACAAAAGGGATACTAACACCAACACTTGTTCATACCACATATATATAGAATCATTTAAAGACAGAATATCATGAATCTAATATTAAATTCAAACATTCTAATCATTTGGAAAATTTCTGCTTGATTGTGAGCATGTATGAGGATGGGCATATAAAATTATAAATTCTCTCTAATCGAACATATTAGGTCTGCACACCCAAGAGCACATTAAGCTTGAATACACCTGCACTTCAGACTAAGAAGTACCTAGCAGAATACAGAAAAAGAACATCTGGATCAAGAGATGTTAGATAAAAAAATATATATATGCTCTTGCTATCTTGCTATCTTGCTATCTGGATCAATTATAGTACCAAGGAGAATTAAAGAATATATGCTCTTGCTATCTTGCAATCTTGCTATCTGGATCAATTATAGTACTAAGGAGAATTAAAGAATAGGTAAATTTTAGAATAGGCAAATAAGTAGAGACCAAAACTGAAAACCCACCAGCTGTGAGAAAGTGACTGCTTCCCCTTCATTAGACTCACCGCAAGGGCTGCTCTCTATAGTCTGCCAAACAACAAAGGACCAAGGTGGCATGTTTCCGAGGAAGACAGCATGGTTTTCCTATTACGTTGCATCAAAGCCTTACTGTGTTCCTTGGTAACTTAATGACGTACTCAAATGATTTCAATGAAATAAACCATTATCCACTAAAAAGCATCCTGGCAAATATGAAAAGGAAATAATATTAAATAATCATTGATGTACACAACGTAAAATGAAGGTAAACTAAATAAAACCAACATTAAATTATTCATTGGCATGAGCGTTGCATTGCATTTTCAAAGAAGTATGAGGAACAAAGCGTTAAAAATCAAAAAACAGAACATTGAATTAGGTAGGATTGAACTTGTTCTTGTTATATTGAATACAAAAAACTTCAGTCTACAATTAATAAATTATTAATCTTTGTTACTCATCAAAATGGCAGAAACATTAGTTACTTTTAGCATGGTCAGTTTGAAAGAAACCAGAGATAGAATTCTTAAGAGGATTAAAATGCATAGAAATTCTATCAATCAACATGTCAAATCTATAGATACTATAGGGATTAGGGAATACTTATATATTAACACCAATCTAGATCCATGATTATAATCAACAGGACCAATGTAGGATGTGGGCAATATACAAACCTCATGTGCTAAGGCCAAGGATTTAATATGACAAACAGTGGAAAACATTGCAGACCGTGGCAGCCAATTGCTAATGCTACGAATCCGCTTCCCTAGCTTCAGCCAAAAAAAAAACATCAGTTAGTTTAGTAGGTGTGGGTGAATGGTTGAACGTCTTAAATACTTGGCTTTGAGATTTTTCGAGAAGCCGAAACATTCAAGTTTAGTAGGTTTGTAGAGCATAGAAACAACAAAAAAAGCCTTTTGCAATATGCTAATTAAAAAAGAGAGTGTTATGCTTTCTATCGTCCCAAATCAAATAAATAAACTGTTCATAAGTTATATGTAAAGATGGATCTGATTGACCAAAAAAAAATTACAGTGTTCAAAACAAACATTAAAATGGAGAAACGAATTAGTGTTGTTACGCCAATACCAATACTGACCAACATTTAGAAGATTAGCACTCTCTGGATCAGGACTTCGTGTGAGCTGTGGCGATTGGCAGGTGTTTTATTTTCTTTGTTCTCCTGAACTTGAGGTAACCCTTTCTTATGTAGGTTTGAGAAAATCAGTCGCTCAAATGCGCCTCATTCCTACGTGTACAAGAACTACAAAATCCTAACCTTAACCAAATCAAACAGTTAGGAACGACCATTTCACCACGAAATCGTATAGTCAGCGCAATGCGCCGCCCACTTAGGCCTAGTTTATCCAGCAATCCACCACCAGATTCCTATCCCAGACCCTTATTTCTTGGATGGCACCGCATGATCACAAGAGGCACAGAGACACAAGAGAAACGGCAGAGTAATTATGGCATTTTGTGGGTCGAGGAGCGTACGGGTCTCGAGAGCGAAGGCAAGGTAGGAGTTGCGGCGCTTCTCGAAGGCCTTGAGGCTGACGAATCCCGCCAGGGGGAGCAACCCACCGGCCCCGGCGCCGCCGGCAAGGGACGCTGTGCTACCGCGGCGAAGGTAGCCCAGGACGCATCTCCGAGGAAGGATGTCTTATGGTGGTGGTAAGTCGTTTTTAAATTTTTTTTGAATCGCTCTCATACCGATGCTTGGCCCAATCCGTCCAGGATCCGCGTGCTGCACTCCCGGCCAATCAAGATGCACCAATGCATCGCCTCCTCGACCCGCCTCCACCCGCGCCGCCTCCTCCTCTCAAGGCTCCTGTGGCGGCGGCGCTGGGACGGGGACGGCAAGAGACATCGGATCGGGAGAGGTGGTGGTGGCGGCCGGGCGACATGGGAGATGGTCTTGCGGCGGCGGGGAGCAGGAGGAGGATGCGGCGCGTCTTGAGTATGGCGGTGGCGACATGGGCGCAGGGAGGAGTATGTGTGGCGGGAAGGGAGAAGAAGGCGGCGGCGCCATGGAGGAGGATGGGAGCAAAGGGGGCGGCGCTAGGGGCAGTTTGCCTGATCGTGAGGGAGGGATGGAGAGATGGCGCTGACTGGACAGAGGATGGGGAGGGATGGGAGCGGTAGGATGGGAGCAGGGGCGGCGGCGCATGGGGAGGGCGAGGGGAGTAGAGGCGGCGGCGCTAGGGACGGGGGAGGGTGGAGAGTGGAAACGGCCGGGGAGGAAGGGCGGCGGCGGTAGGGGAGCTCCGGCGGCAGTGGAGACGGCATGGGGCATAGGGCATGGGGAGATCCGCGGCGCATGGGGAGGGCGAGGGGAATAGAGGCGGCGGTGCTAGGGACGGGGGAGGGTGGAGAGTGGAAACGGCCGGGGAGGAAGGGAGGCGGCGGTAGGGGAGCTCCGGCGGCAGTGGAGACGGCATGGGGCATGGGGCATGGGGAGATCCGCGGCGCATGGGGAGGGCGAGGGGAGTAGAGGCGGCGGTGCTAGGGACGGGGGAGGGTGGAGAGTGGAAACGGCCAGGGAGGAAGGGCAGCGGCGGTAGGGAAGCTCCGGCGGCTGTGGAGACGGCATGGGGCATGGGGCATGGGAGATCCGTAAGCCATAGGGTGTGGAGACGGCAAGGGGCACGGGTGTCGGCTCAGACACACAGCGCGTGGGGTTGACTGGGAGAGGTTAGGGTGACCAGGGGAAGTTGCTGAGCGTTGGATCAGATCCAAGGGTGGAGATGGAAAGCTGATAACATCACCACCACCACCATAACAAACTTTTTATTAGTAGAGATAATAAAGAGGGATAGTAAAATATATATGTCCAGATCATGTAGATGCACTTCGGTTGTTGTTGTAAATACCTTTTTTCCTTTGCTTTGAGGCTGATCCATTATACAAAAGGTCCCTTTGTGGTATTGATGCTACAACAAGTAAATTCAACATATATTCCATGACACTAATCAGTTGAACGCCACCATTATTTTGATAAAAATATGACCAACACTAACCTAATTTGAAGTTGTTATGACACTAAGGTTCCAACTCCTTTAGCCGGAGTTGCAACAAGATTTCTATCTTTGTTATAAAGGCATTTATCAGAATGTACTTTCCATGTGAAATGCAAAACAAATCTCCAACGCAATTCATCAATAATTTATGCACAATATACAAAAAATAATTGTGTGTTTTGTGACAAAGTAATGGATTACTCACCGTTCTGCTATAATAGAGAGAGGTATTGACACTGGAAGTAATAGATAGTTAATAGTAACCCACAAACTGCAAGTTATGGCAGGAAACTATGTCAGAACAATAGGTAATCTACTATGTACTTCTGTTTGAAGGCATAGTACTTGACAGATTGAGAATTGAAAGCTGAACTGAAAAATCTATTGGAGATACCTTCAAAACATCTTATGATAGAGTGGGAAACCTATATTATGTATCTAAATACGAAATATTCAGGATTCTTCAATGAAAGGTAGCATCAAGTAAACAATTGTTAGTTAAAATATAAATAAACAACATTTTAATATTAAGCAATACAATCTAGTAAATATTATGCAAGACATTATACCGAGATGGGGATGCATACTTACATGTCTGTGATTGGCCCATTTTTGAAGCAACCTAATCCTAAAAAATTCATGAAAATTTATGCGCTTCACAAAATCCAGTCAAATTGACATTTTATCCATTATTTTGTGCCTGTGCAGGTCATGAAAACTTGTATAACTCCGTTGATGATGCCCTTCTGTTAAAGATATTGAATAATATCCTTAATTTCTACTATAATAAAATCAAACGTGATGTTTTTCTTTGGCTGTCTTCCGCCATCATTCTAATATGGTTCTAATGTAATTTCGAGAGAAAATCGAAGATGTTCTATTCTATTTGAATGGGCGATGTATTTACCTAGTTGGTTAGTTCTCGATCCACTTAATTATTATTAATGAAAGCGATCAATTTAAATTGTGGCTAACAAGTGAATACATATGTTCAGAATGATGGGTTCGGAAAAGTACTGTTGGAAAGATCATAGCAAAGTTTTAGGTTATTCATTCTTTGACGTGTTTGTTTCCAAGAAGTCGATAGTAAAGTATTCTTGCCCATGCCGCTTGTGCTGATGCATAGGTATCGATGGCAAGATTTGTTGTTCTGCAATTTATTTACAGTGATAAATTGGTCGAACAAGCTGTTGGAATGCCTTCGGTTGCTCAAATATTAAGGTTCACAGTGAGGCCTTCTTCAGGGATAACGAGGTAATGCTTGCTGAATTCATTGCTAGGAAAAACAGGCACCATGGAAGTACATGCCACTCATAACATGATCTAGTACTCCCTCTGACGTAGCATTCATTTATTTATGTCTAGTAAATCTGAACAGGACATTTTCACTGATGAGTTTCTTTTCTTTTTAGAGACTTGACTGACAATGTTCTTCTTGTATGCCTTGCAGAGTAGTGTCTTGAGGGATTTGTCCTCAATGCAGCGATTAGTTGTCGCCATCGGAGGTGGCATCATTATCCCACCGCTTAACGGTATCCGAGTTCACTTTATTTCTCCTTTTGGAATAGTTTGTCCTCTTATCATTTTAATTGATTATAATCATTATATTGTGATATCTTGTTGTATTATCAGGAAATATATGAAGAAGGGCCTATCTGTTTGGTTGGATGTGCCCTTGGATGCTCTTGCAAGGCGTATAGCTAAGGTGGGGACTGCCTCTCGTCCTCTTCTAGATCAACCATCTGGGGATCCATACACGATGGTAACTACTTGGTCCTTCAATTTCTTCCATGCATGTTGGAATATGAATATGAGTAAAATTGATTTGGGTGTATTGTTTTTATTAAAAATGTGTTTCTTCTGTTCAGTTGAAAGGGAAAAAACTGCATTAGGGAGATCCATATGAACCTTAAATCTGTATCCTTTAGTGTTGTGTTAGTAGTCATCTTTTCGCGTTTAATGTTGGTATGAGTGACTCACTGAATTCCTTTTATCTTATTAGGCCTTCTCTAAACTCAGCACGCTCGCAGAGTAAAGGGGCGATGCTTATGCAAATGCCGATGTGAGGGTTTCTCTTGAAGGTATGATTCCCATAAGGCCATAAACACTATCTAGAGAATATATGCCTAGCTATGTGATCACTGATCACAGATTGTTCCTTGCTGACACTTGATAAAATTTGTTATGTGTGTTCCTTCCATGGAATAACATCTTCTTTGGTCATGATGATGTCTCTAAGCTGACACCAACTGATATTGCTATTGAGGTACCGTATATACATAATAGACTGTTTATTTCCATAATTTAGGTTCGATTCAAATTTCATATTTTCCTTGCACATATCGTTGCAACAACTTCCTCTAACATGATATTCTTGTAACTTTTCATTCACTCCAAAAGATTGAGAACTTTGTCATCGAACATACCGTTGTGGACAACCCAGTCGGCGACTCACAAATTGAAACGCAGATTCAGAGGATACGGACCTTGTAGAGTTTCAATCCTTTTTAGGGTGGAGGTGGAGGCCGGCGCCGTTGTAGGGAGGCACTGGAGGTGGAGAGGAGGAGAAAAGGCGCGGCGGCGGGGGTTCCTGAGGCCGGCGGGTGTTGAGGGAGGCGGCGGCGGTTCTGTCTTCCCGAGGTCAAGGGTGTTGAGGGAGGCGGCGATGGCGGCGGTTCCTGTCTTCCCGAGGCCGGTAGGTGTTGAGAGAGGTGGCGGTGGCGACGGTTCCTGAGGCCGGCGGGTGCTGCGGGAGGTAGCGGTGGCGGTTTTGGAGGCTGGCGGGTGCTGGGGGAGGCGGCGGTGGCGGTTCTGGACATGGTAACATTACAATTTTTAAAATAAAATTCTTCCTCTATGCATTTGGCAAAAGCGGGGGATGGAGGGAGCAAAGGGCGGCCGTACCTCAATGTCGCCGGGATGGATCCGCCGCGTCGTTGGGGGACGGCGACAACAGCACGGAGAGACGGCGACAGCTCCGACGTTGAGTGATGGAGATGGCGACGGCTTCTCTCACAGCGTCGTAGTCGCGAGAGGGGAGAGTGGTAGGCGGCGCCGGTGGATCTGAGTCATGGCGGCGGCGTGGAGGTCTGGGGGCGGTGGGGACGGCGATGGCAGCATGGAGAAATGGCGACAGCTCCAATGTTGGGTGACGGCAACGGCTTCTCTCACGAAGGGGGAGCCGTCAGGGGCCAACGGCAGAGCTCCGACGAAGGCGGCGAAGCCGACCACGTGGTTGCCGCAGAGGAAGACATGGTGGTGCTGCGCTGGATGTCGGGCCGAGAGCGCGTGGAGGAAGTCAAGGACGCGTCGTGTGCTAATTAATTAGCAGTACGCGTAATTAGCGGTACGCGTTGTTATCTCTAGTCCTCTCTCCTGATAGGAAGCAGTACACGTAATTAGCGGTATGCGCAATAATTAGCAGTACGCGTAATTAACCGCTAATTATTTTTTTATGAAGGCATTACTTGCCAAGTTGTTATCTCCGTAATTAGCTGTACACGTTTGGAAAAATTATGAAGTCGTGTGTGCTTACCGTTTACATGTCTATTAATAATTACCCTGCGTAATTAGCGGTACGCGTTTGTAGACCTGGGCAAAGAATCTCACTGTGGTGGCTGTTTGTTGATCTCCACCGCTGGAATGCACGCGAATGGCCAGGATTCTTAGTTGGTGAACTCACCACCACCACCACCATAAAACAATTTAGAATAGTAGAGATATCGTTAAATTAGCAGGAGTTTTAGATATAACTTTTTAAGGTGAATTCCATGCAAATCTCTTTCGAAACTTTTTCCCCATGATGGGACATCCTTTCTTTTATCGTTGACCATGTTACCATTGACCACCCTTTGACTCGATTTATTCTACAGAGACTTGAGTCTGGGAACAACCTAGATCTTGTATTCTAGTCAAGGCTATCCTTGACACCACTTTCTAATGTATGAAGTTTATTTGACCTAAAGCGTGTATTAAATACTTGCATACACATCCATATACAACTATATTTGCCTCTAACTATAGTTGTCTCACAAGAAGGGTAGCCCCATTAGATGCACACTATTTCGATTACCTTTGAATATCCGAGAACTTAAATGCTCCAGCCAACACATCTTTTCTATACCTCAGTTGTATATAGGTCTTGGCCCGTATAACCTGTTTATGTCGATATCTAATCCTTCAAACATCGCTATTGTTTATCACTCTTTTGTCATCCTCAGTATTATCCTAAATTGTTCTCTTGTCCTTTCTAGATGGAGTCAGATCAATAGGGTTATAGCCATTTCCACCTACTTTCATCGCCAACACCATTTCTGAGGTACCTCAACTGTTTTAAGCTTCTATCTTTCACACTGGCGGGTAACTTTAAACCTCATATTACTCGAGGTGTTGCTAATCCCTAGCTGATCCAGTCTTAGTCTTTGTGGTAAGCTGCCAGTTAAGTCTATATTGTCCGAACCACGATATCACTACCTTTAGTGTTACCGTGATCCATAGAGTCGTGTTATAAAATAGACCGTCCTTCTGTGGACACCTTAGCAACACGAACTCTTTTCGGGTCCATCTAAAGTTTTTATCAATATTGAGCATTTAGCAGATACCCCTTTCTATTGACTAATAAAGCTTCTTAACCATCTCAATATTGCCACATCTAGTTGCATATATAATTTTCTTATGTTAACGAAGAAATTCCTATACATGTATAGCAATCATCAGTACTCTCGATAACCTAAGGATCATAATACAAGATCTATAAAACCCAAAGATAAATCACATGTATGTGTCTTCCTAAGTCTACCAGGTCATAAGGGAACCTCAAGAGATTCGAGATATAACCCTAAATATCAAAACCTTTTGAAACTATATATATTATTTAATTTTGCATATAGGTGTGTAGGGTCATCTAAAATAAATAACAAAGAATACATGTTGAATATCATATTAAGATGCATAATAATTTTTCTAGTGTTCTATAAGGAATAGTGGAATATCGCTATAATTTGATAAAACATAAACGGATCGGTAAATATTTAAGGCAAGTGTAAAATATATCCAAAATTACAGAAATAGATATTCATTAACACTCAATGCAAATCACAAAAATTAAATCCTCATAACTTTCTAAGTTCAAATATATTTTTATTGCATTTTTCTGAATTGTTAAGAACCCTTTAATAACTTTGCAAGATTACACAAAATCCTGAGGGCTAAAATGCAAAACTTCCAAATTCCCCATCCGTATCTTTCCCATCCCATTACTTCTGGAGAGGAAAAACAGAGAGGGGGAGATTGGGTGAGAGAGAGAGGAGGGCGGCGGCTAGGCTTGCATGGCTCGGGACGACGGCAAGAGGTGGTGGCTCGGTGAGGGAATCGGTGAGTCTGTCGGCGGCGGCGTGTGGGGCGAAGGCGGCCAGCAGAGTAACGGCACGGAGCAGGCGGCCCTGGGCGTGGAGCAGGCAACGCAGCGGCGCGAGAGGCGGCGCGCAGCAAGGAAGGCGGCTAGCCGAGCTGGCCCACCGTCAAACATGGCGACATGAGTGCTCAGCACTGCAGTGCATGAGGCGAAGGCGGTGGCCAGGGCAAGGACAGCGGCGCAGCGAAGACGGCAGAGCGGTTGCTGCGCACTAGGGCGGCGACGGCAGCGTCTCCATGAGAAGAGGGCGGTGGCACCGGCGGTGGAGCATGGTTATGGCGTGGCTAGCCAGCAACGGTGCCTAGCGCAATAGGGGAAACTACCGATGGCGAGGTTCTTTGGTGCTGGAGCGCCAGGATGGGTGGCGACCGGAGACGGTGCGGCAGTCAGCGTCCGACGGAGGAATCAAGCGGGCTGTGTGGAGGCAGTGGCTGCACAACCCGGCTAGGACAGGGTGGCGCGTGGTAGCTCCGCGGCGGGGAGAGTAGAGGCAGTAGTGTGGCTTGCGGCGCCATGACGAAATCATCCAGCACGGCCTACTGTGGTGAGCAGGGATGGTGTAGTGCTTCAATTGGCGGCGGGGGCGCTGCTCAACGGCAATGCGCAGCTTGGTGGTTGAGGAAGGAAGTGGAGAAGCCAGGTGACACATAGAGAAAATAGCCACCATAGCTTGAGCGTAATGAGGGTAGCGGCTGGTCCGGTGGTATCAGGCGATGGCCTCTCTGGGCAGAGCGCCGGCCTGGTACAGGGCAAATGACGACGTGACCAGAATAGCAAGCGCGAAGCCAAGGAACCAGGCAGCTGCACAGGTGGTGCTTGAGCGCCAATCTAGAGCCAACGGCGGTGGAGTGCACCATGGGGCAGCAACGATGGACAACAGCGCCCTGGATATAATTGAGGACAACTCCTCTTGCTTGGCGACGATTGCATATTGGTTTGAGAAATTAGGGGGAGGAATTGGGGACATTTGCAGGTGTGGCAACTATAGTGACCGGGAGCAAAGCTGCGATGAGCAGAGACGCATAGCGTATTGGCACTAGGTGGTGCAACGGTCATCGATGATGGCATAAAGAGGTCGATGATGACTCGGAGGAGATCCAGAGTGAGTAGCTATGGCGACGGTGGCGGCGCTTTGGCTCAGGCCGTAGCGACATCGACACTGGCGACACGTCGAACAGGACGGCTACGGGGTGGCAAGCATGGAAGAGCACCTAAAAGTGATGGCAGCTGCACAGCTACATGGCATCGAGCCAGCGGCTGTAGCGGCGGCGAAGGTTGTCAGGAGAACCGTGGTGAGTGTACTACTAACTATGCATTTATACGAAATAGAGAGAATGATAGAAGAGGGGATGTTGATCCGAGGGGTGCAGCGGAAACGAAACCATTTAAAATCATGATCTACCTAAATTCAAACTATTTAAACCGATTAAATCGTAAAGCAAGTTTTTCTAAAAAGAAACAGCATCAACCTTATATTTAAAGGTGAGATAAGATTGTTTTATATAACTGCACATTTCTTAAGTGTCTTTTGAAGTACCTTTTTCAACAAAATCCCATACTCATAGGCATTGTAAATATTTGGTGCATATCATCATATTTAGATCTTCATACAAATATAGAGCGTGATATTTCTTGCATTATAAAACATTACAGAGCCTTTGGGAATATTTTAAAATATAAATCTTAATGTTCTATGAATGTCATGCTGGTGTTAATTTGGTAATTATAAATGCAGTTGGTAGAACACGGAGTCAAGTAAACGCAGATCAAGTCATGGACAAAAGATGAAAAATGGTTTGATAACATCGGGATAAGAAAGGACATAACCGATGCCATAGAAGAATTCCTAACGACATCAACCCGCAGAAAGCCTTGACCCTAAAAGGCAAATCACATGTTCCTTAATCATTTGTCAATTCCAGTGCTATGGAATTCTATAAAATTTGCCTTACATAGATACTTTAAACATAGGAAAACCTGTTAGACAATTTAGGTATGGTTTGATTAGTGATAGTTATTTCTTATTTCTAGAGATAGGATGCTCTTGTCCATTATAGACCATATTCATCTTGACAAGGGCCAAATAAAAATGAATAAAAAATAAAAAGGAATGAAATTTGCTTGGTGATAGACAAACCCTATTCAGGGCGATGAAGGGCCTTGTCAGCTTAAGCCATTTTTACCTTGACAAGGATATAATCATAAAATAAACATCATTTAAGATCAAAAGGTTAAGTTAGGTAAGATAGCTCGATAACATTGAAATCAGTGCTATCGCATGCTGAGGGCAGAGGAAAATGATGACTTTAGTATGAAACTAAAGATAATTGAATTATTGATGGTCCCCATGTGGTGGACTATGTCATGTTTGTTTCTGCCCAAAACGTCTAAGGACACTAATCTTATGCCAAAATGACACAATACAATTTCGCCCTTCCATGCAACCGAGAAATCGGACATAGAAATATTTTGGAATGTTGGATGAGGTATTCCGCAGTTGCAATAAGTTGCTGACAACTGGGTATGGTGGGCTTAGTCCCTCTGTCAGGTCTTGATAACAGCTGAGAACCACTCTTCTATGGGGTGACAAAACTATCGGCCTACAGGTTCCCATGGTCAGAGAGTGGACGGGGTCTCGCTGGGCAGAAACTAGTCCAATAGAACAACTCGGATCTTTGGTGCTTCGACCCTAGCTAATTCGTTGCATTGTATGGGTAAAGCTAGGCAAGTTCGGTAGAACTGAAATCCCTAAATCATCGATGTACCGTGCTTCTGATATATGAAGCTATGTTAATGGGTAATTCTGGTGATCTAGACATAAGTAGACTTAATTTTCTATTATAATTGCTCTCCTGTTATATGTACCCGTTTTTACGCCATGTTCATATAGTGTACTTTTAGTGCTACGGGTAGATGAAGGGTACGACATAAGTAACTAAAAAGTTAAAAATATGAACATGGTGAATTAATTATTTAACAACTTTAGCTCGTGGTAATTGAGAGATGACCAACCATGTGATTTTTTGAGTACTCGTGTACTCACCCGCGTTTCATGCGGGCTGCCTATTCCGACGGGCAGTCTTAGGTCAAAGCTATGCGATAGAAAACCCTGCAGGAGATGGAAGAAAAAGGGCATTGGTCTGGAAGAGCGATGGGAAACCTACGTCACTCCTATGCTCAGGCATTTCCTGTGAGCGTACAGTGGTCATTCTGGTTGTATATTAATAACGTAAGTATTACAATGGCCTTTTAAATCGGTTTACAGACTATTTCAATTATCAAATAGCTCATATTTTGCTAGCTAACGACATAGGTTGGTATCTTCTCTGAGCGCAACTGAATCCTGAGCGGTTGTGCTACATGGAACGCCTATCTTTTGGATGTCCTCGACATGGCCAGACTGTCCACCAAACCCTAGGAACTCTCTGTTACCTAAAGATCATCCGGCTTGAAGAAACCTACTAAGTCTGGAGACCTCCTGGAGCTCCTCTCGCTTACTCTCGGACAATCACAAGTCCGAACACCTCACGGACACCTCCGACACTCTCCCTACACTTCTATGACACCCCAACACCTCACTAGGCTCAGCTAGGGTTTAGGAGTAAATGTGCATAACCCGAGAGCTAGGAACCGATCCGATCAACACTAATCCGGATCTCTTAATAGTGCGATGACTATCCTATAAACCTGGTCCTTCAATCAACCTCTAAGATTGGTAAAAGTCTAGGGAATATCCTTAACCCTACACTAGCCATACCTTGGTCTTGAGCACCATCTTGAAGCGTTATGTCCTATATCAACGCCTTCAAGTCCACTTTAATGCTCCATGTATCATCCCTTGATGCATTATGCATGATGATCTTCACCACATGATTGATGACGTCTTCATTTTGTCAACCTCGACTTGATCACCTCATGAGACTCTCCTGTCCTATCAACTTTGACTTGATCATCCTCCCCGACGATCATCCTGCCAAATCGACCTTGACTTAGTACTCAACTCTTGGTGACACCCTGGTCTTGTCAACCTTGACTTAACCATCATCCTTCAACACACCTTGATAATCACACACACTTTCGGGACCTAATTCTCTTCAAAGCACTCATAAAAGATACTAATCCCAAAAGCTCAATGGAAGATAGATTGGTTAGATGCTTAAAAACGGTTTAAACATAACAAGTGTTCAACAATAAGATTAAATATAGATGGAACACTTGACATAAAAAGGTCTCTACTAAGTGTATCATGACAAGGGCATATTTGATCTATATGCAATTAGAGAGATAATTGCTCAAAAGATAATTCAATAATTCGTGGCAATTAATTAGTTGCATGAACACAACTTCACTTAAAGATATATTCAAGAATTACATATGTACAATTTATATTTAAAGCAAGAGTGAAGTTGTGATTTAATTTAAATTAAACTTTACTAAATTAAGTACATGAGAAGATGTAAGAATACGATATACATGCATAACATCAATTTATACCAAGGTGAAGTTTAACTCTAGTTGAAACAAGGATGACAAGTGAGCAATACACATATTAAGCTCAAAAGAATAATTATGCACAAACAAATATGATATAAAGCAATGTACATAATTATAATCAATATGTTACTTAGAGCTTACTATGCACTTACATAAGAGGAATACAATAATAAATATAAAAGGGATACCGAGATTGCATACCTTATCTTGCACTTATTTGATTCCTTTATAGAAATATGAGACCGAAGAAAACTTGGTAATAAACACAGTAGTCTCATAACAGGATTATCATATATATACAAGAAATACTATGAGTTAAACACTAAATTAAGCATTCAATAGATATACAATTAAAATATACTTTTCATGCCTTCACATGGATCATTCACCAAGGACCTAAATATGAGGCTAAAGGAATAACATCAATAAAGAATATTAGTCTCAACTAGCATGATTAGATACATGCCTTTAATGGTGAACATTCCTTTATCAAAGAGACTAAGATAACACATGTTTGTCTCAATGCAAGTTAATCAATAAATCATGTTTGTTTATCATTAATTAGCGTTTATCATTAATCACCAAAATCATACAAGGGCTACGTTGAACTTACACCAGGAGGGGGCGAGCGGGCAGGAGGAGGAGGGGCGGCGGCTAGGCGAGGAGTGCGGGAAGGTGGCCCGGTAAGGAGGCACAAGGGAGAGGAGGGGAATGAGCCGGGAGGAAATGCTGAGCCGAGGGTTTTCTTTTCTTTTTTTCCTCTTCTCTCTTTTCTTTCTTTTTATTTAATCTATTTATTTAGAGGGTTTGGGGTTATAATTAATTTGTAAAATTTAGAAAAATGTTCAAAGGTTGAGTTTACATATTATTCAAATTTGGAATTTTGCAAAATTAAAACCCTTAGGCTTTAATCATTACCTGGTTTTAATAATTCACTTTCTTCAAATTTTAAAATTAAAATCAGTCTAAGTTTTATTTGCTTAATAAAAATTAGAGTGTGACAATCGGCTAGTTTGGCTTTTTAAACTAGTCAATTGTTTGTTTTCATTTGTTCTTTTAACTAGATCACCTTTTGGTTTAGCCGATAGTTTGTTTACCTCTTGCTCTACTATTTAGTTGATTTCGTTGGCTGCATAGTAGATTAGTTACCATTTGGATCTATTGGTTTAGATCTAATCTAAGCCAATAGTTTTCATTATCTTTCACTCTTATTTGGACTTGTTTCCTATTGTTGCAGGTCCCATACAATACTGATCTAATCGGCTTGGTAAAGCTGATTAGGTCTTTTCTTGCCGATTACAGGATCAAATTGGCTGGCACGCTTTGAACCCTGCTTCCGATGCTGACGGGATCCTAAGCCCTAAGCCCACGTGTCTCATGCTGATAATCAACTTTTGGCGCGTACAAGGTGTTTCAGAAATATGCCTACACACTGAGCTTATTTCTTGATTCAGTGAGGCCAAGGTACCTCCTTTCACAGACAATAGAATGACATCTTGGTTAAGCAAGCCTGGACCCACCAACGGTTTTTATCCTAGTTTGGGCCTCCCAAGATAGGGATAATAAGTCTACATCATGTGTATTTAATGATAGAGAAAAATCTATAAGTTACAAGGCATGAAAGTGAAAAGGAATTGATGAAGCTAAGACATATTCTATATCTTTGTGGATATCAGTGGGGGTGGGGAGGTGGTTAT
The DNA here is from genome assembly GCA_036346145.1 of Olyra latifolia. Classification (NCBI taxonomy): domain Eukaryota; kingdom Viridiplantae; phylum Streptophyta; class Magnoliopsida; order Poales; family Poaceae; genus Olyra; species Olyra latifolia. Next base: position 797,515 of record CM070524.1, on the reverse strand, counting down.
GTGATGTCTAATCTTCTCCCTATGCTCTATGGATTGATTTGTTTTGATCGTTCAGCCTATGCATGAAATGCGTGAAGGTTTGAGTGCTGAGGTATGCATGAGTGCTCAATGATGTCCTCTACGAAGTGTGCTCCGGTGTTTATATAGCACATCCAGTCTGGTTCAGACAAAATATACTTAATTCTCAAGTAGATATGGGTCTTGTCCATCTTTTTAAAGGTGAAGAGAGAAGACGCTGTGTTTTTCAACTTGCCATAAATCTTTGCGAAGCTTTCGGTGTAAGGAGTCATGCAAGTATTTTGGCATACGATGAATGATATTGATCGCCTATGTGACATGTAGCACATCAGTTCTAAGTGGCGGTTGGCCGTTGAAGTGCCATATGAAAGAGAGGCCTATTAATTGATGTCGATAAGGGTGGTTTCATCTAAGGATGGTTGCAGCATATTGGTTGTAAGCGGTGATTGGTCACTGAAGCGCCATGTAGGAGGGCACCATTATTGACGGTCAAGGTGTTTTATCTCATGGTTGTATATTGTCCGCCTGTATGCCTCATGTAAAAAAGGCATATTATTGGAGATAGTCAATCGGGTGGCGATAAATGGTGTACTTTTTTGAAGTCAGGCCATTTACATGTGGAGATAAAAGGAATATTATTGAACTTAGGCCACGTGGAGATAAAAGGTCTTCATTTGATTTGCAAGAAAAACGGCTTGATTAGCAAAAGGAAGAGCTATTCCTCGACAAAAACCATGAAAATTTAGAAGAAAGCACAATCATTTCTCATTCCTCCCCTTCTTCCTCTTGCTAGAGAAGGGGATGAAAAAGAAAGGGTCGATTGCTTTTTTCGAAAATACAATATTTTTTTGCAAAAGACTATGTCATGAAAAGTGGATGCATGTTACCATATGTGTATGTGTAATATCCAGGTCCTAAACGTACATTGTAGCAGAACATGCCATGCATGGGAGATGGCCAGATGGTCCTGTACATGAATGCATAGACGGCTGGCCTACTTGGCCGGTCCGAAACCAACTGCACGCGCACAGACCAACAAGAGAGAGAATTGGAGTGAAGTAACATGCATGTGTCTTTAGTTGGCTGCATGCGCGCGCATAACGCCAGCAGTCGCAACGCTCGTTTGTTGAGAATAGCGGCAAGTTTGCGTTTGCATGCATGCATGGACGGTAGGCTGTCAGTCATCTTATATATGCATGTCTTTCTTTCTTTGCAAATGCATACCTGCAGCATGCAGATGGAGATGGAGATGCGGACGCGTGCAGCAACCACATGTACATGAGATCTCTGATAGATCCATCTTGTCAAGTGCGAATGAATTACACGCGCGCTCCCTATATATTCTTCTCGATACTCTCCAAATTACATACATACATATTATTCTTCCTCTTCTTCCTCCTTGTCGCTTGCAGTTCATCGTCTCCGACTCCGATCCTCCCATTTCCATGTTTCGTTTGGGTACGCGCGCTGGCAATGGCGCCGCCGCACTGCCGCAGCTGCTGGGCCTGGGCGTGCGGGATGATGCTGCTAGTCTGCACGCTCTTGCAGCAGCTGGGCGGCGGCGAGGCGCTGAGCTTGGGCTACTACGACAAGAGGTGCCCCAGGGTGGAGGCGGCGGTGAAGCAGGCCATGGCCAAGGACCAGAGCGTGCCGGCCGCGCTGTTCCACATGCATTTCCACGACTGCTTCGTCAGGGTACGTGCGTGCAGTGTTGGTCGATCGACCCATGACCATGAGTAAATATTGGCGCTTCCAATTCTGACCCCATCGTTCAGGGCTGTGACGGCTTTGTCCTACTGGATTCGGCGGGTAGCGTGACGTCGGAGAAGGACGGCCCTCCCAACACGTCGCTGCAGGCCTTCTACGTCATCGACAACGCCAAGCAGGCCATCGAGGCACTCTGCCCCGGCGTTGTCTCCTGCGCAGACATCCTCGCGCTCACCGCAAGGGACGCCATCACGCTGGTACATAAGTACGCAGGCTGAGGCTTATCCTCATCCATCTCTAGCGCTGGCTTAATCGTCGCCCACTTGCAGTCCGGTGGTCCGTCCTGGTCGGTGCCGGTGGGGCAGCGTGACGGGCGGGTCTCGCTGGCGAACGAGACGACGGCGCTACCGAGGCCGACGGCGAGCTTTGATCAGCTGAAGCAGGCGTTCCACGGCCGTGGGCTGTCGACCAAGGACCTGGTGGTGCTGTCAGGCGGCCACACGCTGGGCTTCGTGCACTGCTCCTCTTTCCAGAACTGCATCCGGGGGTTCGGCCGGCGGCTGGATGGCGTGGACCCGGCGCTCAACCCGTCCTTCGCCGCCGCCCTCCGCAGGTCGTGCCCCGCCAACAACACGGCCAGGGCGGCGGGGTCGGCCATGACTCAACGTCGACGGCCTTCGACAACGTCTACTACCGGATGCTGCTCACTCGGCGGGGCCTCTTCTCCTCCGACGAGGCGCTGCTGACGCACCCCAAGACGCGCGCCTTCGTGGCGCTCTACGCCGCCTCGTAGGACGCCTTCTTCAGGGCCTTCATTAGCTCCATGCCGAGGATGAGCGTGCTCAACGCAGCCGCCGGCGAGATCAGGGCGAGCTGCAGGCGACCCAACTAGTTAGCTTGCTTCCTTGCTGGATACTTAATTTAGCTTAATTTGGCTTTATCCATCCATCACTGTGCACGTATCTGTCTGTATGCGTGGCTTTTTCCTGGGTAAAGTGGAGAGAATTTGTAATGCCCATCATTCCATTCCATTCACAAAGTGGATTTAGCTCCGTATATGTTCCTGATCATTGGATCGCTCTAATATTCGTGCTCAAAGTATTTCTCTTTATATGCTCTTTTGCAAAAAGACCCTCAGATTTTTATATTCCAAGCAATCTGGCCATTCTTCTTCCTTTCCTTCTCTCCTCCCGACCCGGCCACCCCTGTCGACGTGGAGGCCAGTGACCACCACTTGCCCCGTCGGTGACTGCTCAGGCATGCGCTCGAGCCGCCATCACGTCCCCATGCCGCATCGAGCTAAGCCAAGTGTCTGTGGGTGCGACAAAGAATGAGCCGGCAATGTGCTCATGGAGTGCTGGCTCTCACCAGACAAAGAAGAGAGGATGAGAGGGAGATGAGAAGAAGAAGGGCCCAATCGCTTAGAATTCAAAATATAAAGGCCTTTTTTGCAAAAAAACATGTGAGAGAGGAGTGGGGTTGAGCGCGAATGTTAGAACACAATCTGGTGGTTACAAACGTATATGGAGCTATATGTACATGGGAAAGAATTTCCGTTCCATCCATCCTACTCGCACCTTTCACATGTATGTCTTCTTGATGAGGATCGAACCTCGAGATGAGGCTAAATCTGTGGGTTGCCTGATCTTTCGCTGTACTACGCTGTCGTCCTCAGCATCGACGCCATCGTCGCCGTAGTAGATGGTAGATGATACATCAAATACACCTAGGAATGATGTTGTAGTCATATCAGAAGTAGACGATGAAGACTAATCGAACCATGATCATGTACAGTGATCACAAATCTTCAATCGCCGAAGAACAATAAAAATGCAATCGGCAATTAAACTTAAGAACCAAGTTCTTGATCTACCAGATCAACACTATCGGGGATTGGATAAGATATCCCGGCAGCTATGTTCCGTGTGAAATATGCCATGCTTGGAGCGTGGACCCACGAAGAATAAGCCAAGCATGGTATGCTCAGGCTGATACCCCGATGATTGATGCTCGGGAGTAGACCTTTTTGCTTATAGGACATGTCATCATAAGCCCTGAAGAGATACTTCAAGATGATCGGCTCGACGCTCTCGCTATCTTAGGAATTCTCGTGCATCCAGAGCCCAAAAGCCTTCCGGATATGGATGTTTTTTGGGACACAAGTTACCATATTTATAGAATATATCTGTAAATCTGGTAGGATTGTAAGCTATTCGGATAGGTTTTTTAGGTCGTGTAGGACTCGGACTACGTATACCTTGTACTATGTATACCCCCATTGGAGGGGCAGGGCATCGACGGATGTCGAGATTCAATCTCGTCGTAATAACACAAACGCACATCTGCAACTGGAGTCGGGTTATTATCTCTTTCCGAGAGGCTCGAAGTAGGATAAATCTTTGTGTCTGATCTACTCTTTATTTCAGCAACTCGACGCATCTACGACTGTCACGATGGAGCAGACTTAGAGTATGTTCATATGTTCTTGAGATGGTTCCGTTCCGAGGCTTGCCGAAACAAATTTCCCCCACGTTCGAAGGGGATGATGACGAGCTCTATGCTGGGGTGGATATCCCGGACCACATGGAACTCGAAGAAGGAGTCGCGTTGTGTGGAAGCTCGATGATGACCCCCTCATACCCCTCTGCTGGCCGATGTGTCAACATGGCTATCCAGGGCAATCATCAGCTCAAGGGAGAAACTTTTGAAGTGGCCTCGCAGCGCGGTCATGATGCTGCTCGAGCTCGTCTCAAATCCTCCATGGAAAGGACCCTGACGAGCGTTCGGCAGCTTGCCAGGGGAAGGCCCTGTAACGATGCCCGAACACCTCCGCCTTCACCAATCTAGGCATTGAAGGCTCAGTCTAGGGAGCGACATCTTTCGGCTTCATTCCTACCGAGCAAGAAAGGCTATGGACACTGGCGGTGGTCATGCATGAGCTCGCAAATGAACCCAGGCAAGAAAACCAGGGAGCCATGGGCATCGCCGTCGCGGAAGATCTCGAGAGGCTAACTACTGATCTGGCCCCACCAACACTGCTCGAGCAAAGGGGACCCAAAGGACATGCTCAGGAGAGTCCTCAAAGGGAGCAATCAGATATAATACTCCCCCGTTGGATAGCATCATAACAAAATCTATTAGAAAACTAACCTCGAACTTATTACGGTCATACCTGATATCCACACAAGTACCCCAGAATTTCATTCAGGCAATACACCCGCGATGACGCATTCCTCAGAACCTCACCTATGGTGCAAGTACAGTGACAATTCTGACATTATTCTCCTTTTAGATTAGGCCACGTCCCATATCGGGCTTGTGGTTGCACGACAAATTTTGAGTTAAATCAATCACGATCATCGGTCCTTAGAAACTGGAGTGTCGACTCAGGTCACCCGCTCTGATTCAAATTATTAGTTGGTCAAATTTTAATTAAAGAGTAAACAATCCCACCATAAACCCAAAGTTCTCCATTCTCATACTCAATTATCTCATAATTGGGTTCTTTAATGATCATATGAGTAAATCATTTCTCGAAACTAGCTAAGCAATGCTAAGACATCTAAATTATGAAACAGTAGCAAATTACATAATAATATTATCCTAAGGTTTTTCATGATAGGTAATCGGTGCATAACATATAATTAGATGACATGCACTAGGAATTGCAATGACAGATATGCATAATTTAATTACATAGCAATTTTTGACAAAATCTGTAAATTAGGATTCTAAGGGAAAGACTTGCCCTCCTGATCTTTGCAAACTTGCTGGACGTCGACGGCGTTAATGGATTCTGTTTCTTCGCCCATGCGGTCAAATGCACGCAAAACGAGGAACAACAATAAATACCAAAAACTGTAAATAAATTAAAAAATTATATAAAAATTACAATAAGTAGATATAAAATTACAGTCAAAAGGGCCATCAGGTACAATTGTCACATGGTAACGATATGAAATCAATAGATATACATTTTACACATTAACTCAGGATAACAAAAGCACTTACCAAAATAGCGAGATCCGCACAAATGCCTATGACTGCACAGGAACCAAGAAGAGTACCTATTATGGCTTTATAAAGGAGATTTGGGAGCTTGACTATTGCATTATAAGTGTGACCAATGAAAGGTATCCGTCATTCATAGTTAGTGGAAAGCTAGCCCTGAGGTACATTGGATCATCCCATGTTCTTGCAAAGAGAGGAAACATGGCTTATCAGTTGGAGCTACCACCGCAGTTGTCCAATGTGCACAACGTGTTTCATGTGTCTCAATTAAAGAAATGTTTGCGTGTGCCAGAAGAACAGATTCCATTGGAGCATTTGCGAGAGGATTTGACCTATATCGAGTATCCGGTTAAGATTTTGGAGGAAGCCGAGAGATGCACCGGAAGCCATAAGATCAAGTTTTGTAAAGTTCAGTAGAACCATCACACAAAGGAGGCAACGTGGGAAAGAGAAGAGGATTTACGAGCTAAATTCCCTGACCTATTTCTATCCGAATATCGGGGTCGAGATTCCTGTTAGGGGGAAGGTTTGTGACACCCTAAAATTATTTTTTCCTAAATTTCGAATCCTAAAGCAACTAGGTTTCTCTCTCCTCCAAAAACACGGCGGTTTAGGCCTAGCCCAACCTGAGCCCATCTCCAATTCATCCCCAATTCTCCCTTATATAATTCCCTAACCACATTATTCACATCTATTATCCCCGTCATCACTGCCACTGTCGTCGTCGCCTGAGCCCATCTCCAATTCATCCCCAATTCTCCCTTATATAATTACCTAATCACATGCCGCCACGATCACGGGCAAAGGATGACGAGGATAATAGATGTGAATCATGTGATTAGGGTATTATATAAGGGTGAAATAGGTTTTTCTTAACAACATATAATCATAATTCGTTATTGATTTTCTTCCCAGCGTCCCTTCTCCTGACAACCTCTCCTCGTAGTGAGAAAGAGGCACGCCTATGAGCTTGACATCTGCCATGTAATCGACATAGTACTCGATGACTTTCTCAGTTCCATAACATTCAACGATGCAATAGTTTCGAAGCTAAAATTGAAATATCTAAAATAGCAAACATATTGTAAAACACATGAATTTTTTAGGATTACCTTGGCCTTAGTTCACAGTTTTTGAAGTTAGGTTGCTACCTTTTTTTATCAAATATATTTTTTTAATTTTTATTCTACATACACCATTGAGGACTAGAAAATACATGAAAATAATTTATTTAGATCTATAATATTCTTCATTCATCTTATAAAAAATGCACAGCTTATGAGAGTATATATATATTTTTAAATATATGACTATTTGTTTATTTTATATAAATAATAGGGCTAGATAATACAATAGAAAAATTTATTTAGATCTATAATGTTCATAGATAATACTATAAAATCATAGTTAATGTTTAGAGCATGTTTGTCATTTTTAATATTTGAATTATAGTTTTCATCATTTTTTTCATATTATGGTAATGAAACCACTTTTGGTTTTAAGAATAAGGGAACCCATTTTATTGCATTAAAACTCCCAACTTCGAACACAACCCCTAAGAAAACAAGATATGCAATATCCTTCCTAGGGCTACAAAGAACACTTTGGAAGTTTCTAGCATCTCTCCTTACGCTGACCTCGGAGATGACAAACCTTGGAGGCAGCAACGGCTTGGCAACTTGCTTCTCCGGGTGATTCCTCTTAGGGTAATGGAAAAACAAATCAACATCAAGCAAAAACATCATGACCGCTCATACCTCTATCTCTATATGAGGAAATGATCTGGATCCGCCGCCGTTGACCAGCACCGTCGTCTACAACCTTACCAGTGTTAGAGTCTCACCGAAACCCAGCCATCCGTGCCCTCTCCTTCCTACTAGCATCTTCTCCCCCTTCTTGGATCCAAAGATCTCCAAGGAGTGGGCAACGACGCCGAGGTCTCAAACCAAAAATTTCTCTGGCGAAAAGAGGCAAAGGAGTTAAACGACTTATCTGCTGGCGCCGGACCTCCGTCGTCGAACCAGCTCACCGCCAAGACGCACCTTCTCCTCCTCCTCTCCCTCTTATTCCTTCCCCCCATCCTAACCCTAACCCTAACCCTACGGTTATACATCCCTACGCCAAGATCTCAGTCTCGCTCATCTCAACGCCGGCCCGGAGGCCGCCAGAGGCGAGGGAGACGATCGGATCTAGCTAAGGCCGAACCGAGTCACCGCCTAAGGCCCAACAAAGTCAATTGTTTTTCTTAAGACACAACTTTTGGTTTGAGGCGGCCAGTAATTTAGCCGGTTTTGAGATTTCAAGAGCGTTAAACAGTAGGTTTTGGAACTGAGAGTTAATTTTGAGACTTTTAATTCCTTAAATTTAGGAGGATTAAATAGACTTTTCCCCAGAAGCAGTAGGCATGAACTCAGTCTCTCATCTCTACTACTTAAAAGGCTATAGTGGTAATGGTGGTGACTGGTACTCAAATGCAATCTGAATCATCCATCCGCCATCAACGGCTCAAATCCTGTGTTCCTTTTAAAATTTGAATCTGGCCTCCGCATCCACCAATCGTCTCGCCGCTTCGTCACCCCTCCGCGGCGTCCTCACCCCGGCCTCATCTCCTCCACACCGCCGCCCCCAGCCACACTCCCCTCCCCCTCTCTCTCTCAGCTCATCCCCATCCCCCTCGCCCCAGCCGCCGCCACCTCCACTGCGCCTCCGCCCTCGTCCTCACTCCCTCCCATCCCCCTGTCAGCTCCTCCCCATCGCCCTCCCGCCGCCTCCCTCCCACGCAGCCACCTCGCCGCCCGTCTCCTCCCCCCTCCCCGCGCCGCCTCCTCCCCGCTGCCCGCCCCCGCCTCCTCCCCGCGCCGCCCGCCTCATCCCCCTCCCCGCCCCCGCCTGCTCCCCCTCCCGCCCCCGCCCCCTCCCCGCGCCGCCCGCCCCGCCTCCTCCCCACTCCCGCTTCCTCAACCCACCGCCGCCCGCGGCAGAGCCCGCAGCGATATCCTGACTCCTCAACCCTCCGCGGAGCCCACAGCGCCGTCGCAGCGTCGCCTTCCTCCGGCGTGGACGCGGAGGCCGGAACGCCGTCGCTGTCGCCGCGTCGCCTTCCTCCGCCGTGTCCTCACCCCGGCCTCATCTCCAGAACCTTCCCCCGATCGCCATGGCCGACACGTACTGAAGTACGCCAGCGCACACCCGTCGATGCCCACCGTCGCAGCAGGATCGTCTTCTGTGTCTGCCACGACCTTGTCGCCCTCGCCCTCCTCGCCCCCATCGCCTTCCTCCGCGAGAGGTAATGCTCCACTCCCCTCCCCATCTTGCTCTGCAACAACCCGAGCACCAACTCAATTCGGATTACAAGCAGAGTCAGAATCGGATTAGCAACTTCCTCTGCAATTGATGATGCTTACTAGAGTGTCTTGGTGCCTATCTCAATCTGCAGGAGAGTGCGGCGCTTTTTGTGATTATGTGATTGATTTTATCTTTTTGTGGTATGCGAGCAAAATGTTCAAGCATGTTTTTTGCTTTGTCACTTAATAATCAATACATGTTCATAACTTTTTGTTAATGATACCCGTTTTCAGTGTGTGAAGGGGCACTGGTTCAGTTTTTCATAGACGTGTATCACCTGTACCTTTCTGTAGCCAGCACCAGCTTCATCATTGTCACGGATGTTGTCAATAATAACTTGTCTCCTTGATGTTAATGCTTGCAAAACTGTAGAATCCTTCTCTTTCACCTGAATACAAAATCATCAGTTTTGTGTCATTAGTGAGTTTCTCAGATGTCTGCAGCCTTTTCAGTAGGTTTTACACTTAACTGATGCTCCTTCTCAGCTAATTCCTTTTTCAACCGAGAATCCTCAACCTACAAAGTGCCAATCCAACACATTTAGAATTTTACTATGCTAAACATTGAGGTAGAACTGAGAAGCGCTTTTTGTTGTTTCGCATTAAGGAAAACCTGGAGATTGTCAATCATCCTTTGATAGTCTTCCACATGAGTGTCAAGTGTTCCGATATTTTTCTATATAGGAGAGAGAGCAACATAAGAATAATAAAACTAGCTAATTCAGCATATATGATCTGTTTGGTGAAAAAAAAATGATGAATTAATAAACACAACATTTTGTTGTGCAGCTTATTTACTTGTTATGCGCTCAAAAGAAATGACCCCTTACATGGACATGTGTTTTTATTTCCTTAGCTCGATCCGCATACTTGAGTGTATTGGTTGTGTGATGATACTGATCGTCAGCTGGTGATATTGTAGCAACCTTGCAATATCAAGGGATTGCCAACCTACTGATCGTCAGCATATATGATCTGTAAGGCTCCCAAGGGATTGCAAGCTGACTCAATATCTATAATCTCCTACGCTTTCAATGTTGTGCAGGAGCGAAGCTGCAAAGACGTCAAGCTGACTCACAATTCTTTCAATCTCCTACGCTTACTGTCTTCATGCATGCCCCTTGGTACAGTATAAGATGAGAGCAGATTACCGTATCTGAAGATTTCTAATTCTCTTAAATTGACGAGCTGCCCATGTCACTGATCACTGATCATTATTCACTAAATATGAAATTTAACTTGCCTTCTAAATGTCAGGATTTTGAAATACATCACAAAATAACCCGAACGAGATCAACCGGTGGGATGGAATCCTAAGAAGAAAGTACATGAAGCCCAACCCCAACGGCAGTAAGGAATACTTCGTAGCCTTCTGGTTTAACTAATTAAGAAGGAACTAGGGTATCGCAATGCTATGTCCTATTAATGTAAAAATGTGTTGGCCTTGTATGCACAGTTCAAGATCTTATTCCATATTTTAAAAGTGGGAAATTTAGGAAATTTGTTTTTCAGAGATGGAACAATAATGCTATCTGATGTATCTGCTGATTTGGTTCTATTATCTAGGCTGTATATATTTGTTATGAATTCTTGGAAACAAAATCTGATGCTATTCCAAGTATGTTTCATTTAAGACTTTTGCTTTGCTTCATCTACCTTAATCAGAAGTCACGTTGCTAACATGCTAATGTTGATTTATATTTTCTTTTTTTCTGCACCTATGTGGCCACAGTGGCAAACCGCATTCCCTCTCATGACCATTTGCCCACTGTGGGTGCCTGTAAGACTCCATTTCATAAAGTATTGTTGTTTTACCTACACTTATTACTTGTAAAATTCACTGTTTTTTCTTTGATGTACACGTCAGTGATGCAGGTAGTTTGTTGACTTGTTGTCATGCTCACAACTAGCATTAAGACAAGTGTGAGTTTATGGATCAAGGTGTGAGGATAATGCCTTGTGGAGATCACCTAGCTATGATGATGATCTAATATTGTAAACGATCATCCTTGCTTATCACTTTTGCCACTTTCCAACATTTTCAATTTAACACGTGCAGAGATTTATGCTTGGACTAATCTGGCATATGCATACAGGGCAACTTGTTGTGTTGTGATGTTATGGTCGCCGATGAGTGGGCCACACAGGAGTGGTGCAAGCTGCAGCTACACGCCGAGTGGTAGGGCAACAAACGACCCAAGGATGATGGAGCGAAGTCATATGGGATTGTACAAAAATCATAAGTTTCAAACCCAAAATGCAACTAAGAAAATGCACGAGACGATGATATTAAGTTTCAACTCATTGTGAACTTTTTTGCCGATATTTATGAGTTGATGTTGACTCCATACAATTTGGTGAACCTTCTTGCTAAGACAAACAAATGCTGTATGGAAGAGTTGTCTTCTTGAAAAGCTAAGATATCCCATCACTGGAATGTAAAAAATTGCTTGTTAAATCAATACATTTTTTGGCTAAAACATTATGGATATTATATTGTTTAGGACGTAAGTGAAAATATTTTCACTTTGCATATTCAGGACCTCTCGCTTGCATTTTGTATTTGGCACACCGATTAAAAAAATGTCGCTCTTTTGAGATTTCATTGCAACGCATGGGCATTGTACTATTTGTGGAAAAGGTTTGGTGGCTGCTATGGCGGGTGGTGCAACGGTGCAGCTGTGTTATCATGTTGCCGCTGTGTGGTAAAGGTGTGCCCATGGATGTATGCTATTAAAAAAGTCTCGCAGCAGTGGAGACGGGGCTAATTTTTATCTTCACGGTCCATTCCTTCATTATCCAGCGGTCCATATATTATAAAAATACTTTCTATTTATTTACACTTTATTCTTATTTCAGTACGATGTATTTATAGAGGCTTTCTTAGTTAAATATTTTCTATTGATTTAACTTACTTTCTTATTTTACTGTATTTGAATTAAAGGAAGTTTAAATGACACTCATGAAAAATTAGTTGGAGACGAGGGTACGTAGATGTGAGAGTCGAGCATGTAAGGCATAGCTAAATGCATAAGAAAAATATTGTTCATAACATAGTAGGATATAATTTGATATTCTTTTAGTTCGTAGCGAAGCACGGGCACTTAGCTGTAATACTCAAGTTTTTGCTGGACCTGGCTGCTATTCTTTCTCGCAGGTGAGGTCGCAGAGCAGCAGGAGCGAGCTGCTTGCTTTGCTTGCCCCCACCGGCCACCGCAGCTGCCCTCCTCCTCTGCTCTGCTCACGCTCTCCTCTCCTCGGTGCCCCACCCAGAGCGGGGGAAAGAGGAGGAGCACCGCCACCGGAGACTACTAGAGCGAGGGAGAGGGCGGCGAGATCTAGGGTTTGGCGGCGATCCATTCCATGCGTAGGTAGGTGCCGAGGGAGATGAGCGCGTCTCGGTTCATCAAGTGCGTCACGGTGGGAGACGGGGCAGTGGGCAAGACCTGCATGCTCATATCCTACACCTCCAACACCTTCCCCACGGTACCAAGCTCACCATCTCCTCTTGTTGTATGCTCGATCCGCGTGGATGCAATTTTCGTCGTTGCAGGAAAATTCGAAAATTTAGGCCCTTTCCTGGCCCTTCTTTCCATTTCTGGAGGAAGATCCGCTTCTTTTCTATTAGGCTGTTTAGCTGCCTGCCTGAAAAGATCAGACCCTTCATTTCCTTTTTATTCAAGGACCATTTTTTTTTCTTTTTAGCTTGTCTTGGCTTGGCTTTCTGCCAGGATCTTGTGTATTCTACCTCAGGGATCCTGCCCATTTTTCGACTAAAAATCTGACCTTGGTATTTCTTACACAGATCGAGTTCTAATCTAGGCGTAATACAAATCTAGGCGTAATATAAACAAGCAGCATTACTATTGTTGATTCCAAGGTGTGGTGTCTCTATTTTTCAGGACAAATCATGTGGTAGTATAAATATTAAGTCGGGACAAGTTTTGCAGACCATTCTCATGCTTTCTTTTGCTCTTGCTTGACTCTCAATTTTACATAGTATTACAAGAGTAACATCTTGTATGTTGTGGCACCTCTTATTTTGTTTGCAATTAACAAGTGGTGCGATGTGAATGCTTCAACCAAAAATCAGAATTTTACTACAGCTAATTCTCCATGATTAACCTCTAGATTCTGTTTGCATGATGCTTATTGTGATCTCCACTGGTAGTAGTCATAGGTATACCTTTCGGCTTTAGTAAGCGTGTTTTTATTTATGCGAACAACCAATGTAGAACAGTTTTGCATTTCTAACTCATTACTTATATTTTTACATGTGACATTTGTTCACCTCGATGCTACAGGATTATGTTCCAACAGTTTTTGACAACTTCAGTGCAAATGTCGTGGTTGACGGGAGCACAGTAAACTTGGGGTTGTGGGATACGGCAGGTCCGCTTTTCCCTCCTTTTTTCCCTTTTAGTGGATGTAGACATGATCGCATCTGCTATTACTCATGATCATCAAAACAATCGAATTTTGCTGAATTTAACAGGGCAAGAGGACTACAATAGACTACGCCCATTGAGCTATCGTGGTGCTGATGTTTTTCTGCTGGCTTTTTCGCTTATCAGCAAAGCAAGCTATGAGAATGTTTCCAAAAAGGCAATAAATATTGTTCTCCTATTTTCTTGCTTCCTCTCTTGAAAGTTTGGTAGCTAATCCGGTTTTATCTTATACCCATGTATGCATTTTTCAGTGGATTCCTGAATTAAGGCACTACGCTCCTGGTGTTCCCATAATTCTTGTTGGGACAAAGCTTGGTATGCCCTTCATCTCCTATTGCAGTGCATGTGTGCAAAATGTCACATCTCTGGGATTGACGTAAATATATTTTCATTCCCACTCATCTCAATTGCATTGTAACACTCAACCGACTTGTGTTTACCATGTACCTATTCAATATTATATGCTACACTTAAACTGGATTGTGATTGCCACATACCTGATACCTGTAAATTATGATTTACAGTTTGAGAAAATAGGTAGTACCACTGTCTTATGATTTAAGCAACCTGAAATCCTGTTGAAGTATAAGCGTGTTTGCGTCACAAATTCACTTCTACTGTGATTCATGTGTGTTTGCGTCACAAATTCACTTCTACTGTGATTCATGTCCAAGCCATATGGTATATATGTTTATGATAATTCGAAGATCATCTTTAACTAGCCATAGAATCTATGCCAATATCTGCATGTGGACATGTATGTGAACATGGTTGAATGGAAAACAAGCCATTTGAATTAATGAAGGCATGATCTCATTGATGGCTACTAGTTTATTTGATTGGATATATGACATCTTCAAAACATGTAGTTTTTTCTGCTATCAAGAGTTAAATCACTGTGAAGCTGAGAGCTTGTTGATCATTAAACAAGATACTGACTGCTTATTGTCTTTAGGATTGTAAGACATACCTATTTTAAATTTGCAAAGTTCAAAGTTGACATCATTAGGTTAATGCTGGATTTATGGTTGTGATATTAAGATTTGATGTGACATGTGATATGAATGGATGTTTTACACAGAGACCATATTTTATCATCACCTGAGTTATGCAACATGTAAATGTTGTGTATTATATATTCTCTACATGAAGAATATCTGATGATGTGTTCATGCTAAGTTGCTAAACAGAAAGGCACATATGAATATACCTGATCCATAACATACATCCATCTTGAATTCTATAGATTGTTCTTAGCGCACTATATGGTTCAACTCGATGAGAATTGGTATTTTCCGATCTTAGGCAGCACATGAGGCTCTAGGACTATCCTTGGGAAGGCATGCCATGCGTACTTGATAAGATATTCATTGGCTGAACACTACCTGCCAATTTTTGTGCCTGAAGGACATCTGGAGGTGCTTCTCTAGGTCCCGAGCATAGCCAGTGGTGTAGCCAGGATCCAAACCACCTTTGTAAAATATTTAGACTTTAATGAGTTTATCTTCAGTTAACCCCACAAGTTTAAACTGCCACATAGTGAAGCATTTTGTGCTACTAACGGTATTTGTAGACTCTGTCCTCACTTGTCAGTTTGACCTGGCAATTTGTGTCTTGTTTAGAGCCTTTGGCATCTATAACTGTTGTCAAATTCATGTTCATGAGTGGGACTGGCGGAGTTTGTTCATCAGTTGGATTGTTGGAGTTTTGAGTAGGCTTTGTCAGATTACTTGTGGCAACTGTTGGGGTGCAAGTCGTCCTCTGCTTATAACAGTGCATTCCTGTCAGATTTTTTTACTGTGGAACTGTGCTAGCCACTTGGTATCGAGTTGCAATACCTCATATATGTACCTGATGCCTAATTGCACGTTCACTCTAAGGATTGCTGTCCCTGTCTAACCAGTAGCTCTGCATATTTTTTCGTTGTTCGGTTGTTTATGGTGCTTTACTAGTTGCTTGCCAACAAGATATAATCTGGTGATACTAAACTATTAAGTTACTGTTAATAGATCTGCGGGATGATAAGCAGTTTTTCGTAGATCACCCTGGTGCGGTTCCTATTTCCACTGCCCAGGTATGCAAAGATTTGTCTGCTTCTGTTTTGTTGCTCGCGAGCATTATGATTGAAACTTTAAAAATCATTTTGGTAATCACTGTAGGGTGAAGAGCTGAGGAAGCTAATTGGTGCAGCCGCCTACATTGAGTGCAGTTCAAAAACACAACAAGTGCTACATTTTCTTTCATTCGCTACATGAAGCATTGAGCTCACATGCTGTAAGTGGTTGCTGATTGCTGTTGCTTTGCACCTGCAGAACATCAAGGCAGTGTTTGATGCGGCGATTAAGGTGGTTCTGCAGCCTCCAAAGCAAAAGAAGAAAAAGAGAAAGGCACAGAAAGGATGCACCATTTTGTAACTAAATGGTAGACTGAGCAAGTGTTCCACAAGCTATCCTTTCTTTTGCAAGTATCTCGCTTCAAAGGATAGTCATGGCTTGGTCGTATAATTTCGCACGATGTCACTAGTAGAAGATATATAGCGCTGTCTTGTGGTGTTGGATGCACTTGGTTTCTGGTGTGCTACTAGTTAAGTGGATGAGGAGGGGAATACACTGTACCTACCGTTTTATTATGGATAAAATGGGTTGGTTAATTTGCAATATAGCTTGCTGAATTTAGGTACTGGCTGGTAAGTAATGTTTCGTGGTCAAAGCAGGTGGTGTAGCATACTGCATGCCTTTGTTGGTCAGGCTCAGATGGATGCTTGCTTGTTTGGTTGGGCTATATGGTTTGATTGTTGTGTTAATTCGATTGGACGCAGGAAGCCCGATGCGTTTAATATCGATGGCTTTGAATTTGAATTTGAATTTGAAGCAACCAGAATTTGGCAAAATAATCATGTGTTGGCGGGAGCGGAACTGGATGTGTACATGTGATTGAGCAGCAAAGCAAAACGAGAGCAAGCATGATCATTGATCAAGTGATGAAGCAGCAGGTAGCACACAGCCTAGAGCTAGAGGTAGCAGAGAGAGAGGAGCACCGCCGCCGCGCCGGCGAGCCAGCTGGGGCTTGGCAGCGTGGCGCCGCCGCAAGAGAGGCGATCTGGAGCGCTGAAGCAGCCGTGCGTCTGCATGATGCCCCTGCCGGCGGCCTCGAGCAGGAAGGTGGAGTTGGCGCTGCCGCTGCTGAAGAGAAGGCACCAGAAGAAGGGCCCGTGCCGGTGCGCCCGGTCGAAGCCGGCGCCCACCTGGGTGTGCTCCTTGCCGCGGATCACCGCAAGCGCCTTGGCCGTGGTGCCGCCGCCGCTGGAGGAGGCCAGCACGGCCTGCAGCGCGTCCTCCGGGCCGGAGCGCTCCCGGTGGCAGCCGATGAGGCGGCCTGAGATGACGTCCACCGTGGGGAGCTCCACCCCGCAGTTGGCAGCGTAGACCTCGGTGATGTGGGCCTCGGGGGGCTCGCACGCCACCGTGCTGTCGCCGCCGCACGCGCCGCCGCCGCCCATGCACTCGGAGATGTACTGCAGCGCCATGCACCCCAGGCCGGCGCTGTTGCGCAGCCGAGGCAGCTTGCTCGCCGTCCGGTTGGCGTTCACCAGCTCCACAAGATCGTTCGCTGGGTTCCCTGCAGCCACCAGCAAGCAGCCACCAATCAAACCCGCCCCTTCCCCCGCTTGGCATGCATGCATTCCATTCGTAGCAAGAAGAGAACAACAAGAGAGGAGAGTGAAATTTCGCCCGCAATCATCAGATCTCTCCCTCCGACATTGATTCAAGAAAGAACCTGGCAATCCTCTCTATCCTTTCGATGAGATACCCAAAGGAGATTAAAGAAAGAAAATGGAGGGGATCCCAGCGGGGAGAGAGATTTACCATGGATCTTTGCACTAGAAGCAGCACCCAGCAGCATCCACAGGCAAAGCACGACAAGTAGTAGATGGGATTGGGAGTTGCAGATTCTCCCCATTCTCTTGTCTTGTGTCGCAGAGCAGCCAGTAGCCGTCTCACAAAAAATCACAAGCAGAATGAGGGCGACGAAGCAAAGAGGGGGAAAGTTGGCTGCTTCACCTCCTCACCCCTCACTCTCTCCCCTCTCACTGCGTTCTGTTGTGCCGTTGCTGGTACCACAGCAATATAGTTGGCAGACACAGGAGTCAAATGCCGCAGAGGTTAAGTGGGTGGCATAGAAGAAAGAAAAATAGGCGACTATAATTTTCACTTATCATGTCTATATTGTCTGATTATGCATCGAGATTCATATTCCTCCCTGAAGCTGATAATTAGTTTTTTAGGTGTGTTAAGGACGTGCACACTTGCGTGGTGAGTATGATGGTGTGAGTTCATGTGTATGCGTCATGTTATTGTACCCTTCAAAAAAGATTCAGGTCCCTCCTCGTCATTCCCACCCTACTTTATTTTTGCAAAAAGACACGCTCTTTCTATTCTTCTACCCTCACCCTTGAGGTTATCGATGAGGCCTCAAGGTTTTTGTCATAGTGGTGAGATAGCAAGCGAAGTCTCCGTTAGGAGTGGGTTTCTGGCGAGGTTTTTATCGTGGTCCGATGTTTTCTGTGGGGTGTGGGATCAATAAGGTTTATGACAAGTAGCAGCGACATCAGAAGGTAGGGTATAGCTGGCTGACGGCGGGGTGTCTACCTTAGCCGGGATAGACAGAGATAGAAGGGAGTGTGGTTGGGGGATGGGTGAAGGGCAAGAAATCTTTTTTGAGACAACGGATAGGAGCACTACCATTTCATTAAAAAAGAGGAACGATACAATAATGTTGATATCCAAATTTAAACATAGCCGAAGTTTCTAGAAACGTCAGGATACTTGGTCAAGAAGCCGATATAAAAGACGATTCTAGAAGAATTTGGACCATGAGTGATTGGCTAAGAGTCCTAATAAGGAAGAAGATTCCCAATCGGTTACAACAAGTTAGAATAGAAAACCTTACCAAGAAATTGATTTAGGAAAGTTCTGAAACGTAATGTTGTCTAGATCGGCTACGTAGTATATTTTAGACAAGTTTTAGATAAGTTTCTATTTAGATAGAGTCCTAGTTATATATTAAGTCGATTAGATTATATATAGTAAGCTAAGAGTTTGAGCCGTATTGTATCGAGTCCATATATCGGATACAAATACCCAACCAATGTATCGAGAAAAAGGTCCCCAACCAATCAATGTACTATTTCAATTCCTAGGAGTAGCAATAACTTGGCTTTATCATATTTTGTTCTTGATTGATTTGTTACACATCGCCTTTCGATCGGCTTCAAAATACACCCCAGGCGAGTACTATCTCGGTTAAGTTTGATCTTCTTGCTTGATTTATCATAATACTATTTTTGTTCAATATTGTGGCGTATCGCCGTTTCGTGCAAAGGTTAGATTCTACACTCGTCCTGTCGGCTTATTTGGCTTTACAGATTGGTCGATAGTCTGTTTACTCTCGTTTCATTAGTTTGATTAGCTTGTTAATCTAACTGATAGTCTGTTTACAGCTAGACGATCTAATCGGCTAGTTGTTGTTTACTTCTCATTCTTCTATTTTGATGATCTCATCGGTTTAGTAGTAGTCTGTTTATCTTTTTGAATCTATTAGTTTGAACTTCTGTTTAAAGCAGTAGTTTTCGCTACCTTTGAATCTAGTGGTTTGAATATCTAACTAAGCTGTTCTTGCTATCTTTGGATCTATTAAAATTTTGTCCTTGTCTTTAAGTTTGTTAGGTAATTCTAACTATTTTGGATTTAATTGGCTAATTAAAGCTGATTGATTTCTTTACCTTGCCAATTAAAGGTCAAATTGGCTGGCATGCCTAAACCCTAAATTTGGTGCTGATGGAGTTCCAAAACCCTAAGCCTACATTATGTTAAACCGACCAAATTTCGGAGCGAACAAATAGTTACATGAGATAAAGAATGGAAAGAAATCTTAGAGCTTTGTCTTGCAAAACTGTTGAATACATGAATTTTAAGACAATGAATGTTAGAATGTACACAAAGCTCCATATCATCTATCTATAACATGTCTATAAGCTTTACCATGTAGAACACATGGTGACGTAGATGAGAGAGATAGTGTATAGAGAATTGTATCATTATAATTAGGGTTTAGGGTTGATATAATTCTATAGTTGACTGTAGCATATGAACTAAAGGATGTGTGTAGAGATGAGCTGAATAGACAATAACTATTTATAGTATTAATCGTATATATATATATACCTTGATGGACAGTAGATGGCAAAACTTGAGCTGCGTGGAAGATATTCCCTTTTGGCTTCTCTTGTCGGAGCTGCGGGTAGCATCAGGTATGACCTTTTTCCTCTCTTTTGAGGCTGCAAATCAACTCTTAGTCATCCTGAGATGTGGTTTGTCTTAGGGCCTGTTCTCCTCAGTTTTTTTGAGACATGTCTACGAGATAAAAAAACGGATTCAAAAAGTAATAAAAAAGTCAAATAAGTCAATATAAGTCAGATAAGACATGAAATAAGTCAGATAAGACGTGGCTTATATTGACTTATTTATTATTTTTTGAATCCGTTTTTTATCTCGTAGGCGTGTCTAAAAACTCCATAAATCCTAAAAACCAAGGGCATCCGACTCTCGAGGCCACCTCGGAAAATTCTCGAAGTTACAAGATAAGTCAGATTAGTAGATTAGATAAGCTGGGAGAACAGGTACTTAGACCATCTTCAACCATTTTCTCTTCTTCTTATTTCCGTATTCCCTTTTCTATATTCGTTTTCTTTAGTTTTCACCATCTCCAACAGCATTCCTTCAAAGGGAATGATATATGGAAAGAAGAGAGAATCTCTTTCTGACGGGAATAAAAAAGAGAATCCTTTTCGAAAGAGAACGATGAAGGGATTATGTTGAAGTGTTGAAGGGAACGGAATTTCCTTCGTGGCGGGAATAGGAACCGAGAGGAAAATGGGTTGGAGATGGTCTTAGCATGAAAAGGTAGCAAGCGCTTCACAAAAAAGCTGTTTTGCTTTTAAATACAAATGTTTTGGTTGTTTAGTTTGATTTTTCTTATCTGTTATCTCCATTGTGTGTTTCAAAGTTTAGAAAACAAGTCAAATAAATTGGACTTGACTTTTGAGACCATCTTGGGAAGCTCTTAAAATTGATGAGATAATTAAATAAGAAATGAAATATAAGTAAATAAGGTGTAAATAATACTAATATATAGATGTTTGAGTATGGGTGGGAGAGGAGGAGCAAAAACAAAGAAATTAATCACACGGCTCGCTGGTCCATATAGGACGGCCATGAATAATGAATGAGAGAGAGAGAGCGCGCGCTAGACCCGATCACGGAAAGGTGCAGTAAATTGGTGGCAAGTAAATAAATTAACCAAAGGCAACGGCCCGGGGAACAAATGATGATGGCGGCCCCCACCAATTACCAACTCTTAAAACTTCGTGTTTCTTTGAAAAGGATGTCAATTCATTCCACAGATTACTTCCACCTTACATCTAACATCCTGATGAAGAAAAAATTACAAGCATAGCCTTGCAGGGCCAACACGCACAATAGTCAAAGTATCTTTTTCCTCTCTTCACCTTAGCGGTGAAGACGAAGAACAACACAAACCACAGCACCGCCAATCCCAACTTCACCGGCCGGAACCACAAATAGCGACGAAAGAATAGATCAAAACCAAACGAAATCATCGAAGCTTCGCGTTCTGTCGAGGACAATCTAAAGAAAGCCAAGATGGTGAATGCGCCGCCGCCGCCCGTCAACGTTGCAACCAACACCAGCAGCAAAGGAGACTCAACACAAAAGAACCCTAGCAACCTTTCTCCTACTAGCGACGGCAAGCAGCCGCCACTGAGGTCTAAACCACTCCCTAAAATTGGAGTCCACAAAAGCATCTCCCAAAAGGCCCAAATCCAGAAAGTGAACTCCACCGAAGTCGGAAGCAGTAGCAAGGAAGCAAACAACTTACCTCCCCTCGATGTCATCGGAGCCATAGAAGCCGGTGCTGGCCACGCCGCCCAGGAACCACTGGAGCTCCGCTAGATCTGCAGCAAACCCCTCCTACACCTACTGTTACGAGTCCAAAAGCATAGCTACTGTACAGAATCCGCCGCCCCTCGATCGTCTCCCTCCTCTCTGGTGACCCTCCGGCCACCATCGAGAGGAAAGACGGTCAGGAGGGCAGCAAACGCGTGGTCGCCTTCCGAGTCGCCATCTGGCTACTGTAGCTAGGGCTTATCCTCTCATGCGGTAATACCTCTTAAAAACTCCCTAATCCACCTACTCCCTCGTATCACAAATAATTCCAATAATTCATGTTTGAGATATTTGTGGGTCAAATTTTGAAACTTGAGTCACAAATATATTTTTAAATAATTAGAATGTGTACATAAAAATTATGTGTGTAGATTTCTTTCAAAACATGCTTCAATATTATTATAATTTTAGTGAGATTTAAAATAAATTACAATAATAATTAATGGTCAAAGTTGCATCTTGGAGACTATGCATCGTGAAGACTACAAAATAAAAAATATCAAATATTTGTGACTGGAGGGAGTAATCGTCTAATCCCACTACCACATCATTAGAGCACATCCACGGAGACGTAGTGACGAAATTAATCATTCAGATGGCTAGCCAAAAAAAAGATTATTCTTGCTCAAATCCACCACTTCCAAAACCCCATTGATTCATCCTCCTCTTTGTCAAGGAGCCCCTAAGCTACCCTCCTCACACCACTAGATATATCCACCTCTCCCTTCCGCCGCGTGGCTTCTATCTCGTCAATCCGCCATCTGAACATGTCCATCGTTGTCCGTGGATCTATGGTAGCCTCCCTCTAAGCTATGGCCGACCGTCGTGCCTCTGCCATCCTTGGTAGCCTCCATCTAAGCTAGGGGCATGGTAAACCTGACGGCGTCAAACGTTAATACATGAAAAACACAAAATGGATGCCATATCATATACAGTTCCTAAAAGGACCAAATGTTGCAAGCTATAAGAGCATCTCCAGCAAAGACTTTAAATTTCTTCTCTATAACACTTTTTCCTATAAACTTTACCCATCCTCTAAAATTCTGTAAGACTTTACACTATACTCTACGACGTTGTTTCAAGATAGAAAAAATGGAGTACAAAAGGTAAACCGTTTGGCTTTTTGACTCGGAGATAAGAAGATAAGGTGAAAGACAGTAGTATGTAGCGAAGTTTTTTTTAAGGAACACGTCTTAGGGCCCACATGTAGTGAAGTTGAAAATTGTATGTACTCATATTTGCTAGTTGAAACACGTCTCAGGGCCCACATGTAAGAGATGTATTGAGTGTCATGTAGCAATGGGCACCAACTAGGCCTGATCTTAGGCAGTTCGGCCCGATGACCCGGACAGGACCCGTCTTGATTTTTTTGGGCTGGGCTCGGCTTGGGCCCTATTTGTCAGCCCGAAGTAAGGTTTGGACCGGACTTCTGGCCCGACCCGACAATTATAGTAAATGTCATTGGCCAGGCCCGGCTCGGGCCTGATGTTGCCATGTTGGTAAAACTAGCTGAATGTCCGTGCGTTGCTACGAAAACATAAATAGTAAAACAAATATTAGAATCTATCATATACAATGTCAACTATTTAGTAATTTTGCTAGTTATGAAGTATTATGTTTTTTCAAGCAATTAAATATTGTCTTCTTGTTTTAGGCAATTTTTTTGGCTTACATGGTTCTTATTACATTTTTATATTTTTAAAATATTGGATCAAAACGAAGTAAATATCCATTTCGAGAATGATTTCAAAATATTGCTTCTCCACCGATGGTGATTTCAAATTTTGAATAGACGAGGGAGATAGTAGGGCTGGGTATATGTGTAGTTAATGCAAGGACGGAGGGTAGAATGGTCCAGTAAAAATAGACCACCACTCATCACTATTCACCACAAGCCACTTTTAAGTAGTAGAGATGATTTTAAAAATATTGTCTCTCCACCGATGGTGATTTGAAATTTTGAATAGACGAGAGAGGTAGTGGGGCTGGGTATATGTGTAGTTAATGCAAGGACGAAGGGTAGAATGATCCAATAAAAATGGACCACCACTTATCATCACTTACCACAAGCCACTTTTAAGTAGTAGACCGGGACGGCTCATGATCAGGTCTAGCACTAACTGCATGCCCCCAATAATAAATGTACGTACAGTATGGATACAGTACTGGAAGAAAAAGAATATCCATCACTTGTTGATCGGACGGCTGCAGCTGATGTGTGGCCAGAGCAGACTGAAACCAACCCAAGTGCATCCGATGCAGTGCAGACCGGCAGGAGCCTGCCTTATCCAACCAATATCGGACGGAGCCTCTCTGCTGTCTCCTCCCACCTCTCCTGGCGATTGGCATGCCTGTCTAGTGTCTAGTGCGTAGCCGTAGGCACCATGGCCATCTGCTTCTTCCCTTGGCACTTACCCACCACCACGACGGCGCCGGCGGCGGCGACGACGACGACGAAGAGGCGGATGATGTTGCGCTGCGGCCTCAGCTCTGACGATCAGCCTCCGATGACTGTGTCCATCACCGGAGCCACCGGTTTCGTTGGACGCAGATTGGTTCAGAAGCTCCTAGCTGGTACGTGCGTAGCCTATCCGTTTATTCATTCAGGCTAGAATGTACATAGCGCTAGTTAGTTCTTTTTCAGTCCTAGCCTCATACGTTAATTGCTTTTAAATTCACTTAATTGGACCGTTCCTTCTCTTTTC
Organism: Olyra latifolia; assembly: GCA_036346145.1. NCBI lineage: Eukaryota > Viridiplantae > Streptophyta > Magnoliopsida > Poales > Poaceae > Olyra > Olyra latifolia. The sequence goes on along the minus strand of CM070524.1, from coordinate 773,258 downwards.
GATCGACCCTCATTTCTTTTCTTTCCGTTACTTCCAAAGTCACAAACGTCGTTCCTTAACTCACCCCATCGATTATCACAACTTAATTGTATAATATCTCACTACAATTCAGTTGATATTTGGCAAGCTAGCTTGAATCTTTAATTTCAGTTCCAAAAAAGTTCTTTTTTGTTCATTGGACCATGGTTATGTGTTGCAAGAATCACCCACACATGGTTCTTGACTAGTCTACTAGTTGAGTGTCCGTGCTTTGCTACGGAATCTCAAATGGAGTAAATAAATTCTTAAATTACACACGCTTTAATATTTATAGAATAAATTATTAGTTGCAAACATCTTAAAAAACAAACCGCTAAACTATACTGAACCAATTCCACTAATACCCATCATCCACAAAGAGATGACACATTAAAAAAGGATAACGTCACAAAAACAAATCATCTGAATAAAACAAGTATATTTATAAGAATGTAAAGCAGAATGGAACAAAAGAAGCTTCTTTCTGTTCCACCACAAATACCACAAATACCAGCTCATTCTAGTCAGTGGTGAACAACGTCCATTGCAGTAATTATGTTATAAACCATACTGTCTCCAATGGTGGGCCGAAAACCCAACTAAAAAATTGCTGAAATCATTAGACACTTTGTTCACATGTATACTGTGTTTGTTAAGTAACTCTTTTTCTGAACCATCCTTGAAATCGATTAACTCTTCGGTAGCTTCTGTTCCAAATTTTAATTCTTAAAGGGATTTCTTAATTGATGCATGCATGTTTGTTGTAAACAAATAATAGATTTCGAAGGATTTTTTCCCTAAATGAAGTGGGATTGTAGAATTAAATAATCAATGCAAGAGGAAGGGGACCTTCCACTGTGGAGTAGATTCTCCTGTAGGAATAGCTTCATTTACTATCGCAGATCCGGCCAACAATAGCATATCTGCTGGAACAGATCTATCTTCGCTGCTAAGTGAGCGGCCTATTGACACAATATCTCCAGGTAGTAGCTCTGTCCCTGGGATTTTAACCCATCTAAATAAAAAAAAACTCAAAGTTAGGATGAGATATATGATCAAGCAGTATAAGAATTGAATTAAATGAAGGAGGCGTACTTTCCACAGCGATAAGTTAACATAATCTGATTGTCAACTTTTACACGCCTTAGCTCAGTCAATGTCTTCAATCTATTCTTTGCCATTGTAGACTCAAACAGGAATAGCATGAAAAGCGTAAACAAACTGTAGTACCCATACTCATCCAGACACCAAAGGCCAACACAAAAAACCTGTAAAGTAAGAGCTTACTGACAGCAAAGACATATAAGCTGATGAAATAACAAGTCAAAGATGATAGAGACTAACATGGAACACAAAAAATGGTTCCATACACTGCTCCTTCATTAATTTCTGAAATGTGGGCTGTGGATACTCAAATCTAGCGAGGAAACAATTTAGTATATTAGCCATTATTTCTAAGCAGATGTATGTATGATGAAAGCTTCTGATGTCAAATTTTGAGGTTTGATTCAAATATTCAATAGACACTTTTGCAGAGTTTTGGATATCTAAAAACTACATATATACAGAAACTGGAAAAATGGTAAGAAGATAACAAATAAGGCAAGGTTCCACACAAGATTAGAAGGACAAACTCAACTTAACAAAATAAGTAGTGACGTAACTTGGCCATATTGCAATAACTTAGAATCCAAGAATCAAGAATACAATTATTAGTACTACAATCGAATTGGAAGAAATATAACTTTAAGTTGCAACCAGCGGTGCTATTGTGTACACACTTAATTTAAACTCAAAACTATTTTAAAATTTAAATTAATTTATTATAAAAAACATAGTGCATATAATAATCAATTACCCACTAATACCTCTTACAGAATTCATAAGCTAGAAATCTGCAGGAAAAAGGGAATGCTGTCAAGACACCTGATTCCAGGATAAAACCTAGAATCATAGGAACAGCACTAAATACACCAATCTGGAAAAGAAATTGAGTGTTCAGAGCCGTGTTCAGGGCAGTATTCTGCAATATATTGGCTCTATTCTGAATTGATTCTCCAAGACCGATAAAGCCTAAACAGACAAGTAATGTAAGAAATGTGTCGACAAAAATCTAATATCTTGGTTACAATTATCAGACAAAATTCTCACAAACTGTCTCCAAGAAAAAGAAAAAACTACATAATCTATAGATGCAAAGTAGGCAACTTATTGATCCAAGAAACAATACTGCTGCTAGCTGTAAAATTTGGCTAAAGAACATATTGCTAGCTGCAAAATAATGAATTTCCAGCATCATTCTATAACAATATTACTGCTAGAGCAAGACCCAGTACATTGTAAAGGTTTGTCCTTTCATGAGAGAGTTGGAAGGCCCCAGCCATAAAACACTAAATACATGGAGCCAATACTTTCATGTGCCAATATCATTGCCCAACAGAACCCAACCATTATGCTATGCAGAAACAAGAATACTTGTCATGATAGCAATCACCAACTTGATCCCATCAGTAAGGCTATATCAGGGAAAAGGTGAAAGCACATTCCTTGTCAAATTTTGTTAAATTTACATTACACATTTTTCAACTACAGGAAAAATTCATTTATCTTGAGTGTTTCATCAATCAGTTTCACCCTTTGCTCCAACTGAATTCTAACAGTCATTCCTTTAACCGATCATCCGCCCTCACAAGCAATGAACTCTTCCTTTCCATTCCAAGCAGTGCATTGCAATATAATCTATAGGATCCACTAACAAGTAAAAAACTATAGCTGGAAGCATATCAAAATGACACCAAAAAGACGCAATTTTTTCATTCTCCAAAGTATCCTAAGCCCTTTTCCATTCTCTAAAGTATCCTAAGCCCTAAACTGAAGATTTTACATGTTTTTCAAGTCATACTTTCTTAGAAGCTTTACCTTATAGCAAGAGCGGCAAAAGAGCATTGATTAATGCTGGTGTATGATGAACTAATGCTTCTCAGCGCGGCCTAGCAGAAAATGTGAATAACCAGGGAAGATCAACTCTACCTCTCAACCTTTAAACAACCCTTACTGCTTAATCTACAAAGCAAGGAATTTGAAAGCACACTTTCAGAGGTTTAACCATTTCATTTTCCAACCAAACAAGTTTCCAAGTGAATATTCATCGATGAAAGAAAGAAAATAAAATCTCAGTGCAACACACATTACGCAAGACATTTCTTGTCCTTGTCAGCGATAAGTCACACGCCACGCCGCTTACTACCGCCACGGCATGACGGCCGTGGTTGAGGATGGAGGCAAGACGCATGGAGGCCTGGGGCGGCACGGCGTGGTTGAGGATGGAGGCATGAGCCGTGGGATGGTCGGCGTGGTCAATTGCTTGAGGCGGGCGAGATCTGGCCGACTACAGGCATGAGAGAAAGTTGCTTAGCTAAGGAGGAGGCGGCAAGGCAAGCAAGGCTAGGAGGAGGAGGAGGCGGCGAGGAGGCGGAGGAGGAGGAGGCTGGGGAGGAGGCGGAGGAGCTGGAGGAGGAGCAGTGGTTGGTGAGGAGGCGGGCGAGGCGGCCGGGGGGAGGCAGGAGGAGGGAGGAGGGAGGCGGCGTGAGGTGAGGAGGAGGAAGGGGCAAGGGAGATGAGGAGGAGGGAGGCGGCAGCGGAGAGGAGGAGGAGGAGGCGGCGCGAGGCTGGGGAGGAGGCGGAGCCGCGGAGGAGAGCAAGCGGCTGGGTGAGGAGGCGCGGCGAGGCGGCTGGGAGGCGGAGTCCGCCTCTCGCGTGGACGCGCGCGTGGAGTCGTGGTCGCTGCCGTTAGATCAGGTCAGGATTGCTTTGGAGAGCCACCACTCATCACCATAAGAGCCTTTTTAGGTATAGAGACAATGGTAATTGTGTTTTAATTTCACTGCTTTTGGTCAATCAATACCCGGCCGGCCGGTAATTGTGTTGCAAGAATCACCTCGCACATGGTGCTTGACTAGTCTACAATGGTATGCTTTTACATGAAGCCGCACATGTAACACCTAGTTTTTTTTTATCAAATGTTTTATAAAGCAAAAAACTAAACTGTATATATGAGTTTCTTGTAATTTTCGTAACTTTCCATGTATTTTCTAAATTTTCTAGCATTTATCCTCGGACTACTAGAAAATGATAGAAAATTGTGGGAAATTCAGAAATAACAATATATATGGGGAAAATTTTATGAGCTCCAAAGATTATTAGGAATACTAACTTATAATTTAGTTTGGATTTCACAAAATTTATGCAAAGAACAGGCTAGGTGGTTACATGTGCTAATTTTTTTAGAAGAAGGTCAAAGATTCATTCAAATAAGCTCATCCATTTTACATCACGACCTTTTTGCAAAATAAAACAACACAAGCATCCCGAAGGGTCTAAATGCAAAAGGCAGAAACATCTAGATGATGTTCCCCTCCAGCCACCGCTGCCCAGGACGAAGCCACCGGAATCAAGCACCACCGCCTCCTCTGTCATTAGTGTCAACTTAGAACAGATATAAAAGATCAACATCAAACAATGGCGTGGCAGCTTGTAGATCTGTTGCGAGCGCTTAAAAGGAGATGGAGCCGAAGTAGCATTGCCAAGGCTTGTCGTCGATCGTAGCACGTACACCGGCGCAAGAAGCACCCAACACACATCGCCCAAACACATCCTCCTGTCGCCGCTCCGCAGTGGTCTCCGTAGAGAAACACCCTAGAAACCACCACCAAGGCCTCTACTTCTCACTAACATCGAAGTCTCCATCAAAAGCACCTTACACCGCCAAAATCAGCAAGGCATCTCCGCAAGCTTTCGAAGAATTACCGGCGAAGAACCGTTATTACCTGCCATAGCCGCCACCGACGCCGGCCGCACCGCCATGAAGGGACGAAAACTCCGCTGGATCTGACAGCTAGACCATACCATAGACTACTCCTGTACCACTACACCAAAAGATGTCATATATGCCAGTATATCTATGCCGGTTTATTTAGAACCGGCACAAATAAAATTATTAATGTCGGTTCTTATGTAGACATATGTGGAAAGCTTATCTATGCTGGTTTTATTTAAAAACCTGACACAAATATGTATATTATATGTGTCGGTTCGTAAAATAAACCGGCACAAATAATCTGCATATAAGCACTGGTTCTTAAATAAAACCGATACATAAACCGAAAAAAGGTAGGAGAGTTGAAAAAACTGTGCATTTCCCTCTCTCTACCTTATCACTTTTTTCATTGTATTCATCTTCTCCCTCCCTTATCTTTTTTACTACCATAACCAACTTCTCTCTCCCATAACTCTTTTAGTACCACAACCATCTTCTCTCTCCTTTACCTCTTTATTCTCCACACAAATAACTCCTTTTAATCTTGTCTCCTCTCTCCTCTCCTCCCCTCATCTCCTATGGCAGGGGAGATCCGCTGAGGTATGGCCGGACGATGGCGGCCTAGGCGCGGCAGTGCTACAGGCGTAGAGGCGCAGTCGGACGGTGGAGGCATAGATGTGGCAGCAACGAAGGCGCGTGGCGGCATTGTGGGCATGTGGTGGCACGGCCAGAAGGCGGTGGTGCGGGGACACGGCGTGATGGCGGCAGCGTGGATGCACGGCAACGACACAATCAGACCGTGGCGGCACAGGCACCATGGCCTGAGGCCAGATGGCAGGCTGGCTGGCGACATGGAGGTTGAGCTTGGCGAGGCGGCTTGGCAACAATGGGCTCAAAGCCCAATGCTATGCTAGGCGCACGACTACAGAACGTGCCTGATGCCCAATGCTTGTTTTTATTATTTTCCAAGGCTATCGGTGCAGGTTTTCCAAACCGATCGATACCGATATTTTTACATCAGTGCCAGAAAATTAGTGCCAGTTCAAAAACCGGTACTAATGCCAGTTTAGAGCTGATATTAATGTTCATTTCCGTGGTAGTGTACATCCCTCAGCCGAGATCCAGCCCTCCCCCACCCTAACGACCACCCAGAGGCCGCCGGCAGCAAGGGAGTCAAGGAGATGGCCGGATCTGAGCAAGGGGCCACCCTCTACTACGCTCACCCTCGAGGTCGCCTAAACAATGGGTGCCAAGAAGATAAGACCGAGCCCCTGCCCCCCTCCCCAAATGAGCTTGGTGTGATTGGTTACAGGGTATTACATGTGCTAATTAATCTGACAATAAACAGCCATTGACTCTCAACGATCAAACGATCATGTGTGCATGATTAAAGGTTTTCGGCTTTTCTCATATAAGGAACAACGTTTAGCTGGTTCTGATTTTTCAGAGAGCAAAAGTAGTCTGCGTCCATAGATGAGGGACGAAATTAAGAGGCCTTTACGTACTTTTCAATCTCTTGATACGCATATATATGTATGCAGATGATCATAAGGTCTGCGTCTTAACACGGTCCGCCAGCAAGGCCACATCGGTTTTTCCTGGTAAGAAGCTTAAGGTAATACATACATATGTACAACAAGTATATATGCATCCATAGCTGATAGTGAAACATATTTGCATACATATGATCAACTACTGAAATCAAAATCAAATCATGCTGATGCATCGACATGGATCGCTGGTATATATTAATATATATACGTAGCTGCCACCTATCCGGGGATTACAATTGCCGAAGAAAGAGATTGGGAGAAATGTGTGAGCGGCTCCAGTGCTGTCGTGAACTTGGCAGGCATGCCCATAAGCACGAGGTGGTCACCTGAGGTTTGTACCGACTTAAAAACGATCGAGAGAGGATCGGCGTACTACCAGCCCATTAAAAAGCGAGCTAGCTAACTTGATTTCATGGTTTCTAATTTCCAGATTAAGAAGGAAATTAAGAAGAGCCGAATCAATGTTACATCAAAGGTACCGTACGTACCTGCAGGAAGAATATATTTCCTTTTTTTACACAATTTTCTGTTGGTTTGGGTTAACGTACGTACTGAGATTAATTGCTGGGGATAGGTTGTGAATTACATAAACAACGCCGCCATTGCTGATGCTGGGCCCTCGGTTTTTGTGAGTGCAACAGCTATTGGTTACTATGGTAAGTCGATCGTAGCAATGTAAAAGCCGATTAGTTGCTGCAAGACTAGCTAGCTCATCGATCTATCGATCTACTAAGTTAGTATGCAATATATATATATATATATGACAACGTTCGATCTGCAGGCACTAGTGAAATCCATAGCTTCGATGAGTCAAGTCCATCAGGCAAGGACTATCTAGCAGAGGTAATTAAGCGAGCAAGCATGCATGCAGATTGATTTGTATGCAATGCAATACTCAGTCGATCAGGATATAATGCATATGCATGCATTGCCGGCCGCAGGTGTGCAGAGAATGGGAGGCGAGAGCACGTGAAGTGAAGGGAGATGTTAGGCTCGTGCTTCTTCGGATCGGGGTTGTCCTCGGCAAGGACGGCGGTGCTCTAGGTGTTGCTCAATTATATTGTTTGCTTTGCTTGCTCGTCGATCTACCTCTCTTAACTACCTATATGCTTCATTAGCTAGATGCACGCATGTTGATTTTGTTCTTTAATTTTGGCTCGATATATTGATCCCATCTGCAGCAAAGATGATCCCCCTTTTCATGATGTTTGCCGGTGGTCCTCTGGGGACGGGACGGCAATGGTAGGTAAATCTGCCACTTAGCTATAGCTTGTGAATCCTTTCCAGTTAAGTTAGCTACATCTCTCTCATGCATGGATCGATGGATATATATTCAGCTGCATGGGTCTCATATTCTCATGACATAGGTTTTCTTGGATTCATCTGGATGACCTGGTGAATCTCATCTATGAATCTCTAAAGAACCCCGCATACCAAGGTACGTAATTGCATGGCAGAATCTAGCTAGATATATAGCTGATTTTGATTCCTGCATGTCGATCTGTGTGTCAGGCGTGATCAACGCGACTGCGCCGAACCCGGTGAGGCTATCGGAGATGTGCGAGCGGCTGGGGCGAGTCGTCGGGCGCCCGTCCTGGCTGCCGGTGCCGGAATTCGCACTCAAAGCGGTGCTCGGGGAAGGCGCCTCGGTGGTACGTACAACTAGCTAGCGTAACGTGACTTTCCGGTCACGGAAATGCAATCCCCTTTGCATGCGTCTCCACCATTGAATCGTTTTTCAAGATTTATGCTCTTCTCTCGCTCCACTCACATGCTCATTTGCAAACTCCCTGGATTTATGGGGAAAAAGAAATTAGGTCCTTTTTCCTCTCCTCCTTTCCCTTCCGGCCCGCCCGAGTCATCGACAATGAGAGTGATAGTCGCCGATGGCCATGCGTCCATGGGGGAGCCGGATCGGTTGGGCTAGAGGGGAGAGGGAGAAATACCCGATTATTTTTTTTCTAAAGTAATCTAGGTTTTTTTTTGTAAAAGAACATACGAGCGGGAGTGAGTGCAGAGAACAAATCTTGGAGCATAATTTGATGGTCATGAACGTGCTTGGAGCCGCATGTGCAATGGAAAAATCTGTTTTATTCCAGTCACTATCCTCGTTATGTCTTGAGATATGTGCGTTGCTCCAACTCTCTCATGTATTTTTGTAAACAAACCCTTTAACAATTTTAAATTCTAGCAAAGAAGTCCCTCCTTCCTTTATCTATCTCTTCCTCTCCCTCCCCGGCCGCTGGACCTTCACTCGGCCTGATGCGGCCATTGCACCTCGGGGCAGGGGGGGAAGGGAGAGACGAAGGAGGAGAGGGACCTTGTTGCAAGAATTTGAAGTTTTTGAGGTTTTTTAAGCAAGAGAGAAGAAATGGGTGCGGCGTACTGAATCAGAGCACATTGAAGGGGGGTAGTGATCGGATCCTTCGCAAGTTTGGAAGTATTTTCCTACATTATTGGATGTCTGTTCCATCCTTCATCACCCGATCTCATGCATCTTGCATCCATCGTTCAGGTATTGGAAGGGCAAAAGGTTCTTCCGGTGAAGGCCACCCAACTGGGCTTCTCCTATAGATACCCCTATGTTCAAGACGCCCTCAAGGCCATTGCCAGGGACCTATGAAGCGATAACCAAATCACACACTTGTTCTTTTAATTTCCATTCAACAATTCTTTTCCTTACACGTACATAGGGTTGCTTCCCAATATATGCCATAATTAACTAGGGTCGCATCTGAATTTCCGGTGCTACTAGATTTATTACATCTATAACTCCAATATTTATACATGACTTAACATACAAACTCTGATACAACTCTAGTAGCTCTCTAGCAATATTTAATTAATCTTATCAGTGATTGAGATCTTTCTCATCCGTCGTGCACATTTGTTTTTTCTTTAAGAAAGAACACGTATATCACCAAGGAACAATGGATCAAGCAATCAAGGCAGAGACAAAGATTTACCCTGGTTCCTGCCTCTTCTTCTCTAATGTTGGATGATAGCTCTCTCTGACGTCGCATAATAACTCTAATCCAATCTTCCTTCACTGCATGATGAAGAGAACAATAATTACAAGAGGTTTTCTAGGGAGCCGAGGACTAAACCACACTACTACAGATCTGGCCGTCAGTACCGGTTCACAATGGCCATCAAGATCTGGGTTTTGAACCCAAGATAGCCATCCGGGCCCGATGCCCCATGGCATCGATCCCCGTTCCCTCACCCGTGCTTGATATAGTATCGATAACGGTTGGAGGCCACACGTGGCTTTAGCTCAGGCCTCGCCGAAGCCCGGCCAAGACGGGTTGGAAGCACCAACCGGTATCGATAAACTGTTGTTCGATCCGGTTGATTCCTCTAACAGTCTCGAGCGAGCACACGTGGCTTTAGCCCGTGCCTCGTGAAGCTCGGTCGATGCTGGTTGGTTCCTCCAACCGGTATTGAGAAGGCACCACCTGACCTATAAATAATATATATATATATATGCATGTGAGGTAATATATATTATATATGTGTACGTGTGTGTTAAGTCTAATATTATTATATATATATATATATCGTGTGCTAAGTCACAATTAATTAAAGCACATATAATCAATCATGCATAATTAACTGATAATTAAATCACGTAACTTTTATTAACAACTTTAATTACAACTATTAGGTATCACAATGAATCAATCATGCCTATATATAGTACACATACAGTTCACATAACATTCATTACAACTTTAATTACGTAACGCTCATCATGATCTTTTATGTGCATCGCTTCTTGGTAGTCGTAGATGTCGGCCCCGACAGTTCACGGTCTTTATCGAAGGCCCCACCTATTTGCCGCCGAACGTGAAACTCGCCTCTTGGATTGACGACCTTATCGAAAATCCACCGACGAGTTGTTCTTGGATCGCTCTCACGGTCGCCGGCGAGAAATCGGACACATTGCAAGTCGCTAGCACCTCCGGCCAGGATGTGCATAATATGGCACACTTAGTAGCCGCATAAATTGGTGCCCGACGGCTGACGCCAGACCTGTGGTGAAAAAAGCTAACAGCGTGAAATGGATACATGAAATGAAGTTAACTAACTCAAAAGCTATCCTGATGGCATACATACTCGAGAGGCAAGTGTAATATCGAATTCCTCGTTGAATTCGCCCACGGTTTCAGTACGGAACCGTGCGAATGCACTACACACGTGATTGCAAATTGAATATGATTAGAATTTGTTTAAAATGGAGTAGAACGAGCACAATAATGGAAAGAACAAGAATACCGGTTGAGAATGTCGATCAAGTTTTGGTACTTTTCAACTGGTCTCCTGAGCGAGTCTATGACTGTGATCATGCTACGATCTATCTCGATAATGAGAAGAATCCAGTGAAAGCTATACATATATATGGCAACGTAGGTAACTAATTAGTTCTAACATCGTGTTGTGGAAAAAGATTAGAACGATGCAAAAACACTTACTCAAAGTTGTAGGGTAAAAGTATCTTTGAATGATATTTTTAACCTATTAGCCCGTTGTATATGTTGGTCTCTGTATCGGCAGGGGATAGTTGAACATTTGTCTCATTGATAACTAAAGGGTCAAGGAAGCCTGTGTTGAGAGTAGAAACACTTTTGCATATTTCTATCTCCATTCTACGTAAGAAGAAATTAGTTAGGCTTGCAAGTTAGTATAGTGCAAGGGCCCGCACGGTGGATTTTTGTAATTAAATAAGACACTTACAGAGTCCAAAGAACTCAACATGGATACGTCGATGGCGTCTGACCGTATAGCTCGTACATTATCGCCATTGGACATAAAATTCACCGTCGTCGTGAAAAATGTTCTTCCTTGTACTTGACGGCAAATGACGGTAGGCCATGCTTGAACGCATCCAGGTACCATTCATGGAATTGGCGCATCCTAGTTGGTAGCTGGCCAATCTCCTCACGCCTGACCAAGGAAGCGCCCGGTGTAAATTGCCATCCGACCTGCGGCTTCAATGCGCATGTCGCCTAATATTTGCTCGGGTGAAGACCGGTTTCTTCGATGAATTTTTGCATCTCTTTAGCCTTCTGATTAGCTGATGACGTCGTCTTCTTCAACGTCTTTTTCTTGGACCTTTCCTTGACCAATGTGCGCTCGTAGTCAGATACACGAGGTTTTTCCTTTTTGTCCTTCAAATTTTTCACTGTCCTCAAGCCTTTTAGAAATTCTTCCGTACCAGGCTGAACCTTCTTCTCTGGTGACTTGGGTTTAAAAAATTTAGTGACCTCGGCTCTGACTACTTTCTCAGTCTCCTCCTCTGTCATATCGTACACCCGCTTGGCAAGTGCAGCCAGCTTCTTGGGTTGCGTGGGCCTCGTCCTCTTGCGAGCTGCTGGGCGAGCTGGCTTGCTTGTCTTGGGCGACGATGTTGGAGTTGGAGTTTCGCGTGCAAGGCTTGGTGCAGGAGACGGGCTTTTTCTGGGAGGCATCTCCTTAGGTGACGATGGAGGTGATGACGGACCGATTATGTGTGCCTGAGGTGATGAAGGTGTTGGAGAGGACACATCCATGTGATCTCGAAAAATAATGTATTTTTTCTGCCATTGGATGAAATTGTGGACTGCCTCTCCTAACTTCGTAGTCCCATCACCTCCGGGAATATCGAGGTCCAGGTCCTCGCACCCTAGGCATATCTCCTCCACCGAGACCCTGGAGTAGCCCGACATTATCTGTTGGCCATGGATGACCAGCCTTGGCTCCACCGGGTCAGCCATGCCGTGAGCCGCCTTGAAAGAGATGTTCCTCACTTGGACGTGCAGCTCACAAGGTGTCCGCTGCGTGATGTCATCCACGGGCCAGTGGCCCAAGTCCGCTTCGGCAACCCACCGGAAGCACAATGCCGCCGCCTTGAGGACTAATGAGGTCCGGATTAGCAGGAGGTTCTGGCCCGCATCTAGCCGTTGTCTCAAGGCTAACTGCACTGTCTTTGGATCTCTTCTTTCATGCTCTGTTGTGTTTGATTCAGCGTTCTTCAAGCATTAGGAGTCTGTTGTACTGTCGGGACTTGCTTCTCACCCGACTCCTATAGGTAGCGGCGTCCTTAGCGAACCCAATCTTCCACGGAACGCGCCAACGCCTCGTACGTCCGTGGTGCTCCGGGTTTTGTAGGGCCCTTGTAAGCTCGTCGTTCTCCTGTTTGGCACGAAGGTGCCCTGGGAAGATTCCTCGATCGACTTTACAAGTCTTCTGGCCACATCTGTCAGCACATTCCCGAACACCGTGTTTCCATCATCGTCAAGGCCGCCGCCGTGAGCATAGAACCAGCTCTTCGCTCTGTCGGGCCATTGCATTGTCGCGGGTGCGACACCTTTCGCCAGCAGTTCTTGTTCCCTCTTCTCCCATTTGTGCATCGCCTGGCGGTAACCACCAGGGCTGAGGTGGTGGTGGTATTGCTTCTTCCGAGCATTACGCCATTCCTTTCGGTCGACTTTGACCTTCATTCAATTCAGTAGTTCACTTAACGCATCCCGTGATTCTGCAACTTTGGGTACTTGTTGAAGTCGAATTCGGTTCTTCTTGACGTACTCGTGTTCAACTTCTTTTTATATGTTTGGAATCGATGGCCATCTTCTTCAACGTGTAACTCTTCACCTTCTTCGGTCCTTGGGGAAGGTGAATGTCTCCTTCAGTCGGTCGAGCATATCCTTCAGATCTTCAGGACATTATCCCATCTCACGATGCTAAGCGGCACATGGTCCTCGACGTGGGCGCCAGCATGTCGAATTGAACGGCCCAATCGCCCTCGGGGTGCAAGAGGTTGGCCGTTATCGCCGACTTCGGTGATAACATGTCTTGTCTTCGACTTCTTGTTTGAACCTCGCTGACGTGATTGGCTACTCGATTGAGTGATATGAAAATATGGTACAATAATGTCTACGTGTTAGAATGTTGGCTTAGCATGATGGTGGAACCGATATATAAGTTCGATCTAATTACCATGGTCGCGTCTCGGCCCTCGGCATGAGTCTCATCGGTCTCAACGAGCCTTAAGTCCACGACAGGCCTTGCGGCCTCGATGGAATCATCGAGCTCGTAACCATCTTCTCCCGAAATCAAACTTCTCATGAACTCGTCTCCATCAAACCCTTCTCCCGCCATCGTAGTTTTGTAGTCTATAAGAAGGCATTGAAAATTAACGAAAAAAAATTAACAATAGTATACTTGCACATTTCACATATACTTATACATTTCACTTATACATAAACGGGTGACAACGAGGAGGGCGGTGGGGAAGATGAGGTAGATGAGGACGAGGCGACGATGATTTAGGACGGTATATACATTACATTTCACAATTAATTGACATACATCTTAGAATTCAAATTTGCTATAAAATTGGCATATACATATACATCTCAAAATTCATATAAATAAGATCTGAGGTCGATTGTCTTCCATTAAATACATGCTATGTTTTATTTTTTCATGTAAAAATTTATATCTTGGATCAATTATTTGGCAATTTAACTACTTTACTCCCCAAAGGTGAAATCCTGCTCGCCACTCACGTGCGGTTTGGGCATTTAAATCGAACACTCTGGGCGCACCGTGATTGTGCTCTGTTAGCCACGCCGCACTCCTGCCGCTCGTGCCCTTTGTGTCACGCCTCCGTCATGCTTGCCCGAGCCCGCGCTCATCGTCCCATGCTCTGCGGCTGCACCTTCTTGAGGAGGAGCGAGGAAGGGAAGGAGAGAGAGCACAAGGAGCACCTTGCTTTCATGGGTCGTCGGTGACGAGGAGGACGGCCTTGTGGTCGTCGGAGGAAGAGGAGGGCGGCGAAATTTGAAAGCGGCGTCGGCGAAGAGGTTGGAGACAATAAAACAGTTATGCCTCCAACCTCTCTCGCTTTAGAATTTATATGATGGTGGTATCAGCCCCGGTTGGTATTATCCACCGAGACTAACCACACATCAGTCCCGGTTGATTACACCAACCGGGACCAACGCCCGCATTAGGTAGTGCCCTAGGAACCATCAGTCCCGGTTGGTATCACAAACCGCATGGAATCTTCACTTAGTCGGTTGAGGACACCAACCGACGGAATCTCCTTAGTCCCGCTTAATTACACCAACCGGGTGATTTGCCAAAAAAAAGCGCAATGAAGCAGCGCTCAAGCGCACTCTGCTAATTTGCTATTAATATCTCGAAAATTATAGAAAATTGTTGGAAGCCTTGAAATTTCTTTTAATTTTTCAAATTTTAGTATAAATTTTCACCTTTTATATAAATTCAATTATTGCTTCATGGCTTACTAAAAAATAATAAATCATACTTATTCCACACTAAACTGATTTCAAAAAATAAAATAAATTAAAAATTCACATATTCTTTACAATTTAATTTTTCAACCATCTTAATACAGATTTTGACCTTTTTATATAAATTCAATTATTGCTTCCTTCCTTCATAAAAAATCATAATTCATACACGGGTTTAATTGCTAACATACTTTGTAATTTATGGCAAATTACTACCACTGCCATGTGGGAACCACAAGTCCGTGATCTCCATTTTGGGGGAAGTAATCCCGGTTGGTGTCTCTAACCGGGACTATGTGGGAATTCGAAACGACGCAATGTTGGCGCGAGCAGAGGAGCCGCCATCGCCTCTTCCTCTCGCCTCGACAAGAGGCCTCTTCTATAAAACCGGCGATCTTCCTCTGCTTAATTAACCGTCTTCCTCTTGATCAATGGCGTCTTCCTCCTCTTCCTCTTCTGTTCCTCTAACTCCACCCCACTACCATCACCGATCGTCTTGGTCTGTCTCCTTCGCCGCCGCCGTCTTAGGACGAGTGTCCTCCTCGGAAGCACATTCGTCGCAACCGGCCGAGGAAGGAGTCCGTCTTCTACCCGGCAGAGTTGTCGATGTCGGACGAGTTGTCCAACGACGACGAGGATGAGGAGGACTTCGACGACGAGGATGTCGTCGCGGAGGAGGACGAGGAGGAGGAGGACGACGACGACGATCCGGAGGAGGAGGAGGAGGAGGAGGACGACGACGACGACGCCGCCTCCGACGATGGCGCCGACGCCGACGAGGAGGAGGAGGACGACGATGAAGACGATGGCGCCGACGCCGACGAGGAGGAGGAGGAGGATGACGAAGACGACGATTAGTCCCGACAGATGGTAGAAATTAATTATTAGTTATTTAGTATTGTTGGGGAAAGTATGTGGCCCATGGAGTTTTGGCCCACTTACTTACCCACGGCCCCACAGGAGGCATGCTCGGGGCCAGCAAGCTCGTGCCCGAGCTTGGCAAGCTTGAGCCCGGGCTTTCCCGCCTCGGAAGCTCGAGCCTCTTGCTTCCCGACCACAGGGTACGAAGGGCGGGACCCAAGGCAAATCATGACATCTGAAGTGGGCGGGATCGCCGGGTCCCCGAGTCATCGAGAATTAAATCTGCGCCTTTGATCGAGGCGCTGGCGGCAAGAAGCTTCGGGTAGGCGGCGATCTGTCAACCGCCCAGCATAGGCAGGATACGTCTTGACCGGTAGCGGTCCAGCGTAGTGATCGGAGGATTGCACTCGATTACGGTGGATTGATGCGCTCTTCGGTGTGGCGAAAAGGCAACGACTAATTCAGCGGACCAAAGATAAGCTACGGTGGCGAAGGCGCTTATAAATGGGGTGCACAGGCCACAACAACGGAGAGCTTCACTTCGGCATACACACAACTCACTTGGAGAATAGCTACGGTAGAACAGGAGCACTTGCACTCTCGTAGGAGCTCTAGTTTCCGGCGGTAGTTCTCCGCATCCAGGTAACTGTAGGAGCACACACACGCAATGCCTTGAGCACTTACTGTACGTGAAGCCCGGCTTCCCAAAGACCGTACTTCACCCCCTTGTACTCGTTTAAGCTCGGCATTAAACGAAGACTGGATGTAGGGCTGTTATCCCGCGGTGGAGGCCTGAACCAGGATAAAACACTCGTGTCATCATCCCCAACGATCCGGCCCTGACGTGCCAGCCGTGTCGGGACTAAGGTCTTTTCCTTCGGCAGCATCTGGCCTGTGGGGATCTCGCCCATAGCGTCCTTCGGGACTCCGTCGAGAAGGAGTGGTCGCGCTCCTCCACCGCACGAGCAACCTCGACGGAGGGTCTACTGAAGGCTGCTGCAACCGGTTAGAAGGTCTTACTCCTCCAAGACATCCACGACGGGATTTGCGGGGCAAGAAAGGATTGAAAACGTAGGGTCACTCGCGGCCCACTTACGCTGCGGCACCTACTATACTTGACGTCCTCCTGCGTTGGACATGGCCTTCGAGCTTCTGAATAGGCAAGGACACTTCTGGGGTACTGCAGCCGTAGATACCCAGTCAGGCAATGTGTGAATCGCAAAGATAGCGTGGGTTTCTTTCTTTGTCACCCTCGCCGGTTTATATCCGGAGGAACGCGCATGGGAGAAGCCGCTAGGCGTTTGTGAAAGTTCCGGTTTGTACCGAGCCCCCGCCAGCCGTCGAAGGTCTTTTCCTTCGGCAGCGTCTAGCCACAAGGCTGGGCCTCGGTCCGGGACGAGGCGTAGCCAGACCTCGCGCCCCTTTTTTTCTTGCTTATTAGGCGCGCTGGGGCTCGCCTCCCGATCGCCGGCAGGGCGCCACCGTGGGGCCCGATTGCGGTCTTCTCCTCGATCGAGTCGAGGATGGCCTTGTTGTCTTCTGACGACATTGATACTGTGGATCTCAACTCGGCGATCATGACGATCTCGGCGACGTCGGCGAGTCGTCTGAGTGGCGGTGGTATCCTCGTCGGAGCTCAGTCCGACGAGATGGAGGTGGAGGCAACGCCCGCGTCGGGAGTAGCTGTTCGCTCCCTAGGTTTGCCCGGCACTTCGCTGACTCACGTCAGCGAAACCCTCATGGAGGGACTGGAGGCACCGCCGCCAGATCTGCGTTCGACGGACCACAAGATTCATTAGCCATGTCGAAGAGAGGACGATTCTGCAGTAACCGGGCGCCCGACCATCGAGGTCGGCGGACCGTGTGAGCCCATGGTTGTTGAGGTGCGGCCTGCACCGCCTCCATAAGGCGACAAACGACATGTCTCGCCATGAACTCGCCTCGCGTCATGTCTTTGCGGCGTCGGCGGGCAACCTCGCGACCACCATGTAATCGACCCTAAGCGGAGAGCACCGGCGGCGTGAGGCCGCTCGAGCCTCTTCTTTGGGTCGGTTAAGCGAACTCTGGCGGATATCCGTCGCAGAACTGCTGGCCGACGCCGCCCCCAAGGCTACACGCGCGCATTCGCCCATCACTACCGTCACCAACCCAGTGCTGCGTAGTCAGCAGAGGGTTAAGACGATGCCAGTCATCGTGACTGGAGAAGGACCCGCGAGGGTTCACTATGACCGATCTAGGCGCCGCTGATCGCCGGCGGCCTAGAGGAGCTCGGCTGGGATCTCGGCGAGCACCTCGAGCCCATCACACATGGCTCTTGAGGCGATCGGGCGAGCGTTCGATCGCCAAGAAGGCCCACGTCCATAGCGGATGGCGCCTCAGCAGCACCGGCGAGTTTTTCCGCCTCGGGCGCTTCGAGCGAGAGATCTCCGCTGGGAACAACGGGCCTCCCTAGATGCCCGGCCTTCTCCCGAAGCTTTGCTGAGGCCCCTGCCCCGCAAGTTTAAGCCCGGGAGCATTGAGAAGTTCGACGGGAGCAAGAATCCCGACGAATATCTCGCCGTTTATACTACCGCCATCCTGGCCGCAGACGGTAATGAAGCCGTAATGGTCAACTACTTCCCTACCGTCTTGGAGGGAATGGCCCGAACCTGGCTGTTAAATCAGCGCCGAGGTTCGATTCGCAGCTGGGAACAGCTGCAGGAGGCGCTCCGGACGAATTTTCAGGGCTGCTACGCGCGCCCTGGAAAGCCCTAGGACCTCAAGCTTGTGGTCCAAAGGGCAGGAGAGGGCCTGCAGGACTACGTCCGCAGGTTCGTCCAGGTGTGCAACACCATTCCGTCGATCTCCGACGAGGCCATCGTTGAGGCCTTCAAGGAAGGGGTGCGGAATACCCGTTTCACCGAGGACCTTGAGCTCCATCCGGTTCACACCGCAGCCGATTTATTTCGTGCTGCGGAAGGATACATCAACGCCTCGAGGCGGTGGAGCGCAAGAGAGGAGGACGGAGGAGAAAGCGGCGATCCGGACCGCACGGATGCCAAGAAGGGTGGCCGAGAAGAAGAAGAAGAAGAAGAAGAAGAAGAAGAAGAAGAAGAACTGCCCGCCCCGCCTCGTCGCAGTGGTAGAGCCCGAGAGACCTCTCTCTTGGCGGCCACCTCATGACCAAATTCACCCGGCGGGTGGAGGGAACAGCCGGCGCGGGCGAGGCGGCGAGCTCCTCGGCCTCGGCCTCGGCCAGTGGCTAACCCTCCGAACAACATCTGCCTCCTCCATCGCAAGTATGGCCATGACCGCAGAATCTGCAGGGCGTGGGCAGCAGGTTGGAGGACTTCTACGCCGGGCACGGACCCATGCCCGAGCTCCCCGATCAGGGGGTGCCAGACGACCGGGCGCCTCAGGGCACCCATGGCGACGCGTTCCAGGAGGACCGCGCACACGTCGCCGTGATCTTCGGCGGCGCTTCTGCCTATAGCTCGCGACGCGAGCATAAGGCCGCTGCTCGGGTGGTTTACCACCTCGAGAAGGGTAAGCCCGGGGACGCACCCCTGTGGTGGTCCCACCGTTGATCACTTTCTCCGGGGACGATTGTCCCCCCGGAATGACCGAGCCGGCGTCTGCGGCCGGTGCTCATCCTACCATCGCGAACACGCAAGTCGATCGCGTGTTGGTGGATGGCGGGAGCTCCCTGGACATCGTCACTGCTCAAGTTCTTGAGCAGATGTAGGTCCCGCGGTCCAAGATCAAGGACATAGCCATCCCCTTCCACGGTATTGTCCCTGGGTCGTCCTTACAGCCGATCGGGCAAATCGTGATGCCCGTGACATTTGGGACCCCCCATAACTTCCGGACGGAGTACGTCACCTTCGAGGTGGTGGACTCCGAGCTCCCATACAACGCCATCCTTGGATGCCCCGCGCTGTCCAAGTTCATAGCGGCTACCCACCACGGCTACCACTGCCTGAAGATGCCGGCCCCTCACGGGGTCATCTCGATCAAGAAGCGATCCACAAGGCCGCAATGGCTGCTGACGAGAGTGCCTTGGCCATGGTCTGACAGATTCTGAGTGTGGCGGGCCAAGGCCGAAGCGGCCGCCGTCCGCCTCTAAGGTGGCCTGCGCACCGCAGAGCCCACCAAGGCGATCCCCTCTCCGAGGACGACCCACCCAAGGTCGCCCACGTGAAGTCAACCTCGAGTCCAAATAGGAACTCGAGCTCGTCCTTCCTCCGCTAACGCAGACGTGTTCGCGTGGGAACCGTCCCGACATGCCCGGGTCCCAAGGAGGTCATCGAGCATAGGCTAGTGCTTGACCTAACAAAAGCTCATTAGACAGGCCCTACGGCGCTTCCCAAAATGGAAGGCCGACATCATCGAGAGCAACTCGGCAAGCTCTCCAAGCCGCTTCATCCGAGAAGTCGAGCATTCCGACCGCTAGCTAATCCGGCCGCCGCCAAGAAGAAGGCGGGAAGTGGCGAATGTCGTCGACCATCGCGACCTCAACGCCGTCTGCTCCAGGACAATTTTCCTCGCCAAGATAGACCAAGCGGTCGACGAAGCGGTGGACTCGGCTCATGAGCTTCACGGACACCTACTCCGGCTATCACCGGATCGCACCGCACGGAAGACGAAGAAAGATCGCCAGTAACACCTTTTGGTACCTTCTGCTACACGACCATGTCTTTCGGTCTGAAGAACGCGGGAGCCACGTTCCAGCGACTAATGCAGAAAACGGTCCCTGATCAGATAGGGTGCAACGTAGAGGTCTATGTAGACGATGTTGTTGTAAAAAGCAAAGTCCCACGGACCATGTGACTGACCTTCAGGAAACTTTTGATAATCTTAGAAAGCATCAAGTTAAATCAATCTCGAAAAATATGTCTTTGGTGTCCGCCCGATGTTGCTTGGCTATGTGATAGGAAAGGCGAGCATCGGGGCAAACCCCGAGAAAATCGAGACCATCGAGAATATGAGGTCGCCAACCTGCACCAAGGAGGTGCAAGCCCTCACCGGGCGAATGGTGGCTCTCGGCAGATTCATATCTCGCCTTGGTGGCCTTGAGGCACCTTTTGTAAGATCTGTGTAAACACGATGGTTTCGAATGGGCGAGAGGAAGCCGAGGCCGCCAATGAGCCAAAGCGCTACTGTCCCACGTCTCCCGTCCCTAGCCACGCCAAAGCTCGGAAAGCTCTACTCCTCTATTTGGCGGTTGCCTCACAGTTATAAGTCTTGTACTAGCGATCGACGCGAAGGCAAGCAACAACCCGTCTACTACGTAAGCGAGGTGCTTCACGGGCCTAAGGAGCGGTACCCTAAGGTTCAGAAGCTCTTGTATGCCTTGCTTATGGTATCACGAAAGTTGCGTCACTATTTTCAAGCCCATCTAATTACGGAATCAACGAGTTTTTCGTTAAAGGACATCATTCGGAACCCAGACGCGAATGGGAGGGTCGCGAAGTGGGCAGTCGAGCTTGGTGAATTTGACGTCAAGTTCGTACCTCGAACAGCGATCAAATCCCAAATCGTGGCCGACTTCTTGGCTGAATGGACCGGCCCGGCCGACCCTTCGGGAGGCCCGCCCGGGCTCGCTAGCCAAGAAGCGCACTGGACCATGTTCTTTAATGGGTCGCGCCAATTCGAGCGATCAGGCTACGGGTTTGTTCTCATTTCCTCCCAAGGAGAACAAATTCAGCATATAATCTGACTCCATTTTCCATAGAACGAACAATCTTTGCGAGTCTGAAGGCCTCTAGCCAAGCTATGAGCATGCATCGCGCTCGGCATTAGCGACTAACAAATGAAGGGATTGAAATTGGTCGTCGCCAAGTAAACAACGAGTTTCAATGTTGCGGCGACTCAATGGCGCGATACTTAGCGAAGTGAAAGCCGAGAAGCACTTCACGAACTTCAAGTATGCTCGTTCCCAGGCGGCTAATAGCTTTGGCCGATAGGCTCGCTGCTTGGCTCCTCACAAGAAACCGCCCGTGGGGTGCTCGTCAAAGACCTACTAAAACCCTCTATTCCTTTCGGAGAAGAGGCCCCGAGAAGACGGTTGCCTCGACCCAAACGATCGTACCGTTTAGTTCCTCTGGCGTAACACTGGATGACGCCATTCGTCCGATTCTTGGCGCATGGGACACCGCCACAGAGACACGGTGAAAATCCGGCTCCAAAGACAAGCCCGACCTTACCGATTACTCGGGGCTTGTTGTCTGCGAAGGGTTCTAACGGCGTGCTTTGCAAGTCGTGACCGGGAGGAAGGCAAATTTCTCCTCCAAGACATCCACGACGGGATTGCGGGGCCCATGCCTCTTTCAGAACCCTAGTGGAAAAAACTTTTCGCATGGGGTACTACTGGCCAACTGCGTTGACCGATGCAAGAGAGCTAGTAAAACGCTGCCCAGCCTGCCAATATTATGCCCGAGTATCCCACTAGCCCGCGTATGAGCTGCAGACTATCCCGCTAACCTGGCCATTCTCAACATGGGGGATGGACATACTCGGTCCGTTCCCAAGAGGCTTAAAGGGCTGCACACACTTGTTCGTCGCCATTGAGACTTTCACTAAGTGGATCGAAGCTGAACCTGTGTCGAGCATATCCGCCCAGACGGCCAAGAGGTTCCTTAGGAACAATATCGTGACCAGGTTCGGTGTCCCGAGTAAGCCGATCGTGATAATGGGGCCTTGATTCTAAGCGAGCTATTCGGGACTCTGCGAAGAGCTCGGCATGAAGGTCACCTAGCTTCGTAGCTCGCCCACAAAGTAATGGTGCGGCCGAACGCTGAACAGGCAGATCATGCAGGGCATTAAGCGCCGAGTGTACGACGCTCTTGCCGAGCAAAGACACAACTGGGTAGAGGAACTACCCTCCGTGCTTTGGGCAGCCCGAACAACCTCTAATCGGGCTACTAGCGAAACCCTCTTTAGGCTTGTATACGGCTCGAAGGCGGTCCTACCAGCCGAGCTAAGACTTGGTTCAGCTCGTGTTGATTTTGCAGGGCAGATCGACAACGACGAGGAGCGGTTGCTGGATCTCGATCTATCTGAGTCCTGCCGCGAGCAAGCACTACTGCGAGTGGCAGCATACCAGTAATCCCTGCGGCGGCACGCAGCCAAAAAGGTATAGACCGGACCACAAGTGGGCGACTGGTGTAAGACAAGTTCAACACGGCTCACGCCAAAGAAGCTCACCCCAAGATGGGAGGGTGCAGACACGGTCAGATCGACCCACACGCCCGGAGTCATTAGGCGGCTATGCTTGGATAGGAGAGTCCTCAACAGCTCCTGGAACATCGCTCAACTTCGGAGGTTCTACGCCTGAGAAAAGGTCGTAAGTCTCCATTCACCCCCCACCCCTATCTTTGTTTCCTTTTGTTCATCCCACTATTCCCTAGAGAGCCCCCAAACTAACCCCAGTGACCCAAACTTATGATCGGGCTTGGGAGAAAGCCCGAGCCGTTCCAGTACACATCGGCAGGATGGTGGCTACGCAGAAGCCAACCCCCGGGATTCCCTTGCTCACGGGTAAGCCGATATTCATCGCACCTCACTAAATTCCGTGCGGGCACACGCTTTCCGGCCCTATACCATAATCCCACATAGAACCTGCCACAGGCCCGGGATACCTCTAGAGTCCAACACCCTGCCTCTTGCAAAGGGACAGAGCTAGGGCCACAAGCTTCGTTCAAGAAGTGTGCGGTCTCTAAGCCACGCCTGCTTCTCCTCGAGCTTCGGACATGGCTCGGGGTCTAGGGTCGATTTTAAAAATTGATCTCCTCTAAGCCACGCCTTGGCTTCTCCTCGGAGCTCTTCGGGCGTGGCTCGAAATCTAGGTCGATTTTTCAAAATTGATCTTCTCTAAGCTACGCCCGGGCTTCTCCTCATAAGCTCGGACATGGCTCGGGGTCTAGGGTCGATTTTTCAAAAATTGATCTTCTCTAAGCCACGCCCGGGCTTCTCCTCGAAGCTTCGGACATGGCTCGAGGTCTAGGGTCAATTTTTAAAATTGATCTTCTCTAAGCCACGGGACTTCTCCTCGGCTCGGGCGTGGCTCGAGGTCTAGGATCGATTTTTCAAAAATTGGTTTCTCTAAGCCACGATCGAGCTTCCCTTAGAAGCTCGGACATGGCTCGAGGACTAGGGTCGATTTTTCCTAAGGGTTGATTTCCAAGATCGATTTCCAATCAAAAGACTTAGATCTTCTCTAAGCCACGGCCAAGCTTCTCCTCGAAGCTTCGGACATGGCTCGAGGGCTAGGATCGGTGGGACTATACTCGTTTTCAATCCTTTCTTGCCTATCGACTACTAGCGTTCGTTTGCATGCGGGAAAAACAACGAAAAACAAAAGAGAAGCGGCGATAACCACCAACAACTTTATTAAAAAGGGTTACTGGATGGCTCACAAGCCGGTTACACTAGTCCCAGCGGAAGGGTCCCGAAACCCGACAATAACGTCGGCCACCTCGGCAGCGCCGGCGACCTCGACAAAAGCAGCGGCAAGCAGAAGAAAGATCGCGGCACGAACCTTGACCAGCGCCTCCACGGCGGATCAAAGGCCCCGCGAGCGCTGAACGACCGACCGGTAACCGACCTGGCGATGTCTGGCAAGCGCCTCCTCCTCCGCAATCTCGGCCATGGCAAGGTCGAAATCCACCCAAAGCTCCGCCAACTCCGAGTCACAAGCCATGAAAGCGAGAGGGCGAGGGACGGAAGAAAGGAGTCTGGGATAAGAAGTGACCGACGTATTGGTCTCTTTTTATAGCCGAGATTCGGGAAGCCGGCGATCCCAGAGTAATGGCGTCGAAGCGATTCCGACGTGGAACCGTTCAAGGCGAACGCGAATGTCTCTTGGGACACGCCAGACAGATCAAAACGGCGTTCGGCATTCCGGAGAGAAGCGGACCGAAGAAGTGACGAGGAAAACAAGTCAAAACGAGTCAACTATATTAATAAAAGGTATTTACAAAGGCAGGCCGGATTATCGCCCAACAAAAAGAAAAAAAGGGGCCCAGTAACTCCTCGTTTTGGCCCTGAAGGTCGAGGAGCTCCTTCTCTTTCGCCCGGGCAGTCTGCATTTTGACCCGTAAGGCTTCATTGGCAGCCTCCAGCTCTCGCCGCAGTATCTGGTGGGTCTTGATGAGACCCTCCGTCATGATTCTGCATAGCCTTCGCAGGGAAAGCTCTGTGGCAAGGAGGTCGCGCTCCTCTACCGCACGAGCAACCTCAGCAACACGGCATGCCTCCACTAACCGAAGGCGCTCCTCGAACTCAAGGGCGCGGTCGCGTTCGGCCTTAAGGGCCTCTAGTGACCGGCAAGAAACCTCCTTGGCGTCCTCCTGCGCCACAGCTAAGGCCGCCTCAGCCGCTGCGGCCCGAGCCTCCAGAGTTATCGCCTGGACTGAGCTCGAGCGAGCTTCCTCAAGCTCGGCGCGTGCGGCATTGGCTTCCTGTTGCCACCGCGTGCCTTCCGACCGCAGGGCCTCTTGTTCAGCATCATACTTAGCCTCAAACGAGCAAGCCATGCTGACAAGCTCGCGGTAGATCTGCACCCGGAGGATAAACTAAGAAAGGGGAGGACCGAAGCAGGGAAAACACAAGACAACAAAAACCAAGCCCGGAGACACTTACCCGCTTGGCGACCGCCACGGCCGTGACATCGTACCGAGCATGCGAAACACCCCTGGGCGAGGAGAGCGCCGCGACCTGGCGGCCCGAGCTGTCGCCCGAGCTGCTTGGCCCCTCGGCCATCTCTCCTGCAGGTTCGGCCGACTCCCCAGCAAGCTCGGCCAAGCCTCCCGCAGGCTCGGCCACCTCTCCCAAAGGCTCGGCCCAGCCTCCTGCAGGCTCGGCCGCCTCCCCAGCAAGCTCGGCCATCTCTCCTGCAGGCTCGGCCAAGCCTCCCGCAGGCTCGGCCACTTCTCCCCTGGTTCGGCCAAGTTTTCCATGAGCTCTACCGCCTCCTGCAGGTTCGGCCGAGTCCACAGGGATGGCCACTCCTCCCACCAGCACGACCAGGCCTCCCATCGGCTCGGCAGTCTCCCCCACAAGCTCGGCAACATCAACAGCATGGAGACAGGGCTCGGGAGGGAAGTCAGTCTGCGTCCAGGCATCCACCGGAGGTCCTCTCCCCAGACGGTTCGCCAGCCATTCCTTGAGCGTTTGGCCGGGGACTGGCCGGAGCCGGATGGCCTCTTGATGACTCCATGTGACAATCTCAAGGTAGTGCTCGACCCACGCTGGCGTCGCCGAGATCCACCCCGAGACGGTCAACGGAGCCACGCTCCATAACCGCATTGGAACGATGCTCGCAGCTGTGATGACCCGACGGGCGGTCAGCCAAGAAGAAGAGTGTCGCTTCGCTTCAGCGAGGGCAGTATGTTGCTCCTAGCAAAAAGCTCCGAATGCGCGAGTGTCGATCGGGCGCCACCCGGCCGAGTTCGCCGACTTCGGATTAGCGCCAGCGCTTCGGTCTGAGATCGGTCTCCACCTTCACAAGCGGGTTGAGCGCGACGTCCTTGTCGCTACCACGGGAGATCGAAGGCCTCGAACCTGGAGCCGGGTTTGCCCTTGACAGCTCATTCTCCCGGCCACTACCTCTCAAGCTGCCGAGATAAGCTCCCCGCTGGGGAGACAATGTATCAAGAAACAAGGAGAATTAGAACACGATCGGCCCAAGGGCCATAATCAACAAGGGAAAAGGACGGGAGAGGCCGGCATGCACAAGCAACCTACGTGCAGCTGTGACGGCCGCCTCGTTCATCTCGTCCGAGTCATCATCGTCTAGCACCAACCGACGTCTCTTCGGCGCCGGCTGGGTATCCATGGCGATCAATCGAGCAGGAACTTCGGCCAGTTTGGGTCGGGAACGGATCCGTCGGCACGGGGCGCCTGCCGCCATGCTCGGGCAGCCTTAACCGGGAAGCGACCGGCCGGTTTCTTCCAGTCGTCGTTAGGAGTGGCTTGTCCCTTCATGGCCGGGGCTAAGCTCAGCGTCGCCACCGGTAGAAAGATCGGCGACCATCAAACCGCCGCCGCCGAGATGTGGCGGGCCCGGTTCCTGCTCTTGCTTCCCCCTGCGAAAAATAGACCGCAGGGCATCAGCTCACGCGCATGGGAGAACCGCCCCGAGGGCACCTAAGCCCGAAGAGGCACGCACCTCATCCAGAACATTGTGAACACCCGAGCCTGATGGCTCGTTGTGGCTCGCGGGCAAGAGGAGCCCCACGACTCGAACCACATCGCCTTGGGGCAAGGTGCGAAGAAGAAAAACTGAAGAACATCACAAGCACGATTCGGGAAGAAGCTCGGGCACACAGCTGCAAGATCAAGAACAAATACTTACGGGAGGTGCCTTCACGGGAGAGGTCATCCCACCCGCGGATCTCGAAGAAAGGGCAAACCCGCTTCCTCAGCGGGCTCACCCGGTGCCTGGTGAAGTCGGCTACAATGTCGAAGCCGTTAAGCCCTCGGCCGGCCAAATCTCGAATATTGGCCGCTAGGGCGACCTTCGTCGGCTCTAGCGTAGGCCGGGGCATCGGCATCTCCCGGGGTTCACGTTGGCAAACCAGAATCGGCAGTTGTCGGGCTTCTCGGCGTAATACCACCGCGACGCCCACCCCCCGACGTTCTCCTTAGCCTTGAACACCGGGTACGAGGACTTCATGTCGCGGCGGAGCTTGAAGTAAGCGCGCCCGCGCGTTGTGTCCGCCGGTTGTAGTCGGCTTCGTAAAAGTGGAGGAAGAGGTCGACCGTTAGCTCCACCCGACGAATGCTTCGCAGAGGTCTTGCAAGATCGTCAAAAGCAGGATCGAGTTGGGATTGAGGTTCACCGGCTCGATCCCAAGACTGGCCGAACGGATTCAACAAAATCGGACTCGGGACCCGGAGCCCATGAATCCTGAAGAGCTCAAAACAAACGAACTCCTTACTCTTAAGCGCGCAGAACCGCCTCTCTCCTGCCGCCTCCACCCGCCGACCTCGGCAAGCCGTGGCTTCAGCCCGCCTTCAGATCGTCCTCGATAAGGAGGCTCGCGTGAAAAGCGCCATCGGGAGGAGAAGGATTGGGAAGGAAAGATGGCGAGAGGCGGATGAAGGAAGGAAGCGAAGGGCCTTGATAGCACAAGGGACACAAGTAGTACGAGAAGGCGTGATAAGGAGATGACAAAGAAAGAAACTACGATATAAACCGGCGAGGGGACGAACCGCCACTGTCCGGCCAAGACATGGAACCCGAGGAGGAGGAGGCGCACAAGAATCAAGGCCGATTTGGGATTCCCGCCGAAGTCGTGGGGAACTCTTGCAAAGACCAAGCTTTTTCCGCCCAAAGACAAGTTACTAGATAAACCTTTGGCTGACACGTCACCATCCCGCCGAGGCTCGGGGACTAGGCTGTTGGGAAGTATGTGGCCCATGGGTTTCAGCCACTTACTTACCCACGGCCTGATTGCGAGGCAAGCTCGGGGCCAACAAGCTCGATAGCCGAAGCTTGGCAAGCTCGAGCCGGCTTCCCGCCTCGGAAGCTCGAGCCTCTTGCTTTCTTGAATTACAGGGTCGAAGGGCAGGACCCAAGGCAAATCATCACCGCCGCAGACAGGATCGCTTGGTCCCCGAGTCATCGAGAATTAAATCTGCGCCTTCAGTCGAGGCGCTGGCGGCTTTCGACGGGTGGCGGCGATCCGTCAACCGCCCGCGTAGGCAAGGACACGTTCTGACCGGTAGCGGTCCAGCGCGGTGATCGGAGGATTGCACTCGATTACCCGGTGGATTTGGTACGCTACTGGTGTGGCGAAAAGACAACGACTAATTCAACGGACCAGCATAAGCTACAGTGGCCGAAGGGCGCCTATAAAAGGGACGCACAGGCCACAACAACGGAGAGCTTTACTTCGGCATACACACAACTCACTTGAAGAATAGCTACGGTAGAACAGGAGCACTTGCACTCTCGTAGGAGCTCTAGTTCCCGGCGGTAGTTCTCGCATCCGTAATGCTGAGGAGCACACACACGCATGCCTTGAGCACTTACTATACGCCAAGCCAGGCTTCCCAAAGCCCTGACTTCACCTTTGTACTCGTTTAAGCGGCATTAAGCGAAGATCGTAGGGTGTTATCCCGCGGCCGAGGCTGAACCAGGATAAAACACTCGTGTCATCATCCCCATGATCCGCCCTGACGTGCGGCCAGCGTCGGGACTAAGGTCTTTCGCCGGCGACATCCGGCCTCAAGGCGGAACCTCGTCCGAGGGGCGGGGCGCAGCCAGACCTCGCGCCCCTTTTCCTTACTTATTGGCGCCATGAGGCTCGCCTCTCGGTCGCCAAACAAGTATATTATTAGAAATTAGTTTTAGCATCTTCGTGGTAACCCGTGGGACATTATGCAGGTACCATTATTTATAAATTATTATAATGGTATAATATATGTACATTTTCTATAATATATGTTGTTTTGGACCCATAAGATTTGTCCTCACAAATACATTCATGTACCATAAATTAAAAATCAAAAGTATAAAACATAAATTAAAAATCAAAAGTATAAAACATTACGTATAAACTATAAATTCGATACTAAAGAAAATCACATTGGAAGTTCTTTGTAATACAAGGACTTCTCCTTTCAATTTATATGATGAGAATCGATCCTTTAAGTGTCATACAGGACTAACATCACATCGATCCGGTTAGTGTATTACAGGATCGCTTGCTCATATCGATCCGGTTGGTGTAACAAACGAGGATTGAATGCTCACTTAGTCTGACAGTTACACCAAAAATAAAAGAATACAACAACATGAAGTGGCTCGAACCCGTGATCGCACCGGAGCCAGCTCAGCGCTTGCCGCTAGTCGGGGAGAGGATGGGGTTTTGATCGGCCTTCATACGAACCTTTTTGTACTCTTCTTAGGAGATAGGGATCGGCTCAGCGACATGTGGGCCCATCTCCAGTGGGTCCCACATGTCATTGGTACTAATTGCCATTAATTTCTGAAAATTATAGAAAAGCTGTTGGGAGCCTTGAAATCTCTTTAATTTTTCAAATTTTATTATAAATTTTCACCTTTTATATAAATTCAATTATTGATTCATTGCTTACTAAAAATAATAACTCATACTTATTCCACACTAAAATGATTTTCAAAAATAAAATAAATTAAAAATTCATATATTCTTTACATTATTATTTTCCAACAAATCATACTTATTATCTGATTTTCACCTTGTTATATAAATTCAATTGTTGCTTCCTTGCTTAATAAAAAACATAATTCATACGGGTTTATATAACACGGTTCGATTTATTGCTAGCATACTTTGTTTTTACAAGTGATCCTTCATTTTGATCGGTCGCATAGTACATAGGGATTCCTCTATCATTCAAGATAGTAATGTCTCGTCCACCATAAAAGGAGGTAGCTCGTCGAACTAATTGTACTCTTCTTCATCTGTGGCGCCTCAACTCAAGCGATCCTTCTTTTACTGGAAGAACCACGTGGCGCCTTGGTCGTCGCTAGTCTTACGCTACGCTTGTTATCTTGATGAGGCTTGTCATACCTTCTTACTTTTAGTAGGCGACCTTACCTTTTTCGTTTCTTTGTTCATGTCCATCACGTAGAATACTGTGTCACATCATTTGCGAAACACGAGCGGTTCGTCCTATAGGCCACTTGCTTGAGGTCCACGGTTGTCATACCATACTCGTCGATCTCAGCGGTACATCAATTTGACCCATTGGCACAAAACAGAGGGATTTTAAAGGTGCATACTCGAGCTCCCGGATATCTTCTATGTAACCATAGTAGGTGTCCATCTTTCCATTTTGTCCAAGTCATCTATCACGGACCCATTGTTTTGGTTGGTGCTCTTGCTATCTGGCGATCGTGTAAAATATGTACCCATTTATCTCATACCCATGGAATAATACGATTGTCATGGATGGTCCCCGAGCCAAGAGTTTCAAGCTGTTCATTATGCGTTCGGGAGCCCATCGGTTTCTTTGTAACCAACCACCTAAGCGATCCATTTGCTCTAGTGCGATCCACTTTTCGACTTCTCTGAGTGCTGGTCGCGTAGAATCATCTCATGTTCATGGATAAACTCGGCCCTCTGGTTGCTTGTTTCAAGGCGTGAAATGTGCTTGTTTAAATGAAAGTAGATCGTCGCTAAAAATTCTCTTCTCCTAGAGTTCCTTTTCCCGTAGCTTTGCCCTCATGGCGTGAAACAGGGGCGCCAATCAGTTTAGCTCATCAATGTAGTCGACCGAGAACTCAATCACCTTCTCTATGCCAACACCTCATGCAATCTGACCTTACGGCGAGACCGGTTTGAACATATTTCTTTAGGACACCCATGTACCTCTCGAAAGGAACATACTATGTAGGAACACGGTCAGAGAATTTCTATCTCTTTGACAATGTGGATCATGAGATGGACCATAATATCAAAAAGGACGGAGGAAGATCATCTCAAAGTGACGGACTATCGACCACGTCATCCTGCGGCTTAGATAAGTTTAGTGGTTCGATGACCTTCTGCGACACGCGTTGAAGAACGAAACCGACTTCGATTGTCCCTCGTACCCAATCCGCCTGAATACCTCTCGCGCCCTTTGGGAGCAACTATGTCATCAACATGTGACATCATGTGATTTGGTGTACTATCTTATTTTCTTTCATGTTGATGAGTCTCCTTATGTTCGAGGAGTACCCGAAGGACCTTCACACTGTTAAAGAACTTAATCATGTTTTTTCTCTTCCTTGCTTCGAGTGTAGCTCGCGAGGTGGAGGTAATGTTGTCCTTCGCTCTCTTTTTACGGATGTAGGTCGTTCCTAAGTCCCGATGAGATGCAGAGTCCTTCGTTAGCAGAAGTGTATCTTTTGATTTACCGTACATATCTAGGAAGCCTAGCGAGTTCACGTAGACATTCTTCGTGATATGCATGAAGTCCAGATGAGTGGCGGACCTCTAAATCTTTCGATAAGGTAAATCCTAAAATATTGACTTCTTCTTCCAAATGGGATTCAGTATGACCTTGTTCGATAGGGACAGATTGCTACGGGACCCTTTCCAAATACTACTTCCGGATCCTTTACGGAGAAAATACAAGTGTCCCCTGCGATGCGAGGGCTTCTTATTCTCTTACGTCCCCATCGAAATTCTCACCCTTCCGTCAGCAGGGTGCTTCAAATGGAGTAACCTCGGTGGCCCATGTACCACGACCTTCGGGACTTTTTGGATACTTGCTGTCCATATCCTCTAAGCCTTTGGATGCGGGCCTTATATCCTTTGATAGATAGGCTGACGAGTTACCGTCGCAGCCGGTCGTTGATGGTTCACGAATAGCAATGCACGTGGGGTGAAGTGCTCTCTTTGTACTCATCCCATACCGTACACCATCGGTCCACGGCGTTAGCGAATCTTCCTAGCGGTTTGAAATACACATCGATGTCGTTTCGGGTTGCTTGACCCTTGGATAAGTGGCATCATAATGTACTTCGCTTCATACACGACCAAGGAGGAAGGTTGTAGATACATAGAGTCACGGGCCAAATCTTTGTGGCTCTTGCTCATCTCGCCGAGCGGGTTCATCCCATCCGTACTCAACCCAAACCTTATGTTTCTTGCATCCTCGGCAAAGTCGGGTATTTTCTATCGACTTTCCTCCACCGGAGCCATCGGTGAGTGCCTTAGCCTTCGTCGTCCTTACGATCTTCTTTGTGCGGTAGCATCATCGGGCATGCGCTTTGCTCGCAATAAACGCTTCAGCAGGGGATTATAGGGAAATACCGGACCACCTTAACGGGGTCTCTTCTTCCGCAGCGCCCTCTTCCTTGCCTCGGTCATCACGCCTAGTTTTATACATCGAAGTTCTGCACACCGGACAAGCTTCCAAATCCTCGTACTCATTGCGATACATGATACAATCGTTCCGGCATGCATGTATCTTTTGTACCTTCAACCCCAAAGGGTAGACAACTTGCTTGGCGTCATACGTAGTTTTAGGCAGCGTGTTACCCTCTGGAAGCAACTTCTTTATGAGGCATAACAACTCGTCGAATTCCTTATCAGACAATCCATTGGTAGCCTTCCTTTGCATGAGTTCTAGCGTGATCGCAATTTTTGTGTACAATCGGCGGTTTGGGTACAATAGTGTTACGTGGTCCTCCATAGGTCTTTGGAACTTTTGTAATGTCTTTCATCGGTGTATTCTCCCTCTCCATCAAGCAGCATCT
Source organism: Olyra latifolia (assembly GCA_036346145.1). NCBI lineage: Eukaryota > Viridiplantae > Streptophyta > Magnoliopsida > Poales > Poaceae > Olyra > Olyra latifolia. Next base: position 740,489 of record CM070524.1, on the reverse strand, counting down.
GTTCTAGGTCATCATGGCCAAACTCCCCCAATGTATCTTCGAAAGAACCGTGTTGGCCAGCATCGGGGATATTGTTGTCCCCCTGATCTTCTTCTTATTCAACATCTTCTCGTATAGTCTCTTCTTCACAATGCTTGGTCCAACTGGTATAGTTTGGCATGAAACCTCTTGAGAGCAAATGGAAGTGAAGGTGGTTGAATTTTGGCCACTCCTTCTCATTCTTGCAGTCTATGCATGGACAACATATGTAGCCTGACTTCGTGTATGCATCGGCGCCTGAAGAAAAGCTTGCAAACCTGCAAGAACTCAAAGTGCGTCGGTCCATGTACATCCATCGCGGTCCATCTACAATATGTTACATCAAAGCGACTATTAGCTCATTTTCCAATAATGAATTTTTAACATTTCACAAATTTCAAATTAAACCAATATTAAATTTATTTAAAAATTACGCATCGATCGATGGAACCAAAACCTAAATTTGAGCTAGATCCACACCTAACAACAAACACTTGGTAGATCAAAGTCTAGATTCAAAATTCTTCATCGATCGATGGAACCAAAACCTAAATTTGAACTAGATCCACACCTAACAACAAACACTTGGTAGATCAAAGTCTAGATTCAAAATTCTTCATCGATCTTTGGAACCAAAACCTAAATTTGAGCTAGATCCACACCTAACAACAAACACTTGGTAGATCAAAGTCTAGATTCAAAATTCTTCATCGATCGATGGAACCAAAACCTAAATTTGAGCTAGATCCACACATTCAACGCGAGCTACATCTAATCCAAGCAAATTCTAAACTTACACAACAAATTATTGCAACCTACATGAAAAGATCGAGCTAGCTCTCTACATTCATAATCTTTCATCAATCATGAGAAAAGCTCAAATTTTCTTCACATTTCAAGCAAAGAAGAAGCTCCATTTTACACCAAATATAGTGAGGAACTATGTTACTAACCTTAGTTAACTTAATTTGGGAGTAAAAATGACCAAATTTTGGCAGCACCTCCCCCTTTCTTGAAGCTCTTGGCCGGCGCTGCACTATTCTTGATCGATCATGACAAAAGATCAAATTTTCTTCACATTTCAAGCAAAGAAGAAGCTGCATTTTACACCAAATGTAGTGAGGAACTATGTTACTAACCTTGGTTAACTTAATTTGGGAGTAAAATGACCAAATTTTGGCAGCACCTCCCCCTTTTTTGGTGCTCTTGGCCGGCGCTGCACTGTTCTTGATCGATCATGACAAAAGATCAAATTTTCTTCACATTTCAAGCAAAGAAGAAGCTCCATTTTACACCAAATGTAGTGAGAAACGATGTTACTAACCTTGGTTAACTTGGCTGGGAGTAAGATGACCAAAATTTTGGTAGCACCCGTCCCCCTTTCTTGAAGCTCTTGGCCGGCGATGTTCTTGATCTGGCAGTGTGTGGGGAGGAGGCGGGGAAGAGGATTGTTCAAATAAGACTGCTTAGTACCGGTTTAAGATACCGACTGTCTTGATCTTTGTAACATCGGTCCGGTTCTTGTAACCAATCGGTATCGCGGTAGAGTTCGATTGGTGTAACCAACCGGTATTGATGTTAGAAATCGATGCCGGTTGGTTTCTTCACCGATCCATGTTATAGAAGGCTGTCTTGATGCTCTAACATCGGTCTCGGTTCTTGTAACTAACCGGTATTAGCGGTAGAGTTCGATTGGTCTAACCAACCGTCTTGATGTTAGCGAATCAATACCGTTAGTTTCTTGGTAGGTCCATTTCAATGCAAATTGGTATTTGCCGAGATCACCATTTCCTGATTCATACTTGTACTCATTTGTTGATGAACATTTTGCACATATCAACAATTCATTGCACATATCACCTTTTCACCATAACTCATTTCATTGCACGAGATCCATTTCACGATTCATACTTGTACTCATTTGTCGATGAATATTTTTGCACATATCAACAATTCATTACACAGATCACCATTTCACCATAACTCATTTCATTGCACAGATCCCATTAATTCTATCACAAAATAGTTCATCACATACATACATAATTAAACACTGATCTCATTGATTCCATCACAAAATAGTTCATCACATACATACATAATTAAACACTGATCTCATTGATTTGATCACAAAATAGTTCATCACATACTACATAATTAAACTACATACATACATAATAACTAAATTATATACATAATTAAACTAAACATCAACTATATTCTAGTCATTCTCCTCATATCAGCGCCTCCCGGTCGATTCGTCATCGTCAGGCGGAGGGCAGCGCGAGGAGGATGAGGCGGCGCTGGCGTGGGATCCCGCCTCCATGTGCATCCGATCTGGAAGCTTAGCGGTGGCAACAATGGCAGCGGCAGCAAAGCCCGTTCCTCCCAGTGTGAGGTTGATATGGTGGCGGCGATGAGCAGGCGCCGTGGCGAATCCTCATACCTCACTCCCGAGGTTGGTGCGAACCCATCGGAGGTTCTTGGCGAGGTGAGCGAAGTGGCCTTGAGTTGCAGTGGAGGATGTGGGTGGGGCGGCACTGGCGATTCTTGGCGGAGGATGGGCTGCTTGTTGGCAAGTGGATGTTCTGTGGAGGATGGGGATTACAAGTCACCTGCAGTATTGAGGCGGCGAACCATGGTGGAGGAATCTGATCTGGTGGTGGCGGTGGCGAGAGAGAGAAGGGGATCGAAATGGTGCGATCTTGTTCTCCATGTTGATGGAGGGAAAATATAGGGGAGGGAAGATAGAAGGTCGGATCCATTAAACACACGGCAAATTCAATGCAGATCAAATATGATTAAACACAAAGCAAATTCAATGCAGAGCTAGAAAATCAATGCGAAATCAATAAAAACAAGTTATAATAAACCGAAGAAAAACCAAAGAAGCGCAAAAGTTTAGGAACCAAGAAAAAACGGGGGATGAGCTGAAGGTGAGGTGGGAGGTAGGAAGAAGAAGAAGTGTGGGGCTAGCCACTAGCCGTGAAGGGGTTCAAATTATCTGGGTTGGTTGCACCAACTGTCTTGATGCTAACATCGATGCAGTTTAATGTAACAACCGTCTCAGATAAAATGAACCAAAACTTAATCTGGGTTGGTTACACCAACTGTCTTGATGTTTAGAAACATCGATCTGATTGGTGTAAGCAACAAATACTCAGAACCGGGCCGCCTAGCACCTTAATGCGGTTGGTGTAACCAACCGGCATGGATGTTAGAACATTAGTGCGGGTGGTGTCTTGACGCATCTTGATGTTCCCTCGAACGATGAGCCGTTGAGCAGGACTAATGTGGCCAGCGATCCGGTTCTTGTATAACCGGTACTGATGTGCCGGTATGAAAGGTCATTCCTGTAGTAGTGCCATGTCTAGCTCTAAACTTATGGGCTTTCGATCACCTAAGCGGCCTTCATGATTCATCTAAGGCTTGCCCCTCCCAAGGGTAGGGGCTTTTATATAGTCTTCAGTAGCTTATCTATTCATGAAAAGCCTTGACCTTCTGCTTGGATTTGGAGGCCTAATTGCGTATGCTTTTTTTTTCTTTCTGCGCGGGACTATCTTTCGCTAATTTGAAAAGTACTTACGAGGATAACTTTTAGAAGACTCAACCTCTCTAGGTCACTCGCATCCTCCGAACTTCCTGCCCCATTAGCGAAAAATAACTTTGAGGATAACTTTCACATTAGGTCGCCAGGGTTTGGGGTTTGGGGTTTAGGGGTTTGGGGTTTTGGGGTTTGGGGTTTGGGGTTTGGGGTTTCGGGTTTGGGGTTTCGGGTTTGGGGTTTTGGGGTTTGGGGTTTTGGGGTTTGGGGTTTGGGGTTTGGGGTTTGGGGTTTTGGGGATTGGGGTTTGGGGTTTAGGGGTTAGGGGTTAGGGGTTTTAGGGTTTGGGTTTGGGTTTGAGGTTCGAGGTTCGAGGAGGTTCGAGGTTCGAGGTTCGAGGTTCGAGTTGAGGTTGAGGTTGAGGTTGAGGTTCGAGGTTCGAGGGGTTTAGGGTTTAGGGTTTAGGGTTTTGGGTTTTGGGTTTTGGGTTTTGGGTTTTGGGTTTTGGGTTTTGGGTTTTGGGTTTTAGGGTTTAGGGTTTAGGGTTTAGGGTTTAGGGTTTAGGGTTTAGGGTTTAGGGTTTAGGGTTTAGGGTTTAGGGTTTAGGGTTTAGGGTTTAGGGTTTAGGGTTTAGGGTTTAGGGTTTAGGGTTTAGGGTTTAGGGGTTTAGGGTTTAGGGTTTAGGGTTTAGGGTTTAGGGGTTTTGGGGTTTTGGGGTTTTGGGGTTTGGGGTTGGGGTTTTGGGGTTTGGGGTTGGGGTTTTGGGGTTTGGGGTTTGGGGTTTTGGGTTTGGGGTTTGGGGTTTGGGGTTTGGGGTTTGGGGTTTGGGGTTTGGGGTTTGGGGTTTGGGGTTTGGGTTTTGGGTTTTGGGTTTTGGGTTTTGGGTTTTGGGTTTAGGGTTTTGGGTTTAGGGTTTAGGGTTTAGGGTTTAGGGTTTAGGGTTTAGGGTTTAGGGTTTAGGGTTTAGGGTTTAGGGTTTAGGGTTTTGGGTTTTGGGTTTTGGGTTTTGGGTTTGGGGTTTGGGGTTTGGGGTTTGGGGTTTGGGGTTTGGGTTTTAGGGTTTTAGGGTTTTAGGGTTTGGGGTTTAGGGTTTGGGGTTTGGGGTTTGGGGTTTGGGGTTTAGGGTTTGGGGTTTGGGGTTTAGGGTTTAGGGTTTGGGGTTTGGGGTTTAGGGTTTAGGGTTTAGGGTTTGGGGTTTGGGGTTTAGGGTTTAGGGGGGTTTAGGGTTTAGGGTTTAGGGTTTAGGGTTTAGGGTTTAGGGTTTAGGGTTTAGGGTTTAGGGTTTAGGGGTTTAGGGTTTAGGGTTTGGGTTTAGGGTTTAGGGTTTAGGGTTTGGGGTTTAGGGTTTGGGGTTTGGGGTTTGGGGTTTAGGGTTTGGGGTTTTTGGGGTTTAGGGGTTTAGTTTGGGGTTTGGGGTTTAGGGTTTGGGGTTTGGGTTTGGGGTTTGGGGTTTGGGGTTTGGGGTTTGGGGGGGTTTAGGGTTTAGGGTTTGTTTGGGGTTTGGGGTTTGGGTTTGGGGTTTGGGGGGGTTTGGGGTTTGGGGTTTGGGGTTTAGGGTTTGGGGTTTAGGGTTTGGGTTTGGTTTGGGGTTTGGGGTTTAGGGTTTAGGGTTTGGGGTTTAGGGTTTAGGGTTTGGGGTTTAGGGTTTGGGGTTTAGGGGTTTAGGGTTTAGGGTTTAGGGTTTAGGGTTTAGGGTTTGGGGTTTAGGGTTTGGGGTTTAGGGTTTAGGGTTTAGGGTTTAGGGTTTAGGGTTTAGGGTTTAGGGTTTGGGGTTTAGGGTTTAGGGTTTGGGGTTTGGGGTTTTTAGGGTTTGGGGTTTAGGGTTTGGGGTTTGGGGTTTTTGAGGGTTTAGGGTTTAGGGTTTGGGGTTTAGGGTTTAGGGTTTGGGGTTTGGGGTTTGGGGTTTAGGGTTTAGGGTTTGGGGTTTAGGGTTTAGGGTTTGGGGTTTGGGGTTTGGGGTTTAGGGTTTGGGGTTTGGGGTTTAGGGTTTGGGGTTTGGGGTTTGGGGTTTGGGGTTTGGGGTTTAGGGTTTGGGGTTTGGGGTTTGGGGTTTAGGGGTTTGGGGTTTAGGGTTTGGGGTTTGGGGTTTAGGGTTTGGGGTTTGGGGTTTGGGGTTTGGGGTTTGGGGTTTGGGGTTTGGGGTTTAGGGTTTGGGGTTTGGGGTTTAGGGTTTGGGGTTTGGGGTTTGGGGTTTGGGGTTTGGGGTTTGGGGTTTGGGGTTTGGGGTTTGGGGTTTGGGGTTTGGGGTTTGGGGTTTGGGGTTTGGGGTTTGGGGTTTAGGGTTTGGGGTTTAGGGTTTGGGGTTTGGGGTTTGGGGTTTAGGGTTTAGGGTTTGGGGTTTGGGGTTTGGGGTTTGGGGTTTGGGGTTTAGGGTTTGGGGTTTGGGGTTTGGGGTTTGGGGTTTAGGGTTTGGGGTTTAGGGTTTGGGGTTTGGGGTTTGGGGTTTGGGGTTTGGGTTTGGGGTTTGGGGTTTGGGGTTTAGGGTTTGGGTTTGGGGTTTAGTTTGGGGTTTGGGGTTTGGGGTTTGGGGTTTGGGGTTTGGGTTTAGGGTTTGGGGTTTGGGGTTTGGGGTTTGGGGTTTGGGGTTTGGGGTTTGGGGTTTGGGGTTTAGGGTTTAGGGTTTAGGGTTTGGGGTTTGGGGTTTGGGGTTTGGGGTTTGGGGTTTGGGGTTTGGGGTTTGGGGTTTAGGGTTTGGGGTTTAGGGTTTAGGGTTTGGGGTTTAGGGTTTGGGGTTTGGGGTTTGGGGTTTGGGGTTTGGGGTTTAGGGTTTGGGGTTTAGGGGTTTGGGGTTTGGGGTTTGGGGTTTGGGGTTTGGGGTTTAGGGTTTGGGGTTTAGGGTTTGGGGTTTGTTTGGGGTTTAGGGTTTGGGGTTTGGGGTTTAGGGTTTGGGGTTTGGGGTTTAGGGTTTGGGGTTTGGGGTTTGGGGTTTGGGGTTTGGGGTTTGGGGTTTGGGGTTTAGGGTTTGGGGTTTGGGGTTTAGGGTTTAGGGTTTAGGGTTTGGGGTTTGGGGTTTGGGGTTTGGGGTTTAGGGTTTAGGGTTTAGGGTTTGGGGTTTAGGGTTTAGGGTTTAGGGTTTGGGGTTTTAGGGTTTGGGGTTTGGGGTTTAGGGTTTGGGGTTTGGGGTTTAGGGTTTGGGGTTTAGGGTTTAGGGTTTAGGGGTTTGGGGTTTGGGGTTTTAGGGTTTGGGGTTTAGGGTTTAGGGTTTAGGGTTTAGGGTTTGGGGTTTAGGGTTTAGGGGTTTAGGGTTTAGGGTTTAGGGTTTGGGGTTTAGGGTTTAGGGTTTAGGGTTTAGGGTTTGGGGTTTAGGGTTTGGGGTTTAGGGTTTGGGTTTGGGTTTGGGGTTTGGGGTTTGGGGTTTGGGGTTTGGGGTTTGGGGTTTGGGGTTTGGGGTTTAGGGTTTGGGGTTTAGGGTTTAGGGTTTGGGGTTTGGGGTTTGGGGTTTAGGGTTTAGGGTTTGGGGTTTGGGTTTGGGGTTTGGGGTTTGGGGTTTAGGGTTTGGGGTTTAGGGTTTAGGGTTTAGGGTTTAGGGTTTAGGGTT